>OX123198.2:40429248-41656956 GCA_944739405.2 Euclidia mi
AGTCCTATAGCACCGGTAATGGCCAACATCTGGATGGAGCACTTCGAGGAATCCATAGACATGCAGGCATCAAATGTGAAGCTATGGAAGAGGTATGTCGATGATATCTTTTGCATCATGAAGGGGAACCAGCAAGACGTGGAACAATTCGCAGACAAATTGAACTCCATACATCCGAACATCCGATTCACATACGAAATGGAGGTAGACGGATCGTTGCCCTTTCTCGACGTTAAAGTGACAGTGAGAGATAATGGTACCCTTGGACACACTGTATATAGGAAACCGACACACACAGATAGGTATCTTAACGCGAACTCGCACCACCATCCGCGGCATTTGGATTCTGTTGTGTCATCGTTAGTGAACAGAGCGTATGACCTGTGTGACCCTGAACAA
Source organism: Euclidia mi (assembly GCA_944739405.2). Taxonomy (NCBI): domain Eukaryota; kingdom Metazoa; phylum Arthropoda; class Insecta; order Lepidoptera; family Erebidae; genus Euclidia; species Euclidia mi. The sequence goes on from OX123198.2 coordinate 40,429,648, forward strand.
TTAAATAGTGAACTGTCACATGTTCAGGAGGTACTTAGGCGCAACGGATACAAGAAGAAGATACTCCGTCTGAAGAGGAAAGATCGTAGACCTGAAGTGAGCAGAGTGCCGGCTTACATGCCGTATCTAAAGGGAGTAACGGACAAGGTAGGAACAGTACTCAAGAAATACTCCATTAAGACTGTATACAGTCCGTTCTCTAAGATAGCACATAATCTGCGTACCCCAAAGGATGTCATTCCTCTCCAAACACCCGGCGTCTACAAAGTCGATTGCAGCTGCGGTAGTTCATATATCGGACAGACTAAGCGTACAATCGCTGAAAGAGTAAAGGAACATATCGCAGCTGTGAAAAACCGACATATTAATAAGTCGGCTATAGCTGAGCATTTGTTGGAGTCTGGACCAAACCACTGGATAGAACTGCATCAACCACAAGTCTTATCCACCGATCGTCACTATTACTCCAGGATAGTACGTGAAGCGGTAGAAATCAAGAAATATAACAATTTCAACCGGGAGGATGGATATAGATTATCGGCTACCTGGAATCCAGTCATCAGCAAATGTAAACACCGCCGCAGTGATAAATCTCAACAGTGTGTAGACGTCATTAGTGTAGTGTGTCGGAGTACCGACAGTGCGAACTTAAATAAAGACCAAGTGAGGGTAGGTGCCGAAACCCGCACTTCCACAAGACGGCGCTGAGCTCTCATCAGTCTCTCCGCGACCAGGCTCGGTGCAAGACGAGCGAAACGTCGGAAACAAATAGGTATTTATACCTTAAATAAATTAATTGTACGCGATTAAGACCCGCTAATTTATTTTGTATGATGTATACAAATCGCGAAAGTTTAAAATCGATTATTTCAACTGGTATTGTTAATTATATTGTAACGGGTTCTGGTAGTAAAACGCAGTAGAGGATCTAGATGCGTTTATTGCAGAGTATTGTCTCACTTCCCTTGCCACGAGTATGACCGACCAACAACACGACACTGGCCTGAACACTAAGGGCTGCAGTCTCCCACGCTGTTCCCTCCGGTAGTGTGCACGTCAGGTTGCTCGTAGGGCTGCGCGTAGCGGGCAGATCCTCGCAGGCCGTTGGTTCAGCTGGCAGACGCCGGCGGTGCGAGTACGATGAGCAGGGCAGGCCAGACTCTTCGGCAAAAGTGACGCCGATGACGATGCAGCAGGTGTAGCGGTCTAGGTAGTGTAGCCCGGAGCTTAAGGTAAACCTGGAACCTGAAGGGAAACAGCATTAGGAAAGCCACAACCAATAGAGTCAGGCAGGCGGCGTCAGCCGGCCTCAGCTAGCAGGTAGAGAGATGGGCAGTACGCTAACGCAGTAAATGTAGTAACTCACCCACAGCTGGGACCAGGATACACGTAGAATGTATATGGATATAGCGATATAGAATAGAGAAGCGGTAGTAGGTTAGTGTAGAGTAGCGGTGACGGCCTCTCTGTCGGCCCCTTTATAAACCGGCCCTCCATCAGCGTTGGTGTCGGCGCATTACCAAATAAGGGCAAAACTTACGAGCGCGGACGATGGCCTTCCCTGATTGGCCGAGCGTATGGACGGTATTATGACGTACACTCAGTAGGTACCGGTCATACGCTACAATATCCCTTGTTATAGCTATGAAGGAAAATCATGTAGAAATCCGTCCATCAAAGATTTTTATAATGAATAAATGTACTTCTATGTGCTTAGTTTGAAATCCTTACGTCATACAGCAGATTAACTCATTAGTCCCAGATGTCACACTATCTATGATATCCTGTATCAAATAGCCATTTGTAGCAAAATATTTTTATACTAGTTATTTTTTAACAGCCCTGTCAAATTGTAAGTTTTCATATGTACAAGTATTTGGTTAACAACCATAACACTTTTGTCACGTCTGTTGGTACCCTCAATAAGATATGATACTCTATTACAACTAATTGATAGTCATCTGACCCCTAAACTAACAGGGTCTGCGGTACCTAGGCTAGACTAAAAAGGGTCAGTCGAGTATCGACTCGACTGGCCCTTTTTAGTCTAGCCTAGGTAGCCATTATCGAATGAGGAGTTCATTAAAACAATATTGAACAAAACAAACGACCCATTGCGATTTGCAGTATTGTCTAGAAACAGGCAAGCTTTAGATTCAAGTAGAGAGCCAAATTACCAAAAATCCTAAGGTTTGCTAATTAATGGGAGCGTTTGATGTTAACTACATATATACCCAAATCAAACCCTAAGTAATAAAGAGTTTAACAAATCCCTGACGCTTTTAAAACCTATCAAGGTCGCGGGTCAAAATCAAACATTTGAGTGCGTGAGCATGGATGTTTACTCGGTTTGAGTGTTTAATATGAATGTATTTACAAAAATAAAAGTATATAGTTATATATCTTATCCATTGTCTGGTACCTATAGTACAAGTCTGCTGAAAATATAATTACTTATTTAAATTTAATAATTATATATTCTACCACACAACGCCCTCTCACAATCCATCATTTAATGATATAATTTTAAATACCTTTTATTTCAATGCGATGTGATAAATAGACTCAAGGAAAACTATCATATAATTTTTTGCTGCTCTTGCAATAAATTCTGACTTATTTAACAGATATTATTTGTTTCGATGTGTGAGTGATCTAAACATTAGCAACAATAATCTAAACACTATGTTTAGATTATTGTACTACAAAATTTGTATACAGGTTGCCGTACATATGGTTTAGGCGCGTAGAGTTGCTAGACCGCCAAGACTGGCAAAGTAACTGGCAAAAAGACTAAAACACATTTTGCATGAATATCGCGTTTGCACCACATACATTGTACACTTTAGACAACTCGTGAAGTACTTTCAGGCTACAGTTATAATAATACTAGTTTAGGAACGATAAATTATGGAAGGCCTAAATGAGATCCAAATCGCTTGTACGTTGGGGCAACAGAAATAGCTAGTTCCAAACTAAGCCAATTTCCGTTTTTTTTACAAAAGTTGTTCACAATGGTTGCATATCCGGGCCTGATTAAGAAACTACAGGACTTGAACCTCTCTTACTTTGCTTCACATTAGCACTGTGACAATTTATCCCACTACACCTCACTGGCCATATGAATTCACATAGGGTATGACTAGCTTTTGCCCGCGGCTTCGCGCGCGTTAAATTTGGGGTAACACATATCTACTTTCAGTCTCAAGTTGTGTGAAGACACTACTAATTATTCTAAAGAGTCAGAAGCTCTATAGGGCACAAAGTAGCTCGGTCAGTAGCCATGACAAATGTCAAAGCCATGTTTCAATACATGTCCAATATTTATCTATAAACACTTTCGCATTTATAATTTTAGTAGGTAGAGAAAATCGTTTCAGCCGTTTGAGCGTAGTATATAATTATTAGTTTAGATTTGGATATTTTTATGAGTTGTTGAATGTAGTTTAACATTTTTTATCCCTGATCATATCATTGTTCACTTGTCACCTTCACAAAATTCTTTCTACATTTGCATTCCTTCACGCGTTCCACTAACTTATGTTAAAAATAACGATCTGGAAAATGGAGGTAATTGGCAGTCATGGTCAGTATACCAATAGATTGTTTCTTACTGCTGGTTCGTATACCGTTGTCGTCATGCTCACTAAAATGTCATTTCTTGTGGTGGCGTCGTGTGTTGGGTCATTCCTGTCCCTCTAATATGGCGAGAGGGATGATGGCTGGCACATGCGTCATACTCGTGAACGGGTGCTACTTGCGATGACTGGTCGATGACGGTCTTGCGGGCTGGTATTAGATTTTAATATTTAACTGCATCATTTCCATCATGGTTCTGATCACTTTCGCGGATTGCTTGCATTATTAGGTATATATAATGTAAGTGGATGCTCCTGTTTCACCATGTCTATTCTGAGGAGGCCTACCAAAAGTATTATGCTTGAGTATTATTATGTACAGTAAATATATACAAGTGATATACAAAATGTAAATTGTGTAGTATGCAAAACCTGGCGATGAAAAAGAGTGACCGTGAGTTTTATTGCCCGTTCTTTCTCATGGTTCTACCTATTGCTTTGCGAACGTGGCAGTAAATGTAAATGTAGAAGCATACAGTAATAATGTTTTAAATTTGAGTATAAGTAATTATTTTATAAATTTATTATTTTGACGTTCATAAGCGTCACATTGTGACCCAAATGAATAAAGGATTTTGAATTTGAATTGAATTTGAATATGACAATATGTATGATGTGACAGTACTGACAGATAGCACATGTGCAGCACTCAATCCTCTAATCTTCATCCGTTTTCGCGTGAAAAAGGAACATACATACATACATACATACACACTTTCAAATTTATAATATTAGTAGGGATATCCGTCTCCGTTCGCAAATATAGTTTTTATTTCTTTAAAAATGACAACTCCCGCATTAGGACTAAATCCTGTGTCGCAGGGGACTTTACAAACATACAACTAACGGACACAATGCACACCCAGACTCAAAACAACAATTTGTCAATCACACAAAGTGTTGTCTCGTGTGGGGATCGAACCCACAACACTCAGCGCAGTGTCAAACGGCGAGGCGGCCGCTTACGATTACGCCAACCGAGCATTCATTTTGCATAGACGCCTCTTAAGATACCCTCAGAACAAGATCCCCTATCTTGTCCGAGATTGTATTGAGACACATCGAGTGACATTTTGTATTCTTAATCCGTCAGTCACCACACGGATGCACACTTTAGATAAGAATTATTTTCTAAAGCTTACCGTCAAAAGTTTCAAATACACCTCTGGCTAGCAGCGCTGACACGCCAATGAACACCCAGTCGGACCACTGGGTCTCGGTCAAGTACGCCAGAACTGCGTGAGCTTCTTGAATATTTTCAGGATAGAACAAGGAAGCTCCTTCTATTTCACATATGCGTTTGGCTTCAGTGTACGTCTTGTGAATCGTATGAATCTTATAGAAACCATTTGCTCGGCTTAAAAATTGGTAGTCGGGACGAAAGAAACGCCTGGCTTTCTGGCCATCTAAAAATAAAAACAACTTAATTAATTATTCATAGTTTTATATAGAGAGGCAGTTCGTTGAACTCTACACGTGTGTTTTTAGGGATCCGTACCTAAAAGGTAAAAAACGGGACCCTGTTACTAAGCCTACGCTGTCTGTCTGTCCGTCTGTCTGTCTGTCACCAGGCTGTATCTCATAAACCGTGTTAGCTAGAAAGCTGAAATTTTCACAAATTATATATTTCGGTTGCCGCTATAACAACAAATACTAAAAAAAAAATGAAAATATTAAGGGGAGTCCCATACAAAAAACGTGTTTCTTTTCGTATTTTTTGCTCAAAATTACTAACTGTAACAGGTAGACGCTTTAAATTTTCACAGAATATGTAGTTGTATATAACCTTTCAAAATAAATAAAAAAAGTAAATGATAAAGGGGAGGAATTAGGAATGTTCCTCCAGCTTGGGACCCTGTTATCAGGCTAATGAAACCCAAGAAGGACAAAGTCACCAGAAGACATCAAGACACAGTGAAAAAAAATGTTCGGGTACTTTGAGATAACTTTTAAATTGAAGACAAAGACAAATACCACCTCAGTCTGCCGTGAACATGAATCCTGTAAAGAATTCGAAACGTCGGCTAGTAATAAAAACGTAGTTTCTAGATCATTCGGTTTAAATGTATTAACAAGTGAAACCAATATAACGCGATAAAATCCGTAAACTGTAGTTTAATTTCAATGTGTAACATTCGCGTAAACCCAAGAAAATATTATAGATAGATCTGTAGATTTTAGATTCGTTTTGACAGTTTTTGACATAAGCTCCATACAAAATATGTCAAACACGAACCTAAAATCTACAGATCTATCTATAGTTCGAATATTGAAAATGGCCGTAAATCACCGTATAAGTGCGCATGTGTGTGTATCAACAGGAAAATACACTTCGATGGGTCAGTTTGCATACGTCACGACATTTTTCGTGTCTGGGTATTACTGTTTTTGTATAATAGATTCTATTTAAAAAACAACATATTATTATAATTATATGTAAGGCGGCGTTGCTGTTTTTATTTAAATCCGTGATTATCACGAATACGTATGGATGATAAAGATGAAGTGATGCAGAGATTTAGATTGACGACCGGTTGGCGCAGCGGGAGTGTAAGCGACTGCTACGCCGAAGGTCGCGGGTTCGATTCCCGCTCAAGTCAAGCATTTGTGTGCATGAACATGGGTGTTTGTCTTGGTCTGGGTGTTTCTATGTATAATATGTATGTATTTACAAAAAAAAAGTATATTATGTATGTTTATCCATTATCTAGTACCCATAGTACAAGCTTCTGCTTAGTTTGGGACTAGATGATGTTGTGTGAATGTGGTAGAATATTATTATTATTATTATTACATAAGGCACCAAACACGAGGTTTGTAGTTCTCTACTACTATCCTACTGACCAAGTGACCATCCTTATAACATTTATGAATTTGTTTTTATTTTAATCGATAGCAAGTAAGTCAATAGTCCGTAGTATTGACATTAATATGTGATTTATTTATTTGTTATTAACTGCTAATAATTATTATGTATTGCATGCCTTGAGCCAGATAATGAGAATCGTATTTTTATTTATACTAGCTGAGCTCGCGGTTACACCTGCGTGGTTTACTAATGGTACAAAAAATACATTGGCATAATTCACATTGGCATAACGGAATTCAGCATAATGATCAATAAACACTATATAATAAACATAATGTGCCGGCCGGTGTCATGTCAAGCTGTCATCACTACGGTTGCCAAGGACTACTGACGTCTACACGACAAACTAGCCGGTCGTCAAACACAATAATTAGCAAAGAGGTTGGAAGACTATTTCATTATTTTTTTTTTATTCTTTATTTGAATTGGGGTTTTTATCCATATGGATACGCCAACCCCATCATGCCTTGTACAAAAACAACATTAGGACTTACAACTAAAATATTATCAATACTTGAAATTAAATATAGTTAATAAGCTGACACAATCGTTTTGCTAGGGTTGATTTTGGTTGTGCTAAAATTGTTTGCACTAACCCTACCTGCAATAAATTCAACTGGAACTCTTTTATTAAAATTTCCCTCTCGTTCCGGTTCCTACCACATTCCATCAGCAAATGCTGTACATCTTCAATGACATTGCACGAGCTGCAGTTAGGTGAATTTACTTTTTGCATTAAAAATGCAAACTTTGCCGATGGAAAGTGGCCGGATCGTAGCCTTAAGGCTAACTTGACAAAGCTTCTACTTAAATCTCTATCATCAAACCAGGGAAAACGAGGAAGGTTGCCTTGAATTGTCTTGTACCAAATTCCCTTTTCCTTACATCTAATGTTATAATAATCGCTCCAATTACTAAAACATATAAGACCTTTTCATTATTTGGGAATGACAGTTTTTAGTTCGATGATGTATACACTCTGTCAAGTGTTCGCCAAATTCACCAGTCATTGACAACAAGGCGATAGCCGTGCGGATAACACATCCCATTCACGTTCTGAGGGCGTGAGTTCAAATCCCAGTCATAACAGTTATGTGGATTTAGGTTTTTATGAAATTTGGAAAATGTTTATGAATATTTGGCAAATATTAAAAAAAAAGATTATTTAAATATTTCGAATAAAAATTAGAAAATTCTAGAAAGTTCAAGAAGGAATGGAAAGGTTAAAAAGAGACGGGTTATTTAAATATTTCGAATAAAAATTAGAAAATTCTAGAAAGTTCAGGAAGGAATGGAAAGGTTAAAAAGAGACAGGAGATAGAAAAACAATTGAATTATGAAATGACAATCGAAATTAGTGAATCTAGAACATTCCTAGCGGTATATAAGGCGGTGTAGACGCGCTGAGCGCCAGTTTAAGTTGAGAAGTGGTAAAGTGGAGAAGAAAAGGAAGAAGTAAAAGGAAGAAAGAAGTAGCAGTAAAATAAAGTGTAGTGAAAGTATAGTGCAGTGAATTGCAGTGAAGTGAAGTGCAGTGAAGTGAAGTGCAGTGCAAGAGACGTTAAGCGTAGCTAACCCGCTATCTCTCGCAGACCTCGCTGCACTATTCCAACAGTCGCTTCAGGAAAACTCGCAGTGACTCGAATTTTGACTCGAGCTAAACTTGCAGCAGCTCCAGCAAAACTCGCAGCAGCTTGAATCTCGACTCGAGCAAAACTCGCAACAGCTTAAATCTCAGCTTAGCGAGATCATGGAGAGCCAGGATGAGATTCGCCATTATATATCGGAGAACGCTCGTAAGATCACCGAGATGGAGATGTGTATCGGTGAAGTGCAATCACGCGTGGCTACTATAGAGGAAGAGATACAGTCCTGCATGGCGTCAGTGTTGGAAGAGGTGCAGTCCCGCATGACATCAGTATCGGATGAGATGCACAGCCGCATAGAGGAGGAGTTCAGAAAGATTAAGGCCAACGTCCCTTCAGTCGCTGTAGCCTCATCAGGTGCTGGTAATTTTACAGTGCCTTCTTTCGATGGGACCTCATCCTGGTAGGCGTACAGGATGCAGTTTGAAGCCGCTTCTTCTAGTAACGGTTGGAACAGAGAGCAGGCCAAGAATGCACTCGCTCTGGCGTTACGTGATGGTGCATTATTAGTGCTACAGTCTGTGGGGAAAGACGCCACATATGAACAGCTTATCGAGGCTCTAGAGTCCAGGTATGGAGACGCGCATTTGGAATTTGCATTCCGTGCTCAGTTGCGTAACCGCTGTCAGCGCCCTAACGAGTCATTGCAGCAGTGGTCTATAGAAGTAGAGAAAATGGTAGGAAAAGCTTACCAGTCTGCACGCCCGGCACAAGTCCAAAGCATGCGTCTCCAGGCGTTCATTGATGACATTTATGACGATGAGGTCAGGTCTGCCGTTCGTCTGAAGCACCACGACAACGTTAAAGATGTTTTAGCGCATGCTCTAGAAGTGGAGGCTGTCCGTCGAGACAATAAGGGTGGACGAGTCCGAGTTGTGGCCGCAGAAATGCAGCGAACAGACCGAAGATTTGTCCCAAAATGTTATAGCTGCAGGGGACCAGGACATTTCAGCAGTAGCTGTCCGAAACGTAAACGTAAGACTGACGCTACTGTTCAAACGTCAGAACACGGCCAAGAAAACTTATTCCAGCCAGGGCTGCGGAGCAAGCGCTGGCCGGTAGACGAAAAGCCCCTAAAATTTGTATCCGACAAAGCACGGATGGTAACAGCTTAACCATTGATGGAGCGGTCAATGGCGTTACCTGTTTGCTGACCTTGGACACCGGTGCGTTACGAACTGTTATAGGACTCATCTGATAAGGAAGAATGGGAAGATTCTAAAACAGTCAATTCGACCTCGACTGACAACGGCTACCGGCCAGTCAGGGAAGAGCAAAAGGTGGCTTTCAAAGTAAGTGACAAATTATATTGGCATAAAGCACTGATTGCAGACATCGTCGACGACTGCTTTGTTGGGCTAGACTTCTTCAGAGATCTCCAATGTAGATTGGATATTAAGTGTGGTATATTAAAGTGTGGAGACGTGGAGATTCCAATGAGTGGTGGAGGCGTTGAATGATTTTTGTGCCTCAAAGTGAGCAAGCTCGCACCTAGGTCACAGACCTTTGTTCCTGTCACATTACCTGCCACTTCGAGTCAGCGACGTTGCATAATGATAGAAGACAATGAAGATCACGATCCATGGTTGCCAGCATGTGTAGTTGTTGCTTCTTCACAAATGGCTGTTATACCTGTCCTAAATTGAAGTGATAAAGAAAAAGTTTTGAAAAAGGGTTCTGAGATAGGAAAGTCCGTGGAAGTCGCTTGGTTACGAACCTGCCAGGAAACCAAGAGTTTGGCTGAGACTAACGTTAACGTGGATAGTGTTTTGAAAGGTGGCAAAGACGATCTAACAGAAATCGAAATAGAAAAAGCAAAGAAATTGCTGACACAATACGTCGACATTTTCTCAAAGGACGACGGTGACATCGGAAAGACAGGAGTAGTAAACACACCATCAATACGGAGAATTAACAACCGATCCGTCAACGCCCGCGACGTGTACCTTTTGCCAGAGAGAAGGAGGTAGAGGATATGATTGAAGATATGAGGAAAAACGGGGTTGTTGAGCCATCGACTAGCCCGTGGTGTTCACCGGTGGTATTGGTAAAGAAAAAAGAAGGATCGACTAGATTCTGTATTGACTACCGAAGATTGAATGATGTAACCAAGCAAGACAGTTATCCTTTGCCTAGAATAGACGACACATTAGACAAGTTATGCGGAATGAAGTGGTTCACAACAATAGACCTAAAAAGTTGGTTACTGGCAAATGGAAATGGACCCAATCGACAAGGAGAAGACAGCTTTTTCAATGGGCAGAGGGCTATGGCATTTCAATGTTATGCCTTTCGGATTGTGCAACGCAACAGCTACTTTTGAAAGGTTAATGAAACACATCCTTGCCGGGCTTTTAGGGAAAACTTGTCTGGTGTATCTCGATGACATATTTGTAATGGAACAAGACTTCGATGATCATCTCACGAAGCTAGAAAGTGTACTCAATAGATTGAGAAATGCAAATCTGAAGCTCAGTCTTAAAAAAATGTTCATTTTTCAAGCGACAAGTTAACTATTTGGGTCATTTCGTCTCTGAAAAAGGCATCGAGAAGGACCCTGCCAAGATTTCGGCGGTTAAAGATTGGCCTATTCCTAAGGACAAGACGCAGGTGCGCTCATTTATGGGGCTTTGCTCTTATTACAGACGTTTTGTGAAGAATTTCTCGAGCATCGCAAAACCCTTACATGAGCTGACGGAGCAAAAACGACCGTTTAATTGGGATGAAAAATGTCAAACTGCTTTCGAGGAGTTGAAGACGCGTTTATGTGAAGCGCCAATTCTTGCATAATTATCCCGACGTCAATGGGGAATTTGTTGTTGACACAGACGCAAGCAATGTGGGTATTGGTGGAACTCTTTCCCAGAGACAAGGAGACCAGGAGGCTGTTATTGCCTACTTTAGCAAATCGCTGTCTAAACCTGAAAGGAACTACTGTACCACACGAAAGGAGCTTCTAGCGGTAGTGAAAACTCTTCAGCATTTTAAAAAGTACTTGATCGGAAGAAAATTCTGGATCCGGACGGACCACGCAGCGCTGAAGTGGCTTTTACAGTTTAAAAATTGTGAGCTCGATGGATTGAACAACTTCAAGAGTACGATTTCAAAGTTGAGCATCGTAGCGGAAAATCTCACGGTAATGCGTTTTGAGTTAAATTGAGTTTCGCTCTGTGCGCCGCGGTGAACAGACGTGTATCCCCCGTCGAATAAATGTATCTACAATTCCCTTTCGAAAATTTATGATTGGTGCAATCCCAAATTTCGACTGATACGGATGTAGCATTCAGACAACAAAAACGATGCATAAGAGCCATGTTTAGTCTTAATGTAACGGACAGCCGCTGGCCATATTTCATAAAATACAAAATTATGACACTTGCCTCGTTATACATTCTGGAAACGGCTTTATTTGTTAAATCCAACCCACAATTGTTTGCTCGTATGTCAGCGATTTCTATACGCAACCGTAGAGATAATCAGAGATTATGTATACATAGCGCAAAGACGGCATTAATGGGAAATAGCATATTCTGCTTGGCTCCAAAAATATATAATAAGATACCGAACCATATGAAAGATTTAAATTTAATGCTATTTAAGAAAAAGTTGAATACATTACTATTGTCCAAATGTTATTACAGTGTTAAAGATTTTCTTAATGATCGTGACTTGTAATGTTTATGTTTTGTGCTATGTCTTTGATTATTACTTGTCTCGTTATCTGTAAATTGAGACGTAACTAATTATAGAAATGTTTATGGAATTAATATATTAAATCTTAATTAAATAATTGACATTTTAAATAACAATATTGTGACATTCAATAAGACATGAATAATTTATTAAAAATGGACATTAACATTGTATAAATTTTTGCACTATGAGATTTGTATGTCTATATGCATGGACACGACATGTTGAAACTATATTTAATTTTAACACCATCATTGTATCACACACATGTTTGACAAATAAATTTATCTTTATCTTTATCTTTATCCAAAATTCAAATTCTCGTTCTATCTTGGAGGGTTTATACGAGTAAGACACACCCCACGAAAGTGACAACAATATTTTTGTCGAGCACTCGTTGAATTACTCGCAAAAACCGCTTACAATTGGTCAGGATCGAACCCGCCCCAACTGTGCGGGAGTCAAGCGCTCTACACATCGAGGCACGCTGCGGTGACCGAACGTCACAACGAGCCGCGCGCTAACGTGGATTTATGTATATCTACCCACAACCATCTGTGCAAGCTCAGTTCTGGTAATTTATTGTTTATTACTTAGTTAACTAATTAGCTATGCCTAAAGTACAACGTATTCCGACCGCAACTAACCAGCGTGCGATATCGAGTACCGACCTAGCGGCGAGTATCGCTGACATCAAATTCACTAATACTAACTCTCACGCTAAAAGACCTAGACATGAGTCAACATCCAGCGATCTTCAAAAGTTTAAAGAGGAGATTAAGGACTTATTATCTACCTGGAAAAAAGAACAGGAGCAGTCGCTGCGTAAACTGATTTCTGATGTGGCCGAAGTTAAGTCACAACACGATAAGATACATAACTGCTACTTGGCAATCGAAAAGAGTATTGCTTTCACTAACGAAAAATATGAAGAAATAAAAACAAGAGTAGAAAAAATTAACAAGGAACGTTCTGCATTGTTAAACCAGATTAGCGATCTTGAACAAAAGATATTGGACATGCAAACCAGCTCACGCAGTTCATCTATCGAAATCCGTAACTTGCCACCTTCCAGCAAAGACTCACCACCTGATCCCGCTATTGTAATCGACACTTGTAGGTCACTAAACCTCAATATACAAAGGAATGATATGAGAGATGTATACAGCATTCCTAATAAAAAAGGAACAAAACGATGCATTATCGCCGAGTTTCGCTCAGTGACACAAAAAATGCTGTCCTTGACTCGGTTCGTTAATTCAATAAAAATCGAGAAAATATGGACAAATTAAACACTGAACACATCGGAATCCACGGCCCACGATCTCCTATCTATGTTGAGGAACGCCTATCGAAAATAAGCAGAGAGCTCTTCTACGAGTCTCGCAAGCTTGCAGCCACAAATGGGTTTAAATATTGCTGGACATCAAACGGCAACATATTTTTACGCAAGGAAGAAAATTCAAAAGCGATCCAAATAAAATCAAAGTCTTGATAAAATTTGTAATTCAATGTGACTATCTTGCTATATTGTCCTATGTTTATTTATAATTTTCATTAGTTATACCTCTTATAGTAATTGTTTACATAACATAATAAAAATTTCAACATTTGTAGTAGACCACCCACTCGTCATACAACAATACACACATACCTATCACATTACATATATACTTACACACTTTGCACACTATACCTTAACTCACTTTAAAACCCACTCCTTGCACTTTTATATTAAAATAGATCTTGCATTAAAATTACTTCGTTTTATGTGCCATGCCGAGCCACCTGACCCTAGACTGAGCAGAATCTTCTACTTAACTATATTTAAATTAAATGCACAAATAATTTTAAAATTATGCCTATCCTAAGCTGTAATAATGTTGCTTCAGAAATTGAATCTATTAGTACATCAAGTGCCTCTTCCTGTGCACCCAAAAGGTGTTATGTAATATTAAAAAATACCTCGAACTCTAAGAAAATATTCCATTTAAACATTCGCAGCATTCAACGCAACTTTGACAATTTGGTCGTACTTTTAAAGCGAATCAACTTAGAATTTGATTTTGTAATGTTATCAGAATGTTGGTTCTCAAAAGTCCACAATGTACCAAACCTTGACGGCTATAGCCCTTATTACACACACAACATAAATAACCAAAATGACGGTGTCGTACTTTATACTAGAACGTCCTTGAATTGTACAGTAATTGAACCATCATTCACCGGCGGGAACTGCCTAGTGTGTAAGCTCGGACAGGATATCGCGATTGTGGCAATATATCGCTCGCCATCTTACAAAAATAATAAAAACGTTTATTAACAGCTTAGACGCCGTTCTATCGACGCTAACTGGTTTTAAAACGATATGTCTAGTAGGTGACATAAATATAAATATAAAAAATGACAGTATTACTCTTGCCACCTCTGCCTACCTAGACGCTTTGGCATATCATGTCGTGTTACCAGCCCACCAATTCCCAACACGATTAACTTCATGAATTGACCACTTAATTCTAAAAACGGATTGTCCCACTACTGCCTTGGTCATTGATAGCTACATTACAGACCATAAACCTGCCATTCTGTGCATCCACGCTACACTTACCACAATCCCTCCACTAACACTCCAGAAAACTAACTTTGAAGCCGCCATAACCGACATAAATAATACAGATTTTTCGACAGTATACTCATACCACGATCCACACGAAGCTGCATCTCTCCTGGCACACACGTTGTCCGATATCATAGCAAAGCATACACTAAATATAAAAATGACGCGTAGAAAATATATAATAAAGCCCTGGATCACGCCCGGTTTACTTAAATGCATAAAAAATCGCGACAAACTGCACATGGACTCTACTCGAAACCCCAATAACATTACACTTAAGATAACATATACCCGATACCGTAATTTCTGCAATGCATAATTAAGAAAATTAAAAATAAATTTTGAGAAGTCGGAACTATATAAATCTAAAGATAACTTAAAATCTACCTGGCAAACAATAAAAAAGATCACTAACGTGCCCCGTACGTCGCCTCCTTGCACTGCCCTCTTAAATACTCTTCCTAACGCAAAGCAATCTGCTAATAGAGTAAACGAATACTTTGCAAATGTGGGTAAAGAATTGGCCTCAAAATTTCCAAATGCTAAGCGATCATATAATACGTCATTCACCGGCAATCGCAATTCTATGGCTTTATTTGATGTTGACGAAGAAGAAATCCTCGCCATTATCTCAAACTTAAATGATGACAGTGCCACAGTAAAAATTGTGAAAACCTGCAAAGTTAAATTAGCACCTTGTATCACGCACCTATGTAACCTATCGCTATGTGAAGGTGTTTTCCCAAGGGTCTTCAAGCAAGCAATCGTTCACCCCATTTACAAAAACGGGGACAAAGATACCATTAGTAATTACCGGCCTATCTCTGTTTTATCATCTCTATCTAAAATTTTAGAAAAGGTTATCCATAAACGTTTACTGTCTTACCTCACCAAACATCAAATTTTGGCTAAAAATCAATACGGCTTTCGTAAAGGAACGTCAACTGAAGATGCTGTCTTGGACCTTACAACCCAAATCGTCACTCACCTTGACAACAAGCGAAAATGTTTAGATGTTTTCCTAGACCTTAAAAAAGCTTTCGACACTTTCTCTATTTCCATACTTATTTCCAAGCTTGAACAATTTGGTATCCGTGGACATGCACTAAAAATCATACAGAGTTATCTGATAGATGG
This sequence comes from Euclidia mi, assembly GCA_944739405.2. Classification (NCBI taxonomy): domain Eukaryota; kingdom Metazoa; phylum Arthropoda; class Insecta; order Lepidoptera; family Erebidae; genus Euclidia; species Euclidia mi. Next base: position 40,445,248 of record OX123198.2, read on the forward strand.
AACCCAGTGTGTTAAAATTGGTTCAACGATAAGTGACACTGAACATATCACTTTTGGCATTCCACAGGGTTCAATCCTTGGGCCAACTTTGTTTCTTATGTACATTAATGAGCTCGGCACACTAAAAATACCCAACTGTTCCATTTATACCTACGCTGACGATACAGCCCTAATAATCAGCGGTACTAATTGGGTCGAAGTGCAAAACAATACCGAGAAAGCCCTTAAACATATTCTGTCTTGGCTAACAGATAACAAGCTGACGCTTAATGTCGCCAAGTCCCTAATCGTCCCATTTAGTTTAAGAAAAGCACTCTGCCATCAGCAAACGCATTAACGATCAAAGCGCATAACTGTCTAAGCCCTACGCAAAATTGTAATTGTCTTAGCTTATCTATATGTGAATACGTCAAATATCTTGGTATCTGGATAGATAACACTCTTAGCTGGACTGTTCATGTAGCATCTTTGACTTCTCGCACTCGAAAATTAATGTATATTTTCAAAAAACTTGAGCAGCTTGTGCTGACTTCGATATACTAAAATTAGTTTACTTTTCTTTATGCCAATCGATTATATCCTATTGCATATGCGTCTAGGGTGGCTGTGGCAAAACACTCCTGATTAGGTTAGAAAGAGCACAAAGAGCAATATTAAAACTAATGACTTGCAAGCCTATCCGATACCCCACAGAGACCCTATACTCGGAATGCAAAGTTTTGACCGTAAGAAAGCTCTTTATTTTATGTACCATCCTACGCAAACACTCATCCAAATCGTATCTCGACGAAAAGTGTCCAACATATTTCAGACTACAAAGCATCACACTACACTTGCTCAAAGGCACTATGAAGTTATTGCCAATAATCTGTATAACACTGTACACAAAAATATTAATATATTTCCCCAAACCAAATATAAAACGAAAAAAATCACGGCTGATTGGCTGATGAAACTAAACTATGACGAAGTTGAAAAAATTCTATTAAAACCCACATAAGCTAGACACTTTTAAACTTGTATACATGTGTCCTTACATATACTCATACACCAACACACATACACACACTTACACACTAACACACAGACACACTAACACACAGAAACACTCTTATCCTATCACAAACATATATCTATACATATAAATCAAATACACACACAGATTCAAAACTCACGTGGTCTGTATTTGTGTTTTCTGTTACTTTCGTTTTCATTTTATATACATTTTTATTGTATCTAGCCGTTCTATTGTACAATATATAACAGTAACAAAAGAGAGACACCCTGACCCCCTTAATACAAGTTTTATTTAGTTTGGGAGTCAGGAGTTTCAAATATTTGTGAGATTTACACGTGCAATAGATTTTTTTTTTTTTTTAATAATGCTGATGCCTTATCAAGACGTCCTTGTGATAAGAGCTGCAAGTATTGCGTGCGACAAGAAGGAAAAGAGGAAGCTGCCGTCTAGGTAATCAGAACGGATACAATGGATGAAACAGGGAGTTCATTATTAAATCCCAGGAAGAAGATAAAGATTTGAAACCGATACTGGAGCGCCTAAGAATAATTCCCTTCGGCCAGAATAAAGTGAGGTGGCTGATACTAGTACCGTGACGAAAAGTTATTGGGCGCTATGGACGCCTTATAATACAAGATGGACTACTTTGTATGGGAAAGTGCTTCTGGAAGAGACAGTTATCTTCAAATAATAGTGCCAAAATCCAGCCTTTTCGATTCCTGAAGTTTTGCGAGTTTGTCATGATGGCTCATCTGGCGGACATCATGGAGTGCGAAGAACCTTACTGAAGATTCGTCAACGTTTTTATTGGCTGCACTGTAGGGAAGACGTTGAAGACTGGTGCAGGTAATGTGTTAAATGTTCTTCAGTTAAAGGGCCGCAAACTCGGAGCCGTGGAGTGCTAAAACTATATACTGTGGGAGCTTCTTGGGAAAGGATTGCTGTGAATGTAGCTGGACCATTTCCTTTGACAGAAAGTGGTAATCGCTACATTCTGGTGGTGATGGATTATTTCACGAGGTGGCCAGAAGCTTTTGCAGTCCCTAATCAGGAAGCAATTACTGTCGCGACAAAATTAATAAATGAAGTATTTTGTCGATTTGGTTTACCGTTAGAAATCCACAGCGACCAAGGGAGAAACTTTGAATCGCAACTCTTTCAAGAAATCTGCAAGATGATGGGGATCTACAAAACCAGAACAACTCCTTATCACCCTCAATCAGATGGAATGGTGTAAAGATTTAACCAGACATAAGAGCGGCATCTTGCTAAAGTGGTCGATTGCCATCAGAGAAACTGGGATGAATATATCCCACTATTTTCTCTGGCTTATAGAGCCGCTGTACATGAAAGTACAGCAACAACCCCAGCACGAACAAATTTAGGAAGGGAGCTACGACTTCCAGTAGACCTTCTTGCTGGATGTCCTCCGGGTACGCCTAGCTGTGTTACCGATTATGCATGTGAATTAAGAAAAAAAGTCAAAGAAATTCATGAACACGTTAGACAAGAGAATTTACAAGCAGGAGAAAGAATGAAGACTTGATATGACAGACGCGCAAATGCAAGAGAATTCGAAGAGGGAACTTTGGTGTGGCTTCATAATCCGGTCCGATGTAAGGGAAAATCTCCGAAATTACAGCCAAGCTGGGAAGGACCATATATTGTAATAAAGAAAATTAACGAAGTAACCAAAAGAATTCGGAAGACACCTAGAAGTCCACTGAAGATTGTTCATGTGGACAGGATAGCGGTTTATCATGGATCCAACAATGCTCGGGACGAGCATGTCTTAGAGAGGGGGTAATGTGACGGCTGGTGTCATTTCAAGCTGTCATCACTACGGTTGCCAAGGACTACTACACGACAAACTAGCCGGTCGTCAAACACAATAATTACAAAGAGGTTTGAAGACTATTTTATTATTTGGAAATGACAGTTTTTAGTTCAATGACGTATACACTCTGTCAAGTGTTCGCCAAAGTCACCAGTCATTGACAACAAGGCGATGGCCGTGCGGATAACACATCCCATTCACGTTCTGAGGGCGTGAGTTCAAATCCCAGTCATAACAGTTATGTGAATTTAGGTTTTTATGAAATTTGGAAAATGTTTATGAATATTTGGCAAAAATTAAAAAAAAAGATTATTTATATATTTCGAATAAAAATTAGAAAATTCTAGAAAGTTCAAGAAGGAATGGAAAGGTTAAAAAGAGACGGGTTATTTAAATATTTCGAATAAAAATTAGAAAAATCTAGAAAGTTCAGGAAAGAATAGTTCTAGGAAGAACCTGTCTATTCGTCAAAAAGAATCCTACAGTATTTACAAGACTAGGAGACGCAGAAAATAGTCATACGCGACATAAAACAAGGCTTAAAATTCCCCAGATTAGGTTAGAACTGTATAGGAGAAACTCATATTGCATGTCCATAAAAATATATAACAATCTTCCAGATAATATCAGCAAATTACCACTAAGACATTTCCGTACTATGCTTTGTAAGTTATTGTTAGAAAAAGTTTATTATGACATCAATGAATACCTGAATGATAAATTAATTACACTATAATCGATTTTAAACTTTCGCGATTTGTATACATCATACAAAATAATTTAGCGGGTCTTAATCGCGTTAACTTAACTTATTTAAGGTATAAATACCTATTTGTTTCCGACGTTTCGCTCGTCTTGCACCGAGCTTGGTCACCGGTTTCCTATACACAGTGTGTCCAAGGGTACCCTTGGACACACTGTGTATAGGAAACCGACACACACCGACAGGTATCTCAACGCGAACTCGCACCACCATCCGCGACACTTGGATTCCGTTGTGTCCTCGTTAGTGAACAGAGCGTATGACCTATGTGACCCTGAACAATTAAATAGTGAGCTGTCACATGTTCGGGAGGTACTTAGGCGCAACGGATACAAGAAAAACATACTCCGTCGGAAGCGACGAGCGTAAACCTGAAGTAAGCAGAGTGCCCGCTTACATGCCGTATCTAAAGGGGGTGACGGACAAAGTTGGAACAGTACTCAAGAAATACTCCATCAAGACTGTATACAGTCCACTCTCTAAGATAGCACACAATCTGCGTACCCAAAAGGATGTCATTCCTCTCCAAACACCTGGCGTCTAAAAAACCGATTGCAGCTGTGGTAGTTCATATATCGGGCAGACTAAGCGTACAATCGCTGAAAGAGTAAAAGAACATATCGCAGCTGTAAAAAACCGACATATTAATAAGTCGGCGATAGCTGAGCATTTGTTGGAGTCTGGACTAAACCCCTGGATAGAACTGCATCAACCACAAGTCTTATCCACCGATCGTCACTATTACTCCAGGATAGTACGTGAAGCGGTAGAAATCAAGAAATATAACAATTTCAACCGGGAGGATGGATATAGATTATCGGCTACTTGGAATCCAGTCATCAGCAAATGTAAACACCGCCGCAGTGATAAATCTCAACAGTGTGTAGACGTCATTAGTGTAGTGTGTCGGAGTACCGACATTGCGAACTTAAATAAAGACCAAGTGAAGGTAGGTGCCGAAACCCGCACTTCCACAAGACGGCGCTGAGCTCTCATCAGTCTCTCCGCGACCAAGCTCGGTGCAAGACGAGCGAAACGTCGGAAACAAATAGGTATTTATACCTTAAATAAGTTAAGTTAACGCGATTAAGACCCGCTAAATTATTTTGTATAATTACACTATGACATTCCTTATTATTGCGATAGAACACTGACATTTAATGATACCTACTGACATTTTTATTTTTTTAGTTTTAAGTATAAATGATTATTAATTAATTTATGCAATGATAATTACTATTCCAAATGTAATGTTAATAATTCAAAATATTCTCAATGTTTTAATGTCTTTTTAATATTTGCACGCCTTATGTGGCAGAATATGCTGGATGTTAAATTTATAACACATGTATGATACCATATTCTAGAAAATAAATGATATTCTATTCTTATTCTTCTATTCTATTCTATTCGAATGGAAAGGTTAAAAAGAGACAGGAGATAGAAAAACTATTGAATTATGAAATGACAATCGAAATTAGTGAATCTAGAACATTCCTAGGGGTATATAAGGCGGTGTAGACGCGTTGAGCGCCAGTTTAAGTTGAGAAGTGGTACAGTGGAGAAGAAAAGGAAGAAATAAGTAGTAGTAAAATAAAGTGAAGTGAACGTATAGTGCAGTGAAGTGCAGTGAAGTGAAGTGCAGTGAAGTGCAGTGCAAAAGACGTTAGTGTTGGTGATTTCCTCGTCGAAATTGAACGACGCGTCGTGTGTGTGAAGTCGAATAAAGTGTCATCAGTGCTACTCGGTGTTTCCTTCCAATCCCGTTACCCCGTTAGTAACAATAATATTATTGGGCATAAATGGATTCCCATAAAGTTTGTTATCATAAATACTGGTGGCATAATAATAATGTAGGATAATATTAAACACACATAATGGCCTTTGTACATAACTTCCTATGACATAAGAATAATAAACAATTTTAGCACAAACATGACAACATTACATGATTTTGTGATGCATATTTAATGTTACATCCAAATCTGACCCATATTTTTTGCTTTCTGAAAGTTTTCAATTAACTTTTAACTTAGAAAATCATTAAACTGTAAAATAATGTCAGAAACAATTATGTAAATTTTACTGTGTTTTCCTGGAATACAGGAATATCCTGCGCCACTAAAAGATCTATGAAATGTTGATTAAATTATACATAGATTATCACTTTATTCTACACCAGTATACATACAGAATTACAGTGGTAAAATTAACTTAAAACTAGTTGTACAACAGGGCGGTCCTATCGCAAAATGCGATCTCTTCCAGACAACCTAATTTGGAATATATAATAAATTATATTGTTCACTGACTAGGCTAGACTGCCTCCGTGGTCCAGTGGATAGATCAGAAGTCCCGGCTTCGATTCCCGGGTCGGGCAAAAGTGTTACTGGGTTTTCCGGATTTTCATAGCAGCTCGGAGTCCGGTGATGTGCCCGGTAACGGCAATAGACTCGCCCCCTATTACGTGGGACCTAAAAATTCATTGTGAAATGTGGGCGTAATATTACACCACTGTCTACCCCTACAGGCGTGAGTCAATAAAAAAAAATAATATTGTTCACGTAGACATATTTGATCATTAATGTCTCGGTAAAGTTTAAAACAACAACATCTAACATTAAGATCGCATTTTGTCCAAGTCTTCACCGAATTTGTAACATATTTTTTTTATTTCTATTTTTATTTATTTTATACAAATCTAAGCCGTGAAAAAACATTCTTTTTTTTGTTAGCTATGCTAGCAAAATAAACAAACAGGATTTTTGTTTCGTCGTCGTTTCTAATATGAAATACAGTCAAGTTAAAGTTTGAAAATAATCGTATGCATGTAAAACATATTGGCGGCTTAGAGGTGGCCCAAGGGCTACCCTAGCCGCACCTTAACCTACTTATACTTTACAGTACACAAATAATTATGAGTAGTGCCATTGTACAAAATAAAGTTATGGCTCATGATTATTAGACGAATGTGTTATGCCAGAAAAATTTGACCGAATAATAGTTATGCTAACCATTGCAATAAGCCTAAATAATATTTTGCTGCAGTATCCTCATGCTAATAAAAGTTATGTGAAAACGTTATGCCAAACGGGAAAAGGTATCCTCAACTGCGCTATTTTGGGGCTACGATCCCGCGGCTCGTGGTTTAAAGCGTTATGTTATATAGCCATGGTCAAAAAATTGGCTATTCAAACAAAGATTATTATTCAAATCGAACTAGTAGTTCCTGGGATTAGCACATTCAACCAGATAATAAATATGAAAGAAAGAATTATTTGAAAATTCAGCTTAGGAATAAAAATGTTAGCAACATTGCTATATCTTTCACAATCGTATTGTAAACTTAAATAAATCAATATTGAAGTATTTATATTACATTCAATTTTTAAAACATAGCCGGATGTATAAGTTATTATTATTTTATGTTGTTATTTTTGACTGTTTCGAACATACATAATAGGTACTATAAATATATACCTGTATCCAAACCAGCTAAAACCGCAAAATCTATTACAATGAGGAAAATCTTAAATAATTATATTTATCCGTGTATCGTCACCTGTACCATCTTGTACCATGTTCAATCTAAACACCGTTACTGTGACGTATATTCATAAAATAGCATAAGGTATTCATAAAATAACATAAGGTCTTAAAACATACGGATACTAAGCAGTCAGTTGATAATTATATCTATGAATTAACTATACGGGAGCCAACTCTAAGGCTCCGCATCCAACTGGAGAGCACAATCATCGGAGGCAGGTGAAATAATCTCTAATACGTTTTGTGTGGAAGGGCACACATGTAGCGAGTGGAAGCTTAATCGCCAGCTATTTTCAGTAGCGTGAAAAGTGCGCTTGGTACGCCAGTGCACGCAAGGGTCGATACTTTGTAATATACTCTTGGATCCATTGCTAATGAAAATGGAGAAGCCTAGGATCTACGTTCAAGTACTTGCCGACGATATGGTCCTGATGTTCCACGATGACTCGGCACTAGAGATCCAGTAGCAAATGCCGCTCACGCACATGTGCAGGACTGGAATATCAGAAACTGACTGAAATATGCTCCCACAAAACAAAGGTCATATTGGTGACAAATAGGCTCAAATGTGACACACTACACCTCAGCATGGATGGAGTCGTCATCGAAATGCCGGGTGAAACCAAAGTATTGGCCCTCACTATTGACGAAATATTAACCATTAATGTACATGTAAACAGACACAGCCAAAAGTGGTAGGTATGCCATTTATTTATAAGTTCCTCTCCAGAGCAGAAAGGTTCCATGCGGTAGTTATCAGGAGTATGCATACAATGGTGATGGAACCTATGATATTGTAGGCGGATAGTGCGTGGGCACCAGCAGTCAAGAAGAAGCACTTGCAGAAACATTTCAATCTTCTTTCCAGCAGGCTTAGAACCTTATTTATGGAACCTTCAAAGAGTAAAATAATAGGGAACCTTAGTTGCGACGACCTGCGGCCTTTGTGATGCACTTTTACTCGATATGCAGATGTCTGCGTCGCTTACTTATTCCATACAAGGGGACTTGAAAATCTATCAGATAAATATTTAAGTTTAATCAACAATTGGGGTGAACGTAAACGTTTGTTTTGTGCTCGTCAGAAAACTTACTAGTTACTTTTCATCAAAAAAATATCCCCCCGCCACATATTATTTATGTAATATCTTCATCATTAAAATTAAAGCATCTGTTTGTTACATATGTTAGTTTCAGAGAAAAGACATTCTTAGAACACATTGAAACTTTCGGTGGAAAAGCTAAGAAAAGTAGGTATTAACGGTATGTGTAGGATATCATCTGCGACCAGGAGACTTTCTTTCAATACTTTATTTTATGGTGCAACAAACCTAAGTTGCAGCTGTTACGGTTCGCCTGTTGGGGTCGATAGGACTGAACTGTAGTAGAGTAGTAGTAGTATATTACAAACATTATACAGACCTAGTGGCAAATTGGTCGAATTTCCGTACGCTTATTTAATTAATTTATTTGGACTTCTAGTAGTTAGTGCATGCTTTTCACATCTAGATATTTTTGCAGAAACAAAAATAAATGTAAGCACATTATTAAGGTGTCACAGCATACGTGGTATATGGTCACGTATATACACTTAATACTATATGCAAGAATTTATATTCATAGAGAACAAAAAAACAACAATACGTTTAAAAACGTGAATAAGAAATATAGATAATTATATGATAAATATTAGTCACTTAACCGCCTCAGAACAATATTTTTAAACTTGACTTAATATATCCAATCCCCAGCAGATTGGGCCATCCCCAGCACATCGTTACAGTGTCATTTGTTACGAACTTGTAATTTTTTTAGGCTTATGTTTAATTTACCTCCAGATAAAGTAACATACCTATAACAGACAAAAATAGTAAATGATCACCAAAATGAAACCCGCATATTAATGTAAAATTATCACCAAAGTTTTAACATTTCGTTATCCTATTTAAGCAAAATGACTCCAAATAAATCATTGTTAACCGAAAAGTAGTAAATGATCAACAAAATTAAACTAGCATTTTAATGTAAAATTATAACCAAAGGTTTTTGTTAGTTGTATGAAACACCGACACATAAATTGGATCTGGTTACAACCCCTACTTCAATCAACTAAGTTGACGGAGACCTGCTCCTATTTTTGAATTAAGGGTCACAAGAGAACCTAACATAACCTATTTATTTGGTGATCATTTACTACATTTGGTGTTCGAATACAATTTGAAGTGCAGTCGTGACTAAAACAGCTAGTACTATAGTAATTTTAGACTTTATTTTTCTGGTGTAAAATATATATTTTTGGTTAAAGAATTAAGGGTATTAAAGCATTTTATGGTGGTCATTATATTTTAACCCCATTTTTTTATTACTTACCTATAAAGCGCCTTGAATTTTGCGATTTCTTCACATAATCCTAGGTAATGCTACTGTGGCGACAAAGCCAGCGGTCAGACTTCAGCTAAAGAAATTAACTGACATATCATAACTTACACTAAACATTATTTAAGCTATAAACATGAAAATTGAATCAAGAAGTCTTCATATGGTGTAGTAAGTAACTAAGAAAAGATCTTGATGTATGGGGTAGACAGCAGCCTCATTCGAGCTCTGAAATCCCTTTCTGAAAGCTCTAGAATCCTCATAAAGGGATTTCAGAGCTCGAATGAGGCTGCTGTCTACCCCATACATCGACAGTACCGACCACATTTTATTCCTCACCACTTTATCATAAGCCTTTTCCAAATCCACGAATGCGCAGTAGACCTTTCGACCTTTGGACAAAAATTTCTCGGCAATGCATCGCAAGGAAAAGACTTGATCCGCACACCCCATACCCTTTCGCAATCCCGCTTGTACATCCCTTATTTTCTTGTCGGTTACTTTCATAACTCTTTCAATCAGTACTTTAGCATACAATTTGCCAACAATGCTGAGAAGGCTAATGCCTCTATAGTTTTCTCAGACTTGTTGCGAGCCTTTTCCTTTGTAAAGAGGCACAACTACCGCTGTGGCCCAGTCATCAGGTACTCGGCCGGTGCTCCAGCACAAGTTGAATAAACGCTGCAGCTGACTAACTATGATGCCCTGTCCAGCCTTCAGCATTTCGACTGTAATCCTGTCATACCCTGCAGCCTTACCTAATTTCATACTGGCCAGTGCCTTCAAAATCTCACCCACGCCAATATCGCTTTCATCATTGCTATCATTACCATTCATTTCAACTGTTGATGTCTCTGTCGTCGTTCTTTCAAATAATCCTTCAAAATACTCTTTCCACACGATTCACCATTCAGTATCTTTCCATTCTTGTCTCTGATTGCTGTGTATTCTGAGGATTGAGTTTTTACTCGAACAGCACGAACGGACGTTCAGAAAAACTTAATGTTTCTCCGAAAGTCGTCAGATAATCTACTATCAAACTGATCTTTCTTTTCCTCTTTTTTCCTTTTAACCATTTCTTTCACTATTATTTTAGACCTAACAAACTCCTTTCTTGCTTCATCTATGTCATCACTCGTTGCCTTTTCCATTCTTTCATTTGCTCTGGCAGCCAACCAATCTAACCACGCTTTTTTCTTCTACATCCTTGTCCCACCATGTATTCTTAACCTTTCGTAGTTTCCTTCTCTTGATCACACCACATACTTCAGACGCTACACATACTACCTCTTTTTTAAAGGAATGCCATAATTCTTCCATATCATTTATGCCATCGAACCTCTCAAATCTTCCTATCAATCTTCGTTTATACTCATCTTTCACATCTTTCTCTTGCAGATTTTCTACTTTTATTCTTTCCAAGACCCTCTCTTGATTATTTTCTCGGTGTCGCCATCCTCTTAAGAGCCCATTTATCCGGCTAAATACCAAAAACTGGTCTGTATGGATGCCGATCCCTCGAAAAACTCTCGTATCCAACACATTCTTTCTCAGTCGTTCATCTACTGTTACAAAATCAATCATACTTCTTCTAACATTTTTTGCCTCACGTGTATACAAATGTATCCTTTTGTGATCAAACATGGTGTTTGTCACACAAAGGCTCCACTTCAAACAAACCTCAAGCAGTTCTCTTCCGTTTTTGTTCACACTTTTATCACCGAATCCACCTAAAACCCTTTCAAATTCGTCTCGCTTTACTCCCACCCATCCATTGAAATCACCTAACAAAATCAATCTTTTGTTATCCTTACAGGTCCTCAGAATCTCTCTTAAAGTCACCCAAAACACCTGCCTTTCGTCTTTTTCTTGTTGTGACATACCCTATACTATATTGACCGGGGCGCACACCCCTACAATAAGAAGACGAGTAAGTCCTACTTTCATTCTCATCCATAGTAGCCCGGGGTAGACCGGGGCGTAAACCCCTACAATAAGAAGACGAGTAAGTCCTACTTTCATTCTCATCCATAGTAGCCTTGCATTTAGTACTCAGATGCTATAGTTTGAAATAATACCTACCTAAAGTCTACTTTCATCGGAATATATACAGGGTGTCACAAGACCCATCACCAAGCCGAAGTCTACTCGTTGTGGACATCATGCCAAGTGATACTAACCAAAAATAATACCTGGGAAACGATTTTTTTTTTAAGTTTTCACATTTTTCAAACCGCAATTAAAAGCGCGCGCGTGCAAAGCTTGAAATACCTACAGTAATTTCCCAGGTATGGTGCCGAAGTAAAAATTGTTCGTAGTGATTGGTACAACAAGGGATTTCAGTTTTCGTTAAGGGTCTTGTTACACCCTGTATATATATATATATATATATATATATATATTTAGTAGCTCAAGAGATAACTTTTTAATTTACATACAATTTATGTGGTTCGGCCGCCAGGCATCGCTCTCTGGCCGGGCCACCTCGAATTAAATAGAGTATAACATACATACACACATAGACTGACGCCTGTTTCCCGGAGGGATAGGCAGAGACTACGGAACGCCATTTGCAACAATCCTGACATATCTCTCTTGCTTCATTCACTCCCATCAATTTCCTCATGCATGCTCTTCTGTTCAGGGTACTTCTAACCTTTCCTGTTTTAAAGATATCTCCAATCTGGTCAGAGAACGTCCGTCTTGGTCTTCCCCTTCGTGCTGTCCCATTCACACTTGCTTTATACAATATCTGCTTGGTTAGTCTTTCGTCATCCATCCTCTCCATGTGCCCAAACCACCTTAGCATTCCTTTCTCGATGCTTGTCACTACATGATACACCACAACAATCTCTTATTACACCATTCTTTACGCTGTCATTCAAAGACACATCACACATACTTCTCAGCGCTCTGATTTCTACAGCAATTATTCTACTTTCATGTCTATTCCGACATACCCAATTCACAACTATACATAAGTGTAGGTACTAACACCCCTCTATGCACAGCCAAATGTGCCTTTTTGGACAAATTTTGACTGTTCATAAAGGCCTTCAAAGCTCCATTCACCCTATTACATGCATTAACTCTTTTTTCTATATACTATCTTCTTCATTCTTACCATTCCTAGTTAACAGCGTGCCTAAATATACAAAATCATTCACTTGCTCCACTCGCTGTCCATCGATCATAACATTACAAGCCGTAACACATTCCTCCTTTTCAAAAACCATAACTTTCGTCTTGCTCACATTCACTTTCATTCCTTTCCTCCCTAAAGCACCATGCATGATTGCTACCATCTCCTGCAACTCATCCACTGAAGACGCTAGTATAACCTGATCATCATCATAAAGGAGGCATTTGACAAGTAACTCATTCATCCTTAATCCACAGCCACTATTTTTCAAATCGTGCAAACAACTGTTCATGAAGAGGTTGAACAGCCACGACCACGCTACACATCCCTGTCTAGCACCTGTCTCGGTAGTAAACCAATCAGTGTATGACCCATTAATCCTCACACAAGCTCTAGATTCTTCATAAAGGGATTTCAGAGCTCGTATGAGGCTGTTGTTCACCCCATACATCGACAGTTACCTTTACCATTTCATTCCTCACCACTTTATCGTAAGCCTTTTCCAAATCCACGAATGCGCAATAGACCTTTTGACCTTAGGCCAAGAATTTCTCGGCTATGCACCGCAAGGAAAGGACTTGATCCGTGCACCCCATACCCTTTCGGCATCCCGCTTGTACATCCCATATTTTTTCTTGTCGGTTACTTCCATAATTCTTTCAATCAGTACCTTCGCATACAATTTGCCAACAATGCTGAGAAGGCTAATGCTTTTATAGTTCTTGCAGTCTTATTGCGAGCCTTGTCCCTTATAAAGAGGCACAACCACCGCTGTGGCCCAGTCATCAGGTACTCGGCCGGTGCTCCAGCACAAGTTAAATAAGCGCTGCAGCTGACCAACTATGATGCCCTGTCCAGCCTTCAGCATTTCAACTGTAATCCTATCATATCTTGCAGCCTTACCTAATTTTATACTTCCCAGCGCCTTCACAATCTCATCCACGCCAATATCGCATTCATCATTGCTATTATGCAATTCGTCGATCGATGTCTCTATCGCCGTTCTTTCAAATAAACCTTCAAATACAATTTATGTGGTCCGGCCGCCAGGCAGTGCTCTCTGTCCGCGCCACCTCGAATTAAATAGAGTAACTATAATGAACTATTAATAAATCAATATACCGAAAAAAGCTACCTAAAGAGTAACTTGCATTCAACAAATATGGTCCAATAAATCCCTTTAGTTAAGGAGTTATCGGTCGTAGGGTGTGTTCCTGCTGGAAGGTATATTCTGCGGCAAGTCAATTTTGCAATATTTAATATTAACTATCCATAAATCAATTTATGAATAGTTAATATTGTTGGTAATAAAAATAAAAGATTATAGATGAAGTCCAGGTCTTTTTATAAAGTACTTATTATGCAGTTTTCGTTGGCATAAAGAAATAAAGCATATTATTTCTTTATATTTGCTGAAAGTAATCCTGCCTAGCCGCGCCATATACTTTAAAGATTCTAATTAATCAAAATGAATAGTTTCTTGAGGGGAAAAAGTATCAACAAAGAGTAGAGAAAAGGTACTATTACATAAATTGATCGTAGCGTAATGAAAATTGGCAGCTTTATGTAGTTCTGATGACAATACAATAATATGGTAGGTACTGTCGAACTGATCTGGTGATGGAGCCGGAAGATGTGAACTGGATCGCCGTTTTGGATTTCTTAGAAAAGTATTGTAATGAACTTTGACCACGGTTAGGTTTCAAAGTCTGATGATGAAGCCGCAAGACAGGAACTGGCATTCCATGATGGATTATTGCATCATAATCATGTTTGCACTTGTTAGAAAGGCCATCAACACGATCAGGTTTCAAGGAGATAAAAAATAAAACCGGTCAAGTGCGAGTTGGACTCGCGCACCGGGGCTTCTGTACAAACCTGTAGGTATATATAATTATTTTAAAAAGTATGTTATGTAACTACAAAAAGGTTTTTGAAATTATTCCTATGTGCTATAAAACGTTGCTATATGCCAACTTTTAAGTTTCTAGATCCACTGGTACCCTTTAGTTTTGACTTAAGCATTTGATATGAATTTCAATTTCATACCGTTGCTTTGTACCAAATTTCAAGACTCTGAGTTCACGGGATGTACCCTGTGGGTTTTGATTCCCTTGCGAGTTTCGAAAATTTGCAGCATAAACAGCTGTATCTTTTGATTATTTTTGATTTGTGATTGCGTTGGCTTAGAAGTTTGATATTTACACAGCTTCAAGGGACAGTAGATTTGACTGTTGGATATAAATTTAAGTTTGATACGTCCACGCGTTTCTGAGAAAAAGGTTCTTGACAGACGGACGGACTAAATTGTGATCCTATAAGGGTTCCGTTTTTTCATTTCGAGGTACGGAACCCTAAAAATCTGTTATAATATATTGTTGACCACGCAGTGGTGTACTTAGGGTCCCGTACTTTTGCAGCTGGACAGGCGTATGCGGCGGCCCTGAATAGAGTAAAATCGCTTAGTAATCTCCAGATTGAACAGCTAGATTGTTCTAAGCTGATAGATAAAACACCATGCAATACAGACGCACTGGCGGAGATGGATAGGATACGGGCTCATTCGTGGACAAAATAAATGTATAAATGTTAAAAATATCTCGTTATAGACCAAAGAGTATAAAGTAAATTAATAGTTTAAAAAACACTAGATAAACATGCTTTTATAAATGCACGTAAAAACAAAAAATAAATTATGAATCGTTCAATTTGTCTTAATTTCTGGGCTGAAGTGTAAACTATGTGCTTTTAATTATAATTAATATTGGTTGTAAAAGCGTGGGGCGCTGGAATAGGTATTCATTCATCAAGTAATAGGTATCATAGATATAATTTTATTTTTCTATGAGTAATATTATGAATAACATTATTCCCAGTTGTCGGATCTTAAGTCAAACTATGAAGAGAGCGATTCGACTTCGTGTTCGCAAATGAAGAAGCTCTTCTGGTCGCAGGCGATATCCATCAGTTCTCCATTATATGACATCGCACCACATCGTTCACGGTCGCCGCCATCAGGTTGGCCTCTACCCCAAACGGCGTAGCCACTGTCCTCTAAATTAGATGCACCTGAAAGCATGTTCATAATCTTAATATATAAAATCCTTGCGTTACTGACTGACTGACAGACACGCTACAGCCGAAACTATTGGGCGCAGGAAGCTGAAATTTGGCATGTGTGTTCCTTGAGGACCATAGGGATGCACTAAGCAGGGATTTCCCGAAATCCCCACGGGATCGGCCAAAATGGGTAAATTAAAAAAAAATGCAGGCGTAGCTGCTGGCGTCCTCTAGTTATGAATAAATAAATACAATAGTTATAGCAACTCTGTTTTAAAAGCTGTCTTGGTATAGGATACGGGCATCTTGTGACTTTGAAAAGCGATAGGTCGTTACCACGTCGTTCATCATCAGCCTTTAACAATCCACGCCTGGACTATTGGCCTACTATACCACGCTGGCCAAACGGGTTGGTATAGGGTTTGTATCAAGTTTTCCTTGTCTTACAGTGTTGTGATCTGCATAATATGCCCGCTTTGTCGGCTCGCACGACACCCATGGGATGATATGGGGTGGTGACATTCCGTATTCTTAATCCGTCACCACTCGGATTTGTGACGTAACCACGTCAGCTGAATGAGAATTGGCAGACTTTAAATAACTTTAAAAAGGCGTTTAAATTCTCAACATTTAATTATTTTATCAAATTGTTTTATTCCCTACGACCATGTTTTGCATGTTACGAGTATAAATCCTTACTTACCTATGACCAAACATTATACTTAGCAAAGAATGGTTTTGCAATTTCCTAATTGAATCCTAATCTATCATCGTCACCGGCGTATATATACTATGAGAATGAAAATTTCAAAAGTACGCACATTGGATTTGAACCCGAGAATAACAACGCATGCTTTTCAGACAACAACTGTGTGTATCCATTTCACTAGGCTAAGGTCCGTCTTATTAACGTAACCATAATTTAGTGAAAATATTTGATTTACCTCTGACCAGCCGCATTCCATAGCCGTACTTATTATGAAAACCTAAAAGGACCGATCCACGTACGAAGTTCTTCGCCCAGACTTGTCCTTTTGGTGCATTTTCTATTATTTTTAGAGAGATAGTGAGCTTCCAGTTGAGAGTTGATCACTGCTAAATATGACTGCTCAGCGCTTCACTCCAGTCCATCGGCGTCTGGTGGAAGTTGTAGCATCTGCCCACTTTTTCACTAAATACATAATCTGTAAATAAACAAAATGTACAAGGTTATTCTTCAGTCGTGTAATTTATATTCAATCTAAATAGTAAACCCTGTAGATACTGCTAATGTAATTAATAAGAAACTGAGGGTAAATTTTGTGACATAATATACGTTGGACATTCATACAACAGACGTAAATAGTAATCAGATTCCTAGAAGTCATCTCTATTTGCGTCTTCTTCTTTTTGTGTATGTGTATGGCCAACTTCCCATCTACTTAAAACTTTTGGTTCTCTAGGTAGCTTTTCCTTAAAGTATTTACAAGATTATGGCACATTTCGCAATAAGAGGCGTTATTTACTAAAATGTTGGGCAAATGAAGTTAGTGGAATGAATATCGCTAAAATATTGTGTGTGAAACATTAAACAACCCAAACTTTATACCCGATTTTAAGTATTTGCGATTTGTATACATGGGCGCAAATTCATATTTAATGATTATATTGTTACGAAAATGTTAATAATAGATAATTTAAGATTACGATAACTATTTGTGAACACAGAACTGAGAACTTCACTACTTTAGAATATTAGACACTGTATTGACTGCTTCACTGTTTTATAAAGATTGGGTATTTAATTTATCGCTTAATTGTACAGTAATTTCAATTATATGTTGAAAAGTAAGTGGCACTTGTTAAACATTAAGTGTTATGACGGTTAGTTTATAAAAAGGACTGTAGCTCACATTTTAATTGAATTCTTTGCTAGAAATCGTCTGAAAATAAACCAAGTAATATTACGTGAGTGTTTTTATTATAATGGAGTCTGGACACGATAACCCTGGCGTATCGCCGACAGCAGCGTTGGGATAAACGCCCCCTAAGAGACTTCGGGATCTACGGTTGGCGCGAGAGTGATGGGTATCTTTTTTTGGTGTCGGGTTGGAAAATCCTCATGGAGTCCCTCCGCCCTGGGGGATGGGCGAAGGGGACTGTCAGACTCTTACTGACTAAAAACCAACCCGTGTGCCTCATGTACCCGTGTGTCGGAGGGTCGGGTTTCGCCCAAGCATACGTCGCAACCCCCCGACGGGTATTGGCCCGCCAGATGGTCCGGCGGGCCCCGAACAAAACCCTCTTGGCGGCGGATGATGGTGTTGGGCTCCGCCGCCAAAACACCAAGCGGCCGCAGAGGATAGGGAGGACGGCAACGCAACACCGCATCTCCTCTTCCTCTGCGGCCCCACCGTGACGCATCGAATGGTGCGCCCTCATTTGGTCGCGGGAGACAGGGCGCGCGGCAACGCAACACCGACACGCCTCTCCTCCCGCGACCACGCCCGACTGCGAGGGACAGACAGAACTGTCCCCCGCACCCGTACCCTTGGACGCATCCTGCGCAGGCCCCGTCAAGCCCACGCGGAGCGTCCCCTCCTGGATCCCTCTTAGCTTCACCGCGGGTAACCAATCCACGGTTATTGAGCCCCCCCACGACGACAAGGTGGAGATCCCATGGGGGGGGGAGTGATGGGTATCTTGGCTTAGCCGCCATTACCAATGATGACCTGAAGACTGATGCGACAAGCGCTTGGAAGCCGTGTTTGGCGCTAGTCAACCCTAATCGGAGACCGCACGGTGTATCGGCGTTATGGCGAGCACGTTTCATTTCACGTGAGGCCACGTGCGAGTGAGAGCGACAGAGCGACTACGACGGGATGCACGCACCGGGGTGTGCTGTGGCGTGAACGCTGTTCTACTCCGAGTGCTACCAGAAGTTGCAGATGCCGGTTGTTGATGCACTGACCAGAGGTATTTATCCAGAGCTGATTTGATTAGAGTTTTTGAGAAACATGCTAATTTTATAAATTATGGTGCTTACACGATTACCTACTGTCCCCGTAAGGATTACCAGATTAACATTATACAGTCAAAATTACGAACGCTACACCCCAAATAGAACTTATAGGTAACTGTTGTTTATCCACGTTTGGTACATAGCAGTGCTACTGTGCTTATAGTCATGTTATGCCGTCAGCTGGGACTCTTGTCTGTTTATTAATCGTTAGGCCATGTCGGAAACTTTCTGTAAAACTTACTTATCTACACAAGAAAGAGAAAATAGCTTTGTTGTTATGTAGTTCTACTGATGTAATTATTAGTAAAGAACGGTATAGCTGCCCTTTTCAAGTTGAAGCTCTGATATAGATTCATTGTATAAAGTACCTGATTTGCTTTCAGTTTAAATAAGCTAATTGATGTGCTGAATATGAATTCAATTGGTAGTCAAATTAATGGAATCAAAGCATTATTAATAGCCCTTGGTTACACATTACATAAGGCTAACTAACTGCATTACTTATGGCTAGTGCTCACGGCGCGATTATATGAAGCCTCTCTTGATAAAATGACTATCCACCACAAAAATAATTATTTGCATAAAACCAGTAGTTTCACAGATAAGTGCATTCAACAAAACAAACTTCAGTTTTATTATATTAGTACAGATATATTCAGAATGTAGATATAAAAATTAACACATCTTATTTCTGTTGGTTTTACGCCCAGCTCTCATACAAAAATGCCCATGATCCTTTGTAATACACATTTTTAAAGCTAATATTTGTAAAGTTACAAAATAGGTTTTATTATATATTTGTGGACTCTGTAGGTGCCTACATGATTTCATTTTAACATTATGTTGAAATTGTTACTGTCAACTTGCAGCTCAAGTTAAGGTTATATAATAAGACAAGGGGACCCGACATATCTTAATATTTGTCGCTTAATTTTATACCTGTATAGAATGATTTGTTCCGACCATGTTAAGTCCTTGCATAACCCGAACTACTGAAGCTAGAAACATGAGATCTGGACAGTAGATTCTTTTATGGACATAGGCACTCACTTGTTTTTTGTTGAAAGTCTTAAGGCAGGTGACTGCTTATCTTGTATAAATACCAAGCCTTAGTGTTTTACTTGGTAAATACAATTTATTTTATTTGTTTGCAAAGTTAGTTGCATCTATATTCAATATGACAACCAGTGATAAACCAATAAAATTTAGTGCCAACCTTATTGCTTAGCTCTTGTGGGATACAAGACGGTTAGGAATATGATTATTAGGATAATGATAAGTGGGTTTAAAGAACATGATGTGAAAATCCATATTATCTCTTTTCCCATTTAGCAGTATTTATTCTTGGCAAATAAAAGTAAATGTATGGACTACTCATGCTTTATTTCTAAGTCAGTTGTGATTAGTCAGTTTACATTTATTTATTCAGATAAACAATTATTAATCGTGTATGAATAAATAAGAATTACATTAGCACCACATGTTAACAGTTTAAAATAAATATTAACATTATTTAGAAAATTCTCTTAGATATAAAGTCAAACAAAACTATTGATATAAACTCACCACCATATTAACTATACAAACTGAGTGTAATCATTTTTAGAAATAAGACTGCACTACTCTTGCTTTGTAATATTAGTAGCTTGTAAATTTATCTTTTATGGCTCAGTTGGCAAACAACTCGACAATTTCACAGCTTGCACTATGCCTAAAAATACTCAATATTGGATTAAACATTTTCTTACATGAGTAATAATTATAGCACTAGTATTTTCGAAATCCTTGGATCTGCATGGTTTGAAATTATTTCATATTTATCACCAACAGTCCGACTGTTCACGGCTGAACATAGGGCTCTCTTTGTTCTTGCCATTTTGTTTTCCTGTTTGATGGGGTAAAACTTATCTTGAATATATTGAGTTTTAACTGTTTTATCGAAACTTCAAAATATGGGTATCCTGATACCTTTATATTTGATTATCTAAAATGGCACTGTCAGACAGAACCTGAGAAAATTCGGATTGTCTTTTGTATTTTACCTTATGCGTAAAATATGGGCTCCAACACTGTTGTAGCAATGATAACTCTGCCGTCCTTTAAATATAATGCCGTTAAGGCGAGCTTGCAGTACTTTTTAAGATTTTTGAACGTCTGAAAGTCCCATGAACTATGATATTTTTAATGAATAAAAATCAAAGTATAAAAGTTGAACATATCTTCTAGTAAATCGTAAAGATGGAAACACGATTTGGAATGATTGGCTCGATAAAAAAAATGTCAAACAAGGCACTAAATCACAATTTTAAACGTGTACTGCTTAGAGATTCCATAATGAATTTATATGAAAGTATTATCAATAGAAACAGCTCTTTATTTTAAAATAAATGGTAAAAACAGATTTCGTAATTTCGTTATTATTTTTCTCCAAGAAAAAAAAATAGTCAAAATGTTGGCATTATATCGCTCGCCGGCCGGTCAACAGTGCCCGCCTAGGCGTGATTGAAGCCGGACGTACGTCGTTGCTCCGCAAAATCCCCCTCTCCCCCCGCATTTACGTTTTCGCAAAAGTACAAAGTAATTCGTATTCCAAGCTCAATCGTTCAAACCATAGACATGCTAGTAAAAAACCGTAGACAGGTTACTGACAAGGAACCCGGCGCTTACGAGTGGCACGCATCGCGAAAAGCGTACGCACACTAATATAAATATGTCAAAACGACACACTAAGAATAAGATAAGAATTGTAAGTGAGATAGCACATCTAATCGCAAGCGCGAAAAAGAGATAAACATATACTCTCTGTACCGACGCGCATTGAGACATCATGCTGACCGTTTCACAAAGAATCATTTGACTCAGATGCGACATGATCACTTTGTCTGTCTTGAGTAGGTAAATTCAATTCGCCTCAAAGTAAATTTGATTAATTGATTTAAGGTAGGGAAATAAAAAGTCGATGTGATTTATTAATAACATTTTTTTAAAAGTACATTTTATTCTTCTCATTTCATGCAATGGAAACCTAAAACAGTACGTTAATATAAAAACTGTGCGCTGCGGACCCACCGTACCCCTGGCAATACCCCTGGGGGTATGGTGGGTCTTTTAAAGCTTAACCGTACTCCTGGCTGAAATGCTCGTAGTGTTGTACTAACGTGCTACATGGGCAATAAACTGAACAGTGTTATCTCTCGTATGATAATGACTTACTACTTACGTTTTTGTATTTTTAGACAAGCGAAGACAAGCGCTAGTACGATTATAATTTGCAACAAGGAGATAAATTAGAGAAAAAAACGTTTAGTTATTACTGCTAATGGTTATAATGCTTTGTATATTATAGGTAGGTATAATTTGTTTGAGAGTGGTGTGGGGTAAAAGAAGATGTAGTGACAAGCATTGAGAAAGGCATGTTAAGATGGTTTGGGCACATGGAGAGGATGGATGACGAGACTGACAAAGAAGATATATCAGGCTAGTGTGAATGGGACAGGACAAAGGGGAAGACCTAGGAGAACGTTCTCTGACCAGATTGGAGACATCCTGAAAAAAGGACAAGTCAGAAGTACCCTTAACAGAAGAGCATGCATGAGAAACTTGATGGGAGTGAGTGAAGCAAGTGAGGTATGTCAGGATCGTTGCAAATGGCGTTCCGTAGTCTCTGCCTACCCCTCCGGGAAACAGGCGTGAGTCTATGTATGTATGTATGTATAATTTGTGGTACTGTTGAAGACCCGTCATCATCATCATCATCCTAGCGCTGTCGGATCATTCCCACTAGTTCTATTGAACAGTTCTATGATAGAACTAGTGAGACTTTTTTTCCTACTAGTTCTATTAGCACAACTTGATGAGAAGAATAGAACTAATGGGAAACAGTTATAGGAAATTTCCCACTAGTTCTATGTATGTTTTACAAGGTGTATGTGTCACAACATCGCGCTCACATATCCGAATAAATATGTATGTATAAAAATGTGTTAAACGAATGAACGTCTACAAAACAATTGAACGTCTACAAAACAAATGAACGTCTACAAAACAAATGAACGTCTACAAAACAAATGACTACCAGAATGCATGCGATTTTCAACCTTATTGACAATTCATGACAAACTTTTTTTTTTGTTTTTCTCGCTTTCTGGCATTATTACGTTAGTAAAGTTATAAATTCTGACTAATGTCAATTAGGTTTAAAATCGCATGCACCTATTTTTTGCAATCACTATCGATAGCTGATCACTTTCTGTAAGTCATTTGTTTTACACCTTAAACAAATGAACGTCTACAAAACATATTCATTCGTATATATGAGCGCGATGGCGTGACGACCGGTTGGCGCAGCGGGAGTGTAAGCGACTGCTACGCCGAAGGTCGCGGGTTCGATTCTCGCTCAAGTCAAAAAATTGTGTGCATGAACATGGATGTTTGTCTTGGTCTGGGTGTTTCTATGTATAATATGTATGTATTTGCAAAAAAAAAAGTATATAAGTATGTATGTTTATCCATTATCTAGTACCCATAACACAAGCTCTGCTTAGCTTGGGACTAGATGGTGATGTGTGTATGTGGTAGAATATTATTATTCACTGCATTTATTATCTAACACATAGTTTCTTTTATATTAATAAAGTACATTTCATTAGAAAAAAAATACGTTTAGAAATATAAAAGGGACCACGGAGACCCACCAGTGTCGGGTACAGGGACCAAGCCACCGGTGGTTAGGGCCTCAGAGACAAGAACTTCCTCACGATGCACGCCGTGTCGAGAAGAACTGCCTTCTGAATCAAAGACTTGATCCAGCTGCCTAGTGTGAGCCTCTTTAGGTGTTGGTCGAGGCTCTTTGCGATTAAACCATTCACCGACACGACTATCGGTACAATGATCGCCGAATCTACATCCCACATGTCAACAATCTCGTGAGCTAGGTCCAAATATTTAATCTCTTTCTCTTTTTCTGCTTTCACGAGATTGCCGTCATGCGGTATGGTGATATCGATTATCATTGCGAGTCGCTCTGCTCGGTCTATCACTACAATATCAGGCTTATTGGCTACAATAGTCCTGTCTGTAATGATAGACCGATCCCAGTACAACAGTGCACGACCATTTTCGAGAACTGGGTCGGGCACATATATATCTGTAGTACGGTACCTCGGGACCAATGAGATCATATTTAAGGGCTAGTTGCTGATGGATTATCCTGGCCACTTGGTTGTGTCTGTGCAAATACTGACCATTGGCTAGACTCGAACAACCGGATACTATATGCCTGAGAGATTCACCAGGCCGGTGACACGCCCGACATATGTCAACCGTACCATCCCTCAGTATATACTTTCGGTAGTTGTTTGTCATGACAACTTCGTCCATAATTGCAAAGACAAAACCTTCGGTTTCTCCGAAGAGATCACCGAAACGTAACCAGGCTATGGAAGCTTTAAAATTGACGGCTGGGTCATGTAAAGCTCCATAGAACCGTCCATGCAGCTCCTTGCCCTTCCATATTTCTCTTCGGTCATCAGTACTGAGTACTGCAGGTTTGTGCCAGTTCTCTTTTGCCAGAGCGAGCGGGGTAAGTCCGGTATCAACAGCGACTACATCACGATGCACATCCACACTCATCTGCAGAAAATATTCTCTGAGGTTGCACACCTCGCGGTTGTGGAGGGTCTTAGTACATAGAAAGCCTCGATCCCCACATTTCCGCGGGATGTACAGCCTGATTACCGATGAGCGTGGATGATGCATGCGAGATGCAGTCAGCAATGACCGGACTTTTCTATCCACGGCCTCTAGTTCAGTCTGGGTCCACCTGAGTATGCCGAAGGAATACATTAGGACTGGCATGGCCCACCCGTTGCAGGCCTGCACCTTGTTGCCACCTGATAAAAGACTGTTAAGTACTTTTTTCAGGCGGCCAAAGAAACGAGCCTGCAACGTCTGTTTCATGTCAGTCTCAGCAATATTCAAAGACTGCGACATACCCAGGTATTTGTAGGACTCGGTTAGGGAGAGAGGTCTAAGTTGTATTGAATCTGAGAGTTTTATCCCTGCAGATTCCATAATCCTGCCTCTTTTCACATGCATGACCGCACATTTATCCACACCAAATTCCATCCTGATAGAATTACTAAAGGTTTCGGTGACCTTAAGTAATGCTGTCAGTTGGAAATTGTTGGGGGCAAATAATTTCAGGTCATCTATGAAAAGGAGGTGAGATGTAACATGACCTCCTCTCCTTAACCGATAGCCTAGCCCTGAAGCCTCTAACAAGGTACTTAGGGGGTTCAGGGCCAGACAAAACCACAAAGGACTCAAACTATCGCCCTGGAATATACCTCGCTCGATCCTTATTGGAGCACCGCAACCCAAACTCGATCGACACCCTGGATAGCACAGTACGGTCCTCCATTGCCCCATACATGACCTTAAAAAGGTGCATAGAGTTGCATCTACTTTATACAACTCCAGCACCCTCAAAAGCCATGTATGTGGCACGCAGTCGTAGGCCTTCTTGTAATCTATCCAGCATGTCGATAGATTCTTTCGGTTACGGCGCACCTGTTGGCTAATGGCCATGTCTATCAGCAGGAGTTCATTAGTGCCACGGGCCCCACTCCTACATCCATTTTGAGAAACAGATAAAATTGAATTATCAGCTATATGTTTCGACAATTTCGTTCTCAAAATGGATGTAAGGAGTTTATACATCGTTGGCAAACAGGTTATCGGCCTGTAATTCTTGGGGTCCGTGGCACTACCAGACTTATGGAGTAGGTGAGTGACGCCGGATGTTAGAAAATCTGGTAGCGATCCCAATTCCAGTGATGATTGGAATTGAGATGCTAAGCAAGTATGCGAACTACGGAGCCATTTGAGCCAAAAATTGTGCAGCCCGTCCGGTCCCGCTGATTTCCAGTTTGGTAACGAACGGACTACACTGGCTATATCATCACCTGTTATTGATATTGGCTCCATTGTTGTTATTTGTTCGCATACTCGCTCAACAGTCCCAATCCAATCACTCTCAGTGTGGCTGACAGGCGTCGACCAGATGCTGCACCAAAATGTATTAGTAGCATCATCATCCGGTCGACTCCCATCAACGTCACCGGCCGTGGACTCGGGCCGCACCCATCTTCTGTACACCCACCTCTCGTCTCTCTGGAATGTGCGATTCAGGCAATACCGAACCACTCTTTTTTTGTATCGCCTTATACGGTTTGCCCATGCATAAAGTTTTTGCTTTAGGGTGTCGATGCGCTCTGTAACCCGAGATAAATAATCTTGGGAACTGATATTTGTTCCCGCAAAGGCTCGAGTTACAAAGCGCACCACTCTCGGTCGGATATTGCCCATCCTAAAACAAGTGGGCTTGCCAATGAGTGCCCTAGTCTCAGCGATACGACACTCAATCCTGCGTTGCCAACCTGGCACAGCAGCGGTCTGTCGAATAGCGGTGCTATTTACATGAAATTTAACCCCCGCTACTCGACACGCCACAACCGCCGCACAATACAGGATTGAGTGTGTGTCGCTGAGATTTTCACTATTCTCAAAATAAATTGATAGTATTGCATCTAGGGATCCCAGCTCACCAGCGCTATGTTTTTCTTATGCATGGGCAAACAAGGCAAACGAAGCCAAACATTTGGGTCCATGGATCGGTATTCCGCAATAGCACATTCCAAAGCACTCCTTAACTGATCGTTGTACTGGGTACTTACATGAGAAGTCTCGTCATCTACCTCTTCAGCAGCCGGATTTAACAGTTGTTGCTGCGCAACCACTGTGTCAGTCTGCGCTGAAAAAGTTATGGGGAGACTTCTCTGCACGTCAGAGCGAAGTCTCTCAAGCACGGTATCATCCAACAGGCGACACCGCTGGATGGCCCGCACTTGATCCGATAGCCGTTGTGTTGACACGTTGAAAGCTGGCTCAAGCGCCTGAAACAAAGGCAGCATTCGATCACGGTACGCACTGAGGTTAATTCCTCCCTCTGTGGCCACAAAATTTGCCCGCATGACGTTTTCATTCATTGAACTAGTCCATCTCATGCGGTGCACATCACCACCGGTAGCGGGGGCCCTGTTCGAGACCGGTAGGTCTCGGGGTCCCAAGCGTGTCGGTGGCCGGCCTCTCCCTCGCCGACGTACAGGTGGTGGCGACGTCGGCGGAGAGAAATACTCGTCGCTCGATGAGCTCGACGCCTCAACACTCGCCGACGACGCTGGTGCAGGTGCCGGCGGCTGCGAGGCGGAGCTGAGCAAGTCCGGGGATCTCAGGCGTGCAGCAGCTGCTCTCGTCAACATTTTCTCATCATTTTATTTGTTTACATTATTTGTTTACATCTGTTGTTTATATTTATTTTGTATGGTTTTCTTTTGACATTAGATGTCATCTTCACAATATTTTTGGTAATTATTTTCTTAATGTATTTTATGGTTTCTGTAATTTATTATGATATTTATCATAAAAAGAAGTTCTTGTAATATCGGAAATATAATTTATTGACTCAAAACTATGAAATAAAA
Organism: Euclidia mi; assembly: GCA_944739405.2. Lineage (NCBI taxonomy): Eukaryota > Metazoa > Arthropoda > Insecta > Lepidoptera > Erebidae > Euclidia > Euclidia mi. The sequence goes on from OX123198.2 coordinate 40,472,537, forward strand.
TGCAAATAAAATGGACTAAGAGAAAATTTAGGTTGTCGTGTTGACGTTTTCTTTTTTTATTAATATTATATTGTGTTGATTCAGCCTCAAATCACTTTTATTACTTGACAAAAACACACAGCAGTATTTTATTATTAGGAATATCCCATCTGGATACTTTGTTTTTTAGTCTTTGAACATGCACAGTACTGCTTCTCTTTTACACTCGCTAAATGCCAATTTTTTTATTCACTCTATTATTTGTGAAACTGAATTTATTATAAATTGTAAATAAAACGTTGTAATATTGTAACACTCATGAATGAGAAGTGATTCCATAACTTTTAGACATTTTCCTAAAAAAAAAAGCCAAATGAGACATTTAGCCTGTTTTTAATGTGCCACTTTTGAAGTTCTACATAACACATCTACGGTTTTTTTTTACTACTATATCTATGGTTCAAACCTAATCCAAATACACACGCACACACGAAACCCCCCCTCCCCTCCCCCCACTCACTCGCTGACGCAACCCCCGTGTTTTTGTTTTTTTGCTAGGGGTGAGGTCGAGCTACGCACTGTACTGCAACCTCGCCTTAAGTACCAAAACCACATCTTGAGATACGCGCGAAAAACGGTGAAATAATTTCAAATGGATGCTACTTCCTAATTTAAAGTCACATGTGAACCTTTAAAATACCAAAAAATATGTCATTAAAAGTTCTTTTAATCAATGCTGGTGCCATTCGAAAACGTTTCCGTAAATTAAAGAAAATAAATATTTTATATTATTGCAAAGTAATCTTTAAAAGTCCTAAAAACATGACTATAATGCCGTTATGCATACCTTAACGGCATTTTTGCTAATGGTTATATCCTAATATTGCAGTTATAGTACCTCTCTTAATAAATTCGGTATAATACACACCTTAAAAGCCGTTAAAAGCGCTAGAGATAATATAGGTTAGCATTATTGCTTAAACAAATAGACTCGAACTACGCTATAATGTCGCTAAGTCACTTAACGGCAATCAAGATAAGTAAACTTCAATAATACCTCAATGATATTTTTGTTATAGAATTTTTTTATTTTATTACATTGCTATAATGCCGCGAAGTACAAAACCTTTGAAGATAACGGCATTTTAGCTATGCAATACACGTCATAAAATTAAAAAAAGAATCAAATAAAAACAAACAATTCAATTAAATTCTTTGTTTATTCCCAACAATCATTTCTTTTAAAATATCTTATCAAATCTTTTTACACTTACACTGCATAACAATATGGCAGCATTTAAAAAGATCCATTAAATGTGTTCTTTTTCTTAAATTCACTTCGACCACAACATTTTTTATGAGGAAATTTGCTGAATTTAGGCATAAAATAATTAACAAAGGCAGTCTTTAGTTATTTAAAACTACTCGGTACTATTAATTGACCTTTTTATTATTAATTGAATAATTAATCGAGAATGCCAGCTTCTCTTTAGTTCCGAAACTTGTATGGTCTTGAAAGTTTTTAATTTCTAATATAAAATAAACGAGTATAATGTCAAAATTAAACAAGTAATATACTTTTCATCAGTATATAATTCGTTACAAGTTGAATAGAACATATTTTTTCCATTGAATTTTAACAACTCAACATGCTTTAGTTTTTATTAATTAACATGCCATGGATATTCAAGCGAAAGTATTTAAGAGGTAAGAATAAAAATATGTTATAAAAGCAGAGAGTCTAAAATTTAACGTTAAAAAAGACCGATTTTAAAAAGTCCTAGCTCATGGTTTGCCATCGTGCCATGAAAAGTTGCGTGTTTATAATACTGCACGGTTGGCGTAGTGGTTTAAGCGGACGCCTCGCCGCTTGACACTGCACCGAGTGTTGTGGGTTCGATTCCTACACGAGACAACACTTTGTGTGATCCATAAATTGTTGTTTCGAGTCTGGGTGTTCATTGTGTCCGTTAGTTGTATGTTTCTAAAGTCCCACGTGACACAGGATTTAGTCCTAATGCGGAAGTTGTCTTTAAAAAAAAACTGACCAAAAAATTTAAAACACCGTTATACACTTTTGAGCCCACATCGATTATGCCTGGTTTTGACGAAGCATAATCGATATGTGCATCAAAGCGGTGAAGTTAACATGAGACCTGGTGGGAAATGTCAATAGGATGCATCTCGAAACCTGGATACACATCGCCACACAATGAAACCCTGAAGGCGACACTGGAGCAGGCCGAAAAAATTATGGCAGCATATTTAGAATGAACATAATAGGTTTTTGGTTGGTAAATTTATGGAAGAGTGTGGGAAGACCTTTGCCTAACAATGGGACAGTAACAGTTAAAAAACAAATACATATAACTTAAATTAGCGAATAAAGTGAGAGTTTATGCACTTGCCCTTAGTTTATGGGTAGTTGATTGATTAAATTGTTGAAGAAATCGTGAGGGCGAGAATAAATTAATTATTTTAAAATTTCTCTGAAATTTTCCTCATGAAATTCTTTAATTTCCAATAAAGTGATAATCTGTTGGAGCAAGTGCGAGGCCCTAGGGAATATGGAGGATGTCGAAGACGTTCTAACCTCAGCTGTCTCTTATTTAGCAACCGTGTTTAGCGAGGTACCTACATGATCTAAATGTCAGCTATTCTGAAGCAGCACTTGACTATAACGCATAAAGATATGATTATGATTATAACGACTGACCGGTGTCTGTTGTTTTACAGGAACCTTCGCATCATAGTTTGCAATAGTTCACAATCTGTATCGATCGATGTACCGTAACATGTTGTCCAGATCTTGAAAAGCTGAAGTACATGATACCAGCACTGGTCCCCTAGACAACAACCAGTACTTTTTCTGAGTGAACTTGCACTTTTGTAGGATTTGGTCAGTTGTTCTTGGTTCATCACGTTGATGAGTGTTTCCTCTCGTTGTACCGGACCCATTTTTTCATCACAAGAAACAATACAATTCAAAATTTCCTCTTTAATGTGACGTTTGAGTAAACTAATACAGCACTCAATGCGTGTTTGTTAGTGTAGTTCGCTTAAACATTTCTCCAGCTGTTTCTTTTCTAATTTGTTTTAAAAGAATTACAATTGTTTCATAAATCGTAACTCACCACCGAAGCTTATCGTTAACTCTGATGTTGTTTGCATTGAATTTGCTGTGATGATTACATTTATTCTTCATTGTCAACTATGGTCTCGGACCGTTCACGGGTTTTGCAAAATGGCGCAAGGAAACACGCAAGGGGGAGCGCGCAGTCAGTGGTGAAGGAATTGTGACTTTACACTGTGTGGTAATGTCAATTTATACTGAAATACTGTATAAAGTGGAAATCGTACATGCTTGAGTAACATTGCTTTAGTAAAAAGCGAAGCGAAGATACACACACACATAAATTCCTGTTCGGTGAAAAGACTGTAGACTTAAAGACCACAGTTTGGTGAAACAAAATTAAAAAGCGCGCTTCTGAGAAAATTGGTATGGACTTGGGAACGTTATTAGCCATGGTTACGAAATAACTAATCAGCCGCACTGCGTTCCGTCACCGCCTGCGCTGAATGAGCTGAACTTATACGCGCGCAAGAATACTTAGCGGCATTTTAGATTAGTTTTGTTGGATAGCGGCAATTTAGTCTTGAACAAAATTATAAATATTTTCTAGATTATTAAATAATTGCCGTTATATAAGAATTCCAGTTGTATATTGTAAAATAAATATTTTGAAATAAAACGCTTAAATGCGGCAAAAGGGTTGTTGCAGCATTTAAGCATAGGATTCTTAAATAGTGGCTTTATAGTAATGATTTTTATGCATCAATAATAAAAATAGCTAAGTTAAAAAGCCGTTAAAGTACTTTTGTCACACTATAGCGTATGAAAATGATTTATCGGCAATTTAGCTTAGCAAAAAAATACGAATTATTTTATAAAATTTGTAGCCTAAGTCGTATTTTAGCTTAGAAATGTCACATAACGGCGTTTTAGCGTAGGTATGATAGATGATTTGTGCATTTAACGGCATTTCATGTTTTTATATCTCGATAACCATAAGAGGTATTGAAACTGTTGTCAGACTGAGCGATAGAGCTTCTTTTTCTGATAAAAATGGTTTAAGAAACTCAAAAATGACAAAATGTCACTTAACGGCATTTAAGTTAAAGGACGGCAGAACTATAGACCAGCGCACAGGTTGAACATGCCTGATATATAGATATAGCTTAATAGACCGGACCACTTTGTAAGAGTAGAATTTTATTTCATCTCCAGTTACGAAGGTTCATGGAACTAATACTTGGGTGGGAAATGTTGCCCATCCCCTGCGTTTTGAGTGTTGCAGGTTGATGATGACATCCTGGCAGATGACTTATTGTGAAGAGAGGATGGACGAGCGGTCCTTTACTGATTAATATATATGGATGCCCGTGGCCTACCCTTTTGACGTCGGTGGTTTCGTCTGTGGGCTACGCGCACACATGCCTCATGAGCGCTGTACTGAGCTGGAGTCAAGCATTGTTTGCTAACCTTTGTTGGTGATCAACATCAACAACTGTATGAGCAGCTTGACCGTATGGGCGAAAGATTCGTCAGATACCGATTTACGTGGGGGGGGGCGCTACCTACTCTACTGTCGTTGTTGGACCTATGTAATTGCATTGTATTGATATAACTGATCATGACGAACGATGATGATTATTTTATGTATATGCATTGATGTGTTTATGAGGCAAATTTTGCATTTATGTGTTTGAGTAAAATTTTAATGTTTCTATCCAACATCCTTCCCAAAACGCGGGCTGGCCACCATGCGTATCCTTGATCCTGGTCTTTATGGCTAGATCCTAGATGGGTGATGCTGTGTGTTGGCTAGATCCCGTGATGGGTGATACCGTGTGTTGGCTAGATCCCGTGATGGGTGATGCCGTGTGTTGGCTAGATCCCGTGATGGGTGATGCCGTGTGTTGGCTAGATCCCGTGATGGGTGATGCCGCGTGGGCTAGATCGACCCTATGTGGGTGATGCCGTTTGTGCGCTAGATCCCTATGTCGGTGATGCGACGAGTTGGCTTAGCCATGGGTGAAGCCTTGATTGTTTGATCCCGTGATGGGTGACGCATGCCACAGGCTAAGATCCTATGACTAGGTGAAGCCTTGTAAAGAACTTTTAGTTCATTCTGTATGGTAAACGCTTATTTTTGTAATTTTTATATTCATTTTTTTTTGTTTGTTATGCTGTTTATACTGTAACCGTTAAATAATCAGCGCGAGGAGCGCGCTGGATCAGAATGGCCGTATGGGCGCAAATTCATATCTAATGATAATATTGTTACGAAAATGTTAATAATATTTAAGATTGATATTTAAATAACTATTTGTGAACACAGAACTGAGAACTTCACTACTTTAGAATATAAGACACTGTATTGACTGCTTCACTGTTTTATAAAGATTGAGTATTTAATTTATCGCTTAATTGTACAGTAATTTCAATTATATGTTGAAAAGGAAGTGGCAGTTGTTAAACATTAAATGTAATGACGGTTAGTTTATAAAAAGGACTGTAGCTCACATTTTAATTGAATTCTGTGCTAGGAATCGTTTGAAAATAAACCAAGTAATATTATATGAGTGTTTTTATTATAATGGAGTCTGGACACGATAACCCTGGCGTATCGCCGACATTATAATATTCATTATGCAAAATTATCCTTATCACGATAACTGAGATATTTACGGTATAAATAGCAATCGCTTATATTCGTTATAATCGTTAACGCAAATTATTGCAAAAATCAATGCAGCATAAAGTGTAATATATTATTACTTGCTTAGATAGTCTTATTTTTTATACTGAATTCTTTAATTCTTACTTTTATTTGATATTTGACACGCTCCATTCCACTCCAAAGATTCAATACTCTTCTTACATATGAAAGGACCCTTGCGATTGGTATGATCGTTGTAGCACGGTAATATAATCTAACAGTATTGTAACTCGGCCGTCTTCGTGAGTTATATACCTTTTTTTTTTTTTTTTATTTTTTTCGAGGTGGAAAATCCCCTCGGATCTCCGTCTCTTGGGGAAATGAGACGGAGTATGTGGTGTTGCCACTAAAAACCACCTCGACTGCCAACCAAAGACGCCCAACGAGAGGAAGACTGGGTATAGAAGTCTTCCTCCCATGGCGCCAGGTTCAACGGAACCCGTTCTCAGGGAAGGCTACACGCCCTCACCTGCCCGTACTTCTTCCCGGAGCAACGAATCTTAATCGCCGACTAGAGCTCCCCATGCTCTGGCGGCCCGCGACCCCGTTGGCGGATCTCGGCGAAATCGTCCTTGTGTTCGGGCGGGATCAGCCCTCTCCCGATCCCGCTCAGCAGCCTCTTTTTGGAGCATTACGAACTCGCAAAAGGAGGCCACTGCGTCGTGAGTTATATACCTACCAGACGCGCCGCATGCGAGCTGCGGCACGATCGCGGCTGTGGGTACTCTTGGCACAGTCCGCACAGTCTAGTGGGTGCTCGAGGCGCGTAGGTATAACTCGAGTTTCGTGCGTTTGTATGGAGTTACAATACTGTTAGATATTATTACCGTGGTTGTAGGCACCGTACTGTCGTAACTCACACAGTGCTCCTCAATACCATAGCCGCCATCATTCGGCTCACCCATGTCCTAGACATTGTATATATCTGATACGGAACGACCTGGAATAAAAAAATAAACATTTGTAAACGTTTTTTGTTGTATATTACGAATATTGACTTGGTTTTCTTCGCGTCAAATTAACAAATATATTTTGAGACGACCCTTATTATATCGACCCTCACTATTTTAACAAGATTACTACTTATTATGTTATCGTATATAGGTTGCCATAGAATGTGGATCGTATAAAAAATGAGAAGCGGAATTATTTGTTGAAATATATGTTGAAATATTGGGCATGAATGATTCGTCAGCAATCTGCTCTAAACTTCTTCACAACATCATTCTGCTCATAATTTAACAAATTTCAGAACTTGTAGGCATCGCGGCACATAGGTACATGTTTCCTAGACTAATTATTGCTTTGTCAATTCCGAGACAAACCCTCGAACTTTTCAATAGTGAGTGAAAGTTGTATCCATTGTTGCGTTACAGAAACGATGCCATTGGAGGTAAAACTTAGTTCAAAGTCAAAGCGTTTATTGCGAAATAAATGTAGTGTATAGTGTGTTTAGTTTAGTTAAATTATAGTGCTCAAATCGCTTACTAATCACACTATTAGAACAAAAATAAAGAATATAGATGAGCAGAATTAACATTTGCCGAATGAAAAACAAAGTATATTAATCCTCTGGCTCTCTATCGAATCTTCTTATTTTGTTGCAGCCTTACCAAATTTTATTAAAACTTGTTGACTAGGTCAACCATGACAGTATAAAACAAACAACGATTTTGAGTACAATAAACATTACATAAATGCCATCATGGCCAGCAGCATTATTTTATAAATTGCTAGAAGATGCCCGCAGCTGCGCCCGCTCATGATCTTTTAATATTTTTCTCCAATTTCGGCGAATCCCTTCTTATTGTAGGTATCCTTACAGTCCGCAAGAAAGAAACGTGCAGAATTTCATCTTTTTGCGCCCAATTGTTTTGGCTACGCGTTATCTGTCAGTCAGGCAGTAACGCAAGAATACTAAAAAGGTATACAGACAGACAATAAATTAGTTTTAATCTCACCGTCGACAGTTTCAAATACTCCTTTGGCTATGAAGTCCGATATTCCAACATAAATCCAAGTGAATTGCGGTTGCGTTTGGTTCCAAAATGTCATAACAGTGTAAGCCTATTCATCGTCCTCAGGGTAGAAGAAACTAGCCCCCTCCAGCTCACACGTCCGCTTGGCATCTGACCAAACCTTGTGCAGCGTATGAATCTTATAGAACGCTTTTTGGTGCTTTAAATATGTGTAGTCTTTGTGAAACATCTTTTTGTCACTTTTTCCATCTATGAAAAAGAAAACATGAAAATGTATTACTAAGTAGTTCTACAAGAAAACTTCGTGAAACCAGTTTCACCACTTTCTACTAAGTTTCGTTATTCTTGATGAATACTAATATTTCGATGGAGTCAGAAATCATTATATTCTAAAAGACTTCGCCTCCGCCTCCGCCTCCGCACGAATTAAACACCTAAACTTTCCTGATAAATAACAGTAGCTAGTTGGTTGAATACCGACCAAAAATCCTAAAACGTTTGGTAGTTTTTGAGTTTTTCGTACAGACAGACAGACGCGGTCGCGGGACTTTATCCAACAAGACCAAGCGATAGCTAATTAATCTCTAGATACAAAATTGCAGCATCCTTTTGCCGACAAAGCCGAGGTGGCGTTTGCATCCTCCTAAATGAAGACTTAGAGTATGTAGAAATAAACGAAATATCAAAGATGTCAATAGAATATATATTAGAAACTTGTGCGACTGAACTACCAAGAGAAAATATATTAATAATAACAATGTACTGGAATAGGAGAGAGGAAGAATTCTTTTACCAGCAACTTATAAAAATATTAACTTATTTAAATAAAAAATACTCCAAAAATATAATAATACTCGGAGGAGATTTTAATATAGATGTAGTGCACTGTGTGTATGTGTATGGATAATTTAGGTGGAGACAAGTGAAACACTCGGATGTTATAAGCCACCTGGATATTTATTTCATTTCATAAACTCGATACATAGGTACATAGGTACACCTTACGCGCACGACTACAATTTGCATTCGCAGCATTCTCACACATATACCCCCACAATATTCCCCCCTTTTATTTTAAAAATATATAAAATATTTTTTATAAGTTCTCTCAATGTTAAAAATGCAATTATTTATTTTATACAATATTAAACTGTAATTTATATTCACCTAAAAACATTACTTTAATAGTTATTGAACAAGTACATAGCAACAATTATATTTAGATTATACTAGAATATATTGATGCATAATATATATATCTACAACAATCAATCGAGCCAACACATATAATTTACTGGTTTTATTACACAAGTAGATCAGACTGCGCTGTTACACAAATTTCTTACAGCTAACGGTTATAATAAAACTATTGTTGAGCACTTACACTTGTTTACTTTATCACTTGACTCTTATTTTTACGTTTATTCACTTTATTTTAAGAACACCTCACTTAACCTATGTTTACATATTGTTAAATCCCGGTTGCGCCTGTTGTGGCGGCACCTGAATTGCTGCTGTACTATGCCACACTGTCATTTCCCTTTGACCCTTTTTTCTGGCACCTTGCTTACATTTTTTGTATATTAAATATGCTAAGTAGACGCTAACCAATATCATAATGGCCATGGCTATCGTACCATATTTTTCCAACGATTGCTCACTTTGCGAAGTGCTAGCACTATTTGCTCCATTTTGGGCAATGATTACTTCTTCCGTTTTCTTTTCTACACTGTATGACTTGCACATTTTTACAAGTTATAGGTAAAATAATTACAATAGTTATCTTTGACGTTACAAATGATATTATGAAATGATGTTTAATAAAGTGTTACAACATGTTATTCATATTCAACTTACATAGTTGCGACACCTACCTAATACATTTTTTTGCTATGCTACTACTTACGTTATTAGGATTTGCCAGTTGGAATTTTTATTATTTTATAACAATTCAATTTGTATTTTATAAATCTAATAATCTTACTGGTTTTTTGACTACTCTTCCAGATCTCGTAACTTTCTTACTATTCTGTAAATTATCTTGTACTGAAATATTTTGTTCTAACAAATATGCTGGTTTTAATCTATCTATAGAAACTGAAATTACTCTATTTTCTAACTGAACTTTGAAAACTTTTTCTGATCTTTCTAGCCCTTTGTAAGGACCTTCATAAGGACATACTAACGATTTTTTTATTTTATGCGTTCTAATAAATACATGTGAACAATCTCTAAGGTCTTTATGTACAAAAAATGTTTTAGATTCGTTATTTCTTGTACCTACAGGTCTGTATTGCTTCATGACGTCACTGATACGCTGTAATACATTGTAAGAATCATAGTTACCATTGTTTACGTCTGATAAGAACTCTCCTGGCAAACGTAGGGCTCGACTATAAACCATTTGAGCAGCGCTTACGCCTGTATTTCGCTTGATGGCTGCACGAAGTCCTAACATAACACTAGGTAGTTCGCGTGCCCAATTTTTATTACCGTCCAATCTAGCCATAAGTGAAGCCTTTAAACATCTATGGTACCGTTCGACCGCTCCGTTACTTTTCGGATGGTACGGGGTCGTCCTAATCTTTTCAATACCTAAATAAGTCATTAATTTTTCATATAATCTACTTTCAAATTGTCTGCCCTGGTCACTAGTAAGTTTAACAGGGCAGCCAAACCTGCATATCCACTCTGTATATAATTTCTCTGCAACAGTGTCGGCTGAGATTTCCTTTATCGGATATGCCTCAGGCCAGCCACTCCCTCTGTCTACTATCGTCAAGCAATACCTATACTCATCCATTGTGATTGGGAGAGGTCCTACTATATCAATATGTATGTGCTCAAACCTATCCACTGGGGGATATGTACCATAATTAGAAGTGGTGTGCATATTTACTTTAGATCGCTGGCAACTGAGACAGGTTTTTGACCAAAGTCCAATGTTTCGATTCATGTTCGGCCAAAAGAACTTTTCCTTAATCATCTGGCGCGATGCACGTACGCCAGGATGACTAAGGTTACGGATCGCTTGAAATCCATTTTTTCTAAAACTCTGTGTTAAATATGGTCTCGCGTTTTCCTTTGAAATTTCATTTCAATTTCAGAATATATGTAACGATTAGAATTCGTAACAAACATTTTTTTGAATTTGTATCTAGAATTATTCAAAAAATCTTTGAGCTCAGAATCCTGATCTTGCTCTAAAGCTAATTTTTCATAGTCTACTATGCTCGACGTACATTGTATAGACTATGCGCGATAACACATCTGCTACAATGTTATCCATTCCACTTATAATTATGGCGAATATCAGTCGTGAATTCGCTTATAAAGAGTAATTGTCTTACACGCCTAGGACTTTCCTTCTTGTTATTTTTACATATTTTTGAAAAAGCGAATGTTAAAGGCTTGTGGTCTGTAAAGATTATGAGTTGTCGACCTTCAGACAAGCTTCTAAAATACTCTACAGCTAAAAATATAGCAAGTAACTCACGGTCATAGGTGCTATATTTTTTTTGTGTGTCAGTTAGCTTTCTCGAGAAATAGCCTAACGGTTGCCATGAGTCGTTTATGTATTGTTGCAACACAGTACCTACGCAATTATCCGAAGCGTCGGCAAATAGCGCATGTGGCGCGTTGGCCACCGGATACGCCAACGCGACTGCGTTCGTTAATCCGTTCTTACATTCCGAGAATGCTTGCTCAGCGTCTGGCGTCCACTGTTTAGTTGTTTTGTCATTCTTTTTGGCCTTGTGAATATATTTATTTAATATTTCTAGGTACTCTATTGCTCTCGGTAAATGATTACGATAAAAATTGACCATGCCTAAAAATTGTCTTAACTGACTAACATGCTGGGGTTTTGGGTAATTAAGAATTGCCTGTACCTTGCTTTCTATAGGTTTGATACCCGATGTAGTGACTTGGTAGCCTAAAAATTCTATAGAAGTAGCTTTAAAAGTGCATTTCTCTAAGTTTACAGTGATGCCATATTCGCTTAAACGTTCAAATACCTGTTCTAAGTGTTCCTTATGCTGCATATGATTTTCTGAACTTATTAATATATCGTCAGCGTAACAATATAATAAATCTAAACCTAATAATATTCGTCATGAAACGTTGAAAAGTTTGGGCAGCGTTTCTCAAACTTGTCATGAAACGTTGAAAAGTTTGGGCAGCGTTTCTCAAACCAAAAGTTAAACGTTCGAATTCATATAGTCCGAACGGTGTAGTAATCGCTGTTTTACACACATCGTCGGGATTAATTAAAATATTATGGTATGCTTTTTTATATCAATTTTGGAAAAAAAATATTTTGTTAGCTAATAAATATGTAAAGTCCTGTACACGCGGTATCGGATACCTATCCGGTGTTGTGATCGCATTTAATGCTCTATAATCACTACAAGGGCGCACTTGACCGTCTTTCTTTGGTACTAAATGCAATGGACTTGCCCAAGGCGCCTTCGATGGCCTACATATACCTATATCTAACATTGATTTAAATTCCTCTTTGGCAATTTTATATCTTTCGGGAGCTAAAGGTCTAGGCTTACAGAATACTGGAGGGCCTGTGGTGTCAATAAAATGGTAAACCGCATGTTTCGGTGCCTCCTTGAATGACATAGGTTTGAGAATGTCCGGATATCTACTTAATATATCATAGGCGGGATGATCTTTGTGTAATATCTATGTCGCAGGTTTGGACGGATGTTGCTGAACTGCTGCGCGCTACCTCGTTGACCTGCGGTGACTGGTGAGTCTCCATGACCTTGTCTGCTATCACTGCCATTTCTTCCAGGTCCTTAGTCGACGTGACGGTGAGTACTGCTCTGACTGACGATGGTAAGTGACCTTGCCATAATATTTTCAAAGTGTCGTCTTTTATCTTTTTTATCTTCTTTTTTCTCTTTTTCGTTTTATCCTCGCGCCAGTTCTTTCATGCGACGTAGCAACTGGCTGGGTTTCTGGTTGCCCAGCTCCATTTCCGACACTAACTTTTGTACCTGTCTTGTCTCCGACTCTTCATAGATTTGCGTTTTTTCAATGTGCCGAATTTGTCGCTCTCCGGGGGATTGGCTACGATGTCTGCTACTTGCTGTATGACTTCTTTGCTGGGCTTTGCCACCACCATGAAGTACTTGTTAGCGTCGGATGTTTTCTGCGGGGCCAAAATAGTTTTCACTTGTTCAAACCACAGTCGCGGGTTTTCGGGCCAAAAGTTGGATATTTTATTCGCAACTGACAGACTAGAGATGATGGCATGTTGTTCTTCCTTCACGACGCTTGACGGAGTTGGCGGTGTGGGTGTCGAAGCTGTCGGTGTCGGTGCGGGGTACATTGTAAGTCGTATTTTTTCGTCGGGGTCACCACTGTAGTGCACTGTGTGTATGTGTATGGGTAATTTAGGTGGAGACAAGTGAAACACTCGGATGTTATAAGCCAACTGGATAGTTATTTCATTTCATAAACTCGATACATAGGTACATAGGTACACCTTACGCGCACGACTACAATTTGCATTCGCAGCATTCTCACACATATACAATACCCCATATAGATATACTAAAAAATAGCATGAAAACCAATACCTTCCTTGACCTTCTGTATATAAATTAACACAACATATAAAATATCCTACCCACATCATACAAACAACATCTACCTGCCTAGATTTGATATTCACTAACTTTAATATAAAAAATCTACACACAACAGTAAAGGACTTAGCTTTCTCAGACCATTGCAGACCTATAATAAACTTTAACATACCACAACAACAAAATCTAATAAATTGGCACATGAATAAGCGACTGTATAATACAAACAACATAAATAAATTTAAAGGAGAACTAACTACAGCAAATTGGAATAATATAATAACTAAAACTAATAATATAAACCAAAACTACAAAGCCTTTAATGACAAATTATTAAGTATACTAAATAAAACCATACCAATGCGTAAAATAAAAATAAAAACAAGTTGTAAAATACTGGTTAACCAAAGGAATAAGGCTTTCATGCAAAAATAAAAGACTTTTAAAAATCTTAAGTATAAAGTTAAACAACCCTATTATCAAGAAATATTATAGAAAATATAAAAAAATAATAAAACTTACAGTAAATAAAGCTAAAAATTGCATTACATAAATAAACTAAAAATGTCGCAAAATAAAACTAAAACCATGTGGAATATAATACATGAACGTACTAATAAAAAAGCTACTCGAGAGCACCATAATATTAAACTTCAAATAAATAATACTCTAACCTCAGACCCCAATCAAATAGCTAACGAATTTAATTCATTTTTTGCATCGGTCGGCGAGACGAGTATACTAATATCAGACAAAAATTGAAAGAATTACCCATATCCAACACCACCACGAACACTTTTTTCTTGAACCGGTAAACTATCGGGAAATACATAATACGATAAAAAATCTTAAAAATAAACAAAGCTTCGGTATAGACGAACTCCCACCATCCCTTATTAGACAGTGTGCTGACGAACTTGCATTACCCTTTTGTATATTAATAAATCAGTCCTTTGAAGAAGGCGAGTTTCCATATCTACTAAAGAAAGCTATAATCAAACTAATACACAAAAAGATCTCAAAAACAGATCCAAGCAATTACCGACCCATAGCCCTACTACCAACAGCTTCAAAAATCTTCGAAAGAACCATGTGTGACCGCGTATACCGTTTCTGCGAAAAATACAAAATTTTTGATGAGAGCCAAAACGGATTCCGTAAACATCGTTCAACAACCCTTGCTGTCTATAAATACATACAGGAAACTATAAATATAATAAATAACAAACAATATGCAGTTGGAATACTCCTAGATATGACGATAGCATATGACAGAGTTCAATTCAATATTCTACTGGAAAATTATGTAAAATAGGAATACGATGACAAGCACACAATTGGTTTGACTCATATCTAAAAAATAGAGAACAATATGTAGAAATAGAAAATTATAACCCCAACCTTAAAGAAATTGTTAACATTAGATCTGACAAAAAAATCATAAACGTGTCAATACCACAAGGCAGTGTAATCGGTTGCTTACTTTTTTTAGTCTACATCAACGATCTCCCGAAAATCACAAAGGAACCGTGTGTATTATTCGCGGATGATATATCACTGCTTAAAAAAATTATATGCTTACATATAATTTTTTTGAATGATACATCATGCAAAAACTTTAGAGACTAGACTTTTCAACCAACGGTATAAAAATAGAACAAGCCAAGGATTTCACTTTATTAGGAATATCTATAGACACTAACCTCAATTGGAAAACTCACATAAAAAACATTCGATCAAAAATATCTAGATTTGCTTATGCTCTCCGGGAAATTAAGATCACTACTGACTTTCATACATCATTAATTACATATTATGCCTACGCATATTCTTGGCTTAGCTACGGAATTATTTTGTGGGGTCACAGCACTGACACACCTTCTCTTTTCATTCTCCAAAAAAAACTAATCCGCATTCTAACTAACATAGAGCAAACCGATAGCTGCAAACCATACTTTATAAACCACAAGATACTCACTTTACCATGCATCTATATTCTGGAAATATGTAAATTCGTTAGAAACAATATTACCTTCCTTACTACACGTGGAGACAGACATGCAAATAGATCATTAAGACACAAAAACCGATTAATGTTACCTACATCTAACATGACTCTCCATTCCAATAGCCCATATGTTATGCCAATCAAAATTTATAATAAACTTCCAGAAGCCCTAAAAGAAGAACCTAGAAATATAACATTTACTAATAAACTAAAACAAATACTCATAAATAAAGCCTATTATAATATAAAAGAATACTTTGAAGATAGGGAAGATAATTTATAAGTACTCAAATTAAAACAGATACTTAGGTAAGTATATAAATAATCACAAAAAGACTGATAAATAATTGAATGCATCTACATAAATATTTTCATAAATACATAATAGAAAGTGATATCACACATATCATATTATATCTCCTGTATGTATAATAAGTACACATATAATTATGCAATATAAATATATGAGTAATTAAAATAGATATTTAAATAATCACAAAAATACTGAAAATAAATAATTTAATGTAACTACATATTATGTATTTCAATAAATGCATAGGTAATTAGGTACCTAATAAAAATTTATATTACCATCATAGTTAGTACACATATCATATTATATCTACTACTTACATATAATATATAATAAGTACAGAACTATATACATACCGCAATTCTTATATATTTTTGAGTAATAATAATATAATAATATATTGATAGTAAATAAACAGTATTAATATTGTAAAATTAATTGGTAAAACAGTGCAATAATAAATTTAAATAGTTTTTTTTTTCATAACAAAGTTGAAAATAGCATCCTCCTCTCTTCTACATTATTATATATCCTCCTCTCTTCTACATTATTTCGACGACCGGTTGGCGCAGCGGGAGTGTAAGCGACTGCCACGCCGAAGGTCGCGGGTTCGATTCCCGCTCAAGTCAAACATTTGTGTGCGTGAACATGGATGTTTGTCTTGGTCTGGGTGTTTCTATGTATAATATGTATGTATTTACAAAAAAAAAAAAGTATATATGTATGTTTATCCATTATCTAGTACCCATAGTACAAGCTTCTGCTTAGTTTGGGACTAGATGGTGTTGTGTGAATGTGGTAGAATATTATTATTATATATTATATTATTATTATTATTATTATATGTTGCCGTGCCCTACAGGGTCCATAATGTATCTTATATTGTCATATTGTAACACCTTATGTAACTTATGGAGTGCAATAAAACATTGAGTATTGAGTAGGTATATCTTTTAATACACACATAACTTCAGTAAGAAAACCAGTGGTGCGCGCCGTGGCTTGAACCAGATACCCTCTGCCTCTGCATAGCAGTCAATTGGAATCACCACTTAGATTTCACTGCCTCAAAGTTTTATTACAAATCATACAGGCATCATTGGGTATTCCCACATAACACAAAACCATGCAGAATCGTGAGTTATTTTTTTTCTTAATAACATAACGTTTATAACTAGTTTTGTAGAATGACGGGATTCACATATACCTAACTTAAGAATATTTATATACCTAAACAATTAATACAGGTAACAAAAAATTTGCGTTACAAAAAAACACACTTTTAATGATTAAACTTGTACTTACGTGAGTAGCTGGACACAATAACTAAGACGAAGAATATTTTAAAATACATTGTGTATTTACACCAGAGGTCAAAACGCGTGTCCGTGTTCACAGTCGTCGCCAGTGCAAATTCTCGGACGGTCGCGATGAGTTCGTTCACGTGTTTATACCTTATCTTCGTATTCATGTAAACATGTGTGTATCAGAAAAAACATAACTTGATGAGTTGGTTCGGATATTATTCATATTGGTAAAACCATTAGTTTAGACTGTTACTTGAAATTTACTTCTTAAGTTTAGTTTCAGTTCCTTACGGCCGTAGTTAACTACACATCGCCAATCCAAGATTGGAGACAATCCTGATTGTAATATATCTTTATGCCAATATGCGTCATTATTAGCCTTTAACAATCTACTGGTGGTCTTGGCCTCTCCTTTGAGAAAAGGAATTTGCTACTATACCACGGTGGCAAACGGTTTGGTATAGGGTTTGTATAAAGTTTTCCTTCTTTTACTGTGCTGTTCTCTACATGATATAGATGATATAGTCCCTTTGACACGACACACATGGGATGATATGAGGTGGTGACATTTCCTATTCTTACTCCACGCCGATGAAATATTTTCCTCTCAAAGTTGTTTGAATAGTTACATTTTGACAGAGGGCACAATTTTATTTTAGATGTCGAGGGAGACTGAGTTAAAACTTAATCCAGTGGGGTCGTACGTCTTGTCCCTTGGCCGCCATCTTAGAAAAAGTGCAGTTGCGGATGGTTTTTATTATATATCTGATAAACTATTTTTATTGGTTTTTTATAGGCGATAGAGCCTTGCTGAGTTCGGCATTTATGCCAATATGCGTCATTATTAGCCTTTAACAATCTACTGGTGGTCTTGGCCTCTCCTTTGAGAAAAGGAATTTGCTACTATACCACGGTGGCAAACGGTTTGGTATAGGGTTTGTATAAAGTTTTCCTTCTTTTACTGTGCTGTTCTCTACATGATATAGATGATATAGTCCCTTTGACACGACACACATGGGATGATATGAGGTGGTGACATTTCCTATTCTTACTCCACGCCGATGAAATATTTTCCTCTCAAAGTTGTTTGAATAGTTACATTTTGACAGAGGGCACAATTTTATTTTAGATGTCGAGGGAGACTGAGTTAAAACTTAATCCAGTGGGGTCGTACGTCTTGTCCCTTGGCCGCCATCTTAGAAAAAGTGCAGTTGCGGATGGTTTTTATTATATATCTGATAAACTATTTTTATTGGTTTTTTATAGGCGATAGAGCCTTGCTGAGTTCGGCATGAATTGACCGGCTCGACCGGCGAAAGACTACCCTCTCACTGAGAATTGACGTAAAATAAGAGTTTTCGTGTGGCGAAAATAATCCCGAAAATTCACATTGCGATTGCGTAGAGTCCTGTCGTTTGAAAAAGACATTAATGTCTCATTGTCGTCGTAAGTAAAACCCATCTAGGTATACTAATATAATGAAGTTGAAATTTTGATTTATTAGCGTCCTAATCTCAAGAACTTTTGGTTCGATTTATATCATTGTGTTTATTTTGGATTCCAAAATTAATGGAGGAAGGCTTAAGGCTATGTGCGGCATATGTGCGGTGCGAAGCAGTGACCTTAAAAAGCTTAGGTGTAACCGCGGGCTAATCTAGTTATGAATTAACTTGGAATATACATGCGATAAATACTTCAATATTTTTTGGACAAGTCGACACTAAAACGATAAATTGAATTGTAATTAAGTGAGCATCAATCATTAAAAAGAACCAGTTATGTAGGTTGAATATGGTACCTTGTTTTTTTTAAATAATTAATTAAAAGTTTAAATAATTATTTTATTTTACAAACCGTAGAAACACAGTTATTGCATGTACAAAATTTGCCTTTTTTATTATTATGATGAGAGTGTGTATTCATTTTTGCAAAGCAACGTTCTTCGTACTGTGCAGGAGCATCGCCTATAGTTTGAGGAAGAGATAATCAGTGGAGGAAAGAGGTGTCAGCACGAACCTTTGCTTGACATCCAGAAAAGAAACTCGACTGCTGTCGTATCTCTCTATATCTATGCACGGTAGCTGAGAAAAGAAGTACATACTCTTCTAAATCTCTCTTTCTCCAACTAACAAGCTGACCCCACCACCATGTGGGATATATAGCGTACGTGGGATATAATATAACATGGTGGTGGAGTCAGCGTTCTTTTTGCTTAGCCTCCACTTCGCTCTATCTGCAACATCATCATTAGTAACCAATGTAAGATTACTGATGATGATGACGTGCCCTCTTGTCCTTTAGCACTACACCTCTCCACCTTGGGTCGTCCTTTAGGTCTCCGACCGGAGAGGTCGAGCTGTAGTGCCACAGTTCCGACATGGTCTGGTAGCCTTTTTTTCACATGGTCATGATTTCACATAGATCAAAATACATAATTCTTATTAATCATATACAAGATTAGGATTAGCGTAAGTGGGGTTTTATTGAGCCAATCTGCATAATTATTTATGAAATATGTTTCCGTTTTCACACTACGTTCGTAGTAGGTGTATTCAATTTCATAAAAATCGCTTTGCTTTTTCCATGATTGACTCTACTTGAATAGTTACTCGTATATGATAAAAAAGAGTACATCACCACAATATGCATCAACAATATTGTCCTCTATAAATCTATAGCACCTACTTATAGTCTTATACAAACTCGAAAAATCGACAGACTAAACGGATGCTTTGTCGATATTTCGAAGCGAACCAACTCATTAAGCTTTGTTTTCCTGTTGATACACACACATGCACAGGTGACTACAAAGTTGAGGTATAGCGAATTTACATCGCGACCATCCGAGAATCTGACCAGGCGACGATCAAACTGATGTGAACTGTGAACGTGGACACGCGTTTTGACCTCTGGTGTAAACACACAATGTATTTTAAATTATTCTTTGTCTTAATTATTGTGTCCAACTACTCACGTAAGTACATCAATCTTTTAAAACAATTATTAAAGTAAAATAACTTTTTGCGATGATCAAACAATACTTTGTTATGCACGTAATAAAGATTTATTTAAGTCTGTGTTGAGACGAAATCTACAATTCATTCCCAGATTAAAATTATAGGTTTGTCAAAGATAATTAAAGTTCAATTGAACGGGGTAAATTTTTAAATTAAACACGTAGTATGTAGTAAATATTTGTATTTTCTTTTTCCAGATGGCCAAAGAGATAAAAAGTTCTTCCGCAAAGACTACACCTATTTAAAGGGTACCAAAGCTTTCTATAAGATTCATACGTTGCAGAAGTCTTGGGTTGACGCAAAGAAAACGTGTGCTCTCGAGGGCGCCACTTTATTTTACCCTAAGAATAACGGAGAAGCTCAGACCATTTTGTCTTTTTGGAACGAAACTCAACGTCAATTTACATGGGTTCATATTGGAGTATCTGACTTAGTCTCTAAAGGAGTATTTGAATCTATTGACTGTGTGTACTATAAATTAATAAAAATTATTTAACTATAGTGCCTGATTTTTTAAAACTTGCTATAATTAATATAGTTCAAACAAGATAAAATCTTTAAACACAATTATTAGATCCATACGTAAATCAGAACCGGTTCGAAGTGAATGACGAATTTATAAAAACAGCTGTGTTATCTACTTGAACGTTTTCTTTGAAACATCATATTGCACCAAAAACGAACGCTGATACATTTATGGATGCTAATCGAAATAATGACGTTTCGGATATATGTAATTACTTGCTCGTCAGCGATAACATAGTGCAGATACCAACAGACTGCCATGCGGAGGGTATCAGGTTCGAATCCACGGCGCGCACCACTGACTACATAAATGTATTCATATACGATTCTTATCTGATTCTAGGTATTCCAATAGCAGATATATATAACAACTGGGCGCCCGGTGAACCAAATAATTGGAAAAATAACGAAGACTGCGTAAACTTACGAAAAGACGGCACAATCAACGATACAGGCTGTATGAGTAAGGGACCGTTCATCTGTAAGAAGAGTCTTGTATCGTTAGAATGGAATCGACAGTGTAACATGCCAAATTTAGGTAAGAAATACTTAAATACTCGTATATAAAAATAAAATAAAGAGACCTTAATCTTTATGCTTGGATGAAGATGCTTACGTTTCGTTGATTAATTTAAAAGAAGAGAATATGTCATGGTAATGACAGAAGCTGAATTGTGGACGAGAGGAGTCGACATAAACTTCAGATTGAACGTTAAGGTTAATACAACATAAGCCTACTTTTATTTTGTATAATCGACTTCATTAATCTTTTTTAATTTCTTGTGTTTAAAACAAATGCCGCCCTAGGAATAAATTCTGCGTGACGTGACTTTAACAATCTTCGAACGTTGTCCAAAGAAACATATTAACCACCCATACTAGGTGTATTACTTGTGTATCCTACAAAGTTTTATTCTGTGCCGGGATCCAACTCAAACGATTTGGTACACTAGAAGCCGTCAGGGTGACCGACTAAATCACAGTTTAAAATGCTTTGACAGATTACACATTCGATGAGAAAGTGGGCAGATGCTACAAGTTCCATCTGAAGCCGTTAGACTGGAGCGCGGCGTACGCAGTGTGCAGCGCAGAGCAGTCATATTTAGCAGTGATCAACTCTCAGCTTGAAGCTGACCATCTCGTGAAGTTAACAGAAAAGGCATCGAAAGATCGGGTCACAGGTGACTTGACGCGAGGAATGGTTCATTTAGGATTTCACAATAAACACGACGACGGCTGGCAGCCAGTTAGAGGTAACACATTTTGTTTTTAAATGAAACGTCGTTTCATTTCTTGTATTAATCTACTTTTTATCGGCAAGATGTTAATTTTCATGGAAAATATTTTGTTCGGGGTTTTAGGCGCTTTACAGCAACACTAATCGAGTTAATCATACTTCTTACTCAACATGGAGCAACAAAGCTAAGACTATGGCATTATACCTACTGTGTCAAAGGCGCTGACAAAAGGTTGTGTTCAGGGGTTAGTTATAGGACATTGTTTGTGTTTGAGGAACATGGATGCAATTTGACCGGATATGCAAATGAAAGGGAGTCTCGAAAGGCTATTAAATAATTTTCAAGTTTTATCAATAATAGGGGTGACCGAGATTCTTTTGAGATGAAAATGTGTTAAAATACTGTTCTGTAACGCAGAATTTGCTAATCCTGAAATTATAGCGTTCATGGTCAGTATACCAACAGATTGTTAATTACTGCCGGTTCGTGTACCGTTGTCGTCATGCTCACTAAAATGTCATTTCTTGTGGTGGCGTCGTGTGTCGGGTCATCCCTGTCCCTCTGATACGGCGAGAGGGATGATGGCTGGCCCATGGGTCATACTCGTGAACGAGTGGTACTTGCGATGACTGGTCGATGTCGGTCTAACGGGCTGGTATTACATTTTTTAATATTAAACTGCATCATTTCCATCATGGTTCTGAACATTTGCGCGGATTGCCTGCATTACTAGGTACTTAATGTAAGTGGATGCTCCTGTTTCACCATGTCAATTTTCAGGAGGCTAATTAAATGAACATCAAAATTTTACAAAATTTAAATTTTTATGTATTATGCAAAACCTGGCGATGAAAAAGAGTGACCTTGAGTTTTATTGCCCGTTCTTTCTCATGGTTCTACGCCCTTGCTTTGCGAACGTGGCAGTAAATGTAAATGTAGAAGCTTTAAGTAATTATTTTTTAAATTTGACGTTCATAAGTGTCACTTTGTGATTTAAATGAATAAAGGATTTTGACTTTGACTTTGACTATTTTCATCTCTGTTTTGGCGTCCTTGGGCTCTTTTCATTTATCAATTATTCATAAAGAATATATAAGCTTATAGTATATACAACCAAATCGCTACATACATAAAATCAATAAAGAATAAAACATTTTGAATTCAATTTATTGGTCCTAGTAATAGGCTAGTTGACGAAAAAAAAAATTATAAGTCCGTCCTTTAGATTATTCAAAAATAAGCGATACGTATTTTTTTATTTGTAAATTAAACCAAAAATGACCAAGATATAGCTCATTAAAGTTACGTATAACGTCACGCCGCGCCGTGCTGTATTTTTTCGCACTAGGTGACGTCACACGTAACTTTAATGGACTATATCTTTGTTATTTTTTATTTAATCGAAAAAACAAAAAAATACGTATCCAATTTTTTTTTATAAAATACGGACTAAATAAAATGTAATTATTTTGACCCTGGTAACTACCATATTATACATATAATAATAATAATAATAATAAACTTTATTAAAACCAGTTACAGATTACAATACTTTTACATGCATTGTGAAGGAATTATTGTATCTAATTTAAGGGCCAAGACATAGTTAAAAACAAGAAAATAATCTGTTTCAAATATGATAGAACCCTGCCTCTTAAACTAGAATGACCTGTATCTTAAGAGACAGTGTCGGATAGGAAGTTAAATACTAGTTTAGATTTTTACAACCAGTGGACTGTGTCCTTTTGTCCTTCTAGCATGTGTGTGTGTGTGTGTGTGTGTGTGTATGTGTGTGTGTGTGGGTGTGTGTGTGTGTGTGTGTGTGTGTGTGTGTGTGTGCATGTGTGTGTGTTTGTGCGTGTGTGTGTATGTGTGTGTGTGTGTGTGTGCATGCGTGCGTGCGTGCGTGCGTGCGTGTGTTCGGTTTGCGTGTGCGTGCAAGCGTGGGTTTGTGTGTGTGTGCCTGTACAAATATTATGCGATGAATATAAGAAGGGACTCTGTTTGTGAATAGTCCTGTTGAAGTAGCCATTACATATGTAAGTATGTATAATTACTAGGACCAATAAATTTAATTCAAAATGAGTAACTTTTCGCAATCTACATCATACAATACACCTACTTCTTCTCTCTCTGCACCACTCTAAGGTAGACTGGTAGATAATGCCTATGGCATTAAGTCCGCCTATATACTTTGTGTATATGAAGAATAAATAAAAAATAAAAATGGATATACACTAAAATAATTATTATTACACGAACTAATAGGTATATATCAAGTAGATTTCAGTAAATAACTAATTTACTGAGATATTTTACTTTATACTAAACCATAGAACATATGCTACATGCTATTATAATATTGAAGTAGGTACATTATTGTAGGCCTAACTTAAAAATATTATTCAGAAAAAGTCACACGTTATCACGTCGTTACACATTACACTAGGTTTGTCGAAAAATATATCTGCTTCTGGATTGCCCTTCTGAAAGCTGTTTATTAGTTTAATAGCTCTGGAAGTGGGGCTGTGATACGTGTGTGGGGAGCGCCACTCAGGCAGGCAGATGAGGAGTTTGTGCCGCCGTCTACCAAAGCCTCGTAGGTATTAATTCGGTACGTAGAGATGTATGGTCTCACGAACTGCATTTCTCAACTCTATTTTGTCCGTCATCAATAAATAATAATGAAAAATATGTGCAAATTGCTGCCTGTACTGTAAGGTATCTTAAATATTTTTATAAGGCATGGCTAGACAAGCCATGCCTGATAAAAATATTTAAGAGTATAAAAATGGCGCTTGTACAAATATCTGGCAAAACTACGCTGGATTTTTCCACCATCATTCTATACAAGGTTTCTTGGAGGTTCCGTACTATAGCATTGTATTCCAGCTGACTACGCACGTACGCATTGTACAACAGTTTTATGACTTGGACATTTTTAAATTAAGACGAAGATCTTATTATAAAACCAAGACTTTTACTTGTTTCTTTACACGTTTTGACTATATGGTCATGAAAATTCAAATAACTATCCATAATTAAACCGAGATCGTGAATGTCAGAAACGCGGTCCAGTGGAGTACCCGCAAGATGGTATGGCGTTGTGATTGGCGTGCGTAACCGAGAAAAAGTTATGGTCTTACATTTTGAATATAAAAATACAATTTGTTTTTAACACTCCATGCGACCACTGAGTCAATGTCACGTTGTAGTGCTACACAATCTTCAGGCCGGCTCACTGTATGGAAAAGTTATAATCATCAGCGAACCTTAAAAGCATTTTGCCGTTGAAATAATATCGGGTAGATCGTTAATCATTATCAAAAATAGAGTAGGACCGAGCGTGCTACCTTGACTCACACCAGAGCGTGTGTAATATTCTTGGGGTTTATAACCTTCTAGTTTTACAAATTGCCTACGGTCTCTAAGATAATCTGCCATAAATTTTAAAAGTGTAGAAGAGAATCCAAGTAAGGCGAATTTCCTTAAAATTACATCATTGTCGACAGGGTCAAACGCTTTCTTAAAATCAAAATAGGCTGCGTCAACCTGATAACCTGACTTAACCCATTTACTTAGATAGTCCACAAACTGTATATGATTCGTCAAAGTAGAGCGATCCGGACGAAATCCATGTTGACAGTTATCAGTGGTCCCGTAGCTATAGCCGGCACTGGATAAAGCTAAGCAA
Source organism: Euclidia mi (assembly GCA_944739405.2). Taxonomy (NCBI): domain Eukaryota; kingdom Metazoa; phylum Arthropoda; class Insecta; order Lepidoptera; family Erebidae; genus Euclidia; species Euclidia mi. Next base: position 40,497,983 of record OX123198.2, read on the forward strand.
TTTTCGGTCGGACTTTTATGTCGATCGTAGTTTCAAGCGCGTTATTTTAGGTCACTGGCACTCGTGGCCCCTTTCCGTTTGGAAGTTCGTATTTTTTACAATTTTTTTTTTAATTTTAATCTATTCTTAGTGAATCCTTTCACGATTTTTTCTCTTAATATGCGTTTTTGACAGTTCGAAGTTTCCCTGCGAGACCGAATCAGAAATTAGGAGATCCGCAGGAGAACCAAAGTCACCGACATAGCTCTCCGAATAGCCAGGCTGAAGTAGCAATGGGCAGGGCTCATAGCTCGAAGAACCGATGGCCGTTGGGGCAGACGGGCTCTAGAGTGGCGACCACGTACCGGACGATGCAGCAGGGGTAGGCCTCCCGCAGGGTGGACCGACGATCTGGTTAAGATTAGAGTTGGATGCGGGTGGCTCAAAATCGGTCTGTGTGAGGAACCTTGGGGGAAGCCTATGTCCAGCAGTGGACGTTTCTAAACACAAACTAAATTCGTTGAACTTATTGATTTCCGAAGAAAAGTGCCTTCAAAGACTTTTTCTATGTTCGGCAATTTGTCTAAATTACTTTATCTACAATTTCGGACATGACATAAATTGTTTTATAACAGCTATAAAAACCCGATGTCCAAATGTTTGAAAGTTATTCATGACAAAATTCCCTTAGCAAAAAAGTAAACATAAATCAAATATTTATATGATTCCAGGCGCAGCTACATTAGAAGACACTGGCTACGTTGTTTGGGGGAAAAACCAACCAGATGGCGGTGATCATGAGCGATGTGGTGCGATGTCCTATGAAGGAGAACTAAACGATATTGCTTGCGACCAAAAGTGCTTCTTTGTTTGCGAACACGAAGTAGATTCGCTCGCTTCACAATTTGACGACAAATTCGGAAATAGGAAATGATGTGATATCGAAAAAATACCTTAGAGCAATGTTTATTATTAAGTAAGATTAATTAATAAATATTAAGTTTAAAGAAGTTGTTTCATTACTGTCACCCATCCATCATCAGCCTTAAACAGTCCACTGCTGGACTAGGCCTCTCCTTTGAAAGGAGGAATTGGCCTACTATACCACGCTGGCCAAACGGGTTGGTATAGGGTTCGTATCAAGTTTTCCTTCTTTTACAGTGCTATTCTCTGCATAATATGTTCCCTCTGTCGGCTCTTACGACACCCATGGGATGATACGGGGTGGTGACATTCCGTATTCTTAATCCGTCACCACACGGACAACTTATTACTGTCATCACCATGTTAAATATTAAGGGCCTTATAAGAAAATAACTAAGTTCAAAGTTTAGTTATAGTATTGGTTGCATAAAAAATACTAAAATTATAGACTAACACAATACTTTTGAGGAGTATCTGTCTTCAAGTGGCGCCGTACAACAAATGTCAAATTAAACAAATAATGACCTAATTTTAAAAGTCTCTTCCAAAGGTACAAATCTAGATTTAAGTCTGAGGCAATATTTATTCCGTATTTTGTAATAGTATAGGCTTTATATAGTATTCAGACTGTTAAATAAAATTTTGAATCTCAATTGAAATACCAATAATTCCTAACAGTTAGGTCATGTAAGAGTCATATTAATATCAATACTCGCCTATTTGCCTGTCTTTTAGGTGACTACTTTGGTAAATCTACTGTCAACAACTTTAATCAGCATATCAGCTGAAAGACGTCCACTGCTGGACATAGGCCTCCCCCAAGGCTCTCCTCACAGACCGCTCTTGAGCCAACCACATCAATCCGCTGCCCGCGATGCCAACAAGGTCGTCAGTCCACTTTGCTTGAGGCATACCTCTGCTACGACGTCCGGTGCGTGTAAACTTTAGTAACATTGACAATTATGCTACTCAAACGGGTCACTGTAGCTAAGTTGGTGAGGCGACCTTCACTGATCTGGTTATTGGATGAAAACTATTTTATATCAAATTTTGCATGTTAATAAATATATCGCGAATGGGTTGGTAAAAAAAATCCAGTCCAGGCTAAAAAAAATTGCCCACCGCTTTTCCTGACAGGATTGTCGTAGGCAACCTAATATCATCGTGTTCGCAGTGAAGTAGCGGTAATTTTAGTATAAGATTTTTATATTCAACAAATTGATAAATATAACTAGTATCAACTTAACAGTCGAAGTGTTTATACCTGGAAACCCTACAAATACGCCAGGAAAAAAAAACAACCCAATGTTTACCGTAATCTTTAGGGTTCATATATTCGATTAGTACTAAATTTATTAATTAAAAACCCGTATATGCAATGTTAAATGAAACGCCAAATCTTTCTTTTTCAACTTTTCCTAGTCTCGACCAGAATTTTTTTACCAACCCATGCGCGATATGTTTTTTAACATGCAAAATTATGATATAAAATAGTTTTCAACCAATAACCAGATCGGTGAAGGTCGCTCTTTTACGGATCTCTTACTATACATATATTTCTGTTGAGCTGCTTTACAACATTTTATCCGGAGTATTTGGAAGTATAACTAGAAACATATATGTACACAAACGACCATTCACACAAGCAACACTAACAAGAGTGTTGCCTCCCTTTTGGGATCGGACAAAGAATAGGAGGAGAAGGGCAGGAAGAATGAAAAGGGGATGGGGCCTCCTGCACTCACCGAACGAAACGCGTTTAGAAACTGTTACTTTACATCGATATGCACGGACTGCCTCCTTTGTCCAGTGGTATGCGTCAGCTGATCGGAGGTCTCGGATTCGATTCCCGGGTCGAGCAAAAGTGTTACTGAGTTTTTCCGAATTCTCAGTAGCAGCACGGAGGCTGCTGATGTGTCCGGTAACGGCAATAGGCTCACCCCCTATTACGTGGTACCCAAAAATTCATGGTGAAATTTGGCTGTAATATTACACCTCTGCCTACCTCTTCAGGGATACAGGCGTGAGAAGATAAAAAAAGAACTGTGAGAGGGTAGTACTGCCTCGGTCGAGCCAGCCCATTCATGATGAAATCAGCAAGTCTCTACTAAAATTAAAATCTTTTAGAGCCATGTCACACAATAAGGTAATTCATTCATTCAAGATTGTACCCTCTTCGCTTTTCTCCTTAAGTGTTCTTCTTTGTCTTTGTCAGTGTCGGACTATATATAAACGCCTCAAGACTTATCCTACCGACTCTTATCATATGACAAGATCCGGTTTTACTAACGGTATCGGGCTGATAAAATTATCACAAGTAGTGGTGACCCTCCCATGTAGTGATGTTGCCCAACGTTCCTTTACTTTGCCAACTTATTACGAACGACAAGTCAAGACATGCTTATTTAAATACCTTATAAGGTATTCCTAAGTAAAATTTGACTTCGGTGATATCCATTAGCCACAACATCATCATAACGACACCATTCTTCCTCATTGTGAGTAAGTTATAATAATTTTACTCCATAAACGTAAACTAAAATGTTTATTTACATTAAAAAAAAAATATGGACAAATAAATAAAAATGAATACACAAAATGAAGCACCGTACTCGAGGTAGGTACACGATGGGTTTTCCGTGTAGAAATCAAACCCACATACTATCTGTTAGTCAAAATCCCTTACCACATAGGCTATGCTAGTGTATTTTCCAAAATCGCAAAAATTATATATACTTACGCTAAACGAATTACAAAAATGACGTATAGAAACCTACTGAGCAAGATATGTTTTCCTGTTTATACACACACGTAGGTATAATAACGTATGCAAAGATTTCGTAAAGATCTGTTTGTGTGAGAATTTTGCGATCGCGGGTGAATCAGCTATCCGACGGACGTAGGTGATCTGCGATCGCAGACATCTGACATAACAGTATAATGTATATTAAAAATATATTCGTCGTCTTACTAGTCCTTGCCGGATATTCATGTAAGTGACGATTTTATCTTATTAACATCAAATACTTCCCTCAGATATTAATTTCGTAACCATCATTATTAATTTCTTTAAGGATAAAAAGTCTTTTGAAATTGCTGCGCGCTGCCTTAAGTTTGCCAACTAAAAGATTTGAATGGACGGTCTGTTTTATTATGACCTAAAAATCTCAATTTTGTCTGTTATATATTTTTCTTTCTAGATCGTAGAAATGACTGCACGGTTTGCGTAGCGGTTTAATCGGTCACCTCACCGCTTGGTACTGCACCGCGTGTTGTGGGTTCGATTCCCACACGAGACAATACTTTGTGTGATCTACAAATTGTTGTCTCGAGTCTGGGTGATCTTTGTGTCAGTTGATTGAATGTTTGTAAAGTCCCCCGCGACACAGGAATTTCTTCCTAGTGCGGGAATTGTCGTTAAAAAAAAAGTAGGTCTATTTTATATATTACAGAATGCCCGCACATATCTTGTATTTTGTATTTTGACCCTGAATCCATGGGATTTTCGAGACATCCCTACTAAGTGCAGCCCTACGATGATACATGTCTAATTTCAGCTCTTTGCGCCCAATAGCTTTGGCTGTTCGATGTCGGCCAGTTAGTACACAAACATGTACTGTAAGTGGCATACAACTCCTCATAAGTGATATAACGAATATTGGTTATGTGTGTTCCATGGGATGCCTGGCGTGCTTAGGTTCCGTTAAACCCGGTATCGTTCGAGTTTAAAGTTATTTTCGCTTTTGACAAAGCTGTAAAATCAAACTTCTAGCAGTCACTAGTTAGTTAGTGATAATAATTTTGATAGCAATGCGGTTCATAACAGCACTTCCTGGACGGAGTTTAAGAATGTTGTACCTCTTTCTACTTAAAGTTCTTAATTATTATTTGTTTGCCTTTTTCAGATGGCCAAAGAGATAAAAGGTTCTTTCGCAAAGATTACCATTATTTGGATAGTGTAAAAGCATTCTACAAGATCCACACGATACACCGTTCATGGATTGAAGCCAAGCGGACGTGTGAGCTCGAGGGCGCTAGTTTGTTCTATCCAGAAACTGCCGAAGAAGCTCAAGCCGTTTTGTCACTTTGGAACGAAACACAGCCGTTCCATTGGGTGTTCATTGGCATATCAGCCCTGCTCAGCCCGGGAGTATTGACGGTAAGGGATCTCAGTTAGGGATCTAAATAACTACATAAATATGAAGCCTAAATATTTGATTCAGTTTTTAAGAGTAAGGTCTGCTTTTTAAATTAAAAAACACCCTACCAAATCACCTGTACGGAATACTGAAATCATTTCTACAACAGCGCCACTTCATTGTACAAAGTGGGGAAGTACTGTCTGATCTTTGTCCCATACAGGCAGGAGTACCACAGGGTAGTGTACTGGGTCCCATACTCTACTTACTGTTCACTGCAGACTTACCAACACCCGAATCACTAACTACTGGGACCTTCGCTGACGATACCGCCATACTAGCTGCACATAGTGACCCAAAAATTGCCTCACAAATACTCCAAGAAGGACTAAATGACATATCAGGCTGGCTTAAAAAGTGGCGGATAAAAGCCAACGAAACCAAATCAGTCAACATTACGTTTACTTTAAGAAGAGGATCCTGTCCTCCAGTCACACTAAACAACATTAAAGTCCCACAAGCAGATCATGTGAGATATCTTGGATTGCACTTAGACAAAAGACTTACCTGGCAAAAACACATTTTCACTAAGAGGAAGCAACTTGGTATCCAAACACGTAAACTTTACTGGCTCATAGGGCGAAAGTCTCAGCTATCTCTTGAAAACAAAATACTCTTGTACAAGGCAATACTAAAGCCCATCTGGACGTACGGGATCCAATTATGGGGCACCGCATCTCACTCAAACATAGAAATCATACAAAGGTTTCAAAATAAAGCTCTGCGTATGATAACCAACGCGCCCTGGTTTGTTCCCAACGAACTACTACACCACGACCTACGAATGTCCACTGTGAAGCAGGAAATCGTACGCCACACCAAGTCCTACAAAGAACGAATCCAACAACACCCAAATACCCTGGCTCGGTCACTAATGGAGAATCACAACAAAGCGCGACGATTAAAGCGTAAAATACCCCAAGACCTAATCCAATCACAGTAAATATAACTACTGTTTAAACAATGAGTATGTGACACAGGTCACATACTGAGCGAGTCAGCGATAGCACCAACTAACATACTTCTGAATGTCCCACGAAGGAGACAGTTTGTAGTAAATAAACACCAAAAAAAAAAAAGTTTTTAAGAAAATTACGCAGTGTAAGAACTATTCATATAAAAATAACTACGTTAAAAACAACCGACTTCAAAAACGAAAAAGTGAAAAATAATAAAGATGTAACAATTGATTAAATACTACCTATTATTTTTATGTGCTATTTACTAATAGGTTTGAAGTCGGTGCCAAGCCTTAAAACAAATAATAATATTTTAATCACTTAAATGAATACGAGCAAATTAATACAAAGGAATGACTACGATAAAGATAAAGATGCATAAATAAACCTAATAAAGAGCAATTTGATCTTAATATTATAAGCAGCTTCAGTTAATACGAAGAATAATGAAAAAATTAATACGAAAATGTATTGAACAGAATGTGAATTCATGTGAATTATGAAATGCCTTCTTTAATTTAAATGCTTTTGAAATTTGATTTGGCACCGACTTCAAACCAATTAGTAAATAGCACATATGAATAATAGGTAGTATTTAATCAATTGTTAAATCTTTATTATTTTTCACTTTTTCGTTTTTGAAGTCGGTTGTTTTTAACGTAGTTATTTTTATTTAATACTTTTTAGTGAACCTATTGTTGTATTGTCAACTAGTTATAGGTAGACCTACAAAAGGTGCTGCGCGCCTTAAAATATAGATCTCAAGAAACGGGAACGGATAAAAGTAGTCTTCTCTGTAAAAATGCTCTTCGGGACACAGTTTTACGTTCTTGTGAGACTATTAAAGATCCTGAACAACGTTTGTTGGCCAGGAAAGCATATATTTACGTGACTGGTGAGAGGCCGGGTATCGGCCGCGTCAAAAAAGTGCCTGACTGGCGAGAGGTCGGAAATCGGTCGATCGTTATAATCGCATTTTTTATTTCCTTCTTTATTTTCGGCAGTTTTATGATTAAAATGTATAATTACGTAAGGATATTTATATACCAATCTGTAGGAAACTTTATGAAGAATCTAAATATATATATATATGTTAGCAGAAATTCATAAAAATCACCGAGTAATGAACAACAGAATGGACCCCCCCCCCCCCGTCGCGGGTTACCCCGCGCGCAGGGCTCGCCAGACGCGAGGGGTGGCAGCATGCAAGTAGCGCCACGTGACTGGATATATGAAATCACGTTAACGTCAAGAAACTCTTAAACAGTATAATTCTAGACTCGGTAAGATCCAAGAGCGTCTAGCGAATGAGCCTTTTGAGCAGAGAGCTAATAGACTTGGTCTCATTAATAATCGACAAATCATGGCATTACCGCATCATTTACGTCTTTGAAGTCACCATTATCATCATTGTGCAATTCAAATAGATTTTTGTAATTACTGAGTTCGTATCGCCAACTTCTGACTCCTTCATCGGACGAGAACGAGCCCAAACTCTACAAAATTTTGTCAATGAATTACTGAGTTCCTATATTATTCCTATGGCCACCTTTCGATTCCATCATCAGAGCAGCTCTTTGTCATAATAACTTTTCATTGTCATCCAATTTAAATACGTATACAAATCCCAACTCCCGATGTCTGACATATTTTTTATAGACTCACGCCTGTATCCCCATAGGGGTAGGCAGAGGTGTAATATTACACCCACATTTCCCAAAGAAAGAAATCGCCAGAAGGCTGATCGATGCTTCCCGTGACCAGAGGGCTGGTTTATATCTCGCTGAGAGAATAAGCATTGCCATTCAACGTGGCAATGCTGCCAGCCTTCTGGGCACGCTACCGCTCGACAGCGTTGCGGAGGAATTTAATTTTTTATTATATTTTATTTACTTTTCTTTTCATACTTTTGCTTTTTTATAGTTTAGTTATATAATTAGTTTTATTTTATTGTACATTATAATGTAAATCTTATTATTATTATTATTTTAAACGTAACTAAGTCTTAAAATACTATACAAAGAAATATATATGTAAATCTTACTTATAGACCAATTATACTTTAGTTTATTTAAAGTCTACCTAAGATAAAAAAAATATTTGCCAAATAATCATAAACATTTTCCAAATTTCATAAAAACCAAAATCGACTAACTGTTTTGATTGGGATTTGAACCCATGCGTTCAGAACGTAAAGCGGATGTATTATCAGCACGGCCATCGCCTTGTTATCAATTAGTGGCAAATTTAGCGAACACTTGACAGAGTGCTTACGTCATCTAACTGTCATTTCCAAATAATGAAATAGTCTTCAAACCTTTTTGCTAATTATTATGTTTGAGTACCGGCCAGTTTGTCGTGTCGACGCATAAAGTGTAGACGTCAGTAGTCCTTACCCCTCGTTTTCACCAAGAAACATGTCCAATACATGTTTTATACAAAACTTGTAGACAACATAATTATTTGTTTTATACATGTATTGAAACTGTCTCAAACATTCTTTCTTTCACACTGTGTAGCCAACAAGTATCTATACAAGTATAAAACACATTTGCGTTTACACTGAAGTCTGTTACAGTTTAAAACATGTCTTATACATTAATAGCGTTCTCAACTACAAAATACAGTCGTGTTTTAGACAAATATTGTTTATTTTATTGCAATTTCTGTATTATACAAGTATTAAACAAGTTTTAAACTTTATCCATGCTTGTTGGATAAAGTTTTTTTTTTTACTGCACGGTTGGCGTATAGTGGTTTAAGCGTCCGCCTCATCGCTTGACATTGGGCTGAGCGTTGTGGGTTCGATTCCCACACGAGACAAAACTTTGTGTGATCCATAAATTGTGCCCGTATGTTGTATGTTTGTAAAGTCCCCTGCGACACAGGATTTAGTGCGGGAGTTGTATTTAAAAAAAAATTAAGAAAAAAAAAGTTTTCAACATACCGGACGAACCGCGCTTTTTACTTCGTGAAAACGAAATAAGAAGAAGAATGGAGTGGTCAAAAAAACAAACTTTAGAACTCATTGAGCTTTTGCATGTACAAGAATGCCTGAGGAATGTGAAAAATAAAATATATAAAGATCGTCAGAAGAAAAAAGACGCATTGGCAGCAATTGCTTCGCAAATGTACATTAATGTTTTTTACTTTTTATTTATAGACTCACGCCTGTATCCCTGAAGGGGTAGGCAGAGGTGTAATATTTATAACACCCACATTTCGCCATGAATTTTAAAGTCGCCACGTAATAAGGGGGGGGGGGGGAGCCTATTGCCGTACCGGGCACATTACCAGACTCCGTGCTGCCACTGAGAATTCGGAAAAACCCAGTAGGTAATACTTTTGCCCGACCCGGGAATCGAACCCGGGGCCTCTATTTAGCAGTCACATACGCTATCGACTGGACCACAGAGGCAGTGTTAAAGATGTTGATAAAATATAACGAACCTCAAGAACCAGTTTAATAGGGAAGTAAATAAATTAAAAACGAAGTCAGGTTCTTTCTTTTAAAATATAAAACTACTGCTTGAATTTGTCTCGAATTCTACAAGTTTAGCTACGACAAAAACATGAGATCATAAACATGCAGACAACTACAAGTTTTCAACCAACAAGTTTCATACAAGTTTTGTATACGTGTCAACAACAAGTTACATACAAGTTTTGTATACATGTCTACAACAAGTTACATAAAAGTTTTGTATGAGGTACAACAAGTTTTATACATGTGTATACTTTTGTATACAACATGTTTTATACAAGTATATGAGAAAAGAAAACATTGTCAAAAACTTGTTAAATACATGTATTATACCTTGGTGAAAACGCGGGGTTAGTAACCGTAGTGATGACAATTTGTCATGACACCAGCCGTCACAATAATATTATTCATAGGAATTTCAGCCTTAAGGATAGGTGAAAATAAGTAAAAAAATGCTCATAAAATAAAAACTACTGGGCCTACATGAATAATTTTTTTATGGGACCAATTCGAAACTATTGCGCATCAAACAAAAAAAGAATTACGTAAATCGGTTCAGAAACCTCGGCGAAATCGGTGTACATACATCGAAAAAAAATATATACCGGCCGAATTGAGAACCTCCTCCTTCTTTTTTTTGTTTGAAGTCGGTTAAAAATTTAGTTACATAGTTTGCAAAGGTATTAGAAAAACAGGAAATGTTTACAGATAAAAGTTTTGCGGAATTTATTTGAACTGACAATGTCAAAGAAAATTTCAGCCTTTACCTATCAGTATAGTTATCTTGTCATGATGAGTACTTAATCAAAACGTAGATATATTTTTTACTAGTCCTGCGCTTAGGACTCACTTTAAGCGTAGGACTAGTAAAAAATATACTTTTTAATTTGGACGGCCTTTAGTCAATTCCGACTCGCAAGATATCACCACATACCTCAGAACCTGTTGGAAGTGTAATGGTGGACGATTAATAAGAAACTTCTTTATATGTTTTCCTCATCGTGCGAAATAATTAAGATTTATAATATACATATGTATGCTAGTTGTAGGTTGAGTCTACGCCGTCTACTACAGTTTAGCAAAAAAACATTTAACTAGTTACTTTTCTTTAAAATACTTTGCAAATTTTCCCAGTAGCCAATCAGGGTCCACTTACTAGTCTAACCAGATCTGGATCAATATAGGCCTGTGTGATCGCCGCAACCCAAAGGCATACCGATATTTCATTTTTTTGGCAGCGACCCATGTCTATGAATTTCATTATCAATCCAGGTATTCCAGTAGCAGACGTATACCACAACTTGTCTCCCGGAGAGCCGAATGACGGCGCTGGCCGCGGTGGAGAGGAATGTGTGAACATGAGGCGAGATGGCACTCTCAACGATGATAGCTGCGGCAATAAGGGTCCCTTCATCTGTAAGAAGAGCCTCGTGTCGCTAGAGTGGAATCAACCGTGCGGCAAACCTAATGTAGGTAGGTAAGGAAAATGGCTAAGATATATAATATAAATAGAACAAAACATTTGGTACTAACCATTACTTAGCTTAAACGTCCTTATAAATGATAAGCCATGAAGTATATTATACTCGTAGTTTGAAGTTTGGACCTAACCGGACTTGAGTACCTATGCCATTGACAAATTTTGAGAACTATCTATCTTTGAACCTTCCTAAGCTGTATGTTACGAAACCTTGGTGTTTGTCCAAAAATCTATACTGCCGTCTAAATGGTATATTTTCAATTCCTTTATGGCAGAGTAAATATAGTCCAAAAGAGCCCTAGATTCTTCCCCGAAACGGAGAACGAGCAATTGCAGTTACTCTATACATAGTTTATACAATATATTGAATCAATTAACATTATTGAAATAGCAGATGTGTTTAGGGTTAAGTGTTTAATTCAAGGATCAGAATCTTCAACACTAGTGGTATAATTAAGCTTGAACGCTGTGATATCAACGAGATGAATGTTATTTCTTTTTTACAGATTATTTATTTAATGAGCAAGTAGGCAGATGCTATAAGTTTCACTTGAAACCGTTGACCTGGAGTGAGGCGTTCGCAGTGTGCAGTGCTGAGCAGTCATATTTAGCAGTGATCAACAACCCAGCAGAGGCAGAATATCTCGTCAGTTTACCACTACAGGCGTCAAAATATCGTGTCTCAGGGGATCATTTGCGTGGAGCTATTCATTTAGGTTTTCACAATAAATAGGGCGATGGATGGCAGACGATTAGAGGTAAATTTAACATCAATCTTTAAATCAGAATTTGGACAGACAGACAAAAATTAAATGGAAAAAAAAAGACAGACAAAAGTTATGGACTTTACTTATCTTAGATTGATGCTTATCACTCAGGGTGGTAGAGCTGAGATAGCAGTCGCTTCATGACATCATTGATATACTTATTCGCTTTTCTTTTTTGTGACTACGTCCGCACAAGGAATAAATCCTGTGTCAAGAGGGACTTTATAAACGTACAACCAACGGACACAAAGCACACCCAGACTCGAAATAACAATCTATGGATCAAAGAAAGTGTTACTTGTCTTATGTGAGGATCGAATGCAAAACATTCGGCGCAATGTCAAGCGGCAAGGTGATTCCTTAAACCGCTTCGCCAACTATGCAGTCTATTTGGTTAAATCTTGCTAGAGCAGTATTGAGCTCATAGCAAGCTTGGAATACAACCGAATGGTACTAGAAAGATAATTATAATAATTTTGAACTGATTTATATTCCTATTAGGCCTGCATGGCTACATCTCTCTATAAGAAACGTTAGGACACAGCCTAAAGTTTCTTATAGAGATCCCTAGTTCAGTAGTAGGCAAGGGTACTCTGGGCTGATGTTGATGATGATTTATATTAAGCAAATGTGATGTTATCAAACATCAATCTACGCTGAATGAAGTTTAAAAAGAAAATTGTACTAAGTCTCGAAGCTGGTTTTAGAAATATATGGTAGATTCTATTAGTATTATCTTAGTAACTATATGCTATGTACATGTTTCTTGTATATTTATCCATTGTCTAGTACCCATATTACAAGCTCTGCTTAATTTGAGATTACACGTTGTTGTGTCACTATTAAAATTTGTTATTTCAGCCGCATCTACACTAGAGGAGAGTGGCAACGTTGCTTGGGCCAGCGGTCAACCTGATGGCGGCAATCGTGAACTATGTGGTTCAATGTTCTCGCGAACATGGATGTTTGTCTTAGTCTGGATGTTCCTATGTATAATATCAATGTATTTACAAAAAAAAAATGTATGTTTATCCATTATCTAGTACCCATAGTACAAGCTCTGCTTAGTTTGGGACTAGATGGTGGTGTGAATGGGATCCTGCCGTTTTGCCGAAAAGATTTAGATAAAATTTCATTGCCCAAACAAATTTTAGCAACCTTTTTTTATACCATTGCAATATTTCGAATTATTTTAGTACGCATATTTTTATTTGGTCAAATTTTTACTTGGCAAAATATTACCAAGTATAATGTCATTATGGCATTTGGTCTTTAATCAAATGATTTATCACAGCAAACAATCTTCAGACAATAAACGTTTGGTGATATTAGTTTATTTATGGAAGTATTTAGAGTAGGATAAATATTTTAAAAAATGGTAAGGTTAGGTTAGGTTAGAACTGTGACCTCGTACGCACGAGCCGAGCGAGCGAAGCGAGCGCTGCCACGGTAGCGGCCGGCGAGTGCCAGAAACGACTTGCATTAATAAAATAAAAAAGAGATTGTTTGTAGTAGGTTACCTGGAACTGAACTATTTAGATTACCTAGGATAATTATTGATTTTGCGTAAAAACTGTTATACCAACTGAAATATTTGACTAAATAAAAAATGTTAAAAGTACTAGTTGGTAAACAAGTTACAGTTTAAACGTTCATATCCCAAACATCAGGTTTGCGTTACAATTTTTTGTGAATAGATTTTTTGCTAAGTAATAATTTGACAAATGGAATTACGCGAAAAATTTTTTGGAAAGTGAAAATTTGTCAAATTCCTTTCGGTCAAACAAGGGAGACCCTGTGTGAATGTATTTAGAATTATTATTATCATATAAAAAACCATATGATCACAGTATACGATAGAAATTGGACGAGATTATCTAAATTTTACTAGCTGACCTGGCCTGTCGTTGGTTATGTGTTCCATTGCCACCCATCTAAAATCACAACATTGGTAGGGATTCCAAGACATTTTTTTTTATAGATGACAAAGTCGATGTGAACTTGATGTATTATCTAGATGTGATGTATCTATGCATTTATGTATCTATTTAAATTGTTTATCACAACATGCCATTGCCATAATTTAAAGCAGTTGAAAATGTATGTGTAATGTCTCAGGAAATTGTTGTCTTTACTCCATCACGGCTTTCCTAACATGCTTCGAAAATTTACGAGCCTTTGGTAGATTTACACAGCTACAAGGTCAAATGAGCAACGGCCTTATAAAGGAAACTACCTAAAATGCAATAATTTTATTCACGGATGATCCGCTAAAGGTATCGGAAATGAACTACTAGGTACCAAGTATGGTAAACCACGAGCTGTGAGAATAAACGTTAAATTGAATGATAGCTTAAACTTTACAAAAAAATTGGTTCTCATGGCATCGCCTGCCTGATACATGATACGGTGCCACCTGCATAAACTAACTACTGGGATGGTGAACAGGGGCGGATGTACCTTAAGTGCGCTCGTGCGCTGAACTACCAGTTTTTTAAAGGTCTGAATAAACAAAGTACGTAGGTCATTAATCTATAAGTACTAATATCCGATTAGGGATCTATTATACAACATTAAGGAAATAATGACAAAACAATTTAAATTATTTGCCAATGTATTTAAGACATGCTTAACAGCGTCACAAATAGTCCCCGTGCGATCGATGCAGCGCACGCCGCACGCTCATACAACTTCTATGAGATACGGGCGAAAAGCCTGGCGCGTGAGACAGAGTCAATACAAAATGAACCGTGAAAAAACACCTTTCCGTGCGGCGCACGGGCGACACGAAAACTCGAAAGCGGGCGAGCTTTGACGAAGTTCGTTTTGTTTTGTTTACATTTTGGCATTCTATATGGATTTTTGATATACACAGGACCTATGTGTTAGTGTTAACAAAGTTGTGTTTAGTAAGTTTAAGTAAATGACTTTGAAAATGAGTATTAAATTATAACGTTGACACGATTCGATCAATAAGATAGGTATTAAACAGGCAGTGTCAAGCGCGCCATTTTTTATAATTTGAAACTAGAGTGTAAATAAGTACAAAACTATTACGCGACGTTTTATAACTGAAATTAAAGAAATGTTTGTGATTGTTTACCAACATTAAATTATTATTTTCTTTGCGTATTAATTGAATGTATTTAAATACATTCTGAAGGTAAGTGAGTACCTAAGTAGGTTCCTAGTTCGAACTAATAGTACCTACCTAAAGATAAAATGTTGTTTTACTTCATCAGTAGGTGTAAATTGGGGTTTCTGGATCAGAGAAGATCCAGAAACACCCAATTTACCCATCATTCATTGTATTCAAAAATAGGTACTATTTGCTCTAATATTCAATCATTCATCAATCAGTCATTTATTTATTCTAATATATCAATCATCAGGGGAGACCCAGAATCACTTAATTTACCCTATCATTCATTGCATTCAGAAATTTAATATTCAATCATTCAGTCATTTATTATTTTTTTCAATCATCCCTTCAATAATTCAGTTATTCTAGTATTCAAATATCAAAAGTTCTCAATTAAACCATTCTTTCAGTCATTTTAGTCTAATTTTTCAAAAGATACGCTTGTTAATTTTATTCCATAAGTATTATATCCTCATTTATATTCATTCAAACTTTCACTTAAATAGTATGTTCATTCAATTCAGTTCAATTCATAATATAGGTGATAAAATATTTAGTCCATTCGACACGGTGAGGTATCAGGAATGGAATGCGCTCGGATGTCATGATGTTACCTTATTTAGGTACCTGTGTTATGTGTTTGTGTTATACCTATGCATTAAAATAAAACGACAAATGATATTAACTCGTTTATT
This sequence comes from Euclidia mi, assembly GCA_944739405.2. Lineage (NCBI taxonomy): Eukaryota > Metazoa > Arthropoda > Insecta > Lepidoptera > Erebidae > Euclidia > Euclidia mi. The sequence continues at coordinate 40,513,612 of OX123198.2, forward strand.
TAATAGGTTATTGTAATAGGTATTAATATAAAACAGAACAGTAACAATTATGGTATATTACAATATAGTGAGTTATAACAATTATGGTCTTGATTCAATTTCATCATAATTATATTTTAGTTATTAATTCTCTTGTACTCGTATAAATATCATCAAATAATATAGTTTTAACAACATGCTGAGCACATACTTCAGCATCACAATCACATAACAATTGTTCTGATTTTGGGAAACTGTCCGCGTCGTAAATCTCTATTTTGATGATTTTTGTTGCTCGGGTGACCGGTTTCTTTACAAATTGTGTACATTTTTTATCCGTATTTGCTCTCTTACGAGCAAGGCCCAGGGTTTTCTGCGCAGGTTTTTCAACAGCCGGTTGATTCTGCGGAATGAAATTGAAGAGGTCTTCAGTGTCCTGAAAAATCAGAAACGTAATAAAATGTAGCGTAATTATTTACATTATTCACCAACATTTGGATCTTAGAGGGTTCCAACACAATTCTTTTAAAATTATGTGTATATGAGATATAGTGTCACAGAGCAACATAACAATAGATTTAAAATAAGTTATTCAAATAAATATACTATGATGAATATTCAGATTAGAATAAGTAAAATATTAATACTGAATAGTTAATAGTATAAATATTGAATTATTCTATTGTTTAATTAATTGCTAAAGAAATATATAATTAATTCTTATTACTTACCGACATTGTGCTGTGCTTGGTTACCACTCTCAAGGCAAATAATCAACTAGAATTTAACATATAATTTCCCTATTTAAATAAAAAATATGTTATTAGTTTGTATGTAATAGGGTTCAATATAGAACGTTTTTAACGCATATTGATATTTCCACCATACATGGTGCATGAAATTAAAACCGCGTGATATCATGTCACCGAATACTTCATTGTTTATTAAAAATATGTATGAAGTTAATATATATTACTGTGCGTTTGTTCATTGGATTTTCCTCATACAATTCATTGAATAGATTTAACAAGCAAAGTCATAGCATGTTAGTAGTATATCATCAATCATAATATTGCGACATCAGCGATTTAAGAATCGCTGATGTCGCATTGTTTATCAAACCATTATAAATTTCGCATACTACTAAATGCATATGGTTTCCCCTGCTTTTATAATTATAATTTATTATAAAACATAACCCTCCTTCTGCAGCCGGGTAAGTAACATATGTAATATCTCGCTTCTTGTAATTTAAGGGTTTGGTAGGTGTCTGTATAGTGCGTAGTTACGTCTATGGAGGGTAAATAATAGTAATACATACATAGTCTCACGCCTATATTCCCATGAAAGGAAGGCAGAGGTGTATTGCTATACCAACTTTCGCCAGATTTTATTTAGTCCCACATAATAGGGGGCGAGCCTATTGTCGTACTGGGCATATTAATAGACTCCGTGCTGCTACTGAGATTTTCTTAATAGAAAAACCCAATAACACTTTGCCAGACCCGGGTATCGAACCCGGGACCCCATCCCACCCCGATCCCACGCGCATATTTATGCAGCGAGACCAACGATGTAGTCAATAATAATGTATTTTCTTTATTTATTAAGCAAGTGCTATGTTGGTAAGCATCGAACTTAATGTGTATTATCACCAATTATAAATTAACTGTATTCTATTTATACATATTTTAACATAACTTGTAAATACAATAATTTGTTGTATAACCTAACAAATATTTGAAAAAAATTACGTAAAAGGCTTAAAATAAGAAGAACATGAGAATTATATAACTATACTAATAAATACCACACATAACTTTCCATTCTTTATAGCAGTTGATTAAAATATGAGGTGAGTACTTACTGTGAGCAGCCATCTGTAATGCAACAATACTGAAGTCGTTGCTATGTAGGCACGAGTACCTATCTATACTTATAGTGCGCTAGTTTAACGTACATTTAACAATTTAACGTTATAAATCCATCAATTACATTTAAAATGAATTATAGGTGCTAGTAGCTCCATGCCTCACGGGTTTACCGTCCTGTGGGAATCATCATCTTCTTGCCCTGGTCCCAATCTATTTGGGGTCGGCGCAGTACGTCCTTCGCTTCCATTCTTTTCTGTCGCCCGTCATCTGATCATTTACCCCTTTCTCTTTCATATCCATCCTCACACAGTCCATCCATCTTTTCCTTGGCCTCCCTCTCCCTTTCCATCCCTCTACCTTCATATTCATCACTTGCTTACCTACATACATATCATCTCTTCGCATAATATGTCCATACCAAGCCAAACGACTTCCTTTCACTTTCTCGTCTATAGGCGCCACTTTCAGACTACCTCTCACGTATTCATTCCTAATCTTATCCATTCTCGTAACTCCACACATCCATTGCAACATTCTCATCTCTGCCACATGTAATCGTTTTTCATCCATCTTCTTAGTAGCCCAACACTCAGCTCCATACAATACGACAGGCCTTATAACCGCTTTATATATGCGTCCCTTGAATTTCAGAGGCATTTTAGGATCGCATATTGTGCCCGAGACCTGTCGCCATTTCATCCATCCTGAGTTGATCCTTTGCCGAACATCTCGGTCAATTTCGCCGTCGTGTTGCAGGAGTGAACCGAGGTAGCGTAAGTCGGAGCATACTGGTAGGGTATACCGCCGAGTGTAACCAGGCTTGGACTAGAGAGGCAGCCAAAGTCACAGAACTTGTATTCAGTTTTGGTTCTGCTTATCCTAAGGCCTACGTTCTCCAGTCTCTGCCGCCACTCCTCCAGCTTGCTCTGCACCTCCTGTCCACTTTCTACTACCAGGACGATGTCGTCGGCAAACAGCATGCACCAGGGTGCCTCTTCCTGTATGTCCGATGATATGGCATCCATAATCAACAAGAAGAGGTAAGGACTAAGAGCCGACCCTTGGTGCAAGCCTACAGCCACATCGAATCTGGCTGTGATTCCAGCTGCGGACCGGACTTGCGTGTGGCATTCAGCATACATAGCTTGGATCAACTTCAGGTACTTTTCAGGCACTCCTATCTTCTTGAGGGCCCACCACAAGACTTCACACGGTACCCGGTCATATGCCTTTTCGAGGTCAACGAATACCATATGCAGATTTTTATGCGCCTCCTTGTATTTTTCACAAATTTGGCGAAGTGCAAAAAGGGCATCCACCGTACCTCGACCAGGCATAAAACCGAATTGGTTACGTGAAATCTCACTCTCTGCTCGCAAACGTCGCTCAATTACTCTCTCCCATACTTTCATACTATGAGGCATTAACTTTATTCCCCGATAATTGTTGCATTCTTGGACATCTCCCTTATTTTTAAAAATGGGCACTAGGTAACTGTTGCACCATTCCTTGGGTACTGTCTCCCCATGCAACATCTTATTGAAGAATAAAGTCAGCCACACCCATCCATCCTCCCCTAACACCTTCCATGCTTCTACTGGTATTCCATCTGGTCCTAATGCTTTCCCATTCTTCATTCCACGCACAGCCCGTCTAACCTCATCCTTACTTATTATATTCACTAGTCCAATATTCTTCGCCTTGTTCTCAAGCATTTTGCACCAATCATTCTCTTCATTCATTATTTTTCAAAATATGTTCTCCATCTTTCTTTAATCCTATCATCATCCGTAAGAACCGCTCCTGTTTCATCTTTCATACACTTGATATGGGATACATCCCTCGCCTTTCTCTCTCTAGCCTTAGCCAGTCGGTATAAATACTTTTGGCCCTCCGGCTTCTCAATTACTCCGTATATATCGTTAAGGGCTTTTGCTCTAGCTAAGGCAACAGCTTTTTTGGTTTTTTTCTTACATTCATCATACTTCTTTTTCTTACTCTCTTTCAACGAGTCATTATCTTCTTTCATCAGCTGCCATTCCTTAAACCTTGCTTTCTTTTCCTTGAGCACACTCTGTGCATCCTTTGTCCACCACCAGGTAGAATATGGGGATAAAAAGTTGCCTATGTGTTATTCCAAGGTTAAATCTATGTTCGTACCAAATTCATTTAAATCGACTTAGCCATTTAAGCATTAAGAAGGAACAAACATTCACACATATTATATACCACACACTCACAAATTTTCGTAGGAAGTAGGTGAGACGGAGGATCTCAGGTAGGATGTCGGGGTTCGAGAGAAACACTGCTAGGCTGAACAGGTTCCCACCGTGTATCCTCACGTTGTCGTCGTGGTGGGCTTGCGTGTCTTAATGACCTTTGGAGCTATGCCGGTAGAGCTACTCATGCCGGAAAGGTCCAAAGCGAGAGGCCGGACAAAGAAGGATACGAGATGGAGTTGAAAGAGAACTGCCGTGGAGAGAACGGACCATCTGAGTAATTGGACGGTCCGCTTTTAACTTTTTGTCGTCTTCAAGGAGCGAAGTTGGATTAGGTTGGGTTTAGTCACAATGGGGGTTCATTATCGCTCCTAGAATGTTTCTCTAATCAGAAACAACTGTGGATGCGAACGAGACGACTAGGTTGTTGAGACAGAAGAAGGCGATAAACGAGGAGCGACGGGTCTGCTAGTCAGTTATGGCTAGCAGACACGGTCTGATACAGACTATCCGTCGGTCCGATCCGTAATCTTCATTGAGAGGACCGGAGGCCTATATAAGCCGCGGGGAGACAACCCCTTAAAAAATCCAACCCCGGGGACCGTACCCCATAAAAAAGGCAAAGCTGTGTTCAGCAAATCAATGGAAGCGAATCGTAAAAAGAAACTACCCCAGGAGGGTACCGACTGCGCTGCAGTTGGAGAATCCCTCATCGAACAAAGTTCGGTCTGTCCCACGTATTCTGGGGGGGACGCGCATCGCTTACCGTCCATTCCGGACGTTTTTATTCCCTCAAATAATATATTGAGCCAAGGAGGCTCACGACCCCATGTTGAGGAGTCATTCAATGATATTCCCAACACATCTATGGCAAGGGGACAGCAAAGTAAAGACCAACACTCCGACTGTCGGAGCAAAGACAGTATTCTACAACTATCCTTCGAGAAAGAAGTGATAGAGAGTGTATCTGGTGTTAAGACCCAGATGAAGTCAAAGATAGCCAGTGTCCAGGGACATTTTGTGCGCCCACGCACTCCTGGTGCTATCGAGATGTTAAGCGACAGCATTGAGTCTGATGGCTCTCAGATGTCAATAATCTCCCAAACGTCGTCAATTTCAAATCGAACACGCACCCGCAAAAGGACGCGGAAGACAGGGAGCGATGACTCGCTCAGAGCCAACAAAAAGTTGGCACCAAGTAGAGTCTCGAGTGAATGCGAGAATGAAGATAATCTCGATTCCGCAGGTTTTTCATGTGATAATTCGGCAGAGCAGAGACTGCCGTTACCCGAAGCGCTAGCCAAAAAGATGCAGAGACAACCAACTACCGAGCTCAGTTCTTGCATCAAAGACAGTTTACAGATAGTGGAAAAGGTTGCAGATCAATCTCGAAACCTTAAAAAGAGCTTCGTTCAAGACCTCAAAGTAGCAGCGCTAACGGTACAAGCTGCAGTGACAGAGATGGCCCAGCGTTCAGTTGTGGAGGCTAACGTAGTGAGATTGGAAGCTGAGAATGCAGAACTGCGATCTCAAATTGTTAACCTCACGACGCAGATGGAGAAACTGACTTCAGAGATGAATTCTTTTCGTAGGCATTGTGACCCTGTGGCGGGTCCTACTAGTGTCAATAAAGTATTGACCCCCAACGTGACAGAATTGGCGAACGGAGCGGTCCTCGAAGAGTTTGAGCGTTCTATCATGCTGAAAATAGGTACAATGATGGACGCTAAATTTGCTGGATTTGAGGACAGGCTACTGCCTGAAAAGAGTTCACGTCCTGCTCTTGGTAAAAACGTAACACAGAATGAGTTACTGACAAACAATCAGGCAAAACCTGGCAGTACCCAACCACTTGCTAAGAAAAAAAAAGCGTGGAAAGAAAGGGAAGAGCTCTGGTCCATTACCAGAATTACCGGCAGTGCAAGAGCAGACTGCATCAACTGCTGCAGTATCACAAACGCAGTGGTCGACGGTTGTCGGCAGGAAAACTAAAAGTTCTCCTTCTCAGACTAAGAAAGCGACCTCTAGTCCACATAAGTCCAAAGTAGGGAAGCAACCTATCAAATTGCCCAGAGTCCCTCCGTCGGCGGCAATAACGTTAACTTTGCCGGAGGGGTCGACAGCTACTCTAGCGGCTGCAATGGCGACAGTTAAGCAGCGCATTGAGCTTGATGACTTTGGGCTGCTTGGTCATGTTAAGCCGAAAAAGGCCACCAATGGTGGTTTGATGCTGGAAATATCTGGCGCTGACAGCAGCACAAAAGCGGATAAGCTAGCTAGTCGAATGCGAGAAGTTCTTGCTGACATGGACGTTCGAATTGCTCGTCCAATTAAAACTGGTGAAGTCAGGGTTAGGGACCTTGACGATTCAGTCATGCCTTCTGAAGTAGCAGCGGCAATTGCTCAAACAGGTGAATGCTCCCTAGAAGATGTAAAGATGGGCGAAATCCGCCGTTTACCCAATTCACTAGGGACCGTCTGGGTTCGTTGCCCATTGGCAGCGGTAAAAAAGTTGTCGCCCGCTAGCAGATTATGCGTGGGATGGATGTCAGTTCGGGTAGAAGTATTGGCAGCACGACCCATGCGGTGTTTCCGTTGCCTTGAGATTGGCCACGTCAAAAGTCAATGTCAAAATTCAAATGACCGGAGTGGCCGTTGTTTTGGCTGCGGAGAGTCTGATCACAAGGTAAAGGAGTGTTCTGCGGCAGCTTTTCGATGTCCGTTATGTGCGGATCTTGGCTATCCTGCGGACCACAAGCTTGGGAGTAAAACATGTACTCCAAAGGCAAATAAAAGAAAGGGGAAACAGGCCCCTTTTGCCCCAGAAACTGCGGCTGGTAGCCAGCCGGAAGTGATGGAAACGACGCCTTCCCAGCCCTAAAAGTGTTACAAGGTAATCTGAACCACTGCCGCAATGCGCAGAACCTGTTACTGCAGTCTGTTGCGGAGCGGTCGATTGCCTTAGCTGTGGTGGCTGAGCCCTACTGCATCCCGGACCACCCTCGTTGGTTTGGAGACCTCGATCGGTCTGTTGCCATTTATTGGAGTAGTGGACCTCCATGCTCCCTTTTAGTGAGTGGATCGGGATTTGTGGCCGTTAAGTGGGGTCCTCTAGCTGTAGTGGGCTGTTACATCTCGCCTAATGTATCCCTGTCTGATTTCGAGCGATATTTAGACGGGTTGGCAAATTGTATACGTTCTAGTTGTTTCCCTCGTCCGGTACTAGTCCTAGGTGATTTTAACGCCCATTCAAGACTGTGGGGTTGTACACGAGACAGACCTAGGGGCGAGTCTTTACAAGCCTGGGCGGCATCACTCAACCTTGGACTTTTAAATCATGGCTCGGTTCCTACTTGTGTTCGATGGCAGGGGGAATCGGTCGTTGACTTGACATGGGCGACGCCTTCCCTTATGCGTATGGTGTCATGTTGGAGAGTGGCAGAGGAGATAGTCACGTTGTCCGACCATCGTCACATTGTTTTTAACATCGAAAACTAAACTCCCGTAGGTGTAAGCCATTTAGGTTCTGACTCACAACCACGTCGATGGGCTCTGAAAAAGCTCGACAAGGATTTACTTGTTGCAGCTGCTTACGTTGCGGCGTGGACAGAGAATAGAAATGCTGAAAATATCGATCCTGAAGAGGAAGCTAAGTGGTTTCGGGACACGATGACGTCTATTAGTGACTCTGCAATGCCGCGGATCAAGTACACCCAGTACCGAAAAGTTTATTGGTGGTCAGAAGAAATCGCGCAGTTACGTGTGACCTGTTTGAGATCACGCCGCCAATACACACGAACTCGACGCAGACGTCGTTCTACAGCTGAGGAGATAGCCAGAGCTTATGAAAATTATAAAGTGGCTAGGGAGGAACTGCACAATGCTATCACTGTTGCAAAGTCTCGATCCTGGAATGAGCTTTAAGAGGATCTGGATAGAAACCCTTGGGGACGACCCTATAAGATTGTTATGGGAAAGCTTCGGCCGTGGGTGCCACCATTAACAGAAACCTTGGAACCAAGATTATTGGGTAATATTGTTAACACGCTTTTTCCAGCAGTCCGTAACAGTGCTTTGATATCCACCATTTCGTCAGACTGGTCTGAAGAATTTGGAGTGACAGAAGGTGAGCTGGCTTTTGCCATAAGGCGTATGAAAGCTCGTAACACCGCGCCAGGACCTGATGGTATTCCTGGTCAAGTGTGGGCATTGGCTCTGGATGCTTTAGGTGACCGCTTGAGGCGGCTTTTTAACAACTGCTTCCGTGAGAGTAAGTTTCCCACAAGATGGAAGGAAGCAAGCCTGGTTCTTCTGAAGAAGGTAGGAAGGGCGTCAGAATCTCCATCGGCATACCGTCCCATATGTCTGCTCGACGAAGCATCAAAACTTTTTGAGCGAATAATCGCCGCTCGTCTTGTGTGGCATCTAACGCACGTAGGTCCGGATTTAGCCGATAGCCAATACGGCTTTCGGCAGCGTCGTTCTACTATAGATGCAATACTCTGCGTTCGCTCGCTTTCAGATCAGGTTGTATCACAGGGAGGGGTGGCATTGGCGGTAAGTTTAGATATCGTTAACGCCTTTAACTCTTTACCCTGGGATGCGATCAAGGAAGCCCTAATTTATCATGAGGTGCCTCCTTACTTGCAGGGCGTAATTGGGGCCTATCTTCGCGACAGGTACATACGCTATGTAGGTATGGATGGCAGGGTATATCGGAGACTGATTTCATGTGGGGTTCCGCAGGGCTCGGTAATGGATCCTCTTTTGTGGAACGTTGCATACAACGCAGTCCTGCGTGTAGAACTGCCTGAGGGAGTAAATGTCGTATGCTATGCAGATGACACCTTGATCATTGCCGGTGGGGAAACCTTTGAGGGGACCATTCGTCTTGCCGAGCTTGGGGTAGAAAAAGTAGTGGCCAGAATCCGCGCCCTGGGCCTGGAGATAGCACCCCACAAGACTGAGGCGATGTGGTTACACAAAATGCCACGCGGAAGACAACCACCTAGCTTGTCGATCTGCGTGGGAGATGCGCAAATTGGGATAGGTCAGCAAATTAAGTACCTTGGCCTAATATTAGATAGCCGTTGGGGCTTCGAACAGCATTTCAGGTGCCTTGTTCCTCGGATAGAAAAAACAATGGGTGCCTTACATAGACTTTTACCCAATCTTGGAGGACCGCGGGAGGAAGTTCGTCGCCTATATGCAGGGGTTGTACGATCGATGGCCCTTTATGGAGCTCCAATATGGTCGAAAAGATTGTCAGCTGTCCAGCGAATTAGAGTTAAACTAAATAGCTTGCAGCGTAAGGTAGCCATACGTATCGCACGGGGCTATCGGACTATATCTTTTGAGGCAGCAACACTTCTAGCACGCTTTCCACCGTTAGACATTTTAGCAGACATGGATGCGAGGGTCTATGATCGGTGCCGCACTATTCGCCAGAATGGCGAGGAAGAACTCGGTGGTTCCTTGGAAAGCCTGAAGGAGCAAGAGCGGCGAGCAGCGCTCGGTTTGTGGCGCGAGCGGCTGACAGAGCCGCGGTATTCACACAAGCGAGTAGTCGAAGCCATCTTGCCATGTTTTGAAGCCTGGTTGAGTAGGAGTGAACGCGTCACTTTCCGACTCACGCAGATATTTACAGGGCATGGTTGTTTCGGAGAATATCTGAATAAGATCGGACGCGAGGCCTCAGCGAATTGTCACCATTGTGGTGATGAGCAGGATACAGCACAACACACCTTAGAAAAGTGTCCTGCTTGGGACTCTCAGCGGCGGGTTCTAGTTGAACGGATCGGACAAAACCTCTCACTGCCATCAGTAGTGTCGTTCATGCTGGAGGCGAGAGATAATTGGAAAGAAGTAGTCTCTTTCTGTGAGGCTGTAATGACACAGAAGGAGGCTGCTGAGCGGGATCGAGAAAGAGTCGATCCCTCTCGAAGAAGGAGACGTCGAGCGGGCAATCGCTCCGTCACCTAGTTTATATATACCCTCTGCCTGTTCTTTCGCGTTCTGTGCAGTGGGACCTCTGAAGTCGTTAGCGTCTTAAAATAGGGGTTTTGGACGCTAAATAACGCCTTTCGAGACGAAGGTGGTACGTAGTGGTCACGTGCCTCCGTGTGTGTTCATTTCACACCGCGATGTACCTTAACGGCGTAGCACAGGAGGAGCTCCGGTAGCATAAAACATTCCCGGAGCCCTCTCTTTATTGTGTAGAAGTTGGCCACCGAGGCGGTTTTAGTGCGGTAAAAATCCCACACACCCCGGCCTTCCCCCTAGGAGACCGGCAGCCTTTTAGAAGGTTTCCCCTCGAAAAAAAAAAAAAAAAAAAAAAAAGGCTGAACAGGTTCTTTATTATGTCTCACTACCGCTTACATACAGTATGACCGAACTAGGTAAGCACTGGCCTGAGCTGGCTGGAGTGTAGACTCCTGCCGCTCTCCGACGCTCGCAGGGTAGCTGCTCGAAGGGTCGCCGATGAGCTGGCCAAGGTGCGCTGCGCAGGCAGCTCTGTGGTCGATGTTCAGGCTGAGCGGGTCTCAGGCGGTGCAGCCGATGTGGGTCGAGCGGTCAGGCTCAGGCGTCCGTGGCCTGGCTGTAGGAGCTCGTAGGCAGGAACGGAGGCTTGGATGGCAGCTGGCTAGTAGCGGCACGGCGCCAGCAGCTCGTGGCTTGTAGCCCGTAGGAAGAACGTCAGCCCGTAGGAAGAACGTCAGGTGCAGTGAGCTCGTAGGGTGAACTGGAAACAGCATAGAGAATACACAATAACCGGTCAGGAACAGGCTGTCCCTAGATCGGCTGTTATGCTTAGGAGACACAGATACTACAGACAGAACATATAGGCACACAGACAACTAGAATATGCTTACCCCCAGCGGGACAGTAGATAGGAAGTAGAATGTAGAATAATCGCGAGGTGTAGCGGCAGCGTTCCGATGTCTAGGGAAAGTGACCATTCTACGACGCGCACCCATCTTATATAGGCATAAATCTATGACTCACAACTGCCTTTGGCTAGTGAATATGACCATATTTGGTAATATTGCGAACGATGTCTGGCTAAGCTGGCGTTAAGCGCCTGCGAGATATTATAACGCAATACGTGTAGTATTATGTTACAATACCCCGCTCTGTACAGCAGGATTTTTCGTGTCTAGACAAGAAAAATCCGTCTAACTAAGTCCTCCGAACTTCTGTAGACAGTGCTAAGTAGATAGTGACTATGAAACTCAAACTGCAGGTAGGTACAATGAAAGAATCTAGTTAGGCTAGGAATCAGTGTAGTTAATTAGTTTTAAATCTTTAATGTGCCAACTGCCAATAGATTTACCCGACGAATCCGCTAATTCGTATACTAGTGGTGACTTTTTAGCAATAATAGTACACTTGGTAAACTCAGGAGCTAGTTTTTTGCCAAATGAATTGTCGTAGGTTCTTTTCCACACAGTATCACCCACGTTAAACCCAGCCGGTTTACGACGTAAGTTGTATGTGTGTGTATATAAAGTACCATTGTTTTGGTGTTTACGTGCGACACAAGTATCACACGAAGATATAAACTTAATAATGTCAGCGTGCATACCAGGCCAATAATAACGCTGCGCTAAACGTTTATACGTTTTAAAAATACCTAAATGACCCGGAGCGAGTTCCGAATGGTATTCTTTAATGGCGGTAGTTCTATCCGAGGTATGTAGGACCTCTTTCCAATCGAATACTTTACGCAATGTACATTTAGATACCATATATCTGTACAATTTATCATTCCTGATAGAATAATTAGGGAAAGAAGTAGGTGAGTTTTTACAGCCATTGTAGATTGTAGTATACCACTGATCCGAGGTTATAGTAGTCTCGTTATCAGTGTTAGTATCAATAGCTGACACGGTAGCATTAACTTTATTAGGCAAGGAATTACTACGAGAGTAATTATTAGATAAAGAAACAGAGTTAATATAGTTTGGTAACAATTTAAATCTTTTCCAGAAGTCAATACCTAAAATTAACGAACTAGTAACTTCTGGAATTACGTACGCTTTTAAATAACAAGTTTAATTTTTAAAAGTGGTGGGTAGGTTGATATAGCCGATCGGTGTCAAACGATGACCACCCGCCGATCGAAAAAATACAGTAGGGTTGTCACACTTATTCAAAGGGAGATTAGTTTTAGAAATAAGTTTTATATGAGAATTATTGCCCAATATAGTCACGGCAGAACCTGAGTCAAGTAAACCAGTAAGGGGTAGATTCTTAATGGTTACATTAACATAGGGTCGAAAATCAGTATTAGGTTTTTGATCTCGGGTCGCAGCCACAGAATGACTAGAAAAATACACTTTTAGAGTGTTCAGCCAATTTTTCCAGTCTTCCTTGTCAAAATATTTAGGTTTAGAAGGTGTACAAACGGTAGGACTTGTCATTTTATTTGACGAACGACGATCCGAATAAATTAGTTTTTTTGAAAATGATTTATTTTTACAGGTAGGACAATTTACGAATGTGACATCCCTAAGGCCACACTTAAAACATATCGGATAACGTTCTCGCTTGCACGTCCCTAGTGAGTGATCAGTTAAACGGCAGCGCGGGCAAAATACACACCTCTTATTAGTTATTTTTGTAAACTCAAACTCAAATATGTTTATTTCCATAAAAATGTTTAAATTTTTTGGACACGTCAGAAAGTCATACAAATAAAAAAAATATAAAGTAACTTTAAATGCATATTAACATAGTTGAGCATTGAAAAAAATGCCTGTTCAGAAAGTAGAGCCTCGTGAGAAGAATCAGGCAAGAAACTCCGGGCCACTCTTTTCTACGTCTTGATTCTATATAATTTAAAAACTTAGTAACTACATTGAATTTTTCATAAGTTTATGAGCTGGTGTGTCTATAATGTTGTTGTCAATTAATAAGGCTTTTTAAATAATAATATAAAAGTACTTACTAGCATAATATAGACTATAGACACAATAACTCACACTCACATGAAACTTAACACTAATCAAACATAAGTAGCCTGTGGGACCGAGCAAATTAATCCCAAGCATTTTTATCTTCAATATAATCTAGCACTGAATAGTACCCTTTTTGACAAAGTTTACGTTTTATAATCTTTTTGAATTTATTATAACTTAAATTTTGAATATTGCATGGCACTTTATTGTAAAAGCGCACACATTGGCCTTGAAAAGATTTTTTTATTTTCTCTAGCCGGGTAGCCGGCACTACTAGCTTACTCTTATTTCTAGTATTCAAATTGTGGATATCACTTTTCTTTGAGTATGAGGCCTTGTTTTGGAATAAATATATTAGGTTGGAATAAATGTACTGGCTTGCAACTGTTAAAATGTTTATTTCCTTGAATTTATTCCTTAACGAAGCCCCATAATCCAAATTATAAATTGCTCGAATAGCTCTTTTCTGCAGCACAAAGATGGTCTGAATGTCGGCAGCATTTCCCCACAGGAGAATACCGTATGACATTATACTATGAAAATAGCTATGATATACAAGCCTGGCAGTGTCAGTGTCAGTTAACTGGCGAATTTTCCTGACTGCGTATGCTGCAGAGCTGAGTCTATTCGACAATTTACTAATTTGTGGTCCCCATTGCAGCTTAGAATCTAGTGTAATGCCAAAAAATTTGGTGTTATCCACAAGATCCAACACATCATCCTTAACCTTTACTGAGGTGTTCACTTGTTTGACGTTAGGCATCAAAAATCGAATACATTTAGTTTTTAGTCTATTTAAAAGCAGGTTGTAGGATGTAGGAACAGCTGATTTAGATATCATGTTGACATTATAGTGTTGTAGGTTAGGCACAGGTGTATCGTTCGGTTCGACATTTATAGATGCGACAGAAGCGTAGTTTTTTAGTTTAGATGGTTTATAGTACTGTGAATTGTCATAGTGACCGTGCGTGTCCTTTTTATTTATGTAAGCTAAATCAAGTGCTACTGTGTTAGACGTAGGGTAACTAGGTTCGTGAAATTGTGCACTTAAACACTGGAACCTCTCATAGTTTAGACATAGTGCTTTTAGAGTGTCTATAGTGTCTATAGCCGTAGTACATGAAGCTAGTACTGTAGAATAACACGGTCTAATATTATGAAGCAATATATTTAATTTTTCATGTTCGGTTAGTACCGTGTTCGGTGACAATCGCGCAAAAAGTTGGAACATAATTGATAAGTAGATGATTATATCCTCAGTTTGCCCTTGAGTACGATTACGAATCTCGGCTAAAAGTTTATAATCATAGTCGTACGGTGTAAAATCAGCTGTGAGTTTAGTAGCTAGTTCGTCCCATGTAGAAATGGAATATTTAACACCGCGAAACCAGTGTAACGCATTACCCGTAAAAATTTCGGACGCGTAATCGAATAATCTATTGGCAGGTAGATTTCTAACCGTCCTAAATTCCGTCACGCGTTGTAGAAATTCGCGAACGCAGCCTGTTCCGTCGAATTTGAGTTTCGATAGTTCGCCAACCCTCAAATGCTCACAGTGGACAGTTACCGGAGTCGACGCTGCCTGTGCAGGGGTTGAATCCGTGCAAGTCATCGTGACTCCGACTTCCGCCGACGGAACATTCGAGTGTTCTATCTTAGATAGCTCTGCCGACAGCATCCGAAAGCGTTCAGTCAGGTCGGATATTTTATTGCCGTATTTAGGTTCGGATTTGTCTAATCTGCCCAATCTGTGGTAGACCTGGTTGTGCAAAGCCGTAGTTCGCTTAGCCAAGTTGTGGTCGTATAGCTCCTTAAGGGAAGAGATTCACGAATCTAAATCGGTAACTGACAGGCTAGCTCCCTTGAAGTCGTCTGCTATGTCTAGGCCTGACTCTAGGATTTCGTCATTCGGAATCAGCTCGAGTAGTTTAGGTAGCTGCTTCCGTAAACCTAAAACAGAGGTAGCCGGCTCCTCTCCGCGAATAGCGACCTCGTAGGCTAGTTCATTCTTACCAAGTAGGAAGTAATTGATAGGGTTAGTGCTCATAATGATATAAAATGTAAGATAAGTATGATAGAAAAGAATGTAAGTATATTACAGCCCTCCGTGTGCACTAGTTCTGCTTTACAAAGAAACTACGACGATTCGGTGTAAAAATGTAGACAATAGATTAGTGACTTACAAAAATAAAAAACGGTTATTTCAAATTGCGAACTGTTACGTAGAGAATCGGTAGTTGAAATTTGAATTAGGCAATAGTAAGATAACACATAATAGGTACACAAGAATAGAAATCGAAGATAGACAGCAATACACAGATACACACAAGTTAGATAGTACGTACCGGTTCGCTGATGTCTGCACCTCCTCGTTTACAAGACTGACCTCCTAAACAAGAACAACTGCAGTAATTGGAAGTGAGACAAATAGAGTTGGGCGCCACTGAGACGGAGGATCTCAGGTAGGATGTCGGGGTTCGAGAGAAACACTGCTAGGCTGAACAGGTTCTTTATTATGTCTCACTACCGCTTACATACAGTATGACCGAACTAGGTAAGCACTGGCCTGAGCTGGCTGGAGTGTAGACTCCTGCTGCTCTCCGACGCTCGCAGGGTAGCTGCTCGAAGGGTCGCCGATGAGCTGGCCAAGGTGCGCTGCGCAGGCAGCTCTGTGGTCGATGTTCAGGCTGAGCGGGTCTCAGGCGGTGCAGCCGATGTGGGTCGAGCGGTCAGGCTCAGGCGTCCGTGGCCTGGCTGTAGGAGCTCGTAGGCAGGAACGGAGGCTTGGGTGGCAGCTGGCTAGTAGCGGCACGGTGCCAGCAGCTCGTGGCTTGTAGCCCGTAGGAAGAACGTCAGCCCGTAGGAAGAACGTCAGCCCGTAGGAAGAACGTCAGCCCGTAGGAAGAACGTCAGGTGCAGTGAGCTCGTAGGGTGAACTGGAAACAGCATAGAGAATACACAATAACCGGTCAGGAACAGGCTGTCCCTAGATCGGCTGTTATGCTTAGGAGACACAGATACTACAGACAGAACATATAGGCACACAGACAACTAGAATATGCTTACCCCCAGCGGGACAGTAGATAGGAAGTAGAATGTAGAATAATCGCGAGGTGTAGCGGCAGCGTTCCGATGTCTAGGGAAAGTGACCATTCTACGACGCGCACCCATCTTATATAGGCATAAATCTATGACTCACAACTGCCTTTGGCTAGTGAATATGACCATATTTGGTAATATTGCGAACGATGCCTGGCTAAGCTGGCGTTAAGCGCCTGCGAGATATTATAACGCAATACGTGTAGTATTACGTTACATAGATTCAATTATAAAATTGATTTATTGTTACATTTAAAATGTTACAGTGTCAAACATTACCTATAACTTTAGACTCCGACCGAACATATTAAGGTATAATTTTCGCATCTGAACTGTTACACCCAGATTGCTACGGTGAGTATCGAACCTAATGGAAGTGATATGTAACAGGAGTAGCCGTTCTAATATCGTTTAATAGTAAATCCAATTTGGATGCAATGATCTGACACAGCATTTTACCAACACGTGCCCTATTCCATATTCGGAATATTATGACGTGGATTCATCGCTATTTAAGAGGGTGCCTCTTGGAGATTCACCACAAAACACTGATCCGAGAGCTGACATCATCATCATCAACTAAACCTTACAAGTTTACCAGATCTTCTATCTACAAAATGTAAGTAAATTTAATTGATGCTTTTATTTCTATGTAGTATAACAACTTGTACGTTTATTCAATATCTTCATCTTACTTTTCAATAATTCCCCTATTCATTGATTCTATTTTTCCAATTATTCATCATATTACTATCACATATTATATACATACATCAGTACTTACATTCAATCATTCAGCTATTCGATTATTTAAATTATTTTACTATTCAATGATTCTTGATTTGATAATTATAATAACTATTGTTATATAGCTATACTTCAAGTATTCGTCTATTGATACTTTTACTAGTTACTTATACAGTTGTCCTTATTTTTCAGGTCCAAGCAAATGGCTGATCAGCTTTTCCCTTCAGACGATGAGTCAGCGCCGGAGACCGTGGTGAAAACTAAAGTTGAGAAAAAGAAGCGCAAGTCACCAGCGTCCACTGAGTCCCAGCCATCGACCAGCAAAAAATAGAAGCCCCACTGCAGACCAACAGCCAGCTATTTGTTTGGCAGCGATTCTGGCGACGACGAGTTGGAGGCAACCGGTAAAAAATGTCAACCAATCTACTCATATGTCACCCGTAGGCTAGCCAACGGCTTTTCGAGACAAATGGCTGAACACAAATTATAGCGTGAGCGGCGCGGTGCGATACGGTACGGCGGACGCGTATATAGCGAATCGAATGTTCTCGAAAGTTCTGGACTGTCTCTCGCGTCGACGTTTCGCGGCGACCAATCCGAGAAAGGCGTGCCCCTTCTTGGGGATGGGATAGAGAGGGATAGAAACAAAAAGCATCGCTCGCATTGGCCAAGCAGCGACCAACCATTGACGTTGATGCGATTAGCTACAGATAGGAAGGTAGATGGCGCTACCATATCCCCCCGGCCCTAAAGGGTTGCCTTTAAAAAAAAAAATAGAATTGAACTTAGCTATGTTGGGTGTACTACCGCATAACCCATCAATAGGCTAAGACAGCGATATGACAATAAAATTAATCTAAATTAACTTTAGCGAAAACTACAAACGCAATAATAGCGAAAACTACTAACTAAATACTTAAACTAAGAGGTAGGTCCAACTGCAGGCTAGATCTCACTGAGTTGGAAGCGGACAGAGACGTACAACAGGGCGCATGTAACTCCCTTTAGCGGTTTTCACGGTAATAACGCGAGTTGTACCGTCCTTGGAAGTATGCAATTTCTCTACGATGGCTAACGGCCATGAAAGCGGCGGAGCATTATCATGTATTATGACGACCAACGTACCCTCCTGTATAGGGGATGCAGGACTATTCCACTTGGATCTAGCCTGAAGCTGGTGTAGATATTCCGCACGCCAGCGCCGCCAGAACGACTGTACGAGTTTATCCAGCAGAGTATGTCTCTGGAGCAAGCTTGAAGAGTCTGCTTCAGGAGCCGGAAATGGCACTGTGTTCAGAAAATGTGCAGGGCTTAACGCGGATGGTTCTGCAGGGTCACTACTCAATGCCGTGAGCGGACGCGAGTTGATCAGTGCCTCGACTTGTGCAAGGACAGTTAAAAGCTCTTCGTAAGAGAGGATCTGTTGACCTATAACTTTGAAGAGATGCGTTTCAATTACTTTGACCATGCTTTCCCAACATCCACCGAAATGTGGTGATGCTGGTGGAATAAACTTCCAGTCAATATGATCTATGGAAAGTTCTTCCTAAAGACGAGTACGATAACCCGCGACGTGATTGAAACAAGTAGTGGGAACAAGTTCAATCAATTTGCTAACGCGGTTGGCGACAAAAGTCTGCCAGCGGTGAGGAGCTGAATAAATCCAAGCGAGCACTACTTTGGAGTCGGAAAATGCGTATTTTTTATTAATGGGGTAGTGGGGCAAAACTGTGTCTTGAACCTTGCGGAGCAACTGAGACAGCAGAAGGGCCGCGCACAACTCCAGTCTCTCGGTTTTAACAGGCGAGACCTTAGACTTGGCACAAACTAACTGCACCGAGAAGTTAGAACCAATGCGGACTTGCAGATATACGACTCCGCCGTAAGCACGCTCGCTGGCGTCAGCGAAACCTATTAAGTTGATGGTACATCCATTTACCAACCCAAGATGACGCGGTATAGTAATTTGATTGAGCGCGGTAAGCTCAATACAAAACTGGCCCCAAGCGGCGACAATATGGTCAGGGGGTGTTTCATCCCACTCACACTTTGATAGCCAAAGCTCTTTGATCAAGAGCTTGGCATACAAAATTGTGGGAGCCACAAAACCCCTTATGATCATAGCCGAGCCACTGTGGACAGCATAGTGCGTTTGGTGCACTTATCATCTGGTGGTGAGACGTCAAACCGACAACTATCGCAGGATTTGTCCCAGCGTAAACCGAGAACCTTATGCGGTACAGACTTCTCAAACTCAATGTCTGGAAAAGCCTTATGAGAATCTAGTATGCGTGCGAGAACCTCCTTAGAGTTGCTTGTCCATTTGACAAGATCAAACTGGCCTCGCTTGAAAGCTGAATGAGCTCTTCACAAAGCGAAATTGTTAGCGGAGCGGATATGACACTACAGGCAATGTCATCCATATACAAAGCGGAAGTGTAGCATAGTATAGTGTAGCGTAGCATAGCATGGCATGGCGTAGCATAGCGTAGCGTAGCGTAGCATAGCGTAGCATATCATAGCATAGCATAGCATAGCATAGCTAATTAGTGCTTTATCTTACACACAGTTTTAGCACCCACCTTGATCTCTTGAAGAGCAGAACAACAACAAGACGTAATACAATGAGAATTATTTAACGTAGATACGGTACCCATAATCACATACCCAAACACCGTCTCAATAGCGGGCGGTAAATCGTATCGCTCACTACGTACTATTTTAGTTAGTAGCAAGTGCGGAAATATTGAAGCTCCGATCAAAAGATCAATGCCTGCCGGATTCGCAAACTCCGCGTCTGCTAGCGGCAATGACTCGAGGTGAGTGAGTGATGCTACATCTACATTAGCGTTCGGTAATGTGTCCGTAATACGCTCCACGATAAGCGAAGTAATGTTAAAATTAATGTCCCCATCAAAACGCGAATGTATTTTAATATCTACGGAACCCTTGCAATGTTTTTCTGATCCGCCTATCCCTCGGATTATTGAGTTCGTATTTTTAAAGTTATTCCATAATCCGAGGCGTTTGAACAATTCTAACGTTATTAAATTGGGCTGAGATGTGCTATCTAGCAGACAACGTACCATGTGCGGCGACCCATTAACATCATAAATGATAACTTGCGCTGTCGCTAACAGAACAGTCTTAGACGCCATACACTGCGTTTTGGCCCTGTGCGGATCATTATAGATGCGCGAGTGCCGTCCTCGCGTGCGCGTCGCCCGCGCAATGGACGTCGTACACAACGATACTTCGCCCTGAGGCGTGCAGGGGGAAGGCACCGTGGTCTGCACCGGCGACGTAAATGTGTCAAGGTTAGCGGCTTGGCTTGACAACGGGTTATCTTTATCGAAATGTAGCAATGAATGATGTTTTTTATTGCATAAGCGACACTTTGTCTTACTAGAACAATTACTTGTTTTATGTTTTATGCTTAAGCAAATAATGCAAGCTTTGTTATCTTTTACGCATTTAAAACGAGCGGTTGCATTCAAATTATCGAAGGCGGGACACTTGTATAGATGGTCGTGCACTATATTACTGCACAGACACTTCTGTGAATTATTACTATTAGATTCTGAGCATGTTACGTAGGATTGTGGATTAGGGACCGAGTTATTATTACTATTTCGCGATTTATTCAACCTTTGTTTGTTGCTGTTAGTGTTAGACGGGCCAGGTGAACCAGACTGCGTATTATGAAACATTCGACACTGATCTTTGATGAACGAAATAAAACTATCTAGTGTAGGTATTTTATTATTGCGTTCCGTCATCTCGAATGCGCGAATTGTATCTGTGTCAAACTTTTTTAAAGCGAGTTGAAGCAACATAAAGTCGGAAAGATCTTCTAATTTTAAGTTCCTAAGAGAATTAACCGCGGTTACGAAGTTATCAATAAACAGCTGGAAATTCGCGACAGATGCGGCACCGGACAGTTTAAGATTTAAAGCTTGGTCAAAGTAGGTAGACGCTAGGACGCGCGTGTCCTGATATCTATCAAGTAGTGACTGAAATATGACCTGATAATTCTCAGCACTGGGTGTGACACCTGCAAATACGGACTGGGCCTTCGGTGACAGTTTACCTATTAAATAGTACAACATGTCAGCATCTGTCAGAGAACCATTATCGTGCACTGTAGACTTAAAACTCGCATAGAATAACGGCCAATTTCGTATATCTCCGTCAAACGACATAATCTCGATTGGCGGTAATCTCGGTTTGCGGGCAACGGGCTCTGCTGAACATTTACCCTCCAATTGCGATGTATACGCTTAATAATACAATAAAGATCTTCGAATGAGGTGTACGCCTGATAGTTCGATTTTTCATCAGGATTGATAGAAAGTAATCTTGCGTTATAATCGTCTAACAACTTATGAAAATCTGTTCGAATACTATCTACTGTCATACAATAACTGAGAAATGCTTCGCTATTACTGTCAGAAATAGAAGCGGTTCTTGAACGCTCGTATATGTTTTGAATGCGCTCAAATAAAATATTGCGTTTTGCTTCTAAGATTGTCATCTCTTTGTCTTCCGACACGCGTGACTTCTTTTGTTGTGACATGCTTACGTAAGTATAAGCTAATGAGAACGAAACAAAATAAGAATATCTAATGTACCTATTATTTTACCTAAGTAGGCTAAGTAGGCAACACTTTAGAGCTGTGGAATTAAAAGTTGCTCGAAATATGAGATTTACAAGACAACTATGATAGTTCCAGAAATAATAATTGAGTAAGTAGGTAGCTACATAAAAGTTTACCTACTGATGCGGGCGGAAACAACCATGTGACGGTTATTTGAATATATTAGGAGTATAGCTAGATGCTATAACTGCCTAGGTATAGCGATATAACGTATAAAAACGTAAATGAATCCGACTCGTATGGATCAAAAAAATGGTTCGGTGGTACACCGAAACCGTAGGTTCTAGGCGACTTGGAGAAGGAAATGGACTGTATACAAAGGATAGCGGGTTTTTAGTCGCCTAGGATTGGATACGGGCAGAGGATGTGGAAAAGGATTGTGAGTGGGTATAGGATATTCTAATGATGAGGGGCACTTACCTTGTACGGCAATCTTCTTCTTCTCAGAAGGGCAGTCTCCTGGTGGTTTCGTGATGCAGCTGCTTGATTCACTACACTACACAAACACTTCCACTTGCGAGCGGTTTTATAAGCGGTAATAATTATAGCGTGAGCGGCGCGGTGCGATACGGTACGGCGGACGCGTATATAGCGAATCGAATGTTCTCGAAAGTTCTGGACTGTCTCTCGCGTCGACGTTTCGCGGCGACCAATCCGAGAAAGGCGTGCCCCTTCTTGGGGATGAGATAGAGAGGGATAGAAACAAAAGGCATCGCTCGCATTGGCCAAGCAGCGACCAACCATTAACGTTGATGCGATTAGTTACAGATAGGAAGGTAGATGGCGCTACCACTTACAAAATAAATATTTTACAATATTTGTTTTCTTTTCTTTTCAGTCGACTCACCTACTAATTGTACTTCAAGTACTTATATTACTTGTGATAAATGTAAAATTGAGAACCCTGAACATAAATACCGATATCATATGAGAACTTATATTCACAAATCAAATTGTCTTATAAAATCAGAGTTTAAAAATATTGATATTGTTGCCACGGCATTCAAAAACCGAATTATGACTTATCGCTTATGCCCATCTAAAGAAGACGAGCACCTTATTATAGAGGCGTTCTTAGATGGGAAGCGAGATGATATTTTTAAAACCATTGAATTAACGTTATTAAAACATGTTCTATCAAAGTGAACTTCGAGTTGTTCGCTCACTTCATGTTACCTGTATCAGGTGAACAGCAACTGAAGTTATTTAACACTAAATATCAGACCGTATATCAAAATATGAATTATGATGAATTATATTCACATATAAAAGAGATTTTTAACATGAAATTATCTGAGTTTGAGCACTGTAAATCTGGATGGACATTTATGACTGTAAGTTACCTAGAAATGAATGTAAATAAGTACTCACCCATGCGAGGCGGCTCTTACATGGAGCTGCCAGCTAAAATTAAGAATACCAAGAGTTGTCTGAACATACAGAATAATGATAATTATTGTTTTTTGTGGAGCATAGCTGCAGCATTATATCCAGCTAAAAATAACGTTTGTAGATCAAAGTCGTACCCAAATTTAACGTCAATATTTAATATACAGGGGATGTCATTTCCACCCACATGTAGAGATATTGCGTTATTTGAAAAAAATAATCGTGAAATAAGTGTCAATATTTATGGATTAGACAAGCATTATAATGTTACTGGTCCTTTATATGTCTCCAGTTGTAAGAAAATGAAACACATTAACTTGCTATATTTCGAAAAAAACAACAGGGCTCACTACTGCTTGATAAAAGATCTTTTGCGTCTAGTTAGACGACAAGTCTCACATCATAAAGGCCAAATGTATCTGTGCGATATGTGCCTACAGTTTTATACTAGTAAAATAAAATACGCTTTACATGATTGTTCTAAAATTATAACTTTAATGCCAGAAAAAAAATAGTTTCTTAAAATTTATTCATCATGAGAGACAACAAAGAATTAACTTTGTCATATATGCAGATTTTGAATGTTTATTATCTGATTTTACTGAACCAAATACTGATAAAAATACAATAAGAAACAGATGCCACCTACCATCGCGTTTTGCTTACTATATATGTTGTTCTCATGACAAAAGTTTGAATAAGTTTGTAACGTACAGAGGACCAGATTGTGTTGAAGTATTTGTAAAAAAAAAAATAAGGACGCACAGTTCATTCATAAGATATTAATTTCAAAAATGCCTATGAAACCAATGACCAAAGAACAAATCGATGATTACCGTAATTCAACTATATGTCACATTTGTAAACATTTATTATTCGATGATAAAGTGTGTGACCATGATCATATTACTGCGGAATATAGAGGCGCAGCTCATTCATATTGTAATTTATCTTTTAAAGTATGTTCATTCATTCCTGTTGTGTTTCATAACTTATCTGGTTATGATGCACACTT
Source organism: Euclidia mi (assembly GCA_944739405.2). NCBI lineage: Eukaryota > Metazoa > Arthropoda > Insecta > Lepidoptera > Erebidae > Euclidia > Euclidia mi. The sequence continues at coordinate 40,537,552 of OX123198.2, forward strand.
ATTTATTACAGAATTATCAAAATACGATGGTGAAATAAAAATCATTCCTATAACAAAAGAGAAGTATTTATCGATAACAAAAATCATTAAACAGATAATAAGAGTATGCCTGTACAAATTAAATTTATAGATTCTTTTCAGTTTTTTAGTTCAAGCATTGATACATTGAGTAAAAGTTTATCATACGAAGACTTTACACATATGTCGTCCCATTATTCTGATAAGAATCAATTCAATTTAATAAGAACAAAAGGTATATATCCATATGAATATGTCAATTCATGGCAGAAATATAATGAAACCGAGCTGCCAACAAAAGATTGTTTTTATAATAGCTTAAAAATGAAAAATATTACTGATGATGAGTATAAACATGCTCAAACTATTTGGAAATGTTTTAATATTGGTTCTATTGGTGAATACACAGATTTATATTTAAAAAGTGACGTACTTTTACTGTGCGATATATTCGAAAATTTTAGAAAAATCTGCTTAAAGAATTACAGTCTTGATCCCGCATACTATGTCACTTCACCTAGTCTTAGTTGGGACGCTATGCTTTTCTACACAGGTGTCCAATTAGAACTAATTAATGATTTAGAAATTTATAAAATGATTGAAAAAGGTATACGTGGTGGGCTAGCACAGTGCAGTCATCGCTACGCCGAAGCTAATAATATTTACTTACCTAATTTCGATGATTCCAAACCTTCAACATATTTGATATATCTTGATTGTAATAATCTTTACGGTTATGCTATGACAATGAAGTTACCTATATCAGATTTTAAATTTATGGCACATGAGGATATTGTCAACTTTAATGTGTTTGATATTTCCGATGATGCTAGTCACGGTTATATTTTAGAAGGTGACATGATGTACCTGGATCATTTACATGATTTGCATAGTGATTTGCCTTTCGCTCCAGAAAAATTTATACCTATTGGAGGCAAGACACCTAAATTAATCGCTAATTTGTATGATAAATATAATTACATAATACACTATGTTCACCTAAAGGAATGTCTTAAAAATGGTCTTGTATTAAAAAAAAATCATAGAATACTTCAATTTAGACAAGAAAGCTTTTTAAAAAAATATATAGACTTAAATACTAAATTACGACAAGCAGCTTCAACATCATTTGAAAAAGATTTCTTTAAGCTTTTGAATAATTCCATATTTGGTAAAATATCCTCATGTGCCATAAATTTAAAATCTGATATAGGTAACTTCATTGTCATAGCATAACCGTAAAGATTATTACAATCAAGATATATCAAATATGTTGAAGGTTTGGAATCATCGAAATTAGGTAAGTAAATATTATTAGCTTCGGCGTAGCGATGACTGCACTGTGCTAGCCCACCACGTATACCTTTTTCAATCATTTCATAAATTTCTAAATCATTAATTAGTTCTAATTGGACACCTGTGTAGAAAAGCATAGCGTCCCAACTAAGACTAGGTGAAGTGACATAGTATGCGGGATCAAGACTGTAATTCTTTAAGCAGATTTTTCTAAAATTTTCGAATATATCGCACAGTAAAAGTACGTCACTTTTTAAATATAAATCTGTGTATTCACCAATAGAACCAATATTAAAACATTTCCAAACAGTTTGAGCATGTTTATACTCATCATCAGTAATATTTTTCATTTTTAAGCTATTATAAAAACAATCAACAAACAGTTTTGTTGGCAGCTCGGTTTCATTATATTTCTGCCATGAATTGACATATTCATATGGATATATACCTTTTGGTCTTATTAAATTGAATTAATTCTCATCAGAATAATGGGACGACATATGTGTAAAGTCTTCGTATGATAAACTTTTACTCAATGTATCAATGCTTGAACTAAGAAACTGAAAAGAATCTATAAATTTAATTTGTACAGGCATACTCTTATTATCTGTTTTAATGATTTTTGTTATCGATAAATACTTCTCTTTTGTTATAGGAATGATTTTTATTTCACCATCGTATTTTGATAATTCTGTAATAAATAAGTGTGCATCATAACCAGATAAGTTATGAAACACAACAGGAATGAATGAACATACTTTAAAAGATAAATTACAATATGAATGAACTGCGCCTCTATATTCCGCAGTAATATGATCATGTTCACACACTTAATCATCGAATAATAAATGTTTACAAATGTGACATATAGTTGAATTACGGTAATCATCGATTTGTTCTTTGGTCATTGGTTTCATATGCATTTTTGAAATTAATATCTTATGAATGAACTGTGCGTCCTTAATTATTTTTTTTACAAATACTTCAACACAATCTGGTCCTCTGTACGTTACAAACTTATTCAAACTTTTGTCATGAGAACAACATATATAGTAAGCAAAACACGATGGTAGGTGGCATCTGTTTCTTATTGTATTTTTATCAGTATTCGGTTCAGTAAAATCAGATAATAAACATTCAAAATCTGCATATATGACAAAGTTAAAGCAAAGCAGTTTAAAGACATTTGCCAAACTGTATGGAGTAAACCTTACAATTTTCTACTTATCAACAAAGATTCAACATTAAGTAATGGACGATACAGACAGAATTTTGATGCATTTTTTAAATTCGATTGATAGTTTATATATATATATATATGTGTGTTTACAACAATCAGTATTATTTTTTCTTTGCCTAAAGGCAGTTGTTATATTATACCATGGAGAAAAATATTAAAATAGAATTAATGAAGTCTGTAGACTCCATAAAGAATAAAATAAAACAAATGAAGACTCAGGAATATGCCATGAACTTGTCACTCGATAAAATGCTGAAACCTGTCGCTGATCCTCTTCGGACCTTAGTTGATTCGAATATATCTATTATAAAAAATAGGAATGTGGAAAATACATCTTTCAATAATACTGGCAGCATAGAATCTGATGGCAATAATACTGGCTCATTTGCAAAGTTTGATGACTGTTACACGATTCTGAACAATTAGTTGAAAACTCACCTAAAACGGAATTACCTGATGAGCTAGAAATATCATTAGAGAGCTATGATATCCATGATATTTATGATGGTGTAAATGTTCCGTTCGGGATAAGAAGTGAAAATAAAAAAATATGGATGGGCAATTCAGAAGTAACCTTTTCTAAAATACAAAACTTGAATAAGGATAATACAATTTTGGTTAAAATCGGTGACAGAGCCTATAATTTAACCCCTGGTCTAAAAGAACCTGATTTAAAATTAATATCTGGCAAAGATAAACTTGCATATAAGGATATGTTACATTTTACAAATGCGCATAAAAGAGATTTTAATCCTAGTGGTCAAATAAGAGGTGATAAAGGAACAAAATATCGTGCAATCATCAAACCACTGTTTTCCGAAATATTAAATGAAAAAGCCGCCACTAAATGTGGAGGAAACTTACCAAAGCTTAAAGAATACAAAAAGAACACTGATTTAGTATATTGGGATGACCCAAATGAATTGGTTGAGAGATTGAAATTATTAGTTGCGTCAAAGAATGCTGGCAACACAAATCATAATAATGAAATTTTATCAATAATTGAAGAATTAAAAGAAGCTGAAATTATTAAGGAATAAATAGGGATATTAATGTGCCGTTTACAGTATCACATAAAACTTGGTAAGAGACATAATTAAATTAAGACAAAAAAGAGACATGAGCAAAGCAGATGTGGTCAACGAAATTCATAAAAATGCAAGAGTGAACTTTTCACGGAGACACGTTAGATATAGATGATCTATGGCAAGCGGATTTAATTGACATGCAATCAATTTTTATAGAAAACAAAAACTTTCGTTTTATGCTTGCTGTTATTGATACATTTTCGAAATATGCTTGGGCCGTTCCTTTTAAATGTAAGACCAAAGATGTAATAAGTAACACTTTCAAGATGTTGTTAAATAAAGGACGTGTGCCTAAAAATCTGCAAACGGATAATGGGACTGAATTTTATAACAATACATTTCAAAAACTTATGAAATCTTATAATATTAATCATTATTCAACATTTTCAACAAAAAAGGCTTCAATAGTTGAGAGATTTATCCGAACCGAATTTAGTTTAAAAGGAAACTATAAATGGATAGATAATACTCTTGATAATGTTGTCTATAAATATAATCACACTCAACATCGAACAATTGATGAAATTCCTGCAAATGTTGATAATAAAAATAAAAAACGCATTATGGAAAGATATGCAAGTTTGGTAAAACAGGTTAATCTAAAAAGTAAGTTTAAAGTAGATGATTATGTGCGTATTAGTAAGTATAAGGGCACTTTTGAAAAAGGATATACACCGAACTGGTCAACAGAAATATTTAAAATTAAAAAAGTACAAAATACAGCTCCTATCACGTACCTAATTAAAGATACAACTATCTTAGGTGCATTTTATGCACAAGAGCTTCAAAAACGAAACATCCCGATGTATATCTAGTAGAAAAAGTTCTAAGACGTAAAGGAAATAAAGTTTTAGTGAAAAGGTTGGGTTTGCCTTCTTCTGAGAATAGCTGGATTGATAAATCGAATAAATTGTAACAAATTAATAAAAGTTACTTAACTTTACTATTTATTATGCGTTCAATCTATTACTCGTCAGTCTTAGGATGTGTATTGGAGATAGCAGTCTTCTCAATTGGTTAATAAATAATTTACCATTTGAGCTACATTTACCAGGCTACAATTATTGTGGACCTGGCAAAAAATTAATTAAACGGCTTAGACGGGGTGATAAAGGTATTAATAAATTAGACGAATATTGCAAAGAGCACGACATCGCTTATCACAAGTCTTCGAAGTTAGAGGATCGCCATAAGGCAGATTTAGTTTTGTTAAATATGGCGAAAGAGCGAGTAGTTGCCCCGGATGCCAGTCTAGGTGAAAAACTCGCAGCACGTTTAGCAGACAACGCTATGTCAACAAAAATTAAAAATGGTTCTGGCCTAAAGAAATGTAGCAACAAGTGTTCTCGAAAATATGCATCTAGAAAAGGTTTAAAAAATAAATTTAAAAGTGTTATTACCAAAACGAAAAAACAGATAAAAAAAATTAAAACCAAAATGCAAGAAAGTAGGTATAGAATTAGCTATGGCTGCTGCTAGAGAATTAGCCAATAATTCATCCATTCAACTTCCTCGTGTTATTCCTATACCGAGAACTGGTGGACCTTTGATCCCTATTTTTGCGGGATTATCTGCAGCTGGCTCTCCAGCTGCAGATAAGCTAGCAGGTGGTGCAGCTGGTATTGCTAAAACCATAAACGAATTCAAGATGGCTAAAAAGCTGTTAGCTGAGTCGAAGATGCATCATGAAAAAATGGAAGCTCTTTGCATAGGAAAAGGACTACACCTTAAGCGACATAAAAATGGGCTTGGAATTTTCATATCAAAAGGAAAAAACTAAGATATCGGCTACCCAACCGAGCTTTAACTAATTTGGACATTTTAAAATATGGAAGTAGTATTCCATATTTTAGAGGTGTCTTTATGAGAGATGAGCTCCCTAAATACCCCTTCGAAAATGAATGTGGAGTTATTAATTTAGATAGCTCTAAAAACCCTGGATCTCATTGGGTAGCCTATGCAAAATATAATAATTATATTGAGTATTTTGATACTTACGGAAATCTTAAACCGCCAAAAGAATTCATCAAATATATGGGTTCTAAAGTTAACTACAATTATGAAAATGTACAATATGACCATCCCTTTAACTGCGGACATCTTTGTTTAAAATTCTTAAACAATTTTTGGCATAGTAAAATAATAAAATAAACGTGATCTTTGATAACAGTCCAGTATATAAGCATGTCTGCTACAGTTACCATCTCTGGAAATAAATCAGAATTAATTTCATACTTTCAAGCACCACTTAATTTATCTGATCAATATGAGTGCGGCTTACTATACTTTTCAGTATTGAATTCAAGACCAGAGCCTCCTATTAAAACTAGCAATCTATCTGTGATTAAAATCGAATGTGATCTTGTGTACGATTCATACTGCAACGGATTACCAACACATTTTATTCATGAATTTGTATCTGATACTGCTCCAGGTCATCGTTGCATAGAAATACCACAAAACATTATTTACTTTCCAGTGAACAAAAATATTATTCCATCCATATCTGTTGAGATTGTTGATCAATTTGGTCACTGTGTTAACTTTGGAGAAAAACATATTGAACTACGTATTCATTTAAGAAAAACAACATGTTAGTTTACTATAAAGACACCCCAGTGAAAACAAAACGTCTTAGTTCTTCCACATTTGTCAAGGTGCAAAGAAGTAAGAAAAAAAATAAGAAACAGGGTTTAAAGTATACTACAAATTACTGAATTGCCTCACTTCGACACTTCGATCGAAAGTTATGAAGTTCATTCATATAATCCTATAATATAATCATATTATAGGATTATATATATTCATATAATCATCAGAATCCCCATACATCAGCAAGACACAGTGTTGCCAGATACACTGTAATTACAGTAGATCTGCTGTATTTTTACGCCATCTACTGGACACCGTATTTTTATAAATACAGTGTATGGAGACACAGTATTTTTTTGCAAACACAAAAAAAAAGAAATTCGCTTAATAATGAACATTACTTATGAAAAAATATCGTGAATTATGAACGCGACCAACAAATACAGTAGAGAGTAGGGTATTCCCCGACTGTAGCGTATCATAAAGGTCACTATTATGCTAATAAATGTAATAGTATAATTATATGCGATAATAGATTTTAATTATAGAGAAGGGTCATTTTAATTATTCAGTATTTCGTCAAAGCGTTAAGCAATTTAGTAGTAAAATATGTATGACATAATTTATGTTTTAGATTGTATTTCTTTTGTAACTTATTAAGTTTTGAGTGCACAATTCGTAGTGGAAGTTATGTCGCGAGTAGGAAGTTCTGCAGAAAGCAATATAGTGATATGCGAGAGAGTGTTTAGTCTCAAATAAATGACACGAAGACCAAAAAGAGGAACCGATTAATCACTGATTCAATCAAGGGCAACATGTTGGCAAAACAAGCCATATCTCGACATGGCGGCAACTGTGTCAGTTTTAGGCCTACTGACAATATGCTGACATTATTTAACGCCGAAATGTACAAAAAAGAGGTGGCAATCGGACTGTATGATAGTGAGAGTGATTAAATACATTGTAAATACTTTTTTTTTTAATTTTAGCAGTTACTTGTGTTCAATAAGTACTTAATAAATAAATTGTTCCTCATTAATTTTGTGGTTTAATTGCACTGTAAAATACACTGTATTTAGTTTCACAAAACACTGTATTTTTTCCGTAAATACCGCATTTTTATGGGGAAAACACAGTATTTTTGAAAATCAGATCTGGCAACACTGGCAAGACATATACGTGCTACCATCAGCCAGTTCCATTTACATCGAAGGTCAAGCCAAGCTCTTCGGCAAAGATGGGAATCCGATCAAGAAAATGGTTACGTTTACTAACAACCCTGTTATGTCTTTGTTTCAAGACATCAGATACGAAATAAATGGTATTGAAATAGATCGTATAAAAAATTCTGGAATCACGTCAACAATAAAATCATACATTTCATTAAATGAAGCAGAAGATAAAGTTGCGGCCTTATGGGGTTGGAACTTAGCAGGTTTCCAAAGTGATGGTCATTTTAGTGCTGTAATACCATTAAATAAGGTATTAGGATTTGCAGAAGATTACAATAAAATTGTGATAAATTGTAAACACGAACTTATTTTGAGTAGAAGTAACTCTAACTTAAACAGTGTTACGCTTATTGATGATGTTGTTCATTTTCAAATAGATATAGAAAGAGTTCAATGGAGGGTGCCTCACATAAAAGTGTCAGATCGAGAACGACTAACACTTTTAAAGCATTTAGAAAGAGATAAACCTATTCAGATGGTTTTTAGAAATTGGGATTTATATGAGTATCCTTTACTCCCTAAAACCACAAAGCATTCTTGGTCAGTTAAGACTGCTTCGCAATTGGAAAAGCCCAGATATGTTATTTTTTGCTTGCAAACTGATAGAAGAAATAATAAAACTAAGGACAGTTCACTATTCGATCATTGTAACGTGACCAACGTAACGCTCTTCTTGAATTCGCAATATTATCCCTATGAACCTTTGAGTTTAAAGTTTTCTGACAACAAGTACAGTATATTATATGAAATTCGTCGTATTACAACAGTGCTATAGACCCGTTGCTAGATATAAAAGATTTTAAAGAAAAGGCCCCATTGTTTATCATTGATTGCTCAAAACAAAACGATAGTCTAAAAACAGGTCCAGTAGACGTACGGCTGGAGGTTGAATGTTCTACGCCAATACCAGATAAGACAACTGCGTATTGTTTGATTATAAACGACCGACTTGTGGAATACAAACCTCTCAGCAACATTGTGCGAAGGTTATCATGATTGCTGTTGTTGATATTCAAGGCTTTAAACCAGAAAGAAATGAATTTATAATAAAAGAAATAGCTATATTGTATAACAAAAAATGACAAGTGTTTTTGATTAAGCCACCATTTCCATTTAAAAATTTAACGGAACCAGAAAAGAAACAAGTTGGTTAGATTGAACGTAACAGAAAGATATACTGGAGTGAAGGATTTGTGCCCTATTCTAACTATCAGACTTTGGTTATAGATATTTTAAGAGATAAGTATGTCTACGTTAAAGGTTTAGAAAAAGTTTTGTGGTTAAAGCATATTTTAGAAAATCATAATAATAATGTATTTAATTTAGAAGATAAAGGTTGTTCTAGTTTGATAAGTTTGTATAATCAATATGAATATTCTCGAGGTTTGTATAGCTGTATTTATCATGACTCTGTATGTGCTTTAAAGAATGTATTGTGTTTAAATGAATGGTGCTTAGATAATAAAATTTTAAAATGAGTATTAAGTTGTTTAATTTCTGTGATGTAGTTTTCTATCCCCTCCTAATTGTTATCCTGCCCAATAATTATATTAGTCGTTTACATCAGATGGGTGATCTCATTGTATGTTTATAATTGTCTGTATATGGAACTAGCAAGTGACAGAACTAGAAAGTGAATGAACTAGAAAGTGAGCCTGTCCAAAATGTTACAAAATGAATACAAACCTCGATATGACCTATATAACACGTATAAAATGCGTAAATTGTGATTTAATTATTACTGGGGGACGATTAATTCGAAGAAACGATTAGTGATGGAAATGGCTGACGCAGGATTCTTTTACTATGGAAATCGGATAAATGATAAAGCAGCATGTTTCTCATGTGGAGGGGTTATAGAAGATTGGGAGATTTATGACGATCCTTGGATGCAACATGCTATACTTTATCCTCAATGTTTTTATTTAAACGCTGTGATAGGAAGAGATTTTGTAATTAATATGGGTTTAATTAATGTCTGCATAACATCACTCGACCAACGATAATAATCTGTTGTTGACAAGAATAACTTATAAATTACTCACAGTTATTTTAAACAACTTTCGAATCCACAGTTATTGAACTGATACCTGTACTGTGTATCAGTTCTGTAACAACTATACCTGTTACTGAACTGATTTTTGAATGATTGAAAAACAATTTAAACAACTTTCGAATCCACAGTTATTGAACTGATACCTGTACTGTTATCAGTTCTGTAACAACTATACCTGTAACTAAACTGATTTATGAATGATTGAAAAACAATATAAACAACTTTCAAATCCACAGTTATTGAACTGATACCTGTACTGTTATCAGTTCTGTAACAACTATACCTGTTACTGAACTGATTTATGAATGATTGAATATTAGTGCAAATAGTACCTATATCTAAATACAATGAATGATAGGGTAAATTGGGTGTTTCTGGATCTCCTCTGATCCAGAAACCCCAATTTACACCTACTTTCATCTTAGAAATCGAATAGGTATTTATACCTTAGGCCCAGTTTCACTGCTGTCGTACATATAATGCTTATAAATTTTAGTTACAACAAACTTCCAACGTTAATTTATCTGGAAAGTAGTCTGATCCATGGGCGGCTAAACGGGGTTTCAGGGTGCTGGTAAAGTGCACCACCACTTTTCTGAGCCACGAGCCGCCACTGATGGTGAATATAGCTTTCATTAGGGAAGTGTCATGCATGTGGCGTGCTACTCCGTCATGAAAGTACCGGCAATAGATCAATAATACACAAACTGCTTGTTATTCATCCAAATTTATTTTAATACCTTCAAAGTATGCTCCTTCAGAAACAATACCATTCGCCCACGAATAATCCAATCATCAAGTTCGGAATTGAGTCAAGTACTCCCCGCGAATTCTCCTTTATCAATCTATCGATTGAAAACGGGTACCACGAAGTGGTAATTTGAGTTTAGGAAAAAGAAAGAAGTCGACTGGAGGCATATCTGGTGAATATGGTGGTTACTCGATGTTATTTGTTGAGTGTTTGGTCAAAAATTCGATAACAATGATGGCCTTGTGCGAAGGCCATTTATATCGTGGTGCAAAATGCAAGAATTTACTTGCCATAAATATGGCCTTTTTCGTCTAATTTGCTTTCTTAAACGCCGCATAACGCTCAAATAATATTCCTTATTTACTTTTTACCTTCCGGCACGAATTCCGAGTGTACAGTCAACAGCAAAAGTAGATGATCAAAATCAGAAATCAAATATTAATGAACGGAGTTCGCGTCAGAACTATATGACGTCAAAGTAAATCAAAAGTATGTGATTGTAAATTATACCAATCATTTGCTACTAGTACAGCTGTCATATATTCGTGATCAGTAAAATTCATCAATATTGTATTCGAAATGCAAATTTATATTATTGTACATGACATCCGAATTACAGATTGACATTAAAGAGTTTCGATACTTGGATTTTTGCACTATTCCAACAGAACTCTTCAGAGAGGTTGGACTAATAAGGTTATATTTCTTTGGAACTCTTGCTAACAGTGTGACAAAAGCGCGAAGTAAATATAAATAATGCATACATACATACATAGACTCACGCCTGTTTCCCCGGAGGGGTAGGCAGAGGCATACTAAACGCCCACTTTTCGCCAGTATTTTGATCCCACGTAATAGGTGGCGAGCCTATTGCCGCTTATCGGGATATTTGGTTTGCCAGAGCCTCGTCTGTTGATCGGCAGGTGCACCACTTGCAGGTGAGGTTGGCTTGGGACCCTAAGTTCTTGGTGGGAACCCTATGCACCATAATAACCATAATCACCAAAATTTTATCAGAAAAAGTACAACATAAAAAAAGAAACAAAACGCAAGGCATAGCATTAGCACAGTGTAATAATATCTTTATACTGTGGCATTAGTCTGTGACAGATAGATACACTGTGTACTGTGACAGATATATTGTAGCCGACTAGGCAAAAGCAATCATTGAGTTATAATACTTATAATTTTGTATCGCATCAGCTACTTTTGAACATTGACATAAATGCACAAACATGCAAAGACAGTAATATTTATTGAATTATGGTTTTGTATCACATCAGTTACTTTTGAACATTGACATAAATGCACAAACATGCAAAGATAGTAATATTTATTGAATTATGGTTTTGTATCACATCAGTTACTTTTGAACATTGACATAAATGCACAAACATGCAAAGATAGTAATATTTATTGAATTATGGTTTTGTATCACATCAGTTACTTTTGAACATTGACTTATATGCACAAACATGCAAAGATAGTAATATTTATTGAATTATGGTTTTGTATCACATCAGTTACTTTTGAACATTTGACAGAAGTTACAAAAAAGAAAATACATGAGAGATGAAATTTGGTAAAATTATATTGAATATACAAAGACTGCCTCTGTGGACCAGTGACTGCCTCCGTGGTCGGGTGGATAGCGTATGCGTCTGCTGATCGGAAGTCTCGGGTTAGATTCCCGGGTCGGGCAAAAGTGTTACTGGGTTTTTTCCAAACTCTCAGTAGCAGCACGGAGTCTGGTGATGTGCCCGGTAGCAATTCATCTGCTTTTCCGTAAAACATAACAAATTAAATTACTGGGGTACTTCAAAAATAAGTATGAATAAATTATTTGCCTCATGATTACGTGGCCTCAGTTTCATAATTTATATTTGATTTTAACTGTTCACTAGTTTTGAAATTTTTCTTCACTTCTTAGTTCTGATGCGAATTGAGTTTATAACTTTTGGAGTCAAAACTGATCACGAATTTATGGCAGCTGTACTAGTAGTTAATTATTGGTATAATTTACAATCACATACTTTTGAATCACTTCGACGCCACACAGTTCTGACGCGAACTCCGTTCATTAGTATTGAATTTCTGATTTTGATCATCTACTTTTGCTGTTGACTGTACAAAACCGCGATAGTCAAAGAAAACACTCAACATGACTTTGACTTTTGAACGAGTTTGGCGTGGTTTTTTCGGTTTCGGTTTAGTTGGAAGGCGCCACTCCGAAGCTGTTTCATGAATGTTGGGTCGGAATTGACTCGTTCTAGGTAGCATGGGAGTCGCCGAGGACATCTTCAGCGACTCTCATGCGATTGAATTTTAAAGAAAATTCAGGTCTTTTGCGACTAGCCGAGCGGCTACATGTTTCATATCCAAAAGATTAGTTAAAATGGCACGGATCGTCTCGTGAGATACAGAAAGTTCGGCGGGTATCTCTCTCAAAGTTGAATGAGGATTTTCAGTCCCTGTTTTCTTCACTTTTGCGATGTTAACTTCAGTTGCAGACGTTGATGGTCTACCAGAACGAGGCATATCCATCACATCTCGACCGCTTTTGAACGCTTTGTACCACTCATAAGTACGAGTTTTATAACACGACAAAGTCTATTCACCGTAAGCCTTCTGTTACATTTGAATCGACCTCGAACACGAAATTCCATTCGCATTGCAAAATTTATGACAAACTCTTTGTTCGACGTTTTTGTCTATTATGAAATTCGTAATAAACACTAGATATGATAGAACTTTCACTAGATATGATATAACTTTCTTGTTTTAAGGTAATTTGGGTACAAAATATGTCTACGCACACTATGATGACCCGTAAGGCTTTGGCAAAGGAAACGGAGCACAAGTTGAAGATTGCACTACTGGACCTCAAGAAATATAAGGCAGATCATAGTGAACTGTTGAAGGAACGAAATGACAGTGAAGAGGAAATTAAATAGGTATGTCAATGACAAAGTCTCACAACTGAAGGCACAATTGACGGAACTCCAGCGGGACAGACTGCAGGAAGAAGTCAGATCCTATAGTAGCTGCGATGACACATATATATATGAGGCAAATCAGTCGCATCGTGGAGTTGGAAACAGGTTTTTATGAAGCGCGATTCAAAATAACAATCTTGGAAGAATCCATTCAGTCACTAAGCAGCGCAGCAAACCAGGACTTGTTCTCTGAAGTCATTGGTGGAAAGGCAAATATTTTTAAATCTATAAAATGTAATTGTAACTTTACATATAAAGTGTCAAATGGTAAATTTAGGAAATTGACAAAATTAAATAAATTAATAAAGCGACTTGAGTCAGGCTATAAGAGGTCAAAGGAAATGATAGATTAAGTGCAAATTAACCATGATTTAGTTAAAGAGAGTGAGTAATTAGTTTCTAAGCTTAAGGATGGTAATGTTGACAATGACAATTAGCCTGTAGCCGATTACTATATGAACAACACACATGTGAGCTGCAAACACAAATCACATAATTAAATGCACAGCTCAACAAATTGATAATAGATCATCAAAGTGAAACACAAGACAAAACACAACACAATATATATTGAAATATGATGAAATTTCTAGAATTGGTACAGAAAATCTAAAACAACTGCTCTCTATAACCAACAACAGTAACTGCTTAAATTGTTCAAATTATAAGTTGGAGGCTTCATCTAATTATACAACCAACTTATATAGTGACTTTCAAGATGAATATCCTTCAAAAACATGTCATGGTTCAGGTTCTGACACATTATTACATGATGAAAATAATAAGGTTTTGGATAACAATGTTTTAATTTTTTTCTGACCAATTAGGAATTGGTATGGGTAGCCTGATTAATAGTTATACTGATCGGTCAACACAAAATATTGCTTCTCCAGGAGGGTCTGAAGGTCATACAAACAGTGAGGAGCCTGGCGGAGGACGCAGTATCCCGGGGCGAGGTGGTTCTGGCGGTGTCGCTTGACATCGCCAACGCGTTTAACACCTTGCCCTGGAGCGTCATTAAGTCGGCACTCGTCTACCATCGAGTGGCGACGTACCTCCGCCAAATAGTCGGGGCATACCTACATGAGAGGTATGTGGTATACCCGGTTCACGACGGTTGGAGTCGGCGAGAGATGTCGTGCGGTGTTCCACAGGGGTCGGTTCTTGGTCCACTCCTGTGGAACATCGGCTACGACTATGTGCTGCGGGGTGCGCTCCTCCACGGCGTCGGCATAGTCTGTTATGCCGACGATACGTTGGTCACGGCCAAGGGTAAGACGCACCGGGCGGCGGCCATACTGGTGACAGCTGGGGTTGCACACGTAGTGAGTCGCATCCGGCAGTTGGGCCTTGAGGTGGCCCTGTCGAAATCCGAGGCCATTTCGTTTCATGGGCCTCGGAGCAGGCCACCTGCAGGGGCCAACATAATGGTGGGAGGGGTCCGCATCGACATCGGGACGAGCTTGAAGTACCTTGGGCTCGTTCTCGACAGCCGATGGGACTTTCACCGGCATTTTGAGCGTTTGGCACCTAGACTCCTGGGGGCGGCGGCCGCTCTGTCAAGGCTGCTGCCAAACCTAGGGGGGCCGAACGCCTCTTGCCGGAGGCTATATGAGGGAGTCGTGCGGTCGATGGCCCTATACGGGTGTCCCATCTGGGCCGAGAACCTGACGGCCCGCAACGTTCAGGCGCTTCGCGCACCGCAGCGCGCCATGGCTGTCAGGATAATTTGTGGCTACCGCACGGTCTCCTTTGGAGCCGCAACCCTCCTCGCTGGATGTCCGCCCTGGGACCTACAGGCCGGGCTGTTGGCGTCGCTTTATAAGTGGCGCCGCGAAGCCCGGTCACTAGGCGGAGAACCCGCGCCTCGCGAGATTGAGGCGCGGAAGGTGGAACTCCGACAGGTCCTAGTGGCGGAATGGCGACAGCGAAATACGCACCCCAGCGCGGGGCTTCGCTGCATCGAGGCAGTGAGGCCCGTACTCGACGAGTGGCTGGAGAGACGACACGGCGCCCTCACCTTCCGGTTGACACAGGTGATAACCGGCCATGGTTGTTTCGGCCGGTTCCTGCACCGCATTGGCCGGGAAGAGACGCCCGGATGTCACCACTGTGGAGATCGCCGTGACCCAGTAGAGGACACGGCGCTGCACACTTTGGCGGAATGCCCTGCTTGGCATCGCAGCGCCGGGACTTAGTCGCGGCGATAGGAGTGGTTGAACTCTCGCTTCGGACCTTGATTCGTTCCATGGTTCGGAGCGAGATGTGTTGGGACGCCGCCGCCTCCTTCTGTGAGACGGTGATCGATCAAAGAGGCGGCGGAGCGGGATTGGGAGCCCATGCGACCTGTCTCCACCCGCAGAAGCGGGCGTCGTCGCCGGAGGGCGCTCAACGATCTCCGGCCACCGTGAGTACACGCCAGCGGGCGGCAGGCCTGTTTTGAACCGCCCGCCGTCCGCTAGGCCCGAGAGGCGGCGCACGTGTTCCGCGTGCGCCTCTCGTAGCGTTAGTAGACTACGTCGTTCTTTTCCGCTCGTAGTATGAAAGAGGATGTATGAGGACAAGTATGATGGATGCAGATGGATGCATGCGAGGGACGGGGCCCGCTTCCGCGGGCCAGCTCAGGCGGGGTCGCGGCAGTTATACTAACGTAGGTCCCGTGACCCCGTCATTCAATGGGATCGGATAGAGGAACACCATGGTGGTTTTAGTGGGTAGTCCGGCGCTTCTCGTCGGGGAGTCACCACACTCTCCCTAGACTGAGCCCCTTTAGGGGCCCAGCCTGGGGGGGTCAGCCCGTAAATTGTCTGGTTTCCATCATGAGTCAAAAAAAAAAAAGGAGGGTCTGAAGGTAGAAGGTATGTCTATGTTAATTAATAAGTTAAAGTATGCCAGAGTGAATAAACATTCTACAGTTATTATTTTATATGGGGATAGCCTACTAGTTACTAAAAAAGATATTTTAGCTTTATCAGATTTTATGATACAACAAAGTTCTAAAGTGGGGTGCAATTTTATTGTCTGTGCATTACCATATTCCAATAACTTATAAAGAAAAACAACCAGATAGGTAAATTGAATCTATTATTATATAATAGCACTTGTAGTCATAGTGATCATATTTTATATTTCGACTCTAATATTTTTATTAGTATGTTTACACGTATTTTCTGTAATAAGGCTTAGAAAAATAAATTTCTTTTTTTAGGCACATAAAAATGCGCTGAGGCTCTTTGATTATTTAATTTCAGACTTCTTAATTTTTGTGTGTGTGTGGGACCTGTGTGTGGTACTGGAGTTATTAGACCGCCCGAAGGCCTTTAACATGAACTAACGATTCTTGTCTTGAGACAAGAACCGGGATCGGTTTGAGTATTTTATGTAATACCTTTTGAAGAGTTTTTATAACTGCACTATTAATAATTTCACTATTAATAATTTTTATATAGTTTGTATCTCCGAAGGGGTAATATAACACCCACATTTCGCCATGAATGCTTAAGTCCATCATAACAGGGGGTAACCCAGTAATACTTAACATAAGAATATATATATACCACCGCGCCACTGTCACAGATCCCTGAAGAAAGAAAAAACGGCCACAGTAGAAAGACAACCTGCTGTCCTCCCATACATCAAGGGCGTGACCGACAAAATTGGCTACATCTTGAAGCGAGCTTCAATCAAAACTTTCTACAAGCCGCCAACGAAGATATGTCAATTTCTACCAACAGTCAAGGGTCAGTTACCCTTGCAAGAGGCCGGTGTCTACAAAATAGGCTCTCAACAAACCAAGAGAAGCATAGGCATCCGACTTAAAGAACATATAGCTGACATAAAACATAAACGCTCAACAAAGTCTGCTGTGTGTGAACATGTGGAACAAGGACCCAACCACTACCTGCGATTTTATGAATCACAGATACTCGCAAAAGAACACAGTTTTCTTCCAAGGATGATACGTTATACGCTATTGAAATTAAAAAACACCCTAATTTCAATAGGGAAGATGGTTGGAATGTTCTTCCAGCTTGGGACCCTGTCATAAGGCTAATGAAACCCAAGAAAGACAAAGTCACCAGAAGAACTGAGGACACTGTGAGCTCATTCTGCGTTAATAGTAACACCAATAGTTGAAAAATGTTCGGGGACTTTGAGATAACTTACACATTAAGGAATGAAGACAAAAATCACATCAGTCTGCCGTGCGTGAACATGAATCCTGTAAAGGATTCGAAACGTCGACTAGTAATAAAAATGTAGTTTCTAGATCATTCAGTTTAAATGTAATAACTAGTGAAACCAATATAACGCGATAAAATCCGCAAACTGTAGTTTAATTTCAATGTGTAACATTCACGTAAATCCAAGAAAATACTATTTAAACCCCCGACTTTAGAATAATAGAGCTCCGCCACATTTACATACTAGCTTACTTAAAACAAAAACATAAACCTATTAGGATGATAAACAATAGTAGTTTAAGCGTAAAAGATTAACAAACCAACAAACAAACATATTTATTTATCGATTTTGCTAAGTAATTATGCTGCTATTTTATTATAAAAGCAGTTTACATCGAT
The DNA here is from genome assembly GCA_944739405.2 of Euclidia mi. Classification (NCBI taxonomy): domain Eukaryota; kingdom Metazoa; phylum Arthropoda; class Insecta; order Lepidoptera; family Erebidae; genus Euclidia; species Euclidia mi. The sequence goes on from OX123198.2 coordinate 40,555,404, forward strand.
TAGCAATATTTGTGGTTTTACCTTTTGAGACACCAAAGAACGTGGGTATTACGTACTTCTTTAAAAATAAAACTGGGTAGGTTTGTAATTATGTTATCTTGACTGATCACGATGCAAAAAAGTCTTATTCAGCTGAGGCAAAGTTTTTATTGAAAGATAACAGTATATTAATTTATTATGCAATCTATGTAGATTAATACCAAACTCGAGAAAAATAGTTAGTAGTAAGTTTCGACCAATGATGAAAATAACTTTCGACACATAAAGAGTCGTTACAGCCAAAATCATCATCTGCCTAGCGTCCATCCCAGTTAAAATCCGGGGTGCGCTTTCTAGTCTAACCGGATTTGACTGAGTATTAGCTTTTCCGAAGAACGACTGCCAGTCTGACTTTCGCAACCTATATTCCATGGTTTATTGGAACAGAAAATATTAAAAGAGCTTATTATTAATAATCGAGATCATCCAACCTTGTCTGTGCACTGCTGGCAAACCCTTTTCAAGACGACATGACTCGACCATACTGCCTCAAGAAGTTCAGGTAATTTAAAGAAAAACAACGTCATGAATATATATGAGTAAAAAGCATCTCTCCTTAAATGAGTTCATTCACCCCAATAGTTAACCTAGATCCACTGCACGGTTGTTTCATACTAGTTGTTTACTTCACCGTCGTGCACATATATTGACGAAACAGAGTGAACTATGAAGATGCAGTTTCCTTTTGAATCGCAAACAAAATACATATTTATTGAATCCCGCAGTAAAACAGATTTGTTAACAGTTGAATTTATTCCAAAGAGAATGATACAAAAACTAAGGTGATAGGAGTACTCACTTGATGGAAATTTATGGCCACAAGGCATTGTGTTTAGAAGATTTGTTAATATTAAGCCTAAGCACGCGAGGGCGCTCGGCTCGGATAATGCCAATAATAAATGATGAAGCAGACCTATAAGTTTCTGAGCTTTAATTGCAAGAATGCAAAGCGTTCCGTGGATAACATTTGTGAGCTTTGTAAGACATGTGATTTGATTGCGCTACAGGAAACTTGATTGTTGCCAGACGAGATACCTATGTTGGACGCCATAAGCGACCACTTTGTGTCAACGGGAGTGTCCGCAGTAGACGTGTCCGCGGGTATGCTACGCGGCCGCCCGCACGGAGGAGTCGCGCTGTTGTGGCGCCGGACTACGCACGCGGCTACCCAGCCTAAAGGATCGAAAAGTCGAGAAATGTACGATCGTCGCTTAGTTGCGGTTTCAGATTGAACATCAATATTTACTGAGTATTTGAAACTATCAGATTCTCTATCCCAGGCAATACTAAGTATTTTCATCACCTCATCCATCTTTATCGCTACCTGACCTTTTTATGTACCGCTGTCTGCCTGAAATTTCTTTGCCCGATTCCTACTATTGCTCGTCATTTATTGTTATAACTCGAAGCCTCCCTTTGCCATTAACTTGTTCAAGTCTTGATATAATTATCCTAATCCCTTCATCTTTCGTTGGACAGCCTGACATAAGATCATCTACGTAATAATTTTCATTCAACTTTTCAGCTACCAACGGAAAGTCCTCTTCTTTATCGCATGCTAATTGCTGTAGGGTTTATACGGCCAGGTAAGGTGCACAAGCAGTGCCAAATGTTACCCGTAATAATCTATAATCTTTTATTTCAGATGCTGGATCATCTCGACAAAGCACACATAGGAAATTTGTGTCCTCTGGTGCGACTAATACTTACATCTTGACTGTTTCGGCGCACAGCACAATAGGATGCAGACACCATTTCATTGCGATATGACGCAACTCAGGTTGGATAGTGAGGCCTACCATTAATGTGTAATTTAGATATACACCGTTTAATCCCTTGGACGACGCGTCAAATACGACTCTGACCTTGGTTGTGATCTTGTCCTCTCGTATCACCGCGTGGTCGTGCTCAGGAGGAACAACCTCCATGTGAACAAGGTCAAGGTATTCTTGAATTACATTTGTGTACTTCTTAACCTCAGAATCCTTCTCAAAACTGCGTTCCAGACAGTGAAACCGTTTGAAGGCAATCTCTCTGGTGTGTCCATATTTATACTTTGGTTCCGAGTCTCTGAGTGGGAATCTCACAATTTACCGACCAGCGCTATCTCTCCGAGTGGTTTGTGAAGCGAGCCTGCAATTGTTCTTCGCACAATTGCAGGCTCTTCTTAGGTAAGCATTCTTTTCTTACAACAAGATGCGTCCGATTCAATTTCCCAAAATCACTTGAGCATTTCGTTGTCACTGATTTGAGAATGCATGCTGATTAAAATTATGTGACAGTGAGATGAGTACGTTCCTGGATATGCGTATGTTTGTCCAGACAAAATCCAGCCCAAATGTATGTTTTGGGCTATTAAAGTTCCTGTAAGTCGTTTAATTAAACCGACTTTAAGGACCTAGCCATAAACTTGAGCTCCAAGCAAAACGTCTATTTTGTTTGGGGTATGGTTATCTGTGTCAACTAAAGAAATACTCCCGAGTAACGGCCAGGTTGGTAGTGTTATCCTATCACATGGAATCAAAGATGTAATGAAGCCTAAAACATGTGCACGTACTTGGATACTAAAATTAGGATCACGACGTGATATAAAATCTATAAACTTGGAAGCCATTGAGCTCTCGTCTCTGGTGGATATATTTTTAATCCAAGTAATTGTACTGATTCTGTTATGAAGGACGCTTGGGACCCTTGATCCAATAACGCCTTTAATTAATGGCTATAACCAGTTTCCGTTCGTGCTTCAGCGGTTGCCAGTAAAACCTGATTTGAAAGAACTTTCTTAGAAAAATGAGTCGTTGTGGTAGGAACATCACGCTCGTCTGTTTTATCGGCAGCAGCGGTCATTGTTGATATTGCTGACTTGACTGCTAAGATTTCCTTAGAATGGCTTTTAGGCGACGCTGCAGCAGCAATAGCCGAGTAGAGAGACCGACAGACTGCTAAGCAGAGAGAATCGGGCTCGAATCCACAGCACGACAAATGACTTTTCGAAGTTAAGTGCGTATTAAATTGTTAATTATCGCTTGCTTATCTGTGAAGGAAAACACCCATAATGGACTACAGCCCCTTCAACCGGAGTAGTAAGACCCTGCACTCCTCGCCTCCTACCCCGTCGGCAGAGCCTGCACCTGCACCTGCAACGAGACCTAATGCGCCGAGCCAAGGTGAAGATGTTCGCGAAGTGATGCAAACACCGGAGATTCACTCGTGGATGACCATGATTGAAGAAAGTCTAGTCTGGGTGTGCGCTATCGTAGCTGAGGGCAAAATGAACTCGGAGCAGAAGTTGCGCATCAATAATTTGTGCCGTACTGTGGGTACTGCCACATCGCATATGCCAGTACGGTACCAGGCCCTGAAGATAAGACTCGGCCAAGCCCAAACATTTGTACAGTCACTTCAAGATCAGTTAGACCTATCACAGCGGCTGCAAGACCTCACACGGACCATTGAAGAAACATCAAAACCATGACAGGACATGGTAAAAAAAGGACCAAATCTTTTTATACAGCCAAAGAAAATGAACTCAGTAGCCATTTATCCCGGTGATAAATTGAAGTCGAGTGAGGACACAAAATCCCTTGTCCAAAAGATTATTAGCCCTGAGCAGATGAAACTGCACGTACGAGGCCTACACAAAATAAAAAATGGTGGTGTCATAATTAGTACTGATTCTAGAGATGACATTGAGAAGCTCAAGAAATCAGTGCAGCGCACGAGCTCGGGTCTTAAGGTAGATGAGCCTCATAAGCGACGACCGAGGATGGTGATAATAGGTGTGCCCTACTTGTATGCAGGAAAGGGAAGTTTTTTCCTGCTAATGCCACCAAAATTTTCCGAAGTGATGCCGGTTTGCGACCTTGAAACTTTCCTTAATAGCATCAAATTAAGCCATAAGTCAGGCAAGAAGGATGGTGAGACATGCAACTTTACCATAGAAGTCTCTGCAGTGTTAAGGAAAGCCCTCATAAAAAAAGAACGAGTTTTTATAAACTGGTCTTCGTGCCCTGTTAAAGACTTTACCTTAGTGACTAGGTGTTTCAAGTGTCAGCAATATGGCCATGCAGCTAAGACTTGCCGGGAGACAACATATACCTGTGGACATTGTGGCGATCGTGGAAATTCTATAAAGGAATGCACGAAAAAAGCCGACGAACCAACGCGCGCTACCTGCTTGCAGTACATAAAGCCAAGTAAACACAACACAGGCTCTATTGACTGTCCGGCGAAAATTATGGCAGAGAGGAGGTATATAACCACCGTCGATTAAGGAAATACCTAAGCTACATAATATACGCGCTTGAACAAATTTTTCATGTAATTTGGTTGTCATATATCGTTCAATATTAATACATAACCTCATTAGAATAGTGACCTACTAACATTATATTGTAAATTCACCTAGTTTGGATAAAACGCACACGCAAATTATGTAATTATTATAGATAAATGCTAAGCACAACCATTACTAACACACTGACACTGTTCGCGATTCAGCTGACTCGTTGTTTTTATGTTACACCAAGTTTTCTACAAAATGCACTACACGCAATTTTAATAATAAATACGTCAATGTTATATGTACATGTACCTATTAATTAGAAATTCATTTTAATGTTTTACCATTTTATTTTTGTTTACGAATATTATAATTATTTTGTGGTATTGTTTAACTACAAAACAAGCATTTGTAAAGGGAGAACTCACTTACTGTGATACAGTTTTCTAACTATTACAGGAGTGGGGTTCTTTCTAATTTATTAGTAAACCGCTAAGCTTTAAGTTTGATTTTATATTAAAAATAATATTTTAATGTATCCGTGTTTTTTGATAAATAAATTGAATTTGAATATAACTCTTTCACTTAACCATAGGTACATGATCTTTGTAATTTTGAACAATGTTTGGAACCTTCTCGATGAGTTCTGTTGTAGTTTGCGTAAAGTGACAAAAATTGATAGGAAATATGATGTATCCAGTCAGCTGACGTTGATTGTGGTATCACTGGGAGTGTTTGGCGAAAATCACCTACCAATAAAATCATTGCACCACCAAACCGGTTTTGGTTCTTTCGTAAAAAAAAAGATTTTTGTGTGCCATCGTGCACTCATCCCAAACTATTAGTTTGCTCTGCTGCAATACTTTGGCCATTGCACAATTTCTCGATAGGTTGCAAGTTGGTGTTTCATTTATTTGCATGTTCAACGGCAATTTGAGCGCGGGAATGAGCTATTCCACCGCCATCCAACAACATAGCTGCAATACCTGATGAAGCTAGTGCAAGTGCGATACATTTTGCGATCGAATCGTTGCCAAAATTAATGATATTATTAAAAACGTTTTCCCAGTCCCACCGGGAGCATCTGAGAAAAAAAGCCGCCATTTCCATCGTTCACTACTTTCATTAGCGTTACGTAGGCATATTTTTGTTGCTCATTTAAAATGGGTACGTTTCTAAGAACAGTTTCTTTTAAGGCCTTGGAATCGTATTGGGTTTCGCGTCTCAACTCTTGATTAAATGCGTCGTGCATTGGGCGATTGGGCGTTGTCATTCCTAATTGTTTTAATCGTTTGTTGGTTAGCATCAAGCACATGTCTTCAATTATAATGAATGCTTCATTGTAAATTTCTTAGATAATTTGCAAATTTGCATTTGATTTTCTAAGATGATTCTGATGGTATATATCTTCGGCCATGAGATCTTTATATTTGTTCCATAAATCAATCGGAAAGCATGTAGACAAAATTATGGAAAACAATGTTCGTATTTGTTTATTTTTTTTATTTTTATTTATAGTCTCACGCCTGTATCCCTGAAGGGGTAGGCAGAGGTGTAATATTACACCCACATTTCGCCAGGAATTTGTTTAGCATTTGACGAAATTACAGCATCTTCAAGAGTGTAGTCCCAATGACTGTCATTCTCTAGCAATCCCAAACATTGACATGCTTCTCTGTATGTGCCGCGCAATACACCATCAACAGTTTATTTATTTATTTGTATGGGAAAACAAACAGATACATATATTACTTAATAAATTATGGTGCAACAAAGAATAGGTTAGTATGTAGCCCACAACGTTATCCATATTTTGATTAGTTATTTATCTAATTATTATTTAAACAGAAAAGTTGAGTACGAATAGCATCTTACAGTACAAAAGACAATGAAAATAGTGATTTTAATAATATAGGATTTACAATTTTCTTTATACCGCGATATTTAAGGAATAGTATACAATATTAGATTAATTAGGTAAGGTAATGTCATTTTATTATATGGTTTGAATGACTTTTAATAAGGCCTTTCTAAATTTATTTGTCGTTAATGTAAATAAATCCAAATGTATAAAATATGGATTATCATTTTTTACTAATCGACGCAAAGGCGCGCGCACTCCAGCATTAGTGCAACAAGATGTAACTACGAACTGTAGTCATTCAAACAGTTGTTGGAATCATGTTGGGCCACAAACATTGACTAACAGTAAACGCAAATATAAACACTCGTCTTGGCTGGGATGAACTGTGTAAAGACGTCCTAGTGTATCGGTGGAAAATACTTGGGGGTAACCTGGAACTGGTTCTTCTTGTTTCCGTCGTTGAAATTTCTTTAACGATTGATTCCAGGTATAATATCGTGGCATTTCGGAATAAAGCAGTGTTCTAGCAAAGTCATCACTCTTGCACATTTCAAAGAAGCTGGTCAATGTCGTGGATGGCGGCCACTCAAGTCTTTGTAATACATTTTCCGTTGTAAAGTACACCCTTTGACCATTTTCCAGATGTACGGTCGCGGTCTAAAACTGTTTACCACTTTTCAAATCACATTCTTTGTCACGCTGGGTTCAGCAAGGTCTAAAATGCTATATCTGAGTACTTATTACTTTTCAATCATTGGTAAGGCATCGATTCAAACAAAAAGAGTGTGAATATTTTTAGGTCGATGAAACAATTTGACATAATGACAGAATTGCATTTATTTTGCTGAAAAACTTCTGTATTTTCATATTTTTATAAAAACATTTACTTATTGTAATAGAATGACAAGTTTAACGGTGCAACAAGGAGCTACAACTATTTTAGCATTTACATTATAGGTAGCTCACAGTCTGACCGCACCCTGATTTTCGCTAGACGATATCATCATCATCATCACCCTAGCATTTTCTTAGTTGCATCCCAAGCTTGCGCTTCGGAGCCCAGAGCCTGCTATTACTGGTCTACCGAGATTTGACTGAATATCAGTTTTTACACGGAGCGACTGCCATCTAACATCATTCTAAGGTTAGACCAGTAGTCAGTAGGTATATTTGAGGGCACTGACTTCCCACTAATGACTGCCATAGATCATGACAGCCGGGACTGCTTAGCATGCTTTCTGATACACGGGGGTGAAACACCGCCAACTTTGGGCTACCGCGAATCGAACCCGAGACCTCATGATCAGCTGTCGTATGCACTTGTATACTCTTTGGTATGCACTACCGCGAGACCAACGAGGCAGTCTTACGCTAGACGATATAAAAATTGTATTTTTTTCAAAAAGGTTTTATATTCAGGATGTCGTATTTTCGCCATTCCTTTCATTATAATCTGTCAATGTAAAAGTCATTTGATAAACTTATTACATAATTACAATTACCAAAATCGTAAATAGCAAGATCAAAATTACATTATTTGAAGACTACAAATATTTTAGTTTCAGTGTAAATATCACGCTTGTAATTAAATGAACGTAGATATATAAATGTGGAATAATAAATCGTTATTGACACCAGTTGCTACGCAACGCATGTTATCAATATCATAGATTGGTTGTCTAGTACCATATCGTCGTCCTTGTGTCATTGATGTGTTCATGTAATTGTAAGCCTTAAGGTGGTAAACACTTTCAGACCGCGACTGTACGGTCAAATGAACAACAGTGGGGTGTGTTTCATGTTTTGGAAACGAAAAAAAATAGCGTCCCATTTGAAAATTAGTGATCTCATCAACACGGCCCTGTCACACAGCTTTGTTCACGAACTTGCAGATATATTTTATCGATTTAACGGAATGGCAATATTCAATATTTATGACTGCTTTGTGTTGGAAAGTAACGGAGAAATCAGAACAACCCAGCGATTATCAGCTTCAATTTCCAGCTGATTTACTTTGACTATTTGTTGACCTTCCGTTGTCATCAGTGGATCGTCGGCGATAAAGTGGATATCCATCATTTCCACTAATAGTTTCTACTAGTAATTGTTTTGGAAAGCGTTATGAACATTTTCATCATATACGGAGAATTTGGATTTAATATTCCACAGGGACCATGAATCATATTTTTTGTAATAATTTCATGTCACAGTGGATCTATATCATTATCGGGAATTTCTGCAGATATCACATTGTCGATATCATACGGTTGTATCCTCTCTATCAACTAAATGAGGTTGTGTGCATGTGGCAATCCGCGTTTTTGCCACTCGGCTGAATACATCCAACAGCGCGTCTCGCCAAATACGCGATGCTTAACAATTATGTCCATGAGTAATTTTAACTTTCTTTTGAACACCCATGCGGTTGTAGCGACAATATCGTGGCGATCAATGGGTGATTGGCTAAGAAATAATTCTTGTGGAATTTCTGTCCACTTTGGATTGCATGTGAACGTTATGAAGAAATCTGGTGTGCCATAATGACGTACATACGACATAGCATCCTGAGCGTATTCATGCATATGTCGCGGACTTGACTTGACACCTGGACGCTGAGCTGCAATAAGTATGACAAGCCAATTCTGCAGGACAACAAGCGCCGACCACCGTGCCGCTTACTCAGTTCACTCTACTCTGTGCTCAGTTCACAGAGCCCATACATCACGTGCGTGAGTCACAAGATTGGCTTTAACTTGAAGCGAGCTTCAATAAAACTTACAAGCTGATAAAGAACAACAAAGATAAGTATATTCTTGCCATCTGTCAAGTGTCGACTTAAAGAACATTTAGCTAACATGTAATATCAACACTTGACAAAGTATGCTGTGCGTGAGCGTTTAAATTGTACCAACCACTATTACATTGTAGGAACCAACCATACCATTGTAGAAACCAACCATTATGCGATTTGAGAAACCGTCTTCAGAAATCTGTGCTTTTTTGCGAGTGTCTCGCAAAAAAGCACAGATTTCTTCCAAGTATAATCCAGTCCGAAGTGAGGCTATTGAAATTACAAACATCCTAATTCCTATATGGAAGATGGTTGGGCGGTTAGATGTGGAAACGCCTGATTATAATAAATAATGTAGTTTCTAGATCATTCGGCGTAAATATAATCTTAGTCAAACCAAAACGTATATCGCGATAAAATCCGTAAACTGTAGTTTAATTTCTAAAACCATTAATAGCAATGTGTCCCTCTCTCCCCTCAATCTTCTAAACCATAGTAATGAGAGTCTTCTGAGCGAGTCTTCTCGCTCGCGGCAGCACTGAGGCATCACGTTCAGAAACCTGTCAAAAGTGTCAAAGCCCCTTTATTTTCTCACGTCTGTGTTTTTCGTATCATGTGTGTGTACGCGTCTGTACATATCTGACAGCTGTTTGGACCTGACGCATACGAAGCGCCGTCTGGTGGTAGAAGAAATATCAAACACCCTCATTGGATGTGTTATAGTGAACATAATGAACTATCAATTAAATTGGTAACGGCTCATTAGGTTTTGTTTATTACCTAGTAATAGTCGATTAACTTAAACTTACATTTGCAAGCGATAGAATGCATATTGTGATCAAGTCCTTTGGCTGTGGTTCGACACGCACTTGGACGGTTTTTTTATTTTATGTACGTACAAATCCCTGAAAACAAATAAACTTTAACGGCGAGTACACTACAGCTATGTATATTGTATATACAAATTGTATGTACAAATTATAAAAAATGTATGTTATATTTTTACACAAACAGCTTTTATGAATATGTATGGGTGGAAAAGAAAATATATTTTTTTAACTGTTGCTGTTTGGACTAGGCAGTTATATTGTATCTCTTTTTTTATTTTGTAACTCGTATTAGGCTGTTGGCGATATAGAAAGGAAAACTGCCCAGTATTTAGGTTATAACAAAAATAATTGTTCAAAATTACAGTATTAAGTACCTAATGAACGTTTGATCTAAGCACATGCCGCAATTTCATATCAAAAATCTTTCCGCTAATTTCATGACTAATAATACCAAACCGTTCCGTGACATATTTTTATCTTTTAACTAGAGTATGACTGCAGCTACGCCCGCACATTTTACTTTAATTTAACCGTTACTGCCCGATCCCGTGGGAATATCGGCAGAACCTCTTCATATTGCACCCTTACGGACCGGACCGGGACCCCAAGGAACATACATGCCAAATTTCAACTTCTTGTGCCCATTAGTTTTGGCTGTGCATTGCGTTAGTTAGAACTAGCTTCGTATAAGTTATCAGTCAAATCAATTTATCAGGAACAATCAAACAGCCAGCAAAAATGATGAAAATGGTAGAATAAATAAATACCACATATTTTATCTGTTTAATATTTATTTAAGACTAGACGTTGCCTGTGGCTGCGCACGCGTCAATTATACATATAAACCGTCCTCTTGAATCATTCTATCTTTAAAAAAAACCGCATTAAAATCCGTTGCGTAGTTTTTAAGATTTAGGCATGTATAGGACAGACAGAAGACAGACTTTGTTTTATACTATGTAGTGATGAAGAATAATCCTTCACTGAATAATTTATTTGTTCATTCTTCGAATAAGACCAAACAATATTATTTTCTATTTCTGTTCACAACCTCGTGTTCGCAAATGAAGAAGTACTTTCGGTCGCACGGAATGTCATTGAGTTGTCCGTTAAGGAACATGGAGCCACATTGTTCACGGTCTCCACCATCAGGCTGGCCTGTGGCCCAGTCAGTGTACCCACTCTCGTTGAGTGGGGTTTCACCTGAAATGAATTAATTAACCTAATTAGATAAACCAAAATGTTTTAGAAATGTATCCTATCATAATTATGTAATACATGAGTCTCAATTAGATACGCAATAAAGTAATAAGCTGTACAGCCCTCTTAGCCAAATGGCATTCGATTAACGATATCGCTAATGCACTTGGTTGCAAAAATGTATGGAACTGACATAAGCCTTCGATATATCACGTGGACAACGAAGAAGGAATTCCTAATGTTGCCATGGCAACCAAACGTTAGCGAAAGTAGATATCAGAGCGAATGCCGTTTGGCTAGGCCCTCTGACTGATTTCAGTTCACCGGATTAAAAAACTAAATTTTTTGTAACCAGCCAAAAAGTCGCCGCGTCAAGAAAATAATAAATTATATTTAACACAATAACAAAAGTGTTACTAAGTTTTTCCGAATTCTAAGTAGCTGCACGGAGTCTGCCATTGTGCCCAGTAATGGCTGGCAATAGGCTCGACCTCTATTACAAGTAACAAGAGACCTAGAAACGTATAACAAGGCGAAATTTGGTTGTAATATTACACCTCTGCTTACCCTTTCGGGGATACAGGTGTGAGACATAATTAATACAAATGATTATAGATTCAGGAGCCGATTATGTTGAGTTGACAAATCAATATACCGAGAGCATTGGTGGGTCATAAATAAACAGAAAGTATAATTCTTGTTCTAACCAAACTTTTTAACATAGTTGACTCTTAAAAGCGTGTTGTACGGAATTTCAAAATAGGACTGCTCAATCCCTTCTCAGTCTCAAAGCCTCAACGGTCAGTGTTAAATTGTTAATTAAAATAAATCAGAAAGGCATTTATTTTTAATTTAAGCCATCCATTGGATCTTCGAAAGGCTCTGAAGTATACTCAAATCGTTCTTCTTCCCGCTCTATAAAAATACCACTTTACAAATTGTGTACGTTTGTAACATTGTCCTCTAAAATTTATTATGAAACAATGTGAACATTTATCTAACCTTTCTTCACCACACATCCGTTTAAACATCCACGTGTAAGCTGAATAATGATTGTTAATCTGTCATATTAGCGGACTGCGCTAGTCTGATCTACATTAAAGAGTATTTTTATTTCGTAGTCCCTTTTAGAGTTTAAATGGAGAAAAAAGCCAGGAGCGATGGCCCAGTGGTAATGGTTATGGCACGGGAAAACACTGATAGGCTTTCTTAAATAAAAAAATGTTTCAGTTGATTCAGCTGTCCTGGGCAAAATATGATTTAACTGGCCGTGAAAAGATATTTAAGAGAAAAGCTGTTTAAAACTTGTTACGAATGCGTAATTTAAGGCAAAAGCTTAAAAAACTTTTACTTTTTGAAATATCTAGTATATAATAGTGTAAAGATAAAAGTACTTACAAACACATAAAGATGCAGATAATAATATAAAATTTAAAAGACAATTACCTCTAACTAGACGCCATCCATTGTTGTTCTTGTTGTGGAAACCCAGATGAACTCCTTTACTCATATACTCTTTCTTGAGGCCGTCTTTAGGCGCACTTTCTGCCAAGCCAACGAAATAATCAGCTTCGGCTTGAGAGTTGATCACTGCTAAATGTGACTGCTCAGCGCTGCACACTGCGTATGCCTCACTCCAGTCCAACGGCTTCGCATGGAACTTGTAGCAGCTGCCCAAAGATTTATTGAAGGCATAATCTGTAAAATGTTGTACACGGTTTTGAATTATTTTAAAGTAACCTTAAAAGGCATAATTTTGTATGATGAAGGACAAATACTTGTATAGCTGGCGCAAATAACACGTAAACTCTGGGGGTCCAGTGCAAGTTTCATCGAGTTTCAAGTCGTTTCTCGACGGGCACAATTTCTATACATTTTCTAAAAGCGCCTCTAGTGGACAGCCACCTACCGCCAGAAGGTGCATTTAGCAAATGTTTATCATTTTTTTCCATCAATGAATGACTTGTAACTGGAACCAATCTCGCACTGGACGCCCAAGGAAAGAACCTATAAAACTCATCGCAATGCTGAACGGCAAAGCGATCGCTCAATCTACTACGTGTGCCAACCATGCATTCTAAGATTAAACACGTATATAATATAGTGAACGAAATCTTGATGGACTTTTTGGTCTGTTAGTTAGTTAGCCTCACCCCTAACCTAGAGCACAGATTACTAAATAGTTACTTCGTAGCTTCATGCCTAGAGGTCGTGGGTCTGAATCACAATTCGGACAATGACTTGTGAGATAAGCACGATTCATTGCCTTGTGTCTAGGTGTTATTTATATAGACTCACGCCTGTATCCCCGAAGGGGTAGGCAGAGGTGTAATATTACACCTACAGGATTTATAAGTAATATTATTTATGTATGTACTTATCCTATTGACATAACACATACTAGAAATCAGATCATTGTATTAATAATTGTCTTCAAATATTAACTATCTATGGCATCAGTCCATCCGACCTGGCACATTTTTACATTTATAAATCATAATTGAAGTTGTAATTCGCACTTCAAAACGAACAACAAAATAATGTGACCTTATTAATACTATTTTTATATTTACTTATCAGCTTGATAAGGATGTTGTTGGAAATTCTCATATAAAAATATGACTCGCTATCAGGCGTGTAGTTTAATACCTCAATATACCGATGATAAATAAAAGTGAAATAAGGACACGAGGAACGCAAACATAAATATTATTTTATTGGTATTGCCATCTTGACATCGTTGCATTAGGAATTGGGGATTGTAGTAAAAAAGGTTTTATAAGATTATCATAAACTACCAGACACAAAAAATGTGTCGACATTAAAAGCGATTCGAGCCACGATTCGCAGTATGTAGGTATCACCACTAGCGCTACCTCCTATGGTAAAATGCCATCAGAGGTAATCCAATGGGATAGAGATATTCCATGGTTTAGACTAGTGTCAGTTCATTCAGAGGTACTGACTCCCTATAACGACTGTCAAATATTTTCATGACAGTCGGGACCCAAGGCTTGACGTGCTCTTCGAGGCTCGGGGAAAGCAATCATTAACAATTTAACCCGTACATAAAAATAATTGTCTATTCCTCTTACCTAAACTGGGCATGTTACACTGTTGGTTCCACTCTAGAGACTCCAGGCTTTTCTTACAGATGAACGGACCCTTAGTATAGCAAGGAATATCGTTGAGGCTGCTGTCTCGACGCATGCTCACACAGTCTTCTCCTGCACCGCGGCCGCTGTCGTTGTTCGGCTCGCCAGGGGACCAGTTGTGGTACACCTCAGCTATTGGTCGACCTGGAAAAAAACACGACGTACGTAACAAAATGGTATTTTCTCTAGCAAAGGCAACACCTGCACAGATAATAAATGTTGTATCACGGTGGATTTCATAAACATTCAATCAATATACAGAAAAGAGTGTGTGAAGTTTGACATGTCGTATCAATAAAATTTGTGGAGTGTAGAATTAGAGCAAAATCTCTAAATCGAACTCTATTTCGCGGTGGGCTTTACAAACAGTCAACAGTATGTGCATCATACAAAGTGTTGACCTTTTGGGGACCAAACCTATACTACTGAGCGGTGCTGATTGGTTCCCATCGAGCACTAGACCCCCCATATCCACCACATAAATCCTGACTAAATTGAACTCAAAGAATTAACTAAGAAAAAAATCAATGACACTTTTTTACTATTATTCTAAAAAAAAGTAACTAAGATGGTAATGGTCAAAACATGAGGTATGAAAACTATAATGTTAATATAATAACAAAATAATACTAGTATATTTGTTAGCAGGAAAACCTATTCTGCAGAAAAACTAGTTTCATCAACCGCAGAATTAGACTTTTTGTAAACAATACTCAATCATTCTACACCCAATGAAGATAATAATATGAACGTCAAAATTATCTACTAATAGTTCTTTTCGCAAACCTTCCGTGGTCTAAATATAGGTTGTCCTAATTTTAACTAGTAATTCGAGACCCTAACTTTAATTAAAGTCATCAACTGAGTACGATCATTAAGTTCCGATTCTGAGCCTCTAGTGTGAGTTTGCATCGAATTGGATTCTCGACGTCAAGCGGTATCATTTTTATAGTACACTCGCATTATTTAAGGCTACTGCTCCGCTCCCGTGGCTCATAGTGATGTTATATAGTCTACAGCCTTCCTCAATAAATGGGCTATCTAACACTGAAAGAATTTTTGAAATCGGTGCAGTAGTTTCTGAGATTAGCGCGTTCAACCAAACAAACAAACTCTTCAGCTTTATATATTAGTATAAGATATAAAGTAAGTTTAAGGCCCAGTTGCACCACCAGCTAGGCCATAACTGCCAGATAAATATAAAATTAAACAATCTTTGTGTGCCTTATCTGATAAATTAATTTAATAGAAACTTATAAAACAGCGGTATACCGGGCGAACCATGTTGTGAGTAAAAATTTTAAAATTAAAATATACTTTGTCGAACAAAGCTAAAAAAATATTGGTATCATTATTGTTTTTCCATAGAAACCACGACCTCTGACATTTCGAATGGTATTGTATATTATATCCCTTGTTTTTTGCTAAGGAAAATCATATAGAAATCCGTCCATCAGAGATTTTTTATAATGAATATATGTACTTCTATGTGCTTAGTTTGAAATCCTTACGTCATACAGCAAATTAAATCATTAGTCCCGGATGTCACACTATCTATGATATCCTGTATCAAATAGCCATTTGTAGCAAAATATTTTTATACTACTTTTTAACAGCCCCATCGAATTGTAAGTTTTCATATGTACAAGTATTTGGTACTAACAGCCAAATACTAACTAACACTTTTGCCACGTCTGTTGGTACCCTCAATAAGATATGAAACTCTATTACAACTCATCGACAGTCATCTGACCCCTAAACTAACAGGGTCTGCGCTAACTAGGCTAGTCTAAAAGGGCCAGTCGCGTCAAGAATGAGGTTCATTAAAACAATATTGAACAAAACAAACCACCCATTGGGATTTGCAGTATTGTCTAGAAACTTTGTGGGTCGATTACTATTAATAGTTCAAGTATAGAGACCCAAATTACTAAAAAACCTTAAAATGGAGAAAGATGGATTAAGGTTTGCTAAGTTTTAGTAGTGTTTTATGCTAAGTAATTAAATTAGCAAATCGAACCATAAGTAATAAAGAGTTCAACGTATCCCTGACGCTTTTAAAACCTATCAAGGTCGCGGGTTCGATTCCCGCTCAAATCAAACATTTGTGTGCGTGAACATGGATGTTTGTCTCGGTTTGGGTGTTTCTTTGTATAATATGAATGTATTTACAAAAAACAGTATATACCCATAGTAAAAGCTCTGCTAAGTTTGGGACTAGATGGCGTTGTGTGTATGTGGTAGAATACATAATTATTAAATTTTATCATTTTAAATACCTTTTATTTCAATGCGATGTGATAAATAGACTCAAGGAAAACCATCATATATTTTTTTATACGATCTATTAAAATTCATTAACTTGCAATAAATTCTGAGTTATTTAACAGATATTATTTGTTTTGATGTGTGAGTAATCTAAACATTAGCAACAATATTCTAAACAAAGTTACAAAATTTGTTATTTTGTTCTATGTTATGGGGGCCTGGTATCCTCTCTGACAGGATTCTCCTTGTACAGATATCAGTCTCTCAAGGTGTAAGCTGTATCATTTTTTTGAAATTTAATTTATCTTGTAAGATTTCATAGCCTTTGTGAAAATGAATGCAGGTTGCCGTACATATGGTTAAGGCACGCGTGGAGTTGCAAGACCGCCAAGACTGGCAAAACAACAACAACAACAAGCCTAAAACACATTTTGCATGAATACCGCGTTTGCATACATTGTACACTTTAGACAACTCGTGAAGTACTTTAAGGCTACAGTTATAATACCAGCTTAGGAACGATAAATTAAGGAAGACCTACATGAGATCCAAATCGCTTGTACGTTGGGGCAACAGAAACAGCTAGTTCCGAACTAAGGCAATTTTTGACAAATTATTACAAAAAATTGTTCACAAATCGCCGCATATCCGGGCCTGATTAAGACACTCCAGGACTTGAACCTCTCTGAATTTGCTTCCCATTAGCACTATGAGTCAATAGGAGAATTTATCCCACTGCACCTCACTGGCCATACGAGGTCACATAGCGTTTGATTTCCGTCTCCATTCGCAAATATAGTATTCGTTTTCGTTAAAAAAGACAACTCCCGCATTCGGACTAAATCCTATGTCGCGGGGGACTTTACAAACATACAACTAACGGGCACAATGCACACCCAGACTCGAAACAACAATTTGTGAATCACACAAAGTGTTGTCTCGTGTGGGGATCGAACCCACAACACTCGGCGCAGTGTCAAACGGCAAGGCCGCTTACGACTACGCCAACCGTGCAGTCAATTTGCATAGACGCCTCTTAAGACACCCCCGGAACGAAATAGGGGAGTGACATTTTATATTCTTAATCCGTCAGTCACCACATGGATGCACACTTTAGATAAGAATTATTTTCTAATGCTTACCGTCAAAAGTTTCAAATACACCTCGGGCTAGCAGCGCTGACACGCCAATGAACACCCAGTCGGACCACTGAGTCTCGGTCCAGTACGCCAGAACTGCGTGAGCTTCTTGAATATTTTCAGGATAGAACAAGGAAGTTCCTTCTATTTCACATATACGTTTGGCTTCAGTCCATGTCTTGTGAATCGTATGAATCTTATAGAAACCATTTGCTCGGCTTAAAAATTGGTAGTCGGGACGAAAGAAACGCCTAGCTTTCTGGCCATCTAAAAATAAAAACAATTTAATTAATTATTCATAGTTTTATATAGAGAAGCAGTTCGTTAAACTCTACACATGTGTTATTTAATTCTGTTGACATAACATTTTTGTCTTTTACGAACGTTCGGTGCGGATTGACCGTGAAAGTTAGAGATCAAAATAAATGAATTAAAATTTATCCAAACACATGTCATGTATAAATTGTGAATTGTTACGTATATATTTATATGTAACATGCATTAATAAGTACTTAATTTTTTCATATAGAAAAAGTTGAAAACGAAAGGGGATATTCCATATATTTGACGTATAAAAGCTGAATCACTTACATGACAAGCTGGACACAATAAGTACACAAAATAATATTTTGATATACATTTTAAGACAGCAGGGCAACAAAACTAGTATTCAAAGATCGCGTGCGTCTTGTGACGCGCCGGTGTATATTCACGAGCTGTCTCGAGCTTCACTTACTTAAGTATATCTTTACTAAATCGCCGTATAAATAAGTGCGCATGTGTGTGTATTAACGGGAAAATATACCTCGATGGATCAGTTTGCATACGTCACGATATTTCTCGTCTCTGGGTATTACTGTTTTTGTATAATAGATTCTATTTAAAAACAACATATTATTATATATGTATGGCGGCGTTGCTGTTTTTTATTTAAATCCCTAATGACCACGAATACGTATGGATGATGAAGATGAAGTGATGCAGTGATAGGTACATAAGGCACCAAACACGAGGTTTGTAGTTCTCTACTACTATCCTACTGACCAAGTGACCATCTTTATAACATTTGCGAATTTGTTTTTTTTAAATCTATAGCAAGTAAGCATAAGCATAGTCCGTCTAAAAAGTATATATCATTCAGTAAACTAAGTTATAATATGAGTTTCAAAAGGAAGTGTACTAAGACCACTTTTATTTACAGTGTATAGGGTACACTGTCCACATTAACCCTGCCAAAAGGAGTCAACAATAAAAAAAAATGTTTGGTGAGCATAATTATATACATATAGGGTAGACCGAGGTGAATTGGATCAGTGCACATGGGTGAATCGGATCAGAATAAGAAATTTGTGAATAATTTTAATAAAGCGTTGATACGGAACGCAAGCTGTTGGCGGCTCACGAGCCACTTCTACCATGCACCTCCCGCCATCGGTTGCGTTTCGATACGACTAGTACATCAGCAGGGGTGCATAGGGTTCCCACCAAGAACTTAGGGTCCCATGCCAACCTCACCTGCAAGTGGTGCACCTGCCGATCAACGGACGAGGCTCTGGCAAACAAAATATCCCAATAAGCGGCAATAGGCTCGCCACCTATTACGTGGGAACAAAACACTGGCGAAAAGTGGGCGTTTAATATGCCTCTGCCTAACCCTTCGGGGAAACAGGCGTGAGACTATGTATGTATGTAGTACATCAGCGTAACGCACACATAAAGCGACTCACTGGCGAGCGGCCCCCTCGCCAGTGAGTCGCTTTATGTGTGCGTTAAAATTTTCGCGCTCATTTAAAATATATGCTTACTATTTCTTAGTGTAAATCTAAGAACTTGTGTTAAATCTTTGAATTTTATTGCTTAAACTATAAAATTCAAAGATTTAACACAAGTTCTTCAAGGCTTGGGAAAAGGTCTATTTTAGAAAACATTTTAGTTTTTAAGCACAGTTTTATATATTAATATGTGAAATATTCATTTCAAAAGTCTTCAATATGGGGCGATTCGGATCGCGTCATTGGGGGCGAATTGGATCATTTATTTTACATTAGAAAATAGTTAAGTATTTTTATTAAATTATAGATGGTTCACACATATAAAAGACAGACAATTAAGATAAAAAGGAGAAGAATGGTCTCCAAATAAAAATTATAGTCCCAAACAAAGTACTGGCCCAAGAATTAATCTTAGGTCTGGCTGCTGAGATTGAAAAATTACCATATTGCTTTTGATGCAAAAGCCTACAATGCTGAAAAAGCCTTAATTTTAAGTATGATCCTATTCGCCCTAGGCAGCGATAGCCAAGTGGATATACCAACAGACTGCCATGCAGAGGGTATCAGGTTCGAATCCACGGCGCGCACCAATGACTTTTCGGAGTTATGTGCGTATTGAATTGTTAATTATCGCTTGTCCCGTGCCTCGGAGAGCACGTTAAGCCGTCGGTCCCGGTTGTCATGAAAATCTTTGACAGTCGTTACAGGGCGTCAGTACCTTCTAAAATAAACTGGCACTAGTCTAAACCATGGAGTATCGCTATCCCTTCGGGTTGCGGAGGTCAGACAGGCAGTCGCTCTGTGGAAAAGCTAATATTCAGCCATATCCGGTTAGACTAGTAAGCGGACCCCAGATTGAAACTGGGATAACGCTAAGAGAAAGAAGATCCTATTCGCCCCGATAGTTGGGGCGATTCGGATATTTCTGTCTTTCTACCTTTTGATTGATATTTTGCACAATTCATGAGTAATTTGAGTTTCGAAATGTTTAAAGCGTAGCCAAATAATTACTGATTACCGTTTTGGCAATTAAAGTTACATATTTCACTTTAGTATGATTTTTATGTCCTCAAATAAAAAGTGATCCGATTCGCCTCGGTCTACTCTACAGATAAAAGTGGATTGCTTATTTAAATCTGATAGTTACCTACCACTATAGTACCTGAAAATGTATATTTCTGATTGTCATCATAATACTATACCTATAGATTTCTTACTTCAACTGATATATAATTTTATTCTATTTCAGTAACAATTTTGTATTTATATATTATATATATTTATTTTTATTTTTATAGACTCACGCCTGTATCCCCGAAGGGGTAGACACTTTGTGCGACAATTTTGTGCTGCCTAGTTATTTATTAGAATAGAATACGTATAGCACGCAAATAAGCAGACGCCAGACTTTGAGCCGAGAATGTTGAAGAATAGCACGAACATGATTTTTATGCATTGACAGTCATTGTATAAGTTGTATTGACTTGTGAACATGTAGGTACAGCTGATTGACACTATTCTATATTAATTTATTATTGTATTCATCATTAATTTATTCTCAGTATTGACATTAATATGTGATTTATTTATTTGTTATTAACTGATAATAATTATTATGTATTGCATGCCTTGAGCCAGATAATGGAGAATTGTATTTTTATTTATACTAGCTGAGCTCGCGGTTACACCTGCGTGGTTTACTAATGGGTACAAAAAATACATTAGCATAATAATTCACATTGGCATAACGGATTTCAGCATAATGATCAATAAGCATAATATTTTTGGGCATAAATGGATTCCCATGAAGTTTATTGTCATAAATACTGGTGGCATAATAATAATGTAGGATAATATTAAACACACATAATGGCCTTTGTACATCTAATCTACAAAATTGTTGCCTGTGACATAAGAATAATAAACAATATTAGAACACACTCGACTACATTACATGATTTTGTGATGCACATTTAAAGTTACATCCAAACCTGAACCATATTTTCTGCTTTCTGAAAAAACTAAGTATTCAATCAACTTTTATTTATTTATTATTAATTTATACACTAGATTGTGTACAGGTTGACTTAATGCCTTGGGCATTATCTGCCCGTCTACCTTTGAGTGGTGCTGAGAAACGTAGTAGGTGTATTAAATATTTATACTACAATTACAATATTACAAATAATATACATAATATGTATAATAATATATACTTAAATAAGTAGGCAAACATACATACACTATACACATATACTATCTATATACAATATATATACAATAAATACATACATACTATAATCATCAACATCATCATATCAGCCAAACGACGTCCACTGCTGGACATAGGCCTCCCCCAAGGTTCTCCACACAGACTGGTCTTGAGCCGCCCGCATCCAACCTCCTCCCGCGATCTTGACAAGATCGTCGGTCCACCTTGCGGGGGGCCTACCTCTGCTGCGTCGTCCGGTATGTGGCCGCCACTCCAGAACCTTTCTGCCCCAACGGCCATCGGTTCTTCGAGCTATGTGCCCTGCCCACTGCCACTTCAGCTTGGCTATCCGGAGAGCTATGTCGGCGACTTTGGTTCTACTGCGGATCTCCTCATTTCTGATTCGATCTCGCAGGGAAACTCCAAGCATACTATAATATAATATGGAAATTAAAGATAGGATACATAAAGCCGCCATACAGTAACTACGTAATGATAAATAATGTAAATAGAAATAAAGATACAAATCCTATGACACATCCGCTGGTCTTGCCAACAAGAGTTCCTTCACTTTTGCCTTAAATTTGTATTTGGTATTGCACATCCTGATTTCTAGAGGGAGGGCATTCCAGAGGAGAATAGACTGAACGAGAAAGGAAGAGTGAATAAGAGATGTGTTATGGGAAGGGATAGTAAGAAGAAGATTATTAGATGATCGCAAGTTTCGGTCATGGTTGGAACACAGATACTGATATTGACAAGTTAAATAATTCGGGGAAGAAGGAGACATAAGAATAGAATATAGGATAGTGAGAGCACGCAAACTGCGACGATGACGGATAGGAAGCCACTTCAATTGGGAACGATAAGAAGACACATGGTCATACTTGCGAAGATTGAAAACGAATCGAATGCAGTTATTGAGAAGACGGTCGAGTTTGTTGAGAAGATCTGCATTCAGGTCATAGTAACATACATCACCATAGTCGATCAAGGGAAAAATCAAGGTCTGCACAAGCATTGTCTTGGTCTTGGATGGGAGTATGTTCTTGAGGCGGTAAAGAGTCCGTAGAGTGCCGGTGACCTTTTGGCTCACCTGGGTCACTTGAGTTTGCCAATTAAGTGTAGCATCCATATACAGCCCAAGATTTTTAACCACAGGGTACCAATCTATGTCCGTATCGTTGTATATGATTGTTGGCAAAGATGTTGTTTTTAATTTTCGTATCAGGCCTTGGCTGCCCAAGACAATAGCCTGACTTTTATTTGGATTTACAGTCAGCCCGAACCTTGTAGTCCAATTCTGTATTTCAGCCAAATCCTTATTTACCATCTCATTTGCCGTAGACAACGACTCTACATTTACCTGTGTATATATCTGCAATTCGTCGGCATACAAATGGTGAGAACACTGAAGATTTTTAGTTATGAGATTTATAAAAATAGAAAATAACAAGGGAGAGAGAATACCGCCTTGAGGGACTCCAGCTTTAATGTCGGCTCATCTTGAGTAAGACTCATCAGGGTGTACCGACTGCTGACGCCCTCGAAGATATGTTGAGAACCAATCCAGAGCCTTAGGTGAAACCTTAAGATAGGAGAGGACGGATAAAAGGAGGTCGTGACTGACGGTATTGAAGGCATTGGAGAAGTCAATTAGAACCAAAACTGTTACTTTGGAGTTATCAATGCCCTCTCAAATATCGCCAGTCACTTTGAGGAGAGTGGAAGTAGTGCTATGGCCTGGTCTGAATCCGGATTGATATTGGCTCAATAAACTTTTAACTTGGAAAATCATTTAACTGTAAGCATGTTGTGTTCACTGCCACAGGGTGGACAAAGACTATCATCTATGTTAATTTTATATTAAGTACTTAAGGCTTTTCTGTCACATCCAATTTGTGAACCAAATAAAAAAAACTGTAAAATAATGGAAGCTACAATTATGTCAACTGTACTGTGTTTTCCTGGAATATAGGAATATCCTGCGCTACTAAAAGATTAAATTATACATAGATAGATATATAGATTATCACTTTATTCTACACCAGTAGGTATACATACAGAATTACAGGAGTAAAATTAACTTTAAACTAGTTGTACAACAGGGCGCCTTATCGCAAAATGCGATCTCTTCGAGACAACCTAGTTTGGAATATATAATAAATTATATTGTTCACGTAGACATATTTAGTCACTAAATAATGTCTCGGTAGAGTTTAAAACACAACATCTAACATTAAGATCGCATTTTTTCGTAGTTTACCTACCGTATTTGTAACATATTTTGTTTATTTATCTTTTTATTTATTTTATACATATCTAAGCCATGAAAAATATTTTTTTGTGGTTATGCTAGCAAAATAAACAAACAGGATTTTTGTTTCGTCACCGTTTCTAATATGAAATACAATCAAGATAAATTTTGAAAATAATCATATGCATGTAAAACATGTTGGCGGCTTAGGGGTGGCCAAAGGGCTACCCTAGCAGCACCTTAATAATTATACTTTACAGTACTAAAATAATTATGAGTAGTGCCATTATTCAAAATGAAATTATAGCCCATGATTATTAGACGAATATGTTTTGCCAGAAAAAATAAGACCGAATGATACTTATGCTAACCATTGCAATAAGCGTAAATAATATTATGCTGCAGTATCCTTATGCTAATAAAAGTTATGCGAAAACGTTATAAAACTTAAACTTAAACGTTAACTGCGCTATTTTGGGGCTACTGTTCTGCGGCTCGTGGCTTAAATCGTGATGTTATATAGTCGTGGCGTAAAATTGGCTATTCAAACAAAGATAATTATTCAAATCGAACTAGTAGTTCCTGGGATTAGCGCATTCCACCAGATAATAAATATGAAAGAAAGAATAAATTGAAAAATCAGCTTAGGAATATGCTAACATTGCTATATCGTATATAAACTTTAAATAAACCAATATTGAAGTATATATTACATTCAATTTTTTAAACTAAGCCGGATGTATAGGTTATTATTATTTTATGTTCTTATTTTCGACTGTTTCGAACATACATAATACTATAAATATATACCTGTATCCAAATCAGTTAAAACCACAAAATCTATTACAATGAGGAAAATCTTAAATAATTATATTTATCCGTGTATCGTCACCTGTACCATCTTGTACCATGTTCAATCTAAAAGCAGTTAGGGTGCGTTCCCATTTTGTCGTGACGACAGATAATCGTGTAGTTTTAAGTGTCGTGGCTTATATGTTTAAATGGGAGTGTTCACATATAGAACGACACGATTTACTGTCGTCTACGACATTTTTTGCAGTGACAACAGATTGTCGTGATAGTGGGAACGGCTAGCACGACAGTCGTAAAACGATAAAAAATCGTTACGACTAAAACGTTACCGCAAATCTATCGTAGCCACGATAAAAATATCGTCTCGTTTACACGTGATTTCCCTTCTTTCACTTGATTTGACTGTAGATTTGTAGCTTGCTAATGATGTGTTAACGACAAAGCGACTGTCGTGAAACGATAAAATGTCATCGCGATCCAATGGGAACAGCTAGATACGATAGTCGCTAAACGATAAAAAAATTTGACGACAAACAATCGTATTAATGGGAACAGCAAGAGACGACAGTCGTCCAACGATAAATTAATCGTAACGACTCAGTGGGAACGCGCCCTTACTGTGACGAATCATTCATAGTCAAAATAGCATAAGGTCTTAAAACATGGATACTTAGCAGTCAGTTGATAATATATCTACGAATTAACTATACGGGAGACAACTCTAAGGCTCCGTATTGAACTGGCGAGCACAATCATCGGAGGCAGGCGAAATTATCTCTAATACGTTTTGTGTTGAAGGACACATATGTAGCGAGTGGCAGCTAATCGCCAGCTATTTTCAGTAGCGTGAAAAGTGCGCTTGGCACGCCGCCGGTGCATGCAAGGGTCGATACTTTGCAATTTACTCTTGGTTCCATTGCTAATGAAAATGGAGAAGCCTAAGATTTACGTTCAAGTATTTGCCGACAATATGGTCCTGGTGTTCCTGGATGACTAGGCACTAGAGATCCAGTAGCAAATGCCGCTTACGCGCATGTGCAGGACTATCAGAAACTGACTGAAATATGCTCCCACAAAACAAAGGTCATATTGGTGACGAATAGGCTCAAATATGACACACTACACCTCAGCATGGTTGGAGTCGTCATCGAAATGTCGGGTGTAACTAAAGTATTGGCCCTCACTATCGACGAAATATTAACCATCAATACACATGTAACCAGGCACAGCCAAAAGTGTTATGCCATTTATAAGTTCCTCTCCAGAGCAGAAAGGTTCCATCCAGTAGTTATTAGGAGTATGCATACAATGGTGATGGAAGCTATGATATTGTAGGCGGATAGTGCGTGGGAACTAGCAGTCAAGAAGAAGCACTTGCAGAAACATTTGAATCTCCCTTCCAGCAGGCTTAGAACCTTATCTATGGAACCTTAGTTTCAACGACCTGCGGCCTTTTGGATGCGCTTTTACTCGATATGCAGATGTCTGCGTCGCTTACTTATACCATACAAGGGGACTTGAAAATCTATCCGATAAATATTTAAGTTTAATCAACATTTGGGGTGAACGTAAACGTTTGTTTTGTGCTCGTCAGAAAACTTACCAGTTACTTTTCATCAAAAAATAGAATTTGAATTCACTGAGAACAATAAAACAACAATTCGTTTAAAAACGTGAATAAGAAATATGGATAATTATATGATAAATATTAGTCACTTAACCGCCTCAGAACAATATTTTTAAACTTGACTTAATATATCCAATCCCCAGCAGATTGGGGCATCCCCAGCACATCGTTACAGTGTCAATTGTTATTTTTTTAGGCTTATGTTTAACTTACCACCAGATAAAGTAGCATACCTATAACAGACAAAAATAGTAAATTATCACCAAAATGAAACCCGCATTTTTAATGTAAAATTATAAACTAAGTTTTAACGTTTCGCTATCCTATTTAAGCAAAATGACTCCAAATAAATCATTGTTAACCCAAAAGTAGTAAATTATCAACAAAATTAAACTAGCATTTTAATGTAAAATTATAACCAAAGCTTTTTGTTAGTTGTATGAAATACCAACACATAAATTGGATTTGGTGACACCACCTACTTCAATAAACTAAGTTGACGTAGCCCTGCTCCTATTTTTGAATTAAGGGCCATAAGAGAACCTAACATAACCTATTTATTTGGTGATCATTTACTACATTTGGTGTTCGAATACAATTTGAAGTACAGTCGTGACTAAAACAGCTAGTACTATAGTAATTTTAGACTTTATTTTTCTGGTGTTAAATATATGACGGCGCGCTGATTATTAAAGAATTATTTTAAGGTTTAATTTAACCATAAAAGTTGTCTTTACAAATTGTTACTTAATTTACCTATGGTTGTAATCGATTAGTAGTAAAGTAAAATTGAGAGCGGCTAACCCCGAATAGAGTAGTAGGTGGCGCCAAACGCGGTGACAGTCGTCCATTACTCTGACAGCTGTTGCACTGGGCGGGCACGTGCTAAACTATTGGCTCACAAATTCATAATCGTGTTTCATCCTCCATATTTTATTGTATTTCGTGCCAAATAGTTATGCAGATCTACTCAATAAACTTGACCGACTTCTCAACAATTGCATTCGGTTCATTTTCAATCTCCGTAAATATGACCATGTGTCCTCATATCGTAAACAGCTGTCATGGTTACCTATACGTCAGCGTCGTAATATGCGCGCGTTGACTACTCTTTTCACTTTTCTTCATTCATCTAATAGCCCCAGCTACCTAGCTCCTTACTTTCAATACCGCTGCTCCAACCATGACAGAAATCTTCGGTCTTCTAATAATTCTCTTCTTTCGTGTCCTTCTCATAGCTCAAGCCTTTTACATTCTTCTTTCATTGTACAATCTGTACTTCTCTGGAATGCGCTCCCTCTCGAGATTAGGATGGCGACGAATCGTTTCACGTTTGGGGCTAAGGTGCGCCAGTATTACATCAAACTTTCACTTGAATGACCATAGAAACATCATCTCTTACATTTGTTACTGTGTATTAAATATACGTATGTATATGTATATATTCATTTTATATAGTATTTATAGGTACGTATTATTTATATATGTATGTATTATCATAATATTTATACATAATATAAAAAGTAGTAAAATGTTGGATTACTATTTCAATCTTTGTAGTTTATACACCTGCCACAATCATCTCTGCACCACCCTAAGGTTGACTGGCAGAAAATGCTATATAGCATTAAGTCCGCCTTTGCATTAAAAATGCAGGAAGTGTAAAAATAAATAAATAAATAAATTCGAGCCATACAGCGTGTACAAGTAAAGTGGTGCTTTTATTTTGAATCTCTTGCCGCCATTGCGCCCACGATGGAGAAAACCTACGAAGACTGCTCCGAGAGCCATCCTGACGCTTCCACATCAGAATTGGGATGGGCCCACCACGACCCACGTGTTCAAAATGAAGATTAAGCTAGTAACGAAAAATTGCTGGGCTTGTTGGAACTACAAAATCGCAATTTTCTGACGCTGACGCAAGCCATGAAAATACCTACTACATCGTCGCATGGCCTTTGTTTACCGGACTTCGATCCTGAGCAACAAGATATGGATGGACGTGCTTGGGTGACGAGAGCAGACATGTGATTGAAGATCAAGACCCGCATTGCGCCCCGCTTGTGGTCGCACTAATGCGTATCGTTTCTTGGGATGATATTGTGCAATGCAGTGTGCACAAAGGCGCGAGCTGCTATGTTGGTGAATCAGCTGAGATTTCAACGGTTAACGTGGTGAGAGTATTTCGTCAGATTTTTTTTTATTGGTAGTGCCAATTTTATTTAGTGACGGAAGTTGTGAAACATTACGCATCTAAAGCTTCGAGCTTAAAGATCGATTCCTACACGAGACACTGAAATGTGTTGTAGGTTCGAACCTACAACACTCGGTACGCTGTGATGGCGATATCACCACGACGATTACGACATTTCGAAGCTTTAGATGCGTAATGTTTCACAACTTCCGTCACTAAATAAAATTGGCACTACCAATAAAAAAAAAACATTTTACTACTTTTTATATTATGTATAAATATTATGATAATACATACATATATAAATAATACGTACCTATAAATACTATATAAAATGAATATATACATATACATACGTATATTTAATAAACAGTAACAAATGTAAGAGATGATGTTTCTATGGTCATTCAAGTGAAAGTTTGATGTAATACTGGCGCACCTTAGCCCTAAACGTGGAACGATTCGTCGCCATCCTAATCTCGAGAGGGAGCGCATTCCAGAGAAGTACAGATTGTACAATGAAAGAAGAATGTACAAGGCTTGAGCTATGAGAAGGACACGAAAGAAGAGAATTATTAGAAGACCGAAGATTTCTGTCATGGTTGGAGCAGCGGTATTGAAAGTAAGGAGCTAGGTAGCTGGGGCTATTAGATGAATGAAGAAAAGTGAAAAGAGTAGTCAACGCGCGCATATTACGACGCTGACGTATAGGTAACCATGACAGCTGTTTACGATATGAGGACACATGGTCATATTTACGGAGATTGAAAATGAACCGAATGCAATTGTTGAGAAGTCGGTCAAGTTTATTGAGTCGATCTGCATAACTATTTGGCACGAAATACAATAAAATATGGAGGATGAAACACGATTATGAATTTGTGAGCCAATAGTTTAGCACGTGCCCGCCCAGTGCAACAGCTGTCAGAGTAATGGACGACTGTCACCGCGTTTGGCGCCACCTACTACTCTATTCGGGGTTAGCCGCTCTCAATTTTACTTTACTACTAATCGATTACAACCATAGGTAAATTAAGTAACAATTTGTAAAGACAACTTTTATGGTTAAATTAAACCTTAAAATAATTCTTTAATAATCAGCGCGCCGTCATATATTTAACACCAGAAAAATAAAGTCTAAAATTACTATAGTACTAGCTGTTTTAGTCACGACTGTACTTCAAATTGTATTCGAACACCAAATGTAGTAAATGATCACCAAATAAATAGGTTATGTTAGGTTCTCTTATGGCCCTTAATTCAAAAATAGGAGCAGGGCTACGTCAACTTAGTTTATTGAAGTAGGTGGTGTCACCAAATCCAATTTATGTGTTGGTATTTCATACAACTAACAAAAAGCTTTGGTTATAATTTTACATTAAAATGCTAGTTTAATTTTGTTGATAATTTACTACTTTTGGGTTAACAATGATTTATTTGGAGTCATTTTGCTTAAATAGGATAGCGAAACGTTAAAACTTAGTTTATAATTTTACATTAAAAATGCGGGTTTCATTTTGGTGATAATTTACTATTTTTGTCTGTTATAGGTATGCTACTTTATCTGGTGGTAAGTTAAACATAAGCCTAAAAAAATAACAATTGACACTGTAACGATGTGCTGGGGATGCCCCAATCTGCTGGGGATTGGATATATTAAGTCAAGTTTAAAAATATTGTTCTGAGGCGGTTAAGTGACTAATATTTATCATATAATTATCCATATTTCTTATTCACGTTTTTAAACGAATTGTTGTTTTATTGTTCTCAGTGAATTCAAATTCTATTTTTTGATGAAAAGTAACTGGTAAGTTTTCTGACGAGCACAAAACAAACGTTTACGTTCACCCCAAATGTTGATTAAACTTAAATATTTATCGGATAGATTTTCAAGTCCCCTTGTATGGTATAAGTAAGCGACGCAGACATCTGCATATCGAGTAAAAGCGCATCCAAAAGGCCGCAGGTCGTTGAAACTAAGGTTCCATAGATAAGGTTCTAAGCCTGCTGGAAGGGAGATTCAAATGTTTCTGCAAGTGCTTCTTCTTGACTGCTAGTTCCCACGCACTATCCGCCTACAATATCATAGCTTCCATCACCATTGTATGCATACTCCTAATAACTACTGGATGGAACCTTTCTGCTCTGGAGAGGAACTTATAAATGGCATAACACTTTTGGCTGTGCCTGGTTACATGTGTATTGATGGTTAATATTTCGTCGATAGTGAGGGCCAATACTTTAGTTACACCCGACATTTCGATGACGACTCCAACCATGCTGAGGTGTAGTGTGTCATATTTGAGCCTATTCGTCACCAATATGACCTTTGTTTTGTGGGAGCATATTTCAGTCAGTTTCTGATAGTCCTGCACATGCGCGTAAGCGGCATTTGCTACTGGATCTCTAGTGCCTAGTCATCTAGGAACACCAGGACCATATTGTCGGCAAATACTTGAACGTAAATCTTAGGCTTCTCCATTTTCATTAGCAATGGAACCAAGAGTAAATTGCAAAGTATCGACCCTTGCATGCACCGGCGGCGTGCCAAGCGCACTTTTCACGCTACTGAAAATAGCTGGCGATTAGCTGCCACTCGCTACATATGTGTCCTTCAACACAAAACGTATTAGAGATAATTTCGCCTGCCTCCGATGATTGTGCTCGCCAGTTCAATACGGAGCCTTAGAGTTGTCTCCCGTATAGTTAATTCGTAGATATATTATCAACTGACTGCTAAGTATCCATGTTTTAAGACCTTATGCTATTTTGACTATGAATGATTCGTCACAGTAAGGGCGCGTTCCCACTGAGTCGTTACGATTAATTTATCGTTGGACGACTGTCGTCTCTTGCTGTTCCCATTAATACGATTGTTTGTCGTCAAATTTTTTTATCGTTTAGCGACTATCGTATCTAGCTGTTCCCATTGGATCGCGATGACATTTTATCGTTTCACGACAGTCGCTTTGTCGTTAACACATCATTAGCAAGCTACAAATCTACAGTCAAATCAAGTGAAAGAAGGGAAATCACGTGTAAACGAGACGATATTTTTATCGTGGCTACGATAGATTTGCGGTAACGTTTTAGTCGTAACGATTTTTTATCGTTTTACGACTGTCGTGCTAGCCGTTCCCACTATCACGACAATCTGTTGTCACTGCAAAAAATGTCGTAGACGACAGTAAATCGTGTCGTTCTATATGTGAACACTCCCATTTAAACATATAAGCCACGACACTTAAAACTACACGATTATCTGTCGTCACGACAAAATGGGAACGCACCCTAACTGCTTTTAGATTGAACATGGTACAAGATGGTACAGGTGACGATACACGGATAAATATAATTATTTAAGATTTTCCTCATTGTAATAGATTTTGTGGTTTTAACTGATTTGGATACAGGTATATATTTATAGTATTATGTATGTTCGAAACAGTCGAAAATAAGAACATAAAATAATAATAACCTATACATCCGGCTTAGTTTAAAAAATTGAATGTAATATATACTTCAATATTGGTTTATTTAAAGTTTATATACGATATAGCAATGTTAGCATATTCCTAAGCTGATTTTTCAATTTATTCTTTCTTTCATATTTATTATCTGGTGGAATGCGCTTATCCCAGGAACTACTAGTTCGATTTGAATAATTATCTTTGTTTGAATAGCCAATTTATTGACCATGACTATATAACATCACGATTTAAGCCACGAGCCGCAGAACAGTAGCCCCAAAATAGCGCAGTTAACGTTTAAGTTTAAGTTTTATAACGTTTTCGCATAACTTTTATTAGCATAAGGATACTGCAGCATAATATTATTTACGCTTATTGCAATGGTTAGCATAAGTATCATTCGGTCTTATTTTTTCTGGCAAAACATATTCGTCTAATAATCATGGGCTATAATTTCATTTTGAATAATGGCACTACTCATAATTATTTTAGTATTACATCAAACTTTCACTTGAATGACCATAGAAACATCATCTCTTACATTTGTTTCTGTGTATTAAATATACGTATGTATATGTATATATTCATTTTATATAGTATTTATAGGTACGTATTATTTATATATGTATGTATTATCATAATATTTATACATAATATAAAAAGTAGTAAAATGTTGGATTACTATTTCAATCTTTGTAGTTTATACACCTGCCACAATCATCTCTGCACCACCCTAAGGTTGACTGGCAGAAAATGCTATATAGCATTAAGTCCGCCTTTGCATTAAAAATGCAGGAAGTGTAAAAATAAATAAATAAATAAATTCGAGCCATACAGCGTGTACAAGTAAAGTGGTGCTTTTATTTTGAATCTCTTGCCGCCATTGCGCCCACGATGGAGAAAACCTACGAAGACTGCTCCGAGAGCCATCCTGACGCTTCCACATCAGAATTGGGATGGGCCCACCACGACCCACGTGTTCAAAATGAAGACGCTAGTAACGAAAAATTGCTGGGCTTGTTGGAACTACAAAATCGCAATTTTCTGACGCTGACGCAAGCCATGAAAATACCTACTACATCGTCGCATGGCCTTTGTTTACCGGACTTCGATCCTGAGCAACAAGATATGGATGGACGTGCTTGGGTGACGAGAGCAGACATGTGATTGAAGATCAAGACCCGCATTGCGCCCCGCTTGTGGTCGCACTAATGCGTATCGTTTCTTGGGATGATATTGTGCAATGCAGTGTGCACAAAGGCGCGAGCTGCTATGTTGGTGAATCAGCTGAGATTTCAACGGTTAACGTGGTGAGAGTATTTTGTCAGATTTTTTTTTTATTGGTAGTGCCAATTTTATTTAGTGACGGAAGTTGTGAAACATTACGCATCTAAAGCTTCGAAATGTCGTAATCGTCGTGGTGATATCGCCATCACAGCGTACCGAGTGTTGTAGGTTCGAACCTACAACACATTTCAGTGTCTCGTGTAGGAATCGATTCCTACACGAGACACTGAAATGTGGAACCATTTGACTTTTACCGTATTTCATGCTAGCGTGTGGTTGTCTTACTACCGTAGTGACCTAGCTATAGCGTAGATATCGAATGGCGGTTTTGAGTTTGATACGCCGGTTAAAAAAAAAAGCGATTATTGTTATGTAGAAATGCGTAAATGTTGTCGCATGTAGAAACGCGAGGGTGGCTCGCACTCACGAACCTTTTGATCATATTATGCTTGCTTGCAAATAGATTATCGTGTCTCGGTCTTACTTTATGGAGTGTATCAGTAACGAGAGTGAGCGTACAGGCCGACTTGCATTATTCCAAACAAGTGTGGTTGGTTGGTTAGTGTAACCTGACCATAATCGAAAGATATTACTAGCGCCATTATTTTATCGACTCGTGGTGTTGATAATACCTAACTGTTTTCGTTTGAACGTGATCAGAGCCTTAGTAAAAAGTGGCACTGTTACTCGTTGTAATTCTGAGTTGCACAGACGATCTCGGTGTTGCAATTACACCTGCTTCTTTGTGTGCATAAATTTTTAACATGACAAGTTAAAATGTTTCTTACTCATGATTATTAGAGGGCACCACTAGTAAAATTAAATTAAATTTTAAGATTTTACGCGTGAAAATTACCTACTGTATGTTTTTAAAATTCGTGTGATACGCTGGGAATTTTTATCAAGTGCCCCGAGTTCTCTCGCCAATTCCAAGTTATGCTTAGGACGTTTAAGAGTGATAGTGTTTCTAGTAGAAGCTGTTAAACTCGATTATCAGACGTTGAAGAAAATGATTGAGTTATCATCGTAGTGCGTTACGATAATCAGTTTCAGAGATTTTAATTTTCATTGTAGGTAGAACTAGGTTAGTGATCGTTAGTGATGATTGTATGCTTAACCTTATTCTCATTAAATGGGTACTTTGTTAGTCGTTGCTGTGATAATTTTGTGGTACCCAGGTTACCGTCAGTGTAGATTTGCATAAACGGCTGCATGTTTAGCCATGCGTTGCCATTGGTTGGACCGGTAAAGTGCCTTTCTGGTTAGCCTAGTTTACCCTTGAGCTTTTGTGTTAGGCATAGTCTCCGTTGATGCGCAAACAAGACAGCCGTTAAAGCATTGTCATAGTATCACAAACGTTGTCCATCGTCTTGAACGCGAAAGGTCCGTTGCTGTATCGCTAATGATTAGGTTAGGTTATGCTTCGTATTTAGACTATCCATGACAAAATTATAACGCTGAAAAGACTAATTGGATACTTGGTAGTAAACTTAACATCTAGACTATCAGCCTAGTAAGATTTTTTTATAGTCTGCTATATGATAAGGAAAACCAACACAACATGTTGAACAAACCTAGTTTAAGATTACTTTGTTACGCTCGAAATGATTATCCGGGTGGTGTTGTGTAACCGGATGGAGGTTGAATAGCGTGATGTTGAAGACCCGATGGATGTCAGAGTATGAGCAATGCAATATTTTAATGAGTTTCCTATTATTTTAACGAGTATGCGTGTTGTTCAACATGTCAGCTTCGAGAGAAAGAGTTAGTAGTGATTTTCATTAAAACCCGTAATGATTTTGATCAGAGTATCTTCATTAATATAGAATAGCCGAACGACTAGAATGAGTGTTGTGCGATAATTTTCTTTTATTCCTAGAGCCAAGTACATTAAAGTGTGGTCGTTGATCGCAATCACGGATACTCTATTTAGTGGGTATACAATGAGACGAATCTTTGAAATACTAATGGTAGGTTTATTTCCTTTTTGGGTAATCCTGGTGGCTAGCGCAGCCTGATGGCCGGCGCGGCCTGGTAGCTGGCGCGGTCTGGTGGCCGGCGTGGCCTAGTCCCCGGCGCGGCCTGGAGGCCGACGCGGCATGGTGGTCGGCGCGGCCTGTTGGTCGGCGCAGCCTGGTGGCCGGCGCGGCCCGTGTGTGGCGCGCGGCCCGTGTGTGGCGCGCGGCCCGTGTGTGGCGCGCGGCCCGTGTGTTGCGCGCGGCCCGTGTGTGGCGCGCGGCCCGTGTGTTGCACGCGGCCCGTGTGTTGCGCGCGGCCCGTGTGTGGCACGCGGCCCGTGTGTTGCGCGCGGCCCGTGTGTGGCACGCGGCCCGTGTGTTGTGCGCGGTCCGTGTGTGGCGCGCGGCCCGTGTGGCGCGCGGCCCGTGTGTGGCGCGCGGCCCGTGTGTTGCGCGCGGCCCGCCGTGTGTGGCGCGGGGCCCGCGTGTGGCGCGCGGCCCGTGTGTGGCGTGCGGCCCGTGTGTGGCGCATGGCCCGTGTGTGGCGCGTGGCCCGTGTGTGGTGCGCGTCCCGTGTGTGGCGCGCGGCCCGTGTGTG
The DNA here is from genome assembly GCA_944739405.2 of Euclidia mi. Classification (NCBI taxonomy): domain Eukaryota; kingdom Metazoa; phylum Arthropoda; class Insecta; order Lepidoptera; family Erebidae; genus Euclidia; species Euclidia mi. The sequence goes on from OX123198.2 coordinate 40,591,160, forward strand.
GCGCGGGGCCTGTGTGAGGCCTGTATGTGGCTTTGAGGAGCCTGGTAATTGGTATAGCCTATCTGGCTTATAAGGGTTCGATTCCGGTGAGTCAAGAGAAACAACGTGATCGCTTCGAGTATGATTTAATACTCATTTAATTAGAATTAGTACCTTGAATATATAGTCTTAATCTAGGATAACTGACATCATCATCACATGAGTCTTAATCTAGGATAACTGACATCATCATCACATACCTATTAATTTTTTTTTTGTCCTACATACACCATACGCCCTACCAAAACAGAAAAAAATAAACTAACAGCTTTATTTTTTTTTATTAAACATTAAATAATTTTGTCCTATTTTTATGTATAATTTCTTCTTTATTATTACGTAAGATTTTAACATTAGGATCAAGATCATCTAATACCTTAAAGGGACCATCATACACATTATCAAACTTATTTCCAGTTTCATTCTTAACTAACAATAAATCATCTTTCTTATACATTATAGGTTTCAAATATTCATCAAATTTACATTTCCTTAACACTTTAGAGTTTAACAAATTTTGTCGTGCTTCGTATTGTGCTTTTTGTAATCTAAATTTTAATTGTAAGGGATAACTTTCGAAATTATATAAAGGTTCAACAGTACAATTTTGTAAACTTCTAGGAATGTTACATAATTTGCCAAATACAAGTTCATAAGGTGTATAGTTTGTTGACGAATGTACAGAGATATTATAGGAAAAACACCAATACGGGAGCCAGTCACTCCAATTTCTACTATTATTATCTGTTTGAATTCTCAAAAATGCATTTAATGACTTATGGGAATTTTCTAAAGATCCAATCGATTCATGGTGATAGGCACAAGCAACTGTTTGTTTAATATTTAATAATTTACATACCTCGGTCATTGTGCTGGAAATAAATTCAGTTCCCCAGTCCGTAGCAATTTCACGTCGGATACCATACCTTAATATAAAGTTGTCGACGAACGCTCGAGCCACGCTTACACTATCTTTCCTAACTAATGGATATGCTTCTACATACTTACTTAATTCACATTGTAATGTGAGTATATAAGAGTTACCATAATAATCCTTATCTAAGGGCCCAACTATATCTAAAAATATTTTATCAAAAGCCGACTGCGCAGTCGTAGTAATTACCATTGGTTGCTTAGTATGTTACGAATGCTTTTGTTTTTGTCACATTTCTAAACAAATTCTGCCACGTCCTCAGACATTTTTGGCCAAAAGTAGTATTTTTTTATATTATTTATCATACGTCTAGTGCCTGCGTGCCCACTCGTGGGAAGCAAGTGAAAGTCATTAAGTACTACTCGTTTGTCATCATCATTTACTATTCTTATTAATCCTTTTATGATATAAATTCGTGGACCGGTCCAATTATTATTTCCACAACATTTATTTAACCATTTAATATACTTCTCATTATTATTATTCTTCATAATATAAATTTCATTCATTGATAGTTTCTTACAGATAGATTCCAAATCTCTCACGAAAGCGTCTCGCGCTGAGCATGATCGAGAACTTGGGTCTATATAAATTGACATCTTAGATGGTATATAAATAAAATCATTTACTTTAACGTATTTAGCATTGGATGCTAATACACAAGTAGAAATTATTAACTCAGTACAATTTTTCGGTTTTCTAAGAATTTCAACGACTCTCGGTGGATCAGACCGATCATTTGTTTTGTTCTTATCGACCGACGAATTGCTACTTAATTGATTTTTCGTCATACTCCTAGTCATGATGTTCACAACATTTTGATTAATACTTTTTAATTCATCAGAAGTTATAACGATGCGAGATAACGCGTCTGCAGCCACGTTATTCACACCCTTAACGTATTCAACCACATAATCGTATTCATCTAATATTAGCCGAAATTTTAGCAATCTACTAGAAGGATTATTGAAACTAAACAGGTAAAGTAAAGGTTTATGATCAGTTTTTATTATAAACTCTTTACCAAACAAAATATTTAACTGACCAAACAATAGCAAGGAGTTCCTTTTCTATCGTTGGATAATTTAATTCTGATTTATTTAATGGTCGGCTTGCATATGCAATTGGTAAGTCATTTTCATTACATAAAACGGAACCTATGGCTAATCCAGAAGCATCTGTATGCAATATAAACTCATTTTCCTTGTCAAAATTTGGATATTGTAATATTGGGGAATTGGTCAAAGACTGCTTTAATAACTGAAAAGAATTTTCACACTCTGTATTCCAAATAAATTTAACACCTTTTCTACAAAGTTTATTTAACGGAATTGTTATTTCAGCGAAATGTGGTATAAATTTACGGTAGTAATTGACAAAAGCGACAAAACGTCTGACTTCGTCACTATTTTTTGGGATAGGATAGCTCTGTATTACTTGCGTCTGTTCAGGGTCAGGTGACACTCCACTAGCAGAAACAGCGTGCCCTAAATACAGCAATTCTTTCTTTAGAAATTGGCATTTTTTGGGGTTAATTTTTAAATTTACGCTCCTAAGTCTTTCAAAAATGTCAATTAAATGTTTATTATGATTTTCTAAACTTCGTCCTATACAGATTAAATCGTCTAAATAAATAAGGCACTTTTCATGGTTCAAAGCAGACATTGCTACTGTCATTAGGCGACTGAAAGCACTAGGGCTGATTTTTAAACCCATTGGCAGTTGTTTCATCTGATATTGTTTACTTGTAGTAAATGCTGTGTACTTTCTGCTTTCAGGGCTTAATTCTAATTGAAAATAACCTTGGCTAAGATCTTAATGGCTAAAATATATTGCCCCTGATAAAGAATCGAGGATATCAGAGATGTTAGGCAAAGGAAATTTATCATCTTGAAGGCTGTCGTTTAATTTTCTATAATCAATAACAACACGCCTTTTTTTATTACCACTGCTATCAGTTTTCTTAGGAACCAATAACACAGGGCTGGACCACTCACTAATACTTTCTTCTATAATGTCATTACGCAACATTTCGCCAATTTGTCTATCAATTTCAGCTTTTTGACTTTTAGGAAGTCTGTATGGTTTGGTATATACAGGGCAAGTATTATCTTTTACATGTATGGACTGCTGGTACAAGTTGGTAACACCTAACTTATCACCTGGCAGCAAAAACACATCAGAGTACTTTGCGCAAATGTTTTCAATTGAAATTTGTTCCTCTCGATTTAAATGTTTAAAATTCAAAATAGAAAACAAACGCTTGACACGGTCAGCATTTAAATTATTACCACTAAAAGAACACAAATAATAATTATTTAAACTTACAACGTCCGGTGTAAAATAACTTAAACAAACATCTGTCTCTCTAGTATTCAAAAACTTAAGAGGTATTTTACCGTCCTTAGGCTTCACTAAGATTGAAGCTAAAAATAAACCTTCGCATAATTGCTTAGGCATAATAACACATTCATCTTGTAAGTGTGTCTGCACTAAATATGTAACTTCACACCTGGCCGGTATTGTCATGTAACTATTTTTGCCTAGTTGTCCCATTTGTAACGGAATACTAACGGGTACCTTATGGTTAATAGTCAGAACATTTTGTTCAAAATACAATTAAATTTACTCAAAAAGTCTTGTCCCAAAATGCCATCGGTTCTACAAGAAAAGTTTTTAAATACATAAAACTTATGCTCATACTCAACATTACCATAACTTAATGTAAGATAAACAAAGCCATCGCAATATACGTGACCTCCTATACCATTTATTTTAATCCGCTCTATATGGAATGGAACATTACAGTTTTCTAATACATCTTGCCTAACTATGGACAATGACGCGCCGGTGTCAAGTAACCAACTACGGGACACTTGAAAAACACTTAAATTTATTGAATTAATATTCTGACAATAAAAATGTTCATGCACGAAAAAACAAATTTTTATTCTCAGTTTCAGTCTTTACTTCAGAATTCTGTATGGATTGAGAACTATTACTGCTGTTACTCGAATCAGCTAAGTTAATCTGATGTTGTCGGGCCGGGTGACGAAAAGTTGTGTGGCCATGAAAACCACCACGACCGCGATAATTAGATGAATTATCAAAGTTACGAATTCCACTTGGACCACATTTATTACCACGACCACGATTATTATAATTCTGTGAATTTGAAAATACTCTAAACGTACTCCTATTAAAACTATTCTGAAAATTACCACGTTGATAACGGTTTGACCTACCTCAGTTTTGATGGAAGCTCATCACTCGTTCGCCTTCTGCATTCGGCGCCATCTCGTCCAATGCACCTTGGATGGCATCCTTTAAAGTGCTTTAATTTCGTGCTGCAATAATCGTACTGGGTCGACTGTTACGCAGGCCGTCGGCAAATCTTTTAATCGCAATACGCTCATTTATTGGCCTCAATGTTTTATATGCTCCGGAATCGCCGTTAGCCTGTGTAATAGTCAAATCCACGAATAACTGCTCCAGCTCCTTACCGTGCTCCTCAATACTCTTGTTATTTTGTCTCGCATGGTGCAGCTTATTCTGGATCGCTGTGTCTGATTTTTTGGGCAACAATATGTTACGCATGTCACTAATTAAATCTGTAACAGATGAATAATCATTACGCATGCGCAGCTTGGCGCTTTCTGATATACGGGACATTAAAACAAATTCGATCAGTCGCTTTTTGCCACTATCATCAATCATAGAGTCATACATTTCGATACTTGAGATTAAACGTTTGGTTGTATCAATATCCCCTGTCATTACGGGCAACAATGCATTGGCAGTTTTCAGATCAAATTTCTCCATGGTGTTTATCGTAACCTCTGTACTATCCGAACAAAGCTGAACAATTTTTGAATATAATTTAATTATTTTTGTACATAAGTCTGTCACAATATTGATTTCATCACTCTCGATTTCCTTACTCTTTATCTTTAAACTAATTATCTTTTGTAAAGAACAAAACTGTGTATATACAACATGTAACAAGTTTAAATGCACATCCTGAAAGTACTTTGTTCAGAATCGGCAACTGAATCCATTTCCGTCATTTTTTATATTGTTTATTTTTAGTCTTAAAATAATTAAAATAACGTAAATTGTAGTCACTCATTTTTTTAAAAATTGAGCTATACGAAAATAAACCTTAAATCAAATCAGAATGGCTTATTTTTAAATGCATTTTTTAAATGGTTCCACGTTGACTTACACAAACGCACACATTAATACTACACATTTAAAAAAAAATGAGCTATTCAAAAATAAACCTTAAATCAAAGCAGAACGGCTTATTTTTAAATGCATTTGTAAAATGGTTCCACGTTACACAAACGCACACATTAATACAACACAATAGACGGCAAAAGACAATAGCACACAATTGACCACCAAAATGTCTATCATCTATCTTTCACTAACGTAGGTAATAAACAACGGGAAAGAGCGAGACGTAATGTCTCGCTCGCGCTGGCGCATGACAAGCGCAGCGGGCGATGCGCTTAGACATGTTATGACAAGTACAACCGGGAATATCTATCTGATTCTATCAGTGAGTGCTGTGAAAACCTTTTTAAAAGTTCACATGTTTACAAAATGTGTAATGGTGTATAATTTAATAATTATCAACAAGCCGGTTCCGGTGTGGAATGTTCAACATCATCATGATGTTGACTTGACACCCCTGGACTTTCTCATTGTGGAGAAATATTAAATCACCAGTTTATTGTGACGAGAGAAAAAGTGCCGAGTAGTTAATTAATTAAAATACTAGCTGCTTTGAAACAGTAAAAAGATGTAATTTATGAGGAAATAGTGCAGTGCTACGTGGAGTAAAGAAATGTGATTTAAGCCTGTAAGTTATTTTATTATTCTATTATTGTAAGTATTTAGATTCACAAGACAACTTTAAACACGCCGTTCTTGTTTATTTCTCTCATTGATATTCTTTTACTTTATCGATCAATAATGCTAACTAGGTATGATTAAGTTAAGATAGTCACAATATTCACTTACGATGTTAAGAAACAATAGATCGTGCATATTAATAACAAACAATAAATGATTCGACTGGCCACTCCATAGCCTAAAAGTGTGATGGAAAGAAATACTCATAATATCTTTGGTAATATTAACAGTGGCCGACAAATTTTTCAAACATCATTTTTGTAAACCCCACTGTATCAGAGTGTGGTTTACAGACTGAATTTCAAACATTTTGTTATATCGTATCGTGTTTCGTTCCTATCAGATCGCTGTTGTTTGTTTACCATAGCAACCGTTTCGTTTGTGTGCGTGCGCAGATTTAGAGTGACCACGATTTTCACTTTTAATTGAGTTAATACTTTCTTTAAAAAACATTATTTATGCAAATAAAAAAATATTTCAATGCATGCATTATGATTGTAACAAGGTTTTCTAATTGGGGTGTCTGAGGATGTGCGTTATTTCCATTACACGTTGTATATCGTTTGTCTTATGTAACTTAATTTCTCTTATAGTAGATGACCTTCGACTCGGGCCTAGTTTGGTGAGGTAATCTTATATACTTTAATTTATCAAATACCTCCTTAGCCTCATTTACCATATTTAGCCATAACATATTACTTAAGTCTAGATATTAATTAATAATATAATCGTCACGATATCATGACATTAGACATGAATAAGAAAAATTAAATATAAACCACATACAAAGTTAAATTAAAAGAAAATAATATCTAAGATATATAAGTAAAATAGGTGTAAAATGTTTTTACGATACACATTTTATTGATTTTTGACTACACTAGCCGCACTTGTTACCTCGCGCATTTATTACCGTACGCACTTATTTTGGCACAAATCACCCACTTTGTACTCACGCCGGAGAAGTCCTAGCCGCCGGGACACCAGTGGCCTGTCTACGGAACAAGCTCAGCGATCTTCGCAACTCGTACTCATTTATGCCTCTCTTGATCCATTTGCCATGGCATTTTCTATACAAACGCAACAGCAATACCGCTCCTCCAACAGCCAAAACAACACAAATTTTTATGAGAATATAGTTTGTGCTACTTGCATGCTGCAACAACTGGTCCGTAGCAGCGGATTTCCAGCGCCGATTTGCGCTACTATCACCTCTTGCTCTTTAGACGGTTGCTTGCCCATACTGTCTCTTTGTAAAACGAAAAACTCGCGAAAAACAGTTCAAACGTACGAAAGTTACGCCAAATAGTAAGAAATCGTTCCAACGTAATGAAATCATTATTAGTCTTAAAACTTCACAAACCACTCAATGTTTATGTTAACGATTCCTTTAACGGCACATCGCGTCGCGCTGGCAGGGTCGCCATATAAGGGTTCGATTCCGGTGAGTCAAGAGAAACAACGTGATCGCTTCAAGTATGATTTAATACTCATTTAATTATAATTAGTACCTTGAATATATAGTCTTAATCTAGGATAACTGACATCATCATCACATGAGTCTTAATCTAGGATAACTGACATCATCATCACATGACTATTAATTTTTCTTTGTCCTACACACACCATAGGCTGAAACTGGCAATGAAAGTGAAGGTAGTTTATTAAAGGAATTAGGTTAGAAGATGTAGAGTCCAAAGACCTTAGCTTAAATGTTTTGGTTTACTTTGTTTGAAATAATATCTTAAGAGATACCGCGATAGTGTCAGTTTTACTTTGAGTTTCCTGATTATTGATTTTGATACTGAAATTTTGTAATGGAGAGAGGATCAGAGCATAACTGACGATCTTGGAGAGAGTAAAGAGTTAGACAAACCTGGTTTAAGATTACTTTGTTAAGGACCCCTATAAGATAATTGAGCTGTTGGATGGTGATAGATACCTGCTTAAGGCTCTTAACTCTAATAGAACTTATAAGTATGCACACGATTGTGTTTATAATATGCCCGAATGTTACGTTCCATTAGAGTTAATTGGCGCACTAGAACCAGTAGTAGAATGTGCCGATGACGGCGCACGAGATTAATTTGGTTTCTATTTTGTGTAAGTGTAAACAATAAGCAGCTAACAATTGACGTGACTTGACCGACAAGCCTGTGTGGCACCGACGAGCCTGTGTGGTACCGACAAGCCTGTGTGGCACCAACGAGCCTGTGTGGCACCAACGAGCCTGTGTGGCACCGACAAGCCTGTGTGGCACCAACGAGCCTGTGTGGCACCAACGAGCCTGTGTGGCACCAACGAGCCTGTGTGGCACCAACGAGCCTGTGTGGCACCAACGAGCCTGTGTGGCACCGACAAGCCTGTGTGGCACTGATAAGCCTGTGTGGCACTGACAAGCCTGTATGGCACTGACAAGCCTGTGTGGCAATGACTGGCCTGTGTGGCATTGACTGGCCTGTGTGGCATTGACTGGCCTGTGTGGCATTGACTGGCCTGTGTGGCATTGACTGACTGGCCTATGTGGCATTGACTGACTGGCCTGTGTGGCATTGACTGGCCTGTGTGCCACTTACAAGTCTATGTGACATCGCCTAGGTTGTAGACGTTAACTGACGTAAATGATTTAGTTGATTTTGTCTCTTCAGTGTGTGTGTATTGTTTGATGATACATTCAACGAATTTAAATTTGACATGTAAAATGTATTCCGTGTGAAACGAATAGTTAATCATAATTGATTTATTGGTCAGGAAGGCCAAGACAAGTCTGGAGTAAATCACTGTATCTGTTATTCACAGGCGAGAAAGTTACACACGAGGACGTGTGAAAACGCAGGACGGCCGTGACGGCGCGCTGATTATTTAAGAATTATTTTAAGGTTTAATTTAACCATAAAAGTTGTCTTTACAAATTGTTACTTAATTTACCTATGGTTGTAATCGATTAGTAGTAAAATAGAATTGAGAGCGGGTAACCCCGAATAGAGTAGTAGGTGGCGCCAAACGCGGTGACAGTCGTCCATTACTCTGACAGCTGTTGCACCGGGCGGGCATGTGCTAAACTATTGGCTCACAAATTCATAATCGTGTTTCATCCTCCATATTTTATTGTATTTCGTGCCAAATAGTTATAAATTCGAGCATTACAGCGTGCACAAGTAAAGTGGTGCTTTTATTTTGAATCTCTTGCCGCCATTGCGCCCACAATGGAGAAGACCTACGAAAACTGCTCCGAGAGCCCTCCTGACGCTTCCACATATATATTTTTGGTTAAAGAACTAAGGGTATCAAAGCATTTTATGGTGGTCATTATATTTTAACCCCATTTTTTTATTACTTACCTATAAAGCGCCTTGAATTTTGCGATTACTTCACATAATCCTAGGTAATGCTACTGAGGCGACAAAGCCAGCGGTCAGACTTCGGCTAAAGAAATTAACTGACATATCATAGCTTACACTCAACATTATACTAGCTATAAACATGAAAATGGAATCAAGGAGTCTTCATATGGTGTAGCAAGTAACTAAGAAAATATCTTTTTTAGATTATCCTTACCTGGTACAATTTTATTAGGGTTGCAACATGTTTACTTATACTAGAGAATGTCCGCAACACATACGTATATTTTTATTTAACTGTTTTCTACCTGAACCCTTGGACATTTTGGGAAATCCCTTTTTATTGAACCCTTACTCTTGTCAAGGAACCTATATTCCTTTAAGCTTTTTGTGCCTAGTAGTTTTAGTTTCAGCTGTGCGTTGTCTGTCAGTCAGAATCGTAGGTATTTTTTTATATATTCATTATACAGAAAGTTACATTTGGCTAAATGCTAGCGAATACCCCGAAGTATGCCCGTTTACGCGAGTCCGGTTTTGTGAAGCGCGTAATGTAGGGCGCGCGTAAGCGCGTATGCTGAAACGTCCGTATACGCGCAGAAAAATACGCTAATCTGAAACCGCCCTAAGGGATGGACGCTTGATTGCTAGTTACCTGATTTAAAAGCTATCGAAAACTGATATTCGATTATGATTTTACCATGCCGCCCAAACAAAAATAAATTACATTACAGGATTCGAAAGACATTAATGTAAACCAGTTTATTATAAATATATTTATTGTGTAGACAGATTATAAAAATTAAGTATCATAAAGGAACAAACATTGCTATGATTAATTTTTTATGATATCACATAATAATAATATTCTACCACATTCACACAACACCATCTAGTCCCAAACTAAGCAGAAGCTTGTACTATGGGTACTAGATAATGGATAAACATACATATATACTTTTTTTTGTAAATACATACATATTATACATAGAAACACCCAGACCAAGACAAACACCCATGTTCATGCACCATTTGTGTGCGCCATTTGTTTGACTTGAGCGGGAATCGAACCCGCGACCTGCGGCGTAGCAGTCGCTTACACTCCCGCTGCGCCAACCGGTCGTCGAACATAATTTAGGTTAAATTAGATTGTGAATCAATTTCGTGTTCGCAGATGAAGAAGCTCTTTCGATCGCAAGCGATGTCGTTCAGTTCTCCGCTAAAGGTCATCGAACCACATCGTTCACGATCTCCTCCGTCAGGTTGGCCGCTAGCCCAAACTGCGTAGCCACTCGCGTCTAGTGTTACCCCACCTGGAATCATTCAAATAGTCCCGATATAGCCCCAGGAGAACATATTTATTGAAAATAGGTTTTACTTTGACACATATTTGAACCTCTTACCGGCCCGGCCACGGCTTACAGCGGCGGGCGGCAGCGGCGAGCGTTTTTAATACATGGCGCGCTTTACTCCGAACCGACGACAACCGATGTCACGTCAAAATAAACGCGCCATGTACATCGAAAATGTTCACCGCCGTGGGCCGTGGCCGGGCCGTTAGATATTGCAAATATTTTAATCATTCAAATATTTGCGATGTCTGAGCGAGTCAGACCTTTCATTTTATCTCCAGACAACAGTTGGTATATTCCTTTTTAAGCAAAGCACCTTCCTTTTTAACAAATCATTTATTTACATTTTTAAGTTACTAAGACTTAATGTTTTACTGGTCTTAACTAATCATTTAATCTTCGTCGAGAAAGTGTGACCTAAAATAGTAGTCTACTACTACTGGGGGCTACTACACATGAGTAGATAATCATGTGGTAGTAGCCCCCAATTGTAGTATTGTAGTGTAAATAGCGCAAAATTATTTATGTTGAAATAAATTAGAATAAATTAGTCAACCACAAAGGTAAACACTAAGTATGGTAAGAACCAATACAGAAAAAAGCTGCGTTATATCAGAAAGCTTTTAAGGTATACCTCTTATCACCTGCCATCCCTCGTCGTGTTTATTGTGAAATCCCAAATGTACAACACCACGTGTAAAGTTGCCTGTGACTCGATCTTTCTCCACCTTTGCTGTTAATTTGACGAGATAATCAGCTTCTTTTTGGTCGTTAATCACTGCCAGATATGACTGCTCAGCGTTGCACACTGAGTATGCCTCTGTCCAGTCCATCGGCTTCACGTGAAACTTGTAACATCGACCCAACTCTTCATTAAACTCGTAATCTGTAAATACGAAATTCATTCCAGTTTTGAAACCAAACTCATTTAATTATGGATAAATTGGAGGAGTACAGACAACATAGTAGTCCAGTAATGAGGAGCTCTTTAGACTACTCAAACGCATGTCTCCTGTTTTGTTCGCATAGTAAATGATTTCTTAAAACTATATATTTTAACTAGATTAGAATAGAAAAAAGATGAAAGATAATTTTACGTAACTTATCTCAATAATATTATTCCTACATCTTACTATTTTTACTTACCCATATTAGGCATTTTACACTGCCGATTCCACTCCAACGACACAAGGCTCTTCTTACAGATGAAGGGACCCTTACTGCTACACTCAATATCATTGATGGTGGCGTCCGGTCTTATATCGGTACAGTCTTCCTCAAATGCGCCCTCACCGTTATTTGGTTCACCCTGACCCCATACGTGATAAACGTCTGATATTGGACGACCTAAAATCAGAACACGTTTACGAAAATCTTAAAATATATAAAGACTACATTATTATTTTAATTATTAAATTTGTTCTTTTAAATTATCCAAGCCCAACACGTCCATTTCATTATTTGCCGGTTTTAATTTTCCGGTTTTGTCATTACTTGCCGGTGTTGTCTCATTGTCTTTCATCACCATTAAAATTTGATAATTTGCAAATCATACCGTCAATAGTTACAAACACTCCTTTGGCGACCAAGGATGATATGCCAAGATGCATCCACGTGAATCTGGGTTGTGTTTCCCTCCAAAACGCCACAACAGCCTGAGCTTCATCAGTGTTCTCGGGGAAGAATAAACTAGCGCCCTCTAGCGCACATACGCGCTTCGCTTCGAACCATGTCTTGTGCAGCGTATGAATCTTATAGAATCCTCTTATATGCTTAAGATAATGGTAGTCATTGCGAAAGAACTTTTTATCTCTTTGAGCGTCTAGAATAAGAAAATATATGTGAATTTATCATTTATGGGTATTTGAAATATTAGTTGTGTATATTTATGTTAACAATTGCTTTGATATCAACATTTATCGCTAAAAGTTGGCAATCAACATATTTTTATTGGTCTTTTGACCTGACACATTAACCATCAACAAGAAGATACAAAATATCTCCTAGTTTCCTTGTTTTATTAGCATTATGCAATATGTTCTGCTTTATAGATTAATCGAAAACTCACGTGAATAACCGGACACAACAAGTAAAACGAACAATATTTTACAATACATCATCAATAATTATGTAGTTACACAAAATATCACAGCACAGGTCAGTGTCTCACTTCACATCATACTCGTCTGCTCGGTAGTGCAAAGTCACCAGAGGCGTAAATACATTTACCAACACGTTATTTTCTACAGCACCGATATATTTAATGAAGTTATTCTTACATCACTGCTAGATTATCCTGCTATAACGTTGTTATATTTTTAAACAGCACCATCTACCAAAAGTAGCAGAGCATTTATTTGTTTTACAGTCACTCAAACTTTTGGAATTAATCGGAGTTACTCGTTTTTTATAGGTGGAAAAGCACTAAACATTCGCCGGATACTGTATCATACTGCGCAGATGGGATATATCAATATACACCGTGTTTTTTAAGTCAGTGTTTTGCCGAAAAGTATGTACTCAGCCCATGATATAGAAGCTACCTATAATATTATTTTTACCAAATCTACCAAAAGATAATTTATATTTTTCTCTAAAATCAGTATTTCATAGGACTTAAATGTGTCGTGAACGCAGGGTAAGCTACTTTTTAGGTTATAAATAAAGTGCATTGACCTTACGCATCGACCGTCACATTGTGCATTGTAATGCTATGAAAAATAAATTTTGGCGAAAAAAAACTCTGATTAAAAAAAAAATACTATATATTCTCAATTAAATAACTAAATTTTCTAAAATAAATATTATAGGTAGCTTCATTTATAGGCTGAGTACATACTTTTCGGGAAAACACTGACTTAAAAAACACGGTGTATAATGAATATGATTGAACCAAGGGCGTGTTGCATGAAGGTTATGTCAATTGAAATAAATCCATATAAAAAATATCGTTAAAATTCCTTCACACATCGTATTATAATACATAAAAAAGACATAAATAAAACAGCGTGTTTGGTTATTACATACTAAGGTTGTGTTTTATATATTTATTTTATTTTCTTTTCAATAATTCCTTATTATTGCACATATATACTCCGGGGCTACAGTTACTATCGTGGTGTCCTCGACGCACACTTACAACGACTTCACCCGGAATTCGGCCCTCTGTTTGGTGCTGGCAGGCCGCGTCGCAATCATCCGCGCAGAGGAATACTAATTTTTAAGCGTTGCATCTCACAAGCATCATCCGTCCATCTAAGTAATCCAACCCAAAGCCGATCAGATCAAGGTACAACGTGAAAAAGTGATTTAAACCTTCTGAGCTTGCGAATGGCTTGGCTTAGCTGGTTAGACATAAAATCCCAAAATATTTTTTTATAATAATGAAACTAAGTCAAATACACAGAGGCAAAAGTTAAATAATAAGGTGGTAATCGGCAATTTATTCATTTTCTAGCAGTTTGTTTTTCGTGAGAGTGTGTGGCCAACTCTAGTGTCGGAGTTTTCAGACCACCGGAAGGCCTCCGACATGGTCTAACGATTCTTATGCTGAGACAAGAACCGGGACCGACAGCTTTACGTGCCCTCCGAAGCACGGTAGCGCTCAGATGTAAATGCCACACGTGGTCACCCATTCAAGTGGCGACCTGTGCAAGCGTTGCTTAACTTTGCCGATCTGTTACGAACGGCTAGCCAAGCTGTGAAAGCAGTATAATACATGCATCTATCTAACTATACATAAGATAAAATATAAAACGTGATAAACTCAAAAATATGTATAACTAATGTATAATATATGTATAAATATATGTGTTATTCCAAAGTAAGGTTTAGAATTATAATTCATGTGGACGGAGCCACGAGTCAATTCAAGTATTGCATATATCACAAAAGTCTCCAATAACATTTATATGAATATAAAGCAGTGTTATAAAAATATAGCAATATCGTCCACCTTTATTCGCATTTACCGTTACTGAACCTTCTTATACGTTTAACTACACATGTGTGTGTATCAACAGGAAAAACAAGTTGATGAGTTGTTTATTACGTTTATATTATTTATTGAGACGATATATAAGAGAAACATGTCAGCCTGTACCTTTTAATACATTGGTAGTCCACTTTTTACTGCGCCGTTTGCTTTTTATTTCAATTCTATAATTTATTCGAGTATTCAACGAATATTCAAGTAGGTATGCATAAAACTATGTAATGGACTACTTTTTAGACGACTACGGCGAAGCCAAAAGGTAGACTGATGTTTTTTGCAGTCTATGTATGTATGTTTGTATGTTCCACCGTAGCGCCCAAATTACTTAACCGATTTTAATAAATGGAGTGTCAAAAGATTCGTAATAATGGCCCGGGTGACATAGGCTATATAAATTTTGTTTAAGTTTCCTATTACGGAATTAATAACTCAGATTCTAACCTCAAAAAAAATTTTACTGAGATAATCATTACGTGTTTGGTATTAAAAGAACGGTATTGTTAAGCACATTACAAATATGCACATATATTATACTGCTTGAGTAAACTATAAGTTTAAAACGCGGTTGTACTTACAATTCGCGCGGTTCAGACGCTTTGAGTTACCTATTTTCTTTCTTTCTTCCTTTAAATATGACAATATAAATATTTCAGTATCCATCCCACAACTTAACACACGCACACACACACACATACACACACACGCGCGCGCACATACACACGCACACACACACACACACACACACACACACACACACACACACACATTCTAATATGCAAGGTTTATCAAAACTACATAATATTACTTTTCTTTTTCTTTATTTATTTTTGGCAATTGTTTTACAATATTTATATTAAAACTGTCTCAATGCTTTATTATGTAAGTTCTGTATTGTGTCATTAGAAGGTTGCTGGTACTTATGGCTCAGGTTCTCCTATTTTAAGTACCAGCCGCACATATATTGTAGCTAACTATATGTTTTCATTTAATAATTTTGTTATTATGTTATATATAATTGTACATAATTTTGTTATGCTTGCTTGTGAAACAAATAAATAAATAAAAATAAATAAAAAAAAAGTATCCGCACCGGTATACGGAAAAGAATTAAATAAAATATACGGAAAAGAATTAAATAAAAAAAGGTTTAAGACTATAAACCGACTACGTAAAAAGGGGGTCTAAAAGAACGAAACAATAAAATATGTGAACAATAGGTGCGACCACGGTTCTAGCTTGAGCATATCTGTACTTATACTATTCTGGATTTATATCTGAATTACCTATTTTCTTGTTTCGTCCTTTTTAGACCCCCTTTTTACGTAGTCGGGTTATAGTTTTTGGACTTATTTTTTTTATTTATTGACTGTTAGATAATACAATTCCTATCTCAAAGGAATAATATGTATATAGAAATCATTTGCTGTCACGTAAAAAACCCAGTGATACATACCATACACTGCTTTAATGAGTGTTATTTCGAAACCTCCCATGAAAACGCAAATACACAAACCGTGGACGAAAACTCTTCCTTTATAGCTGGCTCTGTTTATTTCGGTGATTCTGTAAGTATATTTATCTGTTGAAAATCATCTAATTTACTACAGCATGTAATACCACTACCACCGACCCCCATTAATCCCAACAGTATTTTTTGTTTCTGTTTTCATTTTTTTGTACAAAGTCATTCACAGAATACGTCATGTGATGACCCAGCTTGTGAAGTTACCTTTGTCGTAATATGCCTAATATTATACGCCAGTTATACCGGAATTCTGGGCCTAATTATTAGGCCCAGAGTTACCAAGAATTGAAAATAGCCGATATTAATATATTATTATGTCTGATGCCTTTGAATTGTAAAACACGGATAACAAATCTCAAAAGTATGCAGAGCAGTAGGTGCACGACTGTCAATTCTTTTTTATACCTATGTTCCATACTTATGTCTTGTCTCTATAATAAAGTAGTTATAAAATTACGGAATCATTACTTTTCTAATAAAACAGCAACATGTAAATCCAGTTTTAGTTAGATTCGGTGTGCACAATTTCAATCTAAATTGGCATAATAACATAACGTATATTTTAGTAATTTGCACAGCGCCATCTAGTTAAAACAAAAAAAAACAATAGATTATGCGGTTCTTTGCATTTCAATAACTTTCCAAAGATGCAAACTATGATATTAACGCATTATGAACCGTTTGAAGTGATGTATGCACCGATATTAATACGCACTGCTCGATACTTATCGGAAGTTATATAATGACGATATTTATTCATTCACCATTCTACGAGTGTAAGATTCATACAGTGCCACACCTTGTGCAATTTAAGAGTTTTGCTTCAAGGTGTTTTACGTTCTCTTTCCCTTTGCTCCTAATATTTGGCTCGTTAGAGAATCATTTTGGTTTCTTGAGCAATTTGAACTTCAATTTTTTTATTTTCTTAGAATTTCTTAAGAAGATGATCTCATATTGTTACCTTGCCTTTAACTTTAACAATTAAATAAATTAAATAGGGCTAATAGCAAAGTATTAAATGAAATAGAAATAGACAGTTACTTTCATACTAGGAACACAAAATAAAAAGTTATTGGTTGATGTGGCCCTTAAAATTGGGAATTTCATCGGCGAGATTGTCTGGTTTCCCCGTAAATATGGCGGAAAAAAATACAAATACTGGCACATTTACTGCTCCTCTAACCGGTTTCATAAATGGCTTAAACGCTTCGTTACTAAACAAACTCAAAAAACATATTAATTTATCTCTTATGCTCTCACAGCATAATTAAAACAAGCGATTTCGAAATATTTTTGAACTTAGAGCCCTTTAAGTCATATCTCAAATGACACTTCACTTAGCAAAGGTTGTTCATATTATATGTACATTTACAAATGTTTTAAATCTATTTGAAGAATAGATATTGAGAAAATGTTCTGATATTGTTACGCTTTTTAGGAATGTCTAATTAGACACGGCGTCGATTATCGCTGCACGGTAAGTTGTCTTTAGTTAAGACGGTGGAATCCTAAATTGCCAGCTGTTCCTTTTTCGTTCCTTTGTCGTCATGTGGTTATTGTTTGAGTCATAGTCCAGTCACTTTAGGGATTCACCTCGGAATTTGAGATAATAAGCTGGAAACTCGTATACAGCTTCATTTAGGCGTTCTAAAAGTTGTTTCAAAAGTCACATATTATCTCGTGTCTGCGTCGTAAGTTATTCGAGGTCAAAGGTCACGAAAATCGGTTTTTTGCAATTATCTCCGTTTCTATGGTTCCAATCACTTCAACACCTATCATAAAAATTAAAGATAAAAAAAATTGCCACAACTTTTGTCTCAACTCTTCTTCTGTACGCTCAACCCTTTTCGAGATAGAGAGCGGAGAGCACCCAGCGCTCAGGCATATATACTGTTATACAAGGTCACGCTGCGGATGCAGAAAATCGGGCTTGCAATGCACTTTAGCTTGCGGACAATGCAATGGGCAAGCTTGTCTCAATGCTGTTGTATTGCAAGACGATCCTGAGGAAGAAACTGCATTTGATCCAGAAATTTTAGAAGGTTTGGAGACAAATAAAAAATCATGCAGGTAAACGAAGACGATGAAGATGAAATTGAAATTTTCAATTTCCCAGGAGATAATGATGAAGAACAAGAAGAAAATTGATATTTTTGAACTTCAAGTTATTGAAGAATTTAAATGTACATTTAATTTTAATTGTAACAAAAGTACAGCTACTAAATAAAAAATAACTTAAATTATATTTACTTGATTTATTTCTATATACAAGGTATTATTCACCGAGATTCACGGTTGACCTTTTCACGTTCACGTTTTTTGCCTAAAGTGACTGGACTATCAGGTGCAACTGCAATGAGAAACTCTTCCCCACAGGCTAAAAGTTAGAAGACTTATCCATAAAACTAGCGCGGTGTCCTCAATATCTTTAGGCGGCGTGAAAGACGTTCGATTCGCTGTTAGCATACTTTACCTCGACGGTAGGTGGCGTTTTGTGAAAAATTAATAGCTTGAGTTACGTACAGTAAATTCGTAGTATTAAGCAATAAACTGTAACCATATAGGGGAGACCGGGTATGGTTGTCACACTGGTTGGTTGTCACAGGGGCCATAACAGACAATTAAACGGCGTGGTAGGAGCGAGGGAGTAGCACATCCATTTGTACCTCATGTCAGCGTATTCCGACATGCCGCTTAATGGACTTATTCGACCACTCGATATTCTATTATGACCTCTGTGTGATAATCATACCCGGTCTCCTATACTCCCCTTTAGAGATAAGAACCGTAGTACCATAAGTTAGCTCTAAGAAATTTGTATTGTATTAAATCAGTTGAGATTAAAGACTCAAGGAGACAACATCGTGTCTTTTTTAAAAGCTCCCTCGGTTCGCCACGAACATATCTGGCGCAGTCGGTAGGATAGTGGCAGTCATCGTCCTAGCGAATCAAACTCTTTGCAAAGACACGGCGCGAATCAAACTCTTTGCGTCCGCGCCGCTATCCCAACAAGAACCCGTCGCGAACCCTGGGCAGCAAGAAGCACAGTCACCAGTCACCGCTCAACTCACCAGGCAGATGGAGCTCTACTGGAGGTAAGATCAAACTCTCATACTACTCAGTATCCCGTCTTTTGCCATTTCCCACCCTAAGGCTTCCTGTATACGACGCCGGACCCGCACCGGTGCCGCACCGCAATACTGTGTATTCACATCAAAACCGCATCGCCACCGCGTCGACGCTGCACCGACGCCGCATAAATACCGCATTGTCACAACGCTAAATTATAAAGCAGTGATCACAGTTAAGTATAGGATTGTCTGTGTAACTGTACAGACTTCACTGTTTTAGTTATATTCGCATATATTCGTAATATTAACATTAAGCATAAAAAATAAAGTATTAAGTAGAACTTAGTTATTTTAATCTCCCTCCCATAAGAGCTAGATACTCTTTCGATCTTCAACAAAATAAATTAACCTAAAACTTAACAAAATAGTAAAAGACACCAGTTTGGTCACAGATATGAGAATTAGTATCAGATAGAGCGCATTCGTCCAACTAAGCGTGGCACGTTGACAGCTATGTGTGCGTGACCTTTGGCGACTGGCACTGTACGGACACGCGCGTCTATGTGTGTGAAAAGTTGCCAGATTATGAATAATCTCCCAGTATTTTGCATATAGTTATGTAATATTCTTATATTCATTTGCGGTTTTGAAGAATTTACCATGGATTTAATTAATGCTTTTATAAATACATTTCTTAAATGTAGGTACCGAGTTAATTTTAACTACTTCGTAAATCTGTATATATAAAATCCTTGCGTTACTGACTGACTGACAGACAAGCTACAGCCGAAACTACTCGGCGCATGAAGCTGAAATTTAGCATGTATGTTTCTTGGGAACCGTAGGGGTGCACCAAGACGGGATTTCTCGAAATTCCCACGGGATCGGGCAAAACGAGAAATAAGAAAATATGTGCGTGCGAAGCCGCTGGCATCGATTAGTTGAGAAATAAATAGTATGTATGTACACACGGCACCAAGTCAAGCTAAACAGTTGCTGTACGATTTTGATACTTATTCCCTAGGCCATAAGTATGTATGTACACACGGCGCCAAGTCAAGCTAAACAGTTGCTGAACGATTTTGATACTTATTCCCTACGCCATAAGTATGTATGTACACACGGCACCAAGTCAAGCTAAACAGTTGCTGTACGATTTTGATACTTATTCCCTACGCCATAAGTATGTATGTACACACGGCGCCAAGTCAAGCTAAACAGTTGCTGTACGATTTTGATACTTATTCCCTACGCCATAAGTATGTATGTACACACGGCGCCAAGTTAAGCTAAACAGTTGCTGTACGATTTTGATACTTATTCCCTACGCCATAAGTATGTATGTACACACGGCGCCAAGTCAAGCTAAACAGTTGCTGTACGATTTTGATACTTATTCTTTACGCCATAAGAACGGTGCAAAGGACAGTGTATAAGCTTGACGAGTAGCAGGGTGTACACGAATATAAGGATATCGTTTGGGGATCGAACTCAAAACAATATTATGTAAGGTATACACTAATGGAAATTGAAATTTTATTACTATATTTATGAGAAAGAAGATATATCTACAATATACTTTTATAATACGGTAATGTATTTTTCATTAACATGACAATTATTATCACATAATCAATTGACAAGTGCATTTTCCCTAATTCAGGCAGAACGGCGTCGACAAAAACTGGCAACACTTACATATTTCTAGCACAAATACGAATTTTATCGAAATTAAATTAGGAAACAGTCAAATTATCAATAGTTACCTGTGAAAAGATATTCCATTTTCCTGTTTTTGTTTTTAGGAACAACTTTTACAGTGTTTAAGAACACAAGACGGCATTTTGAGAATTTAAAAGTTGAAGTGATCGTGACGCGTGAACTGTACGATGCTTCGTAGCGCACTGAGACGAGTTTGTATTCGCTTTTCAATTTTGTATTTGCTTTAGTGGCCGCACGCAACTGTGCCGCGCGTTCCATCTGACTAATTCTCATATCTGTGAGTTTGGTTTAAATATTGTAATAAGGCGCTATTTTATTTTCAACACAATCCACAACTTAACAATATCATTAAGTATTCATTAAATACAGTAATATCATAGACATAATTTTATATTTCTATGAGTAATATTATGAATAAAATTATTCCCAGTCGTCGGATCTTAAGTCAAACTGTGAAGAGAGCGATTCGACTTCGTGTTCGCAAATGAAGAAGCTCTTCTGATCGCAAGCGATATCCATCAGTTCTCCATTATATGACATCGCACCACATCGTTCACGGTCGCCGCCATCAGGTTGGCCTCTACCCCAAACGACGTAGCCACTGTCCTCTAAATTAGATGCACCTGAAACCATGTTCACATAAATAAATAAAATTAAATACAATAGTAATAGCAACTCTGTTTTAAAAGCTGTCTTGGTAGTAGGTACGGGCCTCTTATGATTTTGAGAAACGATAGGTCGTTACCACGTCAGCTGAATGAGAATTAGCAGACTTCAAATAACTTTGAAGCACAATATAGACGACTCGTAGATATGCAGGTTTCCTTACGATTCAACCCCGAGACCCTAACTAGCAGTGTACTTTTTTGATATCAGTGTATAAAAATCAATAAGTATGTCCTCCTTCTTGCGTCGTTTATCCTCAATGCTGAGGGTCGTGGCATTTTAGGATTACTTTTTCCTGGACTATCTTGCGCCAGCTCACTCTATATTTGGCAGCGTGGATGGCATCGCAGACTGAGGTGTTCAAAGCAGAGCGGATCTGGTCAGATCAGCGCAAGGGGCTTCTGCCTCTTGGCCTCTTCCCGTCCACATTGCCCGTTATCAGCAGTTTTTCTAAGTTATCACCTCTATTTCTGGCAATGTGGCCAAAGAACTTAAAACTCCTCCGTAAGCTTGTTGTGCTGAGTCTCATCGGTAGCTTAAGCTCGGCTAGAATAGATTCATTGGTACGGTGTTCTGTCCAATGAATGCCAAGCATTTTTCTCCAGCACCATATTTCAAATGCATTAATGCGTTGACGGTCAGCTTTTTTGAGGGTCCAAGTCTCCGCACCGTAAAGAAAGATGGAAAAAACAAGGGTGGTAACGAGCTGCTTCTTCGTCTTCCTCGAGATGTTCCTGTCAGTCCATATACGGCCTAGCTGGGCCATAGCACTTTTCGCCATACCAATCCGTCTTCTGATATCGTTCTCGCAGGACCCATTATTTGTTATGACGAAGCCTAGATAAGTAAAATCCTCTACGAGTTCTAGGCTTAAACTGCCGGTCATAGTGAGGGACATACTGCGGTCGACTATCATGACTTTTGTCTTGGCTCTGTTTATGAGAAGCCCCATTCCTCTGCTAGTACGTTCCAACCTCTCCAGCAAGATGCACATTTCCTCTTCATTAGACGCGAAAAGTGTGGTGTCGTCGGCATACCGCAGGTTTGTGATCTTTGTCCCGCCAATGGAAACGCCACCCTCCCAGTCCTCACACACTTGTCGCATGATTTACTCCCCATAGATATTGAATAAAATGGGGGATAGTATACAAACTTGCCTGATTCCTTTTTTAAATGAAAATGGTTTAGAGAGTGTGGAGTCTATCCTGACCATGCCTTTGTTGTCAGAGTAGCAGGGCAGTCAGATGTCCCGGTACCCCTAGTTCGGAGAGTACCTTCTATAGACTTTGCCAGTCAACGCAATCAAAGGCCTTGCTGTAGTCGACGAAGCACATTACAAATGAGGTGTTAAATTCGTAGGACTTTTCAATTATTTGTATTATATTGAGGATTTGCTCTCGGATGCCTCTACCCCTGACGAACCCAACCTGCTCCTGCGGGATCTGCCAATTGAGGAAGTTTCTTATGCGGTTGTTTATAATATGCAAGAGAATTTTTCTGCTGTGAGAGGTGAGAGCCAGGGTCCTGTAATTGTCACAAACCCTAGTAGAGCCTTTTTTGTGCAGTGGCAGAATAACCGATTCGGTCCAATCTTTCGGCCATTTGCCAGTTAGCCAAGTGCAGTTGCAGATCTGATGAATATGATCTATGGCTTTGTCACCCAAGGCTTTTAAGACCTCGACCGTTATTTCATCGGGCCAGGGCCTTTCCTGTATTTCAAAGCGGCCATGGCTGCTACTATTTTGGATCGTAGAATTGAGGGTCTAGCTCCAGGTTGCTCCAGCTGGGGCATGGCTTTATTAAGGTGCTTAGTTGATGGTCATAAAGCTTTTCACAATATCCACGCCACCTCTCTGCTATCGCTTCTAGATCGTGGATTGCATTGCCATTCTCGTCATTGATATCCCACGTTTTCGGTTTGAACTGTCTAGCTATGAGGCGAACTTTTTTGAAAAGGTCTGAAGTCTAAAACTTCAAGGAGTGAGTTTCTATGTCTGAACAGATGTTAGACAGAAAATCGTTCTTGTCTCTACGACATTTTTTCTTGACTTCTTTCCAGAGTCCGGAGTGTGTTTTCCTGGCGTCAAGACATTAACCCAGCATTCTTGCCTCTTTACAGTCACGGATCAGACCCCAGGTTCCATCGGTTAGCCACGACTTAGTCTTCCTCGTCATGATACTCTCTTTTCTAGCTGCTTAAATAGTGTCTAAAGCTTCGTTTATCTGGGTTTTCAGGTGGTTCCAGCACGCGTCTGCGTCAACTTTACTAGGAGTGGGTAGGTCTGAGAGCTTCTCATCCACAACACACCGGAAATACACTCTTTCGGGAGGGTCTAGTGCTCGGAGCTTAGGTTTTGTAGGTTTCTTGGGAGCCTTTAGCCTGAGCGCAAATTTTGCCATTCCGCTCCCGGATAGGTCTTCACATTTATAACGGACGACTTCCATCTTGTGTTCACGAGTATATAATCGATCTGATTTCTATATTGACCTCCGGGAGATGTCCACGTGTACAATCGCCTTGGGTGGTGTTGGAATTGCGTATTGGTTATGCAAAGGTTCTTGTCGATGCAGTATTCAATTAGTCGTTCGCCACGATCGCTCCAACCACCTAACCCGAATCTTCCCACAATATTGCGAATGTGATCATCGTTGGTGGTGTCTCCGACTTTAGCATTCCAGTCACCGAGTATGATAGTGATTTCCCGCTTTGGTATTTTGTTCAATGTGGCAGTTAGTGAGTTGTAAAAATCATCGATGTCCTCGTCCGGAGCCTTCTCGGTAGGCGCGTCTATTTGGACAATAATGAGCACGTTGGGTTTCGCATTGATTCTCATCGATATGATCCTATCCGACACGGGTTCGTAGCCGAGCACGTATTTATTCGTGTGCTTAGGAAGTAATATGGCTACTTCCTTTACACTTTTGTCCTCGCAGCCTGAGTAGTAATTAAATTACTTAGACCGAATCATGTTTCGCATGTTACTAGCATAAGTCCTTACTTACCTATGGCCAAACATTATACTTAGCAAAGAATGGTTTTGCAATTTCCTAATTGAACCCTAATCTATCATTGTCATCGGCGTATATAAATTATGAGAATGAAAATTTCAATTGTGCGTGCATTGGGTTTGAAGGCGAGACTAACGGATGCTATGCAGAGAACAGCAGTGTGTATCTCCACTAGGCTGTAGTCCGACTAATTAAATTACTTTTTTTTATTTATAGACTTACGCCTGTATCCCCGAAGGGGTAGGCAGAGGTGAAATATTACACCCACATTTCTCCATGAATTTTTAGGTCCCACGTAATAGGGGGCGAGCCTATTGCCGTTACCGGGCACATCACCAGACTCCGGGCTGCTACTGAGTATTCGGAAAAACCCAGTAACTCTTTTGCCTGACCCGGGAATCGAACTCGGGACCTCCGATCAGCAGTCGCATACGCTTGGACCACAGAGGCATAATATAGTGAAAAATATTTGATTTACCTCTGACCGGCCGCCATCCATCGTCGTATTTATTATGAAAACCTAAAAGGACCGATCCACGTACGAAGTTCTTCGCCCAGACTTGTCCTTTTGGTGCATTTTCTATTAATTTAACGAGATGGTGAGCTTCCAGTTGAGAGTTGATCACTGCTAAATATGACTGCTCAGCGCTGCACACTGCGTGCGCTTCACTCCAGTCCATCGGCGTCTGGTGGAAGTTGTAGCATCTGCCCACTTTTTCACTAAATACATAATCTGTAAATAAGCAAAATATACAAGGTTATTCTTCAGTGGATAGTGAGGGAGGGAGGGTGCATAGGGTTCCCACCAAGAACTTAGAGTCCCAAGGGTGCATAGGGTTCCCACCAAGAACTTAGGGTCCCAAGCCAACCTCACCTGCAAGTGGTGCACCTGGTGGCGGCGAAAAGTGGGCGTTTAATATGCCTCTGCCTACCCCTTCGGGGAAACAGGCGTGAGTCTATGTATGTATGTATGATAATTATATAGCATCTAATAACACTGATGAAACTAATAGAAAAGTATTGAAAAGTAGCTATACTCAAACTGAATCCTCTGACTTTGAGCCGCAACAGAATTTGAATAAATCTGACATATTGAACATAAATAATAATAATGAATCTATACTGACTAACGATAATGAACTACGTAGGATCAATTACGTAGGATCAAAACAAAACACTGGCGAAAAAGGGGCATTTAATATGCCTCTGCCTACCCCTTCGGGGAAACAGGCGTGAGTCTATAAATATATATATATATATATATATATATATATATATATATATATATATATATATATATATATATATATATATACAACGTGTAACGGAAATAACGCACATCCTCAGACACCCCAATTAGAAAACCTTCTTATGTCATAATGCATGCATTGAAATATTTTTTTTATTAGCCTAAAAATTGTTTTTTATCGAAAGTATGAACTTGATTATAAGTAAAATGCGTGGTCACTACAAATCTGCGCACGCACACAATCACACGAAACGTTTGATGTGGTAAACAAACGACAGCGAAATACGATACGGTCTATCATTTTTTTACATCGTTAGTGGCTATTGTGACTATCTTAATTTAATCATAATAATCATACCTAGTTAGCATTATTGATATATTAGAAATTAAAGTAAAAGGGTTTCAATGAGAGAATGAAAGAAGAACGTGAATCATAATTTTTTTACAATAATAGAATAACCAAATGACTCACAGGCTTATTGTCACTTGTTCGGCGTCCTCTTTTTAAAATGCTGACCTCAGGTGTCACTTCTTAAAATGCACACACCACCTGGCTTAAATATTCCTTTAGTTCACACACACAATGTTTCTTTTCACTGTTTCAAAAGCAGCTGATATCTTATTTTAACTCCCCGAAACTTGTGGTCTCGTCACAATCAACTAGTGGTTTAATAGGTATGTCCCCAACTCCCCATAAAGCAAAAGTCCAGCGGCATCAAGTCAGGCGACCTAGGAGGCTACTGGACAGGACCGCCGCGATCGATCCAGCGCTCCTTGTATTCGGCTTCACGATGATCTCGAACGTTTTACGTAAAATGCGCGGGGGCACCATCATGTTGATAATACACATTTTGTAAATAAACAAGTAAACTTGTTAAACATTTTTTTTCACTACACTCACAGAGAATCCAGGTAGATGACTAATTTTATTTATCTAAGCGCAACAATGGCCGCCCGGCCGGCGCTGTACAGTTCTATCAGCGCGGGCGACCGACGCGACGGTGACAAGTGAGACACATAACGTCTTGCTCTTTCCCGCTGTTAATACCTAAGCGAAAGAAAGATGATAGATATTTTGGTGGTCAATTGTGTGTTATTGTCTTGTACCGACTGTTATGTTGTATTGTATTAATGTGTGCATTCCTGTACGTGGAACCACTAAACAAATGCATTTAAAAAGAAGCCGTTCTACGTTGACTTAAGGTTTATTTTCGTATATTTCGCCTTTTCAAAGCAATGAGTGACTATAATTTACGTAATTTTAATTATTTTAAGATTTAAAAAAATTATATTAAAAATTTCAGAAATGGATTCAGTAGCCGTTTCTGAACAAAGTACTTTCAGGATGTGCATTAAACTTGTTACATGTTGTATATATATATATATATTCTTCAGTCGTGTAATTTAGATACTGCTAATGTTATTAATAAGAAACCGCGAGTAAACTTTGTGACATATACATATAGGACATTCATACAACTGACGTAAATAGTAATCAGATTCGTAGAAGTCATCTCTATTTGCGTCTTCATCTTTTTGTGTGTGTACATATGGCCAACTTCCTATCTACCTAAAACTTTCGGTTCTCTAGGTAGCTTTTCCTTAAACCCACTACATAATAAGAGGCTTTGTTTACCAAAATGTTTGGCAAATAAAGTTAGTGGAATGAATATCGCTAAAATATTGTGTGTGAAACATTAAACAACCTAAACTTTATACTAATACATACATAGACTCACGCCTGTTTCCCCGAAGGGGTAGGCAGAGGCACAGACAATATAATACCCCAGGCAGAGGCATATTAAACGCCCATGTTTTGCCAGTGTTTTGATCCCCCGTAATAGGTGGCGAGCCTAGTGCCGCTCATCGGGATATTTTGTTTGCCAGAGCCTCGTCCGTTGATCGGCAGGTGCACCACTTGCAAGTGAGGTTGACTTGGGACCCTAAGTTAATGATGGGAACCCTATGCACCCTTTACACTCGAATTTAAGTATTCGCGAAAATTATCGTAATCACGATAACTGAGATATTTATGGTATAAATAGCAATCGTTCATATTCGTTCTAATCATTAGCGCAAATTATTCCAAAAATCAGTGCAGCATAAAGTTTAATATATTATCACTTGCTTAGATAGTCTTATTTTTTTATACTGAATTATTTCTTCCTTACTTTTATTTGGTATTTGACACGCTCCATTCCACTCCAAAGATTCAATACTCTTCTTACATATGAAGGGTCCTTTACGATTGCAGGTATTATCGTTGTAGGCACCGTATTGTCGCAACTCAACACAGTGTTCCTCAATACCATAGCCGCCATCATTCGGCTCACCCATGTCCCAGACATTGTAAATATCTGATACGGAACGACCTGGAATAAAAAAACCATTTGTAAACGTTTTTGCTGTAAATTACGAATTTTGACTTGGTTTTCTTAACGTCAAATTAACAAATATATTTTGAGACGATCCATATTATATCGACCCTCACTACTTTAACAAGATTGCCACTTAATATATTATCGTATTAAGGTTGCCATAGGATGTGGATAGAATAAAAAATGAGATGCGGAATTATTTGATTACCCATATTGGGCATGAATGATTCATAAGCAACCTGCTCTAAACATCCTCTCTGTATAGGTTGTTAAGTTAAGTTTTTTTTTTATCGTAACAGGCGGCAAACGAGTATACGGATTGCCTGATGGTAAGCAATTACCGCTGCCCCTGAACACAAGCAGCACCACTGGAGTTAAAATTGCGTTGCCGCCCCCTGGAGTTGGGAAACCAGATAGGAGGAAGAGTGGGATGCTGGAGAAGGGATAGGGGATGGGGCCTTCGGCATTCCCACTCACCGAAAGAAACGCAACAGTTGACGTACTATAACTTTACGTCGATTTTCTGTGAGAGGGTAGTACTTCCCCGGTCGAGCCAGCCCGTTCATGCTGACATCAAACCGCTAACTACCAGAACAAAAATAAAGAAGAAGGATGAGCAGAATGAACACTTTTTTTTTGGTGCCAGGTTGGAAAATCCTCATGGAGTCCCTCCGCCCTGGGGTGGAAGGATGAAGGGGACTGTCAGACTCTTACTGACTAAAAACCAACCCTTCCTCCTCATGTACCCCTGTGTCGGAGGGTAGGGTTTCACCGAAGCATTCCTCGCTACCCCTCGACGGGTATTGGCCCGCCAGATGGTCAGGCGGGCCCCGAACGAAACCCCCTTGGCGGCAGATGAAGATGTGGGCTCCGCCGCCAAAACACAACACCTATAGGGAGGACGGCAACGTCCTCTTCCTCTGCAGCCCCACCGCGACGCAACGATGGTGCGCCCCCATTTGGTCGCGGGAGATAGGGCGCGCGGCAACGCAACACCGACACGCCTCTCCTCCTGCGACCGCACCAGACTGCGAGGGGCAGACAGAACTGTCCCCCGGACCCGCACCTTGGGACGCATCCTACGCAGGCCTCACGCAAGCCCACGTGGATCGTCCCCTCCCGGGATCCCGCTTAGCGTCACCGTGGGTGTACCTACCTCAAACCCACGGTTACTGAGCCCCACGACAAGGTGAAGATCCCACGGGGTGGAGAATGAACACTTGCCGATCGAAAAAAAAACAAAGTATATTAATCCTCTGGCTCTCTGTCGAATCCTCTTATTTCGTTGCAGCCTTACCAAATTTTATTAAAACCGGTTGACTAGGTCAACCATGACAGTATAAAAACAAACAATGATTTTGAGTATAATAAAGATTACATAAATTTGATGCCGAGCAGCGTTATTTTATAAATTGCTAGACGATGCCCGCAGCTGCGCCCGCTCATGATCTTTTAATATTTTTCCCCAACCCGTGGCAATTTCGAATCCAAATCCCTTCTTATTGCAACCCTACAATCCCCAAGAAAAATACATGTGAAATTTCATTATTTTGCACCCAATTGTTTTGGCTATGCGTTGTCAGTAAGTAATGCAAGAATAGTAAAGATACAGACAGACAATAAATTAGTTTAAATCTTACCGTCGACAGTTTCAAATACTCCTTTGGCGATGAAGTCTGATATTCCAACATAAATCCAAGTGAATTGCGGTTGCGTTTGGTTCCAAAATGTCATAACAGCGTAAGCCTCTTCATCGTCCTCAGGGTAGAACAAACTAGCCCCCTCCAACTCGCACGTCCGCTTGGCGTCAGCCCACACCTTATGCAGTGTATGAAACTTATAGAACGCTTTTTGGTGCTTTAAATATGTGTAGTCTTTGTGAAACATCTTTTTGTGTTTTTTTCCATCTATGAAAAAGAAAACATGAAAATGTATTATTAAGTAGTTCTACAAGGAAACTTCGTGGAACCAGTTTCACCACTTTCTGCTAAGTTTTGTTATTATTGATGAATACTAATATTTCGATGGAGTCGGTATATTTAAAGCACAAAATCATTATAGGTATTCTAAAAGACTTCGCGTGCGCCTCCACATGAACTAAACACCTAGACTTTCCTCAGAAATAACAGTATCTAGTTGGTGGAATACAAAAAAAAAACAATTTGGTCGTTTTTGAGTTTATCGTACAGACAGACAGACGCGGCCGCGGGATTTTATTTTAGATCATATTATAGAAATAGAATCCTCGCAACTGTCAAAGATCTTCATGTCAGCCATCTAACACGACCAACGACATAAAGTGCTCTGCGAAGCACAGGTCAAGCGATAGCTAATCTAATCTATCGTCACGCCTGTCTCCCATTTGGGTAGGCAGAGACTATGGAACGCCAAATTTTTCAAACACACCTCTTTCGCTTCCTCGACATTCATTAACCTCATCATACATGCCCGCCGGTTATGGGTACTTTTAATTTGGCCCTTTTTTAGTACGTCACCTATTTGGTCGGCGTACGTCCATCTTGGACGTCCCCTACCGACATCTCCATTGATTCTTACACGATACACTTCTTTCGTATTTCTTCTTTCATCCATCCGTTCCAAATGTCCAAACCATCGCAACATTCCTTTTTCAATCTTTATCACTACATCTTCTTTCAGACCACACTTCACACTGTTTTTCACTTTATCAGCCTTACTCCGCACATACTCCTCAAAACTCTCATCTCCACAGCATTGATTCTACTTTCATGCTTCTTCTGCCATACCCATGATTCACTACCATACATCAGCGTTGGCGCCAAAACGCCCTGCAGTACAGCAAGGCGAGCCTTACTTGGGATAATTTCGTTACTGATGATGGACTGTAAGACGCCATTCACACTATTACCTTTCACTCTCCTTTCAACATCCCCCTCACATTTGCCATCTCTCGTAAACAAAGACCCTAAATACACAAACTCATTCACTAGTTCCACTTTTTCATCTCCTATCATTATGTTACATTCACTTATACTGTCTTCCCTCTCTATGACCATGACCTTAGTCTTGCTTACATTCACTTTCATGCCCTTGTTCTTATACGCCTCATTCATTACTGTGACCATCTGCTGTAAATCAGACGCTGACGACGCAAAATGAAACCTGATCGTCAGCGTATAACAGGGTCTTAAACACAGATTCACCTATTCTTAATCCACATTCAGACTCTTTCAGATCGGTCAAACAACTGTCCATGAATAGATTGAACAGCCAAGGAGACGCTTCACATCCCTGTCTAACACCACGATCAATGTTAAACCAGTCCATGTAGGCGCCGTTTATTCTGACACAGGCACTTGAATCCCTATATAAGGATTCAAGTGCCCGTATCAGATTGCTGCTCACTCCATACACAGAAAGTGTTGACCAAAGGTCATCCCTCACCACTCGATCGTAAGCCTTTTCCAGGTTAATAAAGGCGCAGAAAACCTTCTGGTGCTTACTTAAGATTTTCTCTGATAGCTAATTAATAATAAATACGCACATGACTTCAGTAAGAAAACCAGTGCAGTGGTGCGCGCCGTGGCTTGAACCGGATACCCTCTGCCTGTGCATAGCAGTCTATTGGAATCTCCACTTAGACTTCGCTGCCTCAAAGTTTTATTACAAATCGTACAGGCATCATTAGGTATTCCCACATATTACAAAACCATGCAGAATCGTGAGTTATCTTTTTTGTTTTTCTTAATAACATAACCTTTATAACTAGTTTTCTAGAATGACGGGATTCACATATAACTTAAGAATATTTAAATACCTAAACATTATTTCTAAATCTATAAAATTGTTACTAATTAAATTAATTGGAGGGCCAATTATATGTCTCTAATCTTTAGAACATCGTTGTTAAATATTTTTGTTGTTTTGTGCAAATGTAAAGAATCCCGAGGTATATATATAAAATCTTTCGGAAGAAAGAAACAAACCAAAAAATACATCGTGACAGTAGATTAAACAAACATAATGAAAGGTTAAATGTTTTCCGCTCTGTCTTAAAAGTTTTCCTTAGTAACAAACACAACACCCTTTTCAGTACTGATGTAAAAATGGCTATCGTATTTATTAGGTACTTAGAATTGTGTTTAATCTACTAAATTAATTAAGACCGTATTGACCATCGACCTTTCTTCATTATCAGTATTTTTTTATTTATATACGAGACTTGGCCGCGGCGCCGTCTGTGTGAACTATATTCCTAAACCTTCTTCAGGAATTACACTATTTATAACTAAATGAAAACCGAACAAAAATCTATTCGGTAGTTTTCGATTTTATCGTGATTATACAAACAGACAGGATGACAACGGGACTTCATTCTACAATGAGAATAGATATTGATAAGTATAACTTTAAAGGAAATGATTTCCTATCATCACTCCTTTCGTCACCTTCTGGAGACGGGAGAGTAATTTCGTGTTCACAAATGAAGAAACTCTTTCGATCGCAAGCTATGTCATTAAGTTCTCCACTATACGACATAGAACCGCATTGTTCACGATCGCCACCATTTGGTTGACCTTTAGCCCATACGGCGTAACCATTGTCTTCTAGTTTTGATGCACCTAAAGCAAAAGAAAACATTTTAGCACTTAATAATGAAATGAAACAATCAATACACGATAATTAAACGTTTTTGCTAGCAGATTTGCCTGTGTAAAAAAAAATATCACAAGCAAATCTGCTAGCAAAAATGACGACCTGCATAATTAATTAGGTTGGTGACCAACGAAGGCTCATGCCACTGAAGGCTTTAAAAAAAAGGTGTTCCAAATTGGTAAAACCTTTCCGCAATTACGTTTGTTGAAAGATATCGTCCATTTCATATTTCGTCTAGTTGAATAAAATTTGGAAAATGACGAAAATGTCGATCAGACTATTTACCTTTCCCCGACAGCCATCCATCTCCGTTCTTATTGTGAAAGCCTAAAAGGACTGAGCCACGGGTAAAGTTGCCTATGACTCGATCTAATGGCGCATTTGCTGTTAATTTGACGAGATAGTCAGCTTCTAGTTGAGAGTTGATCACTGCCAAGTATGATTGTTCGGAGCTGCAAGCTGCGTACGCCTCCATCCAGTCCAATGGCTGCAAGTGGAACTTATAGCATCTACCCTCTTCTTTATTATAAACATAATCTAGAAAAATGGAGAAAATATACATATTTCATAAAGTTATCTCTTGGGTCAACAAATTGTAACAGCAGGCTGCAATAACGAAAAAAAATTAGACTATCGATCCATCTAAATATAGAAAGTACCTTAATGTTTCAGACCTGAGTACGTTCAACTTTAAAAGGACTTTCGTTATATTTTCCTTTCTATACATTGTCCTTTCTTCCTTACCCATATTTGGCATATTACATGGTCCATTCCACTCCAACGACAGAATGCTCTTCTTACAGATGAAAGGGCCCTTAAGTGTACAGGGATTATCGTTGTAGGCACCGTACTGCCTTATTTCCACGCAGTGTTCCTCCACGCCGCCGTTGCCGCCGTCATTTGGCTCACCATGATCCCACACGTGGTATATATCTAATATTGAACGGCCTGAAATATTTGAAGCTCTTTAATATACTAATATAGCAGCTGCAAAAGAAAACTCGACCATTACTAAAAATATATTTTTGACCACTTGTGAAATGTCATCAAAATCTGTTCAGTTATTATAATAATATTCATTTATTTTAAGAGAAACCATTAGACATTAACTTGTCTGAGTCAGATAATTTTAATAATATTTTACCAGACTGAGATTTGTACCAGGAACGAATTGCTATCGACATCATAGTATGGACCGAACGTAAATGTAAAAATGAAAACCAAGTTAAATTATTGATATCATGCTATATTGTCGACGTTACCTACAAAGAAATTGGTGATCTAAATGGGCCCCAAGTTCTGTACACCATCCAAGCATCCAGCTTAAAACATTCACCAAGACCCATCTTCTAAAATTAGAACGAGCGCAGAGAGCTTTACTGAAGGTAGGTTGGAAGTTACCTTACCGGTTCCCCACTGCTAATCTGTATAAAAGATGTGGCATTCTCTCAATCCGAGGTCTATTTATACGCACTGTTATCCCATGCACAAACATTCTACAACCCCAATAGATATGGCAGTGTTAGACGGAAGCATGCAATTTAATTATGCTCTTACCTCAGTCGCCACAAGCCTTGCGCAACGTAGTTTTTACTTTTTGGGAAGCTTTCTTTATAATCAAATTAACAAGGTATTTTATATATATCCGCTTAGTGATTACTTCATTCAAGAATGTTATAAAAATTGTAACATATTGGCTTTTTAATTTGAGTTATGATTAGATGGAAAAATTTATTCAAACAATAGAATAAAACAAAAAGGAAACAAAAAAAGAAAATACATACATACATACATATCGTCACGCCTTTTATCCCCATAGGGGTAGGCAGAGGTGTATTTCTACACCCACTTTTCGCCAGATATACTTTAGTCCCACGTAATAAGGGGCGAGCCTATTGCCGTGTTTGAAAATAATCACAAATAAAATAAAATAAACGCAACTTACACCATACACCCAAACATACGCTTGCACTCGCTCAGTACCGCCGTTGCGCGATCCACGTCTCTTACACACCATCCCACACACACATACATACACTTCATTCATACACACCCACAATCTTAATACAGAAAATAACTTTAACATTTTATACAGGTGCCGACAAATATAATTCACTAAATATTATTTTACTAAATCGTGGTTTTCGAAAAGTGTGATAAATGTATAGTAGGGAGTGCCTGGAGATTCGTGATACAGGTCTTGAACCTAGTACGGACTCCAGCTCTCACTAAGGAACAGCTAAGTTATTTGGTAATTTAATTGTAATCACTTTGTGTTTGTAATCTTTGTACCTTATGAGAGAAATAAAAATATAGGTAGGTATTTACTATTCGTAATCATTAAAAATTTATAACACAATACATACCATTATTTCTGCATAAACAATGTTAGCTACTCAAAAATATTTCGTTTTATTTTTCTACAGTCATTTTATTTACATAAAACTAAAATTAAAACTCATGATTTAACATGCCTAGTTTTTAACAAAACTAAAACCTTTTATTGTAATATAAGAATATTTCAAACCAGCGAATCAGGCAGAATACGTGATGATTGGCCATAATATATAAAAACAGTCGATTTACGTAAGATATAAAGAAGATAAATTGATTATTTAAATAAAGATAATTTGGTTAGGTATATATGAAAGCATATCTTACAATTTATTGATTTCGAATGGCGCCAGGTTTAAGTAAAAATCAATTGCCAAATAAATACAAACTTTTTTGTATTGGCTTTCAACTTTGTAGATCATCTGTAGATTGGTGATGGTTTTGATGTATGTACATGTTTAAATAATTTCAAAGTAGGTAATACCATGTCCATAGCTGGTGTAACCAATGCCCAAAAGTCAGTCTTGCCAAATAGCAGCTATTATATCATTTTTTTTGTAATTGTACTATTGGGACCGTTATATAGCTACACTTTAGTTTGATCTATGTATAATAGGTTTGACAATTGGTTAGTGATAAAAAAATAGATTTCTAGACCAGTGACCTTTTGATATACCTATATTCATTAAATTTTTAATTCCAATTTCTCTAAAGTTATGTTTAATTCCATGTGGGCTATATTCTATCAATAATTCGTTTTAGCTTACCGTCAATAGTTTCAAATACTCCTTTGGCGACAAAGTCTGATATTCCAACATACATCCAAGTGAATTGGGTCTGCGTTTTGTTCCAAAACGATATGACGGTGTGAGCCTCTTCATCATCCTCAGGGTAGAACAAACTGGCTCCCTCTAACTCACACGTCCGCTTGGCATCAGCCCACACCTTGTGCAGCGTATGAATCTTGTAGAACGCTTTTGGCTGCCTTAAATATGTGTAGTCTTTGCGAAAAAACTTTTGATCTCTTTGACCGTCTGTAAGAGGAAAATATTATAATTAATGATTAACAAAGGGAAAAACCCAATTTCATGACCATTTTTGGATTGCGTCGAGCAAGAATTTGGAGGTCAGACGACAGTAATTCTGAGGAAAAGCTATCTAGCTACACTAGAAAGTGGATCCTGGGCTCCAAGGCTGTTGGATGCAACCGGGGTAACATCAGGACGGTGATGATAAAGTTCAGCAAGAATTCAGTGCTAAATCTTATTTTTTATTGCAATAGTGGGCAACCACTATATTTATTACAAATTTTGCTATCAGTTACCGATGCATATTTAACATTTTAACAAAAACTCAAGAAATATATTTTATTTATATTTAACAAGGTTCGCTTGTTTTCCGTAAACAAGACATTCACTAACTTAATTTATGTTTCACTAGAGCATGCCCGAAGCTACACCCATTTTATTTTATTATTAATTATTAACCGTTTCTGCCCGATCCCGTGGTAATTTCGGACTATCCCTTCCTAGCACACCTTTACGGTCATGGAACAAACATGTCAAATGTCAGACTTTAGATCGATGTTGCACCCAATAGTTCGGCTGTGCGATGTATATCAGTAAGTCAGTAACGTAAAAAAATATATTTATATAGATATTCCAAAAAAAACACTCAGAAAAAGTAACTTAACTAACTTATTTACATATAACAAAGTTTTCCTTGTCTCTAGAATACATCATCATCATCATCATCAGCCTTTAACAGTCCACTGCTGGACTAGGCCTCTCCTTTGAAAGGAGGAATCGGCCTACTATACAACGCTAGCCAAACGGGTTGGTATAGGGTTTGTATCAAGTTTTCCTTCTCTTACAGTGCTGTTCTCTGCATAATATGCTTCCTCCGTCGGCTCTTACGACACCCATGGGATGATATGGGGTGGTGACATTCCGTATTCTTAATCCGTCACCACACGGACTCTAGAATACAAGACGTTTTATTTACTTAATTTATGTTCCATAAATAAATAAAAACTTACGTGAGTAGGCGCACAATATTGTTAAGACGAAAACTATTTTTAAAATCATTATAAGGCCACAACGGTCACGACACGTATAAGCTCTTTCGCCGTTCACATTCGTCTGTCCGTTAATGATGCACCGAAGGTCAAGATTCGCCCATCATATAGTTGAACATTATAACATATAGCAGGCAAGATCAATGTAGCAGTCAATATATTTCATTATATTACTCTAATATTCCATAAAACTGCTAGTATAAATGTCATAATAGGTATTAGAAAAAAGCAATTTCTACAAAAGTTTCAGTAACTATTAAAACAACTATTTCATGACAGTGATGGGCTTCTTCACACAGATTGTGCAGTTCACTACTTTATATAGGCCTTCCCTACTTTGCGGCTTTGCGTCACAACAGCCAGTCATTACCTATGAAAATTGGGTCAAATACATCACACTGGCCAGACGAATTGGTACAGGATTTGCTGTCGAGTTTTCCGTCTCTTGCCAAATATACTATTGGCTTTGTCCTTAGCCGCCTCTTACAACTCACATAGTGTAAAAATTTAAGGCATTTTTAGTAAGGGTAAACAAAAAGTTTACCCAACACTTCCATAGATGGCGTTATCCCACTCGGCTGAATCGCGCTATGGTTTCGTATCGAGCGTGGGTATATAAGCGCGGTCCCATATTTTTTATGGCAGTACTATCACCTTAGTTGTTGTACCATTCTATTTGAAATAAATGAATAATTTCAGTGGTTAACAAATCTAAGGGCCTCTTTCACCACCCTCGAGTAAAGTGTCGAACAGGCTATTCACCGATTATACTAACAAGTAACATCATGTGTCAATTTCACGACGTCCGAGTAGCACTAATCGTACGATTAAACTTACTTGCCACTACGGCTACCGATTAGCGTGCATACTTACGATTAAAAGTTGACCGTTGGCATTTTGTGTAAGTTGGTGCATTTTTTTAATCATAAATTTTCTAAATTTATCATCAGCAATGGATTTATTTGACTTGATTGATCATCACTCATCAGTTAGATGAATTAAAACATTATACGCGTCATCGAGTACCTCGAATACGTTTATTTAAAATTCGTGTTGGTTATTTTACGGACCTAGATGAAACTGATTTTTAGCCAGATTTCGTCTATCCAAGTATGGAGTAAACTAAGTGCTTAACTTGATAAAAGATAAAATAATCTCTGAATCACAAAAGTGAGTAGTATTTTGTTTATTGAAGTGATTTTGACCCTACCTATAAAAATATAAGTACATATAAAATGTACCTGCTGAGCTTCTAAACGTAAAATAGATGCCCAGTACCTATCTAACTAATAAAAATGTTTATTTCAGAAATCACCAATTACAGTAACTAAATAAAATCACACGCTCGCCAAACCAGACGCAAAAACACCACAAATGACAATCAACAAACAACTTTCAATGACGTTTGACGATTGACTTGACGTTTTATTGAACGAATGTAACGTACGAGTTGTCGCATAGTTCACTTAACCAGTGAATTGTTACTCGAAGCTTGATTTTCGTTTGTGAAATTGACAAAATATACTCGTAACTTTTACTCGTCAGTTCACGTTAATTGCGTATTAGTTTAACGACACTTTACTCGGAGATGGTGAAAGAGGCCCTTAATGTTTTATTTGTAGTGATGAGTCGTCGACGCTTTTATCGTTAACGAAACTAGACCGTCAAATTCGTGGACCGATCTACGTCATCTGTGTGTGTAAACTTCATTACACATACGGTCTATATACACATCACGTCGATATCAACGGCTGCATGTCGATAGACATCGTTAGGTATTGGAAAAATGCATATTTTTGTAAAATTTACCCTCCCTTCATACTTTTACCAGGCTTAGGACTGCCTAAATAATAATAAATAGGTGTGATAAAGGAGATGTTTCATTTTTTGGCAACAAAATGTACCATACCTTAAAAAATGGCAAAAATATCAGAAATCAGGGAAAAATATTGTTTCAAGAATTTACACATGTTGGAGATCATAGAAAATAAAAATATTTTTATGTTCTTGCCATATTAAATATGGCGGAGCTAATGCGTTCAGAAATTGTAAGAGATGAAATGACAGAACGTAAGTAACACAAAGATGTGAAATAAAAATAGTTATATAAACCACAATTGCAGCATACTGCGAAGGCAATAAAAATAATTTAGAATAATCGTTATGAACTTATCTTAAGGTAAAAAATAGTTATAATACTGCACTGATCTTACAGGACCTGTGCATTTCGGAACGAAATATTTGTTTTGACAATTATTTTATGTCAATGTTTTCATAAAACGTCATTTGCAAAAATGTCACAATATTCCGCCATGATTGTTGAGATAGACGTCAAATATATTTTTTATTTAATTTTCTATATCTGCAAAACTATTTTAAAGTGGATATTTTTAGTTTAATTATTTTTATGGGTTAATTTCCTAGGATTTTTAATATGGTACATGTTGTAGCCAGAGTTCCATTCAAAATGGAAACATCGCCTTTACGAAGTCATAGTCATTATTCGGGTGCATTTAGCAGATCAATTGATTTCAATCAAAAGAAAGTTTCGAAATCAAATTCAAATTCGTTTATTTATTTGCGAATATGGGTACATAAAGATCTTATATAGTTAACAAACGTGCATTGACCATATCCTAACATAAGGCATGCAAAACTAATAATAAAACAGTGTAAAACCAGTAGTACCTCAATGGTATATAATAAAATAGGTACAAAACTGAAAATACAATTATAGTTTATTTTTCGAAAATTCACTTACAGTATAATAGCAAATATACAGTATAGTAGCTTTAGAAAATAGCAATGTTTTAATTTTTTTCTTAAATATGTTAATATCTGCTATCTCGAGGACTGATCTAGGCAAATGGTTATGTATGCGTGGTGCCATGCAATTGAGTAGTGCTGTTCTATTTTTTTGTATACATACAAATTATGTATCTTACTTTTAAATTTTTTTTTAAATATTGCATTATTTCTGACAAATAATACAACATCATTTATATATAGGTATATACATGGCAATGTAAGTATATTTAATTTTATAAAGAATGGTTGGCAGCTATCTGTCTGCTTTATATTAGATATGGCTCGAATACATTTCTTTTGCGCATTAAGACTACTTGTTTATCGGTTAAATTGCCCCAAAATATAACACAATACCTTAAAATGGATGCAACATAGCCATGATATGCTGTAAGAAGGGTTGAGTTACTGATTGCCTAAGCATATACAGTGCATATGAATAGGTATTAATTCTAGAGCAAAGTGAATCAATATGTTGTTTAAAGTATTATCAATATTCAGGCCTAAATCTTGTTACGTCTACTTCTTGAATCTTATTGTATTGGTTATTAATATTCATACTGGTTATTTTATTCAATCTGCTTCTAAATGTCATTAAATATTTTTTGCTTAAATTAACATGAAAATTATTTGTAGTCAACTAGTTTACAATATTCTCCAGAGTCTTATTTATTTCTGCTTCCATATCAGATTTATTATTTCCTGTGAAAAGAATTGTGCAGTATGCAGTAACAAGTACAAACCGGTTTGTCTCGCTCGCTCGTACCTGTCGCCCGTCGCATTGCCACCGTCGTCTAGTCCATATTCAAAGAAATATCAACTTATAGCTCCGCACTTAAAGTTTAAATTTGTTTGTATGAACGATGGTCGTATCAACGTGTATTATCGTCTTCGCGTTGTCATGCTGTGCGCCGACACAGTCAAGATGTATAGGCAAGTATTAGTCGCACACCAGAGGACACAAATTGACAACGTTTGCTTTGGCGAGATGATCCAGCATCTGAATAAAAGATTATAGATTATGACGGCTAACATTCGGCACTGCTTGAGCACCTTACCTGGTCGTAAAAACCCTACAGCAATTAGCATGCGATAAGAAGAGGATTTTTCGTTGGTAGCTGAAAAGTTGAAAGAAAATTATTACGTAGATGATTTTATGTCAGGCTGTCAAACGGTAGATGAAGGGATTAGGATATATCAAGACTTGAATAAGTTAATGGCAAAGGGAGGCTTCGAGTTCCAAAAATGGATCACGAACAGTAGGAATCGGGCAAAGGAAATTCAGGCAGACAGCGGTATACAAAAAGGAAGATGGATGAGATGATGAAAATACTTGTTATTGCCTGGGATAGAGAATGTAAAATAAATAATAAATGTTTATTTCAGCCAATAATATATCTGATACTTTCAAATACGTACGCAAAATACACCTCAAGATGTGGAGTTGCGGAAACAGCCCGTACCATCAAGTATCAAGTACTTTCAAATACTCAGTAAATATTGATGTTCAATCTGAAACCACAATTAAGCAACGAGTCATATCGTACATTTCTCGACTTTTCGATCCTTAAGGCTGGGTAGCCGCGTGCGTAGTCTCTGCAAAAATACTTATACAAAAATTATGGCTAGCTGGCATAAACTGGGGCGAGGAATTACCATCGGAGCTTATGAAGGAATTGAAAACATTCCAGAATAATCTATTGGACTTACCTGAGATAGTTATTCCGCGATGGCTTGGAACTAGAAGTATTTCAGCTATTGAAATACATGGGTTTAGCGACGCGTCCAATATGGTATATGCGGCAGTCGTGTACTTACGAGTCATCGGGGAAGGAAACGAAATCAAAGGTAATTTAGCCACAGCTAAAACAAAGATGGGTCCTACAAAACAGCTTGCTATTCCACGTTTAGAATTAATGGGAGCGGTGCTTTTAACTAAATTGACGCGGCTGGTATAAAGGCTGCAATAAAGTCGACCAAATTCCACCTGAAGCGAATTCTCGGTGAATCAACTCTCACATACGAGGAAATGGCAACACGCCTTAACTCTAGGCCAATATCACAAGGTTCATAAAATCCAAATGATAAGATACCACTTACACCTGGCAATTTCTTGATAGGAGAACCCATCTTGCTCATACCAGAGCGTAATTATGAGCGTTCAAATATAGGTACCTTAAAAAGGTGGTAATTATTGCAAAGGTTGACCGAAGACTTCTGACCAGGTTGGTCTCAAGAGTACCTCACCTTTATGTTACATCGTTAAAAGTGGTCTCATATTGAAGGCTCAGGGCCTTGAGGCTTGAGGAAAATCTTCCACCAGATAGATGGCTAATGGGCTGGGTTGTGATTTAACATCCTGGCGTGGCTGGAATCACTCGAGTTACAACATTAAAGTGTAAATAAATATACTATTTAAAAGAGGCCAACCACTAAACTATGTATCTTGCAATAGCAGAGTAACTATATATTGTTGTTGTTGATTAACTATTTTTTTTTGTGTATTTGATTTTTGTGTATTTTCTACTTGTGTCTTGTTCAGCATTTTAATTGTATTCATCCCCCTTGACCTCAGGGTGGGCGGATATCCCCACCCGTGGGATCTCCACCTTGTCGTGATGGGAGGGCTCAGTAACCGTGGGTTTGAGGTACACCCACGGTGAAGCTAAGCGGGATCCTGGGAGGGGACGCTCCACGTGGGCTTGGGTGAGACCTGCGTAGGATGCGTCCAAAGTGCGGGTGCGGGACAGTTCTGTCTGTCTCTCGCAGTCGGGTGCGGTCGCGGGAGGAGAGGCGTGTCGGTGTTGCGTTGCCATGCGCCCTATCTCCCGCGACCAAATGGGGGCGCACCATTGTTGCGTCGTGGTGGGGCCGCAGAGGAAGAGGAGATGTGGTGTTGCGTTGCCGTCCTCCCTATCCTCTGCGGCCGCTTGGTGTTTTGGCGGCGGAGCCCAACACCTTCATCCGCCGCCAAGGGGGTTTCGTTCGGGAGCCGCCTGACCATCTGGCGGGCCAATACCCGTCGGAGGGTAGCGAGGAATGCTTCGGTGAAACCCTACCCTCCGACACATGGGTACATGAGGAGCACGGGTGGGTTTTTAGTCAGTAAGAGTCTGACAGTCCCCTTCGTCCTACCCCCCAGGGCCGAGGGACTCCATGAGGATTTTCCAACCCGAAACCAAAAAAATAAAAAAAAGGGTGGGCGGATATTTTAGATGTTATTTAAGAACCTGATTGTAAAATCACGTCCTTGGTGGGCGGAATGTACAAATTTAAAGCATTTTTTAGTAACGGTAACAAACAAAAAGTCTGGCAAAAAACCAGAAGGTATACTGCGAGTTCGTAGACTTGGAAAAGGCTTATGACAGAGTGGATAGAAAAGAATTATGGAAGGTGCTACCTGTGTATAGGGTGGACAATTTTATAATAAGAGCTCTGAAATCTCTGTATAGGGGTTCTAGAGCCTGTGTAAGGATTAACGGTGCCTATACAGAATGGTTTGATATCTCCAAAGATGTCAGACAGAGGTGTGCAGCTTCACCTTGGTTGTTCAATCTATTCATGGAAAGCTGCATGAATGATATGAGAGAAATTGAATGTGGGATCGATATGGTAGGATTGCGTGCTAAGTGCCTCTTGTACGCCGATGATCAAGTCATTCTTGCGACATCGGCGAATGAGCTGCAACAAATGATGGACTGCATGAACGAGAGCTTTAAAGCGGAGGGTATGAAATTGAATGTAAGAAAGACGAAAGTTATGGTGTTTGAGAAGGATGAAAGTGTGACTGAGTGTAGTATTAGACTGGGTAGAAGATGAACATGTTGAACAAGTTGATGAATTTGTATATTCGGGTAGCATGTTTACAAGAGAGAGAAGATGTGAAGGAGATATTGAAAGGAGAGTGACTGCGGGAAACCGTGTGAATGGAGCGCTGCATGCCTTTATGAACGGCCAGACTGTGCCGAAAGAGGCGCGACTGGCGGTCCATAATGGTGTACTTGTGCCCACGGTGACGTATGATAGTGAATGTTGGGTATGGCAGAAAAAGTATGAAAGCAAAATTAACGCAGTTGAAATGCGATCACTGCGTAGTATGTGTGGGGTGAGACTGGTTGATAGAATTGCGAATGTAGTAATACGAGAGCTGTGGCTTGAAAGAAGATGTTGTGACGAGAATTGAGAAAGGAATGCTGAGATGGTTGGGACACGTGGAGCGAATGAGTGAAGAAAGAATGACGCACCGAATATATGAGGCAAACGCGTATGGGCAAGTCGGTCACGGCCGACCTCGTAGGACATTCGTCGACCAAATTGGTGACTATCTGAAAAAAGGAAAAGTCCGAAGCACCCGGAACCGGCGAGCATGTATGAAAAGCGTAATGAATGTAGAGGAAGCGAGTGAGGTTTGTAAGGATAGAAGCAAGTGGCGTTCCGTTCCGTTCTGCCTACCCCGACGGGAAAAAGGCGTGAATATATGTATGTATGTAAACAAAAAGTTTACCCAACACTTCCATAGATGGCGTTATCCCAATCGGCTCAATTCACATAGAATGAAAATTCTTAACACGTCACCATGCGAATGAGCAGGCCTTAGTTAATAATAATAATACAAGTAAAATTTAAAAGAATATTAAATGCATAAACAACTGTAAGATGAAATGTCTCCTGAACGGGTAGACCACTCCTGTACAAGAAGAAGCTGGCTACAATTATTAGTGTTAATTCAAGTACAAAAAGCTTAAGTATGTAGCCTTTGTAATGATAATAGCGTTCGTTTCGCAACTAATTATTTCCAAATAACGATATCACCCAGCTTTATTCATTTCTTCACCGTTACTAATTCATAGACATGCATCTAAT
Source organism: Euclidia mi (assembly GCA_944739405.2). Taxonomy (NCBI): domain Eukaryota; kingdom Metazoa; phylum Arthropoda; class Insecta; order Lepidoptera; family Erebidae; genus Euclidia; species Euclidia mi. Next base: position 40,636,071 of record OX123198.2, read on the forward strand.
TATTTTAATGTATTATTTTATGTATTTTCTTTGCGATTCAACAGGAAACTACATCTTTATGGGTCACTCTGTTTCGTCAATGCATGTGCACGGCGGTGAAGTAAACAACTAGTATGAGATAACCTTGCAGTGGATCTAGGTTAACTATTGGGGTGAATGACCTCATAAGGGGTGATACCCTTGACTCGTATAGAGGCATGACGTTGTTTTTTTCTTTAAATTACCTGAACTTCTTGAGGCAGAGTGAGAGGTGGAGGGTTTGCCAGTAGTACACAGACAAGGTTGGATGATTTTGATTATTAATAATAAGCTCTTTTAATATTTTCTGTTCCAATAAACCATGGAATATAGGTTGCGGAAGTCAGACTGGCAGTCGCTCTGCGGCAAAGTTAAAACTCAGTCAAAACCGGTTAGACTAGAAAGCGCACCCCGTGTTTTAACTGGGATGGACGCTAGGCGGATGATGATTTTGGCTATAACGACTTTTTATGTGTCAAAAGATATTTTCATCATTGGTCAGAAACTACATTACTCAAGTTTGCTATTCATCTACACAGATTTCCTAATTAAAATAAACATAGTGTACTCTTTCAATAAAAACTTCGCCTCAGCAGAATAAGACGTTTTTGCATCGTGGTCAGTCAAGATAAAAAAATACAAACCTACCCAGTTGTGTTTTTAAAGAAGTACGTAAGACCTACATTATCTGGTGTCCCAAAAGAGAAAACCGCAAATATTCCTAGTACATGTGAACTGGTTTTATAATAAAATAGAAGCATAATTACTTAGCAAAATCGATAAATAAATATGTTCGGTTGTTGGTTTGTTAATCTTTTACGATTAATCTACTATTGTTTATCATCCTAATAGGTTTAAGTTTTTGTTTTCATGAAACTAGTATGCCGATTTGGCGGAGCTGTATTATCATAAAGTCTGGGTTTTTTAGCTCATGTTATCGTTTTTTCGTTGGCGTTAAATTTAATTATTTCATCGTAGGTTAATGTTATAACATTGGATTAAATCACTGCCCTTCTAATATATGTTCTTATCTTCTCGGCGTTCGAATTCAACAAATCATCGTTCCTCATCGAAACTTGATTTCACATAAATAATATTTACTTCATAGTGCAGTTATAAGGACTCTTCAAAAAGTATCACATAAAATACTGAAACCGATCACGGTACTTGTGTCCGGACAAGAATCGTTAGGCCATGTCAAAAGCCTTCGAGCTGACTCAAAACGCCAACACCACACACACAAAAAATAAAGAAGTCTGAAATAAAATGTTCAATGCGCCTCTGCGCATTTGCATGTGCCTCCTCTTGCAAAGAGACCTAAGTTCTGTTTATAATTCTTTTTTCAAAGACTGAGCTAAAGCTCCTTGTAACAGTCATCATTGGTAAAGTTTACGCTACGAGGGTCAAACTGAAAGTTCTTAGAAAATCAAAAACTGATTACATTAGCCAGTTATTAGTTTTATTATATCTTTTCAAAATATTGTCCATTGACGTCAATACACCGCTGCATGCGATGGAACCACTGGGAAAAGCACTTTGCCCACTCGTCCTTAGGGGTCTCTTCAATGGCATCGCGATACGCAGCCACCGCTTCTTCAGCATTCATAAACCGCTTTCCTTTAAGTTTTTCTTTAATTTTTGGAAATAAATAAAAATCACAAGGCGCGAGGTCGGGGCTATACGGCGGGTGACCCAGTAATTCAACGTTTGATGTCGCCAAATAGTCGATCGTTCACTTGGCGGTGTGCGACGAGGCGTTGTCGTGGTGAAGGAGGATCCTACTGCGAGGTCGTTTCTCTCGAACTTTTTCCAAGACAAGTGGCAAACAATTGGTAGTGTACTATTCTGCAGAAACTGTTTTTTGATCCTCTAACACAATTGTTGCGAAATGACCTATCCTTCCAAAGAACGAGGCCACCATTTTTTTTCCCGCACTTCGATCTCTCTTCACTTTAGTTGGCAACTCCTCGAAAGGAAACACCCACTGAGCAGATTGTCTTTTGGTTTCAGGATCATAACAGTAAATCCAGCTTTCGTCACCTGTTAGTATGTCGAACACAGCATTTGAGTCACCTCCGTTAAATCTTTCAATCATTTTACGGCACCAATCCACACGATGGAGTTTTTGAGCCTTAGTCAAATTATGAGGTATCCACCGGGCGCAAAGCTTCCTGACCGCTAAATGTTCGTGGAGGATTTTGTGCACTTGACTCATACCGATGCCTAAGCTTGTCCGAATCTGCTGATAGGTCACTCGTTTGTCAGTCTCTATCATACGCCGCACAACACAGGTGTTATTTTCAGTCGTCGCCGTAGAAGGCCGTCCCTCACGTACATCATCAGTGAGATTAGTGCGACCACGTTTAAACTCATTAAACCAGTTATAAACAGTCGCACGAGATGGGGCTTCATCGTGAAAGGCCAATCGTAGTCTATCATAACTTTCTTGTTGACTTAAATGACATCGAAAGTCATAAAAAATCATCGCACGAAAATTTTCTCGTGTTAAATTCATGTTGACGTGACACAGACAATTTTCAATTTGCCGCCAAATCGTAAAACAAATGACAAATGAATGAAATATATACTCAGTAATATTGGCAAAGAGTTCTATTTTCAAATTTTAGAATATTTTTTTTATTATATTGTTTATAAGTGGCCAGTTCTAAGAACTTTCAGTTTGACCCTCGTACCATCCAATTTAACGCTTGTTCTCACAGCTCAGACGTAGTTTACCTTGGTACCTAGTAGTTCGTTGAACTGATACTTGCTATCACTACAATGAAAGATTTATCAGTGAATAATTATCACCTCTAGGCCATTTTTAAAGGGTCGTTGCTCGTTTACCCTACTACTAAAAATGTTCAGCCTTTGGTATATTAACACAGGTACAACCTGTGTTAATATACCAAAGGCTGACCATTTTCCAAACGCGCCATGTTATGAATATAGTCATGATTTAGTGGAGAGATAAAAATATCATGGGACAATTCATACATGGCCTATGTCACACAGGAATACGTAATAGAAAAAATATTTTAACACCAAAAAAAACTAAAAATACTATACACATACATACATATCGTCACGCCTTTTATCCCCAAAGGGGTAGGCAGAGGTGTATTTCTACACCCACTTTTCGACAGATATACTTTAGTCCCACGTAATAAGGGGCGAGCCTATTACCGTACCGGGCACATTTCCAGACTCCGTGCTGCTACTGAGAATTTCGTGATAGAAAAATCCAATAACACTGCCCGACCCAGGAATCGAACCCGGGACCTCCCGATCCCACGCGCATATTTATGCCGCGAGACCAACGAGGCAGTCGTATAGGGTTTGATGTCGAGTTTTCCGTCTCTACGCAAAGATGGTATTTGCATCGTGTTATCCCTTAGTCGCCTCTTACGACACCCACGGGAATATAGGGGGTGGTGACACTTGTATTCTATGCCGTCAACCACACGGCAAAAAAATACTATATTAAGAAATATATACAAAACAGAAAAGAAAATAATTTAGATGTTGAGTGGGAGTGTGTCCAGAACGCTGGCAGCATTGCCACGTTGTGGGAGGCAAGGCTAAACTTTTGAGCCAAGAACTTAAGCCCTCTGGTCACGCAAGGCGTCGAGCAGATTCTTATGCACTTGTACCCCATATGGTCCCAACCTTTCATTTCGATTCACTTTTCGTTGGTCATCTTAAATAGGTACATAAATTCATAGGTAAGTCACACCCAGACAAAAAACATCATGTTTTACCATATTGATTCCCTCATAGAATATGATTCCCGATTTCCACCCAAATATTTGATTTGTTATAGGTGGAAATCGAGCACATAACCTGCGTTTTAATAGTTAGCTCACTACTAGTAGCCACTGTACTAACAGGCCAGACAAAGAGCCAGATAGTTTAATTTATTCATAATCTTATCCAATTTCTATCGTATAATACGATCATGCGGAGAGTTTTATGTGAGTTGCATAGAATACTAGACATCGCTCTCGTCAGTTAGATACGTAAATCCTGTACTTCGTCTCCCCAGTAACCACTCTTCCTGATGAGAGCACACAGAGTATTGTGTATTGGTGAAAACCATAAAAAAAAAATTGTCTAGTAGTTTTTGAATTTATCGCGTTCATAAAGACAGACAGTATGCGGCAGTGGCTTCATTTTATAATATATACAAAAGTGAGACGTTAAAATTAAGAGTTATTACAAAAATCAGAACCTATGCCTATAAATCAAATTAAAAAAAACCTACTTAAAATCTAATTCTATCACAAGTAAAACCAAGATTGCAGCTAATTTTAATGAACCAATGAAATAATATTACGCAGTTTTTTTTTCGTCAGTTCTTTATATTTAAATGCATCACATATGAACACATATTTAAAGTCCGTTAATAACATTAACAAGTTTTCGAACATCATCGTAATATTAGTCTAAATCACCGAATCTGTCGTCAAATTCCGAAGAGAGCGATTCAATATCGTGTTCACAAATGAAGAAGCACTTTTGGTCGCATCCAATATCGTTCAGTTGTCCATCGTAAAACATTGAACCACATAGTTCACGATCGCCGCCATCAGGTTGACCGTTGGCCCAAGCGGCGTAGCCACTCTCCTCTAGTGTTGACGCGGCTGAAATAACAAATTTTAATAGTCACACAACAACGTCTAATCTCAAGTTAAGCATCTGTAATATGGGTACTAGACAATGGATAAATATACTAGAAATAGAAACATGTATATAGTATATAGTTACCAAGATATCATCATCCTCTTAGCGTTATCCCAGTTTTTAATCTGGGGTCCGCTTTCTAGTCTAACCGGATTTGGCTGAATATTAGCTTTTCCACGGAGCGACTGCCTGTCTGACCTCCGCAACCCGAAGGGATAGCGATATTCCATGGTTTAGACTAGTGTCAGTTTATTTAGAAGGTACTGACGCCCTGTAACGACTGTCAAAGATCTTCATGACAACCGGGACCGACGGCTTAACGTGCTCTCCGAGGCACGGGACAAGCGATAATTAACAATTCAATACGCACATAACTCCGAAAAGTCATTGGTGCGCGCCGTGGATTCGAACCCGATACCCTCTGCATGGCAGTCTGTTGGTATATCCACTCGGCTATCGCTGCCTACTATAGTTACTAAGATAATACTTATAGAATATACCATATATTTCTAAAACCAGCTTTAGAGACTTAGTACAATTTTCTTTTTGAACTTCATTCAGCGCAGACAGATATTTGATAACATCACCGTTGCTTAATATAAATCATCATCAACATCAGCCCAGAATACCCTTGCCTAATACTGAACTAGGGCCTACTTCTCTTCATAGGAAACGTTAGGCCATATGCCCTGCAAGGCAAATAGGAATATAAATCAGTCCAAAATTATTATAATTATCTTTCTAGTACTATTTCGGTTGTATTCCAAGCTTGCTCAGAGCTCAATACTGCTCTAGCAAGATTTATGATCCATAAATTGTTGTTTTGAGTCTGGGTGTACTTTGTGTCCGTTGGTTGTACAGTCACGAGCATAAATATATGACTATGGGCAGATTAGGAAAAATATCTTACCCAAGAATGAGTTCAATAATATTTGTCTGCACGTACCTAGCCAAAATATCTGATATTACCAGGCAGCATAATGAAGTGGCATAAAAATTATGTGATGAAAATGTCTATTTGATGTGACAGGTGGCAAAATGTTATGATCCCTTGTGGAGAAGAAATATATGTAACGTTTTCTATTTTTGTAATTTGCATTGATTCCGCCCTTAAAGCATAAATATGTGACATCAACTGGGTGGCAATAATATCTGACATTCTTACAATTTTTAAAGAATAAAATATTTGATATTATGTATGATATTATATACGCCGGTAAAATGGGCCAAAATGTTTATTGAATAGTATTAGTGTTATGTATTTTGCCGGGCAAAGAATATGAACAAAAACACGTTATAAATTATTTTTATTTGCCTAATCAACTTAATAAAATAATTATTTTAAGAGAGTATATATGTCACCGGAAATTAAAAAGTACAACCAATTTATAAATTTCCTGGGAAATTTATAAATGGGGCCAGCCTATTGCTTTTACCGGGCACATCACCAGACTCCGGACTGAGTATTCGAGTAAATAGTACTAAGTTTTCTTAAATTCTCAGTCTTGATTTTTATATTAAAGGAAAAGGGAAGTAATTCAATCATTTTTGCAAGTAGCCAGATCAATCGGAGGCGTCTAACACCCTGCTAGACACACTCAATGACTCGCTATTTATGCCGTGAGCGTAATTTTTAGATAGTTTTCCAAAATTTGTTATATTTGTTAGATTATCCATCTAATGGGTCTTCAGTATAATAACTTAAAAATATATAACTATGAGGAATAACCTCACAAGGAAAATTATATTTAAACTGTTGTTCAGTTAGAAAAAAAGTATTTTATTAGATATCATTGGAAATTTATGGTTTTCTTATATGCAAAAAAAATACAATAAAATCATAAACTAAGACTTTCAATGTCTTTTTAAGTCTCATATTCATCAACATTGATGTTTTATAACTCCCATCCAAAAAGTCCAGCAGTTGAGTATGAAAAATTATTACATACAAAAATAGCGTTTTGACAGATGACAAAAAGTAACTGATTTGACTAGGCAGTCTGGTACCCCGTTTCTAAACTCGGCAGCCGTAGATAGAAAAGCTCTACCCACTAAAATGAATAATTTAATTCGGTCGTGATATTGGATATGTCTAGACATAAATATAGTATAAAACGACATTAATTATTTCGTATGAAATTTAAATTACATTGAAGATAAAATAATGTCAGATATTATTGCCACTTAGTTGATGTCAATGCTTTTAGGGTGGAATCAATGCAAATTACAAAATTGGAAAACGTTGCATATATTTGCTCTCCACATTATACATTATAGGGATCATAACATTTTGCTACGTTTCACATCACATATTTATGCTTCATTATTTTCATCACATAATTTTGATGCCACTTTATTATGCTGCCTGATAATATCAGATATTTTTGCTGGGTACGTGCAGGCAGATATTATTGAACTCATTCTTGGGTAAGATATTTTTGCTAATCTGCCTATAGTCATATATTTATGCTCGTGACTGTACGTTTGTAAAGTCCTTCGTATCACAAAAAAGAGAAACGAATAAGTATATCAATGATGTCATGAAGCGCCTGCTATCTGAACTCTACCATCCAGAATGATAAGCATCATCCTATGATAAGTCCATAACGATTCCATTTAATCTTTTGTCTGTCTGTCCAAATTCTGATTTAAAGAATGATGATGTTAATTTTACCTCTAATCGTCTGCCATCCATCGCCGTATTTATTGTGAAAACCTAAATGAATAGCTCCACGCAAATAATCCCCTGAGACACGATATTTTGACGCCTGTAGTGCTAAACTGACGAGATATTCAGCCTCTGCTGGGTTGTTGATCACTGCTAAATATGACTGCTCAGCACTGCACACTGCGAACGCCTCACTCCAGCTCAACGGTTTCAAGTGAAACTTGTAACATCTGCCTACTTGCTCATGAAATAGATAATCTGTAAAAAACAAATAAGATTCAACTCGTTGATAACACAGCGTTCAAGCAAACATATTTAGGCTTTAAAGCTTTATTATACCACTAGTGGTGAAGATTGCCGTGTGGTGTCCGGCGGAGTAGAATAGCCCTCCCTCTCTCCTACCGAGGTGTCGTAAAAGGCGACTAAGGAATTTCGACGGACGCATTGTCATCAAAATAAAATAAATATTGACGTCTTTAACCATAGAGAAGGAAAACTTGAAACAAACCCGGCAGTCTGCCCCGCCGTTAGGAACTGACTGTTAAACTCCAAACAAAATATACAGTCAAATTATAACCGACGTGATCATGGCTGTGGGTAATATTACTGTAAGTGTAACCCCAGGGGGGTACCGATGGAGCCGGAGAATCCCCTTCTCGTCCTGTATTTGCAAGACGAGGCTGCTCCTCGTATTCTGGGGGGAGCAACCTTACAGCTGTAGGCGGCGACGATATTCGCCATACGTCACGCCAAAACCATCCTAATCCTGTGCGGAATTGTTCTCGTCGGGGCGGAAAGTGGGCAACGGAATGCCGATTTGCGACTTTAAATGTTAGAGGAGGAATGAATGAGAAGATGGATGATGTTTACGAAGTAATGAATGAAAGAAAACTAGATGTTTTGTGTGTGAATGAGACAAAGCGTAAGGGGAATGATATGCTGACGCGCGGCCCGTTCACAGAGATATGGTCGGGGGTTACCGATGAAGAACATGGCAGTAAAGGCGTCGGTATAATTCTTTCAGAGCGAATGGCAGAATGCATGCGTGAGTATGAGTGCGTAAGTCTGCGTCTTATCTGGGTCCGGATGAAAGTAGGCCTGACACCTCTTTTTTTGGTAGGTGTATACGCTCCGGACTCTTCCTATAGTAAGGCAGTAAGAGAAGAATTTTGGGCACAAATGAGAGAAGTCGTGTTATTGCGTAAGTGGAATGAACGTATTGTCATGCTTGGAGATTTTAATGCAAGGGTGGGAGTGAAGCGTGATGGGTATGAAAGTGTACTAGGGAAGTTTGGAGATAAGAGTGTCAATGACAACGGCGTGTACTTGTTAGATATATGTGTGGAGATGGATCTGTCTGTGATGAATACATGGTTCCAGCATAAAATGGTACATATGTACACGTGGCAAAAGAAGGAAGGAAATGTTGTGTTAAGAAGCATGATAGACTTTGTGATAGTAGATGAAAGAATGAGAATGAAAGTAGTGGATACCAGAGCTTATCGCGGACCTGATGTTGGCACAGACCACTATTTGATTATCAGTAAAATAAGTGGTATTTTTAAACGCTGGTGGCACCGAGATAAAGGTTCCACTACAGAATTAGAACGTATAAAAGTGGAAAGATTGAAAGATAAGGGTATGAAAGATATGTACAAAAAGCAATTGAGCGAACGGATGGACAAAAGTTGGAATCTTGTAAATAAGGAAAGTGTGAGTGAGGTATGGTCGGTATTTAAAACCAACATTGTGAAATGTGCTGAAGAAGTATGCGGTTTGAGTAAAAGAAGAAGTAAGAAATGCGAGAAAGCTGACTGGTGGGATGATGAAACTATAAGAATGGTTGAGGAAAAGAAAAAAGCATGGCTGGATATCCTAGCAATAGAGGCGACGAATAGAGCTGTGGTATGAATGAAGATAGTGTTAAAGAAATGAAGGACAAGTATAGATGTGTGAAAACTAGAGTCAAAGAATGTATAGAGAGGAAGAAAAATGAGAAAACGGAGGAGTATGAGGAACAATTCAGCGCAAGTTTCCGAGAGAATATAAAACTCTTTTGGAAACTCGTGAAAGAAGCGCGAGGTAAAAATATGAGTACATCGAGGAAAGTGATTAGGAATGAAAGAGGTGAAGCCATTAATGAAGAAAGAAAGATACTACAGCGCTGGAAGAATTATTTTGAGAGTTTATTTGAGAAAGATGTGTGTGAAATAGAGAAAGAAGAAACTATAGATATGTTTGTGAGCCCGACTGATGAAATTGGCATGGATGAAATTATGAAAGCGTTAAAAGGTATGAGGTCAGGAAAGTCTGCTGGATGTGATAGAGTGACGACTGAGATGTTGAAGGCTGGCGACGGACTCATAGTTAACCTGCTGCATCGCCTTTTTAATCTATGCTGGAAACAGGGCCAAGTTCCAGATGACTGGACGAAGGCAGTGCTTGTTCCAATTTATAAAGGCAAAGGTTCGCAGCTGGAATGTCAAAACTATCGCGGGATCAGCCTTCTTAGTGTTGTTGGAAAAATGTATGCCAGAATTTTGATTGACAGAATAGTAAATGTGACTCATGACAAGATATGGGATGTGCAAGCGGGATTTCGGAAGGGAATGGGATGTACGGATCAAGTCTTTTCCTTGCGCTGCGTCACCGAAAAATGTCTGGCAAAAAACCAGAGGGTGTAGTGCGCGTTCATAGACTTGGAAAAGGCTTATGATAGGGTGAATAGAAAGGAATTATGGAAGGTGTTATCCATGTATGGGGTAGACAACTTTATAATAAGGGCTCTGAAATCCCTGTATAGGGGTTCTAGAGCCTGTGTCCGAATCAATGGTGCCTATTCGGACTGGTTTGACATCTCCCAAGGTGTCAGACAAGGGTGTGCAGCCTCGCCCTGGTTGTTCAACGTATTCATGGATAGCTGCATGAATGATATGAGAGAAACTGAATGCGGGATCGATATGGTAGGAGTGCGTGTTAAGTGCCTCTTATATGCCGATGATCAAGTCATTCTTGCATCATCGGCGAATGAGTTGCAAGACATGATGGACTGCATGAACAAGAGCTTTAAAGCGAAAGGCATGAAAGTTAATGCACGAAAGACGAAAGTGATGATGTTTGAAAAATATGAAAGTGTGACTGAGTGTAATATTACGATTGGAGGTGAAATTGTAGAGCAAGTAAAGGAATTTGTATATTTGGGTAGCGTATTTACAAGGGACGGAAGATGTGAGGGAGACATTGAAAGGAGAGTGACTGCGGGAAATCGTGTAAATGGAGCACTGTGGGCGTTTATGAACGGTCAGACGGTGCCAAAAGAGGCACGATTGGCGGTTCACAATGGAGTGCTTGTCCCCACGTTGATGTATGGAAGTGAGAGCTGGGTTTGGCAGAAAAAGCATGAAAGTAGAATTAACGCAGTTGAGATGCGATCACTGCGTAGTATGTGTGGGGTAAGACTGATTGATAGAATTCCGAATGCAACTATACGAAAGAGCAGTGGACTGAAAGAAGATGTGGTGACAAGGATTGAGAAAGGAATGCTTAGGTGGTTTGGACACGTGGAGCGAATGAGTGAAGAAAGAATGACGAATCAGATATATAAGGCAAATGTGTGTGGGCAAGTCGGTCGCGGCAGACCTCGGCGGACATTCTTCGACTAAATTGGAGACATCCTAAGAAACGGAAAGGTCCGAAGTAGCCGCAACCGGCGAGCATGTATGAAAAGAGTAATGAGTGTAGAGGAAGCGCGTGAGGTTTGTAAGGATAGGAGCAAGTGGCGTTCTGTTGTCTCTGCCTACCCCGACGGGAAAAAGGCGTGAGTATATGTATGTATGTATGTAGTGGTGAAGATTCTTATCCTTGAACTTAAAACCTAACCCTAAACACATCTGTTATTTCAATAATGTTAATTGATTCAATATATTGTATAATAAACTATGTATAGAGTAACTGCAATTGCTCGTTCTCCGTTTCGGGGGCGAATCTAGGGCTCTTTTGGACTAGATATATTTACGCCATTATAAAGGGATTGAAAATATGCCATTTTGAAATAGAGGGCAGTATAGATTTTTGAACAAACACCAAGGTTTCGCAACGTACAGCTTAAAAATGTTTAAAGATAGATTCTTCTCAAAATTTGTCAATAGCATACTCAAATCCGGTTAGGCCCAAACTTCAAACTACAACTATAATTTACTTCATGCCTTATTATTTATAAGGACGTTTAAGCGAAGTAATGGTTAGTACCAATTGTTTTGTTCTATTTATATTATATATCTTAGCCATTGTTCTTACCTACATTAGGTATGCCGCACGGTTGATTCCACTCTAGCGACACGAGGTTCTTCTTACAGATGAAGGGACCCTTATTGCCGCAGCTATCATCGTTGAGAGTGCCATCTCGCCTCATGTTCACACATTCCTCTCCACCGCGGCCAGCGCCGTCATTCGGCTCTCCGGGAGACCAGTTGTTGTATACGTCTGCTACTGGAATACCTGGAATGATAATGATATTCATGAAGATTTGGGTTGTGGCGATCCGAGAGGCTAATATTGATTCAAATCTGGTTAGACTATTAAGTGGATCCCGATTGGCTACTGGGAAAATTTGCAAGATATTTAAAAAAAAGTAACTACTTAAATGTCTTTTTGCTAAACTGTAGTAGACGGCGTAGACTCAACCTACCTCTAGCATACATATATTTCTTAATTATTTCGCACGATGAGGAAAACATATAAAATAAGTTTCTTATTAATCGTCCACTTAACAGGTCATTACACTTCCAACAGGTTCTGAGGTATGTGGTGATATCTTGCGATTCGGAATTAAGTAAAGGCCGTCCAAATTAAAAAGTATATTTTTTACTAGTCCTACGATTATGTGAGTCCTAAGCGCAGGACTAGTATAAAAGATACGTTTTAATTATGTACTCATTATGACAAGATGACTATATTGATAGGTAAAGGCCGAAAGACGATTTGTTCGTTCATAAGATATTACATCATTTCCTTTGACATTGTCAGTTCAAATGAATTCCGCAAAACTTTTATCAGTAAACATTTCCTTTTTTTCTAATACCTTTGCAAACTATGTAACAAAATTTTATAGTTCTTAAACTGCTTAATTTTCTTAAAAACTGAATGAAATGTTTTGCCTTCATATTTGTATAGTAATTTAGACGTCCTAACTCCTATCCCTTACCGTCAATAGTTTCGAATACTCCCGGGCTGAGCAAGGCTGATATGCCAATGAACACCCAATGGAACGGCTGTGTTTCGTTCCAAAGTGACAAAACGGCTTGAGCTTCATCAGCATTTTCTGGATAGAACAAACTAGCGCCCTCTAGCTCACACGTCCGCTTGGCTTCAATCCATGACCGGTGTATCGTGTGAATCTTGTAGAATGCTTTTACACTATCCAAATAATGGTAATCTTTGCGAAAGAACCTTTTATCTCTTTGACAATCTGAAAAAGGCAAACAATTAATAATAATTAAGAATTTGAAGTAGAAAGAGGTACAACATTCTTAAACTCCATTCAGAGAGTGCTGTTATGAATCGCATTGATATTAAAATTATTATCACGAACTTGCTTCTAGATGTTTGATTATACAGCATTTTCAAAAGCGAAAATAACTTATAACTCGATCGTTACCGGGTCCAACGGAACCTAAGCAATCCAGGCATCCTATCGAACACACATCACCAATATGCATTATATTACTTAAGAGGAATTCTATGCGCTGAAATTTGGCATTTATGATCCTTGGAGACCGACTAAGAAGGAATTTCTTGAAATGGCCACGGGATCGGGCAGAAAAGGCTAAATTTAAAAAATGTGTTCGTAGCTCCGGCATCCTCCAGTTATATATAAAAGTAAAACTATGTCTACTGTCTAGAATGAAAAATATATAACAGCTAAAATTGAGATTCTATTGAGTAATAAGCAACTGCTAATTTTTAGCAACTACTTACGTCTTTTTTACATCATAACAAAACAGAACGTCAATTAAAATCCTTTACTTGGTAAATTCAAAGCTTCGCGCACCATGTAATGTTAATTTCAAAATACTTTTAATCCTTAAAGAAATGAATAATAATGATGATGATGAAATTAATGTCTGTGGTACTTAGGTTATGTTTTTAAGACAAAACGGTACTTACGTGAATATCCGGCAAGGAGTAGTAAGACGAGGAATATATTTTTAATATACATTATAATGTTATGTCAGATGTCCGCGATCGCAGTTCACCTACGTCCGTCGGGTAGATGATTCACTCGCGATCTCAAAATTCTCACACATACACATCTTTACGAAAACTTTTTATACGTAATTATACATACATGTGTGTGTATAAACAGGAAAACATATCTTGCTCAGTAGGTTTCTATACGTCATATCGGCAACTGGCTTTTGTAATTCTTTTAGCATATATATAATTTTCGCGATTTGGGAAAATTCATTTTTTGTCGGTAGCATAGCCTATGTAGTAAGGGATTCTGACTACCAGATAGTATGTGGGCTTGATTTCTACACGAAAAAGCCATCGTATACTTCGAGTACGATGCTTCAATTTGTGTCATCATCAATCAGCCTTTAACAGTCCACTGCTGGACTAGGCCTCTCCTTTGAAAGGAGTAATTGGCCTACTATACCACGCTGGCCAAACGGGTTGGTATAGGGTTTGCATCAAGTTTTCCTTCTCTTGCAGTGCTGTTCTCTGCATAATATGTTCCCTCTGTCGGATCTTACGACACCCATGGGATGATATGGGGTGGTGACATTCCGTATTCTTAATCCGTCATTGTGTTAAATAAAAATGGTGTATTAATTATTATTTATTTGTCCATGATTTCTTTTTTATGTAAATATTCTATGTAAATAACCTTTGGGTCTAAGTTTATGGAGTAATATTATCATAACTTACTCACACTGAGGCAGAATGGTGCCGTTATGATGATGCTCTTGCTAATGGATGTCACCGAAGTCAAATCTTACTTAGGAATACCTTATAAGGTATTAAAAAAGCATGTCTTGACTTGTCGTTGTTAATAAGTTGGCAAAGTAAAGCAACGTTGGGCAACATCACTACATGGGAGGGTGACCACTTCTTGTAATAATTTAATCAGCGCGATAACGTTAGTAAAACCGGATCTTGTCATATGATAAGAGTCGGTAGGATAAGTCTTGAGGCGTTCTATATAGTCCGACACTGAAAAAAACAAAGAAGTACACTTAAGAAGAAAAGCGAAGAGGGTACAATCTTGAATGAATGAATTACTTTATTATGTGACACGGCTCTAAAAGACTTTAATTTTAGTAGAGACTTGCTGATTTCATCATGAATGGGCTGGCTTGACCGAGGCAGTACTACCCTCTCACAGTTATTTTTTTATCTTCTCACGCCTGTCTGACCTGTATCCCCGCGGAGGTAGGCAGAGGCGTAATATTACACCCATATTTCACCATCAATTTTTGGGCACCACGTAATAGGGGGTGAGCCTATTGCCGCTACCGGGCACATCACCAGACTCCGTGCTGCTACTGAGAATTCGGAAAAACTCAGTAACACTTTTGCTCGACCCGGGAATCGAAGCCGAGACCTCCGTTCAGCAGACGCATAGGCTATCCACTGGACAAAGGAGGCAGTCCGTGAATATCGATGTAAAGTAACAGTTTCTAAACGCGTTTCGTTCGGTGAGTGCAGGAGGCCCCATCCCCTTTTCATTCTTCCTGCGCTAGGTACTCCTATTCCTTGTCCCATCCCAAAAGGGAGGCAACACTCTGAGTGAGTGTTGCTTGTGGTAATGGTCGTTTGTGTACATATATGTTTATAGTTATACTACAAAATACTCCGGATAAAGTGTTTTAAAGCAGAACAACAGAAATATAGTTCATCTGCTCCGAAACAGTCGATTGCTTCAAGACAAAGCCCAGTAATCTAAAAGTTATGAAACGCGTCTAAACTCAAGCCTAAAATCGCGTATTTGCGCGAGGCGTTCCGAAATGTAGCAGTACGGCGAAATAGTAAATTTTCATGCTTTGCGTTTAGATGCATTAAACTCAAAGCGATTGCAGGCTCCAAAAACCACCGGATAGCTCCGTAGTCATCTTGATAATCTAACGTAGTCAAACTTACGCAAGGATAACTTCAAATCGTAAGCAAACATGAGACTCTGTGCCGCACTCACGACACTCGGCAAGCCCTTGACTAGGTAATCCGGCTGGGCCTGATTACCTGGTCAACGGCACTGCATTTGCTTACACCAAAGTGAGTATCAGTACATATGTGAGGTTGGTAGCCACCAACTAAACCTATTTAAAGTCAAAGTCAAAGCATTTATTTGTAAACATAGGTAAGTACAAAGTTGTTAAAAATATATAATTAGGTATAGGTCCACTATGTTTCGCTTGAAAAGCATACAAATATACATATAAAAGGAATTTAAAAACATTAGATATAGGTAGGTACACATTACAAAAAAAATTATTCAATCTATATTTGTCTTAATTATTGTGATATTATTAATTAAATTATAATTGTTACTTAGGGAGACATTAGTCGTTCGCAATCGAAATCGTTCGCGTAAATTCTATTATTTTGGTTTTGTCTAAGTTTATTTTTAAATTATTATCTTTTAGCCATTCGATTATCAATTTAAGATTATAATTTATTACTTTTTCTAGATCTTCTGCATTTTTTCCAGTAAATACTACAGTGCTGTCATCAGCAAATAAGACCATTGGATGTTGAATGATATTAGGCATATCATTAATATATATTATAAACAACAATGGACCAAGAATGCTTCCCTGAGGGACACCAAAAACAGTATTTTTAGGTTCTGACATGTATAAATTTTCAGTTTTTGATCGTGTACAAACTTTAGAAATACATGTCATCTGTGTCCTGTTGCTTAGATATGACTTGATTAGTTGCAAAACGTTACCTCGGATTCCATATAATTCTAGTTTTTTATAAAGAATTTCATGATTTACATGGTCAAATGCTTTTGACATATCCATAAAACATACACACAAATATACACACACACATACACACACACACACTCACATACACACAAACTCTAACACATACACACAAATATACTGTATGCATGCTTTTAGTTTTAAAATATATATATAATTTATCATAATATCTTGTACCATGTTCTCTTGCAACCCTTATTTTATGAGCCAGTTATGTCTATTTTCAAATTAATGTAAACATCAGCAGATTATGATGTAAATTTGTTAGAGAGGGGCCTGGAGATTTGTCATACAGGTTTCGAACCTACTACAGACTCCAGTTCTCTCACAAAGGTCTTGTTCAACAGCTGTATTGACGACAAATTTTATTGTTTTTATATACAATATGTACCTTTATGAGAGAAAATAAATAAATAAATTATTAAATTATAAAAAGACCAACTACTGGCACTCGGTTATCCATGTTAGTAATAATATGTTTAAATAATTTATATATGGCCAGATTTGTGTTAACATTTTTCCTAAAACCATATTGCTCATTAGCTAAAATATAATTATTTTCTAGGCAGTTATAAAGATTTTGGTGTATTACTTTTTCAATTATTTTGGAGAATATCGGTATTAAAGCGATTGGTCTATAATTACCCAGTTCTTTCTTATCACCTTTTTTAAAAAGAGGTTTTATAATTGTAGTTTTCTATACTGTTGGAAATACACCCTCTTCGATACATAAATTAATAACGTGACTTAATATGGGTACAATAACAAAAGACACTGATTTAATTACTTTTATTGTAATTTCGTCATAACAGGCACTATTTGTATTATTTAATGAATATATTATTTTATTAATGTCTTGTGGTATAGTTGGAGTCATAAAAAGTGATTTGTGATGTGATTTAATTTTTGTAATGTTGATATTATTATTAGTACATATATTTTTAGACTGATCAATATAATAATTATTAAATGTCTGTGCAATGTCTTGTGGTTTACTTATTATTTTATTATTAAATTTTATTTCACTTATATTATCCCTTGGGTGGTTAGTTTTACTTCTATTTATAATTCGCCAGGCGGCCTTTGACTTAGTTTTTGCATTATTGATTAAATAATTATTTTGTGTTTTCTGTGTCATACGAATTATAGTTTTTAACCGCTTTGAATAAGAAAGAAGGAGTTTTTTATTTTCGGCACTTTGGGATTTTCTGTATTGCCATAACATGTCACGTTTGCGTTAACAACATTTTCTAAGACCTTTACTAATCCATTTTAGTCGTTTTGATGTAGAAATCCTTATTTTATTGAAAGGGAAACAGAAATTATAAAAGAGTTTAAATAAGTCATAAAAATGATTGAAAGCATCGTTAGCACTCGAACAGTTATAGACGTCAGCAAAAGATAAGCTTTTTAAACAATTATTAAACATTAAATATTTTCGGAACAATAGTCTCGTTTGTAAATAAACCAATGTGGCAATGTGTATGTTTGGTTTACGGGACACTGTAGAATTTGAGCAGTATGATCGGATATAGCCAACTCTATGACCTCACATTTGCTGCCTTTTATATTGTGTATGATGTTATCAATGCAAGTGCCGCTGCCTAAGCGCGTTGCTGTTTGCACACCGACTTGTAAATTGTAACTGCGTAACAAATTTTCGAACTCAGTGCATAGTCTATTATTTTTCAAGAGATCTATGTTGAAATTGCCACATAATACAACCTTACCTTTAAATTTTAGACAATGCTCGTTTAACATCATATCTATGTTATGTAGGAACGTGTTTGTCGAATCTCTATCATATTTTGGTGGTCTGTAAATACATATTATTATTATTTTGTGATTTGTTAATTTGACTGCACAACACTCAATAAGATTAGGTTTACTCCATTTCTCCATATTTAGGTTACTACACTTATGGCCATTTTTAATTAATATGCACGAACCACCATTTCTGTTATCCCTAGCACAGCATGCTGAAAGTGTATAATTGGGTATAAATACTTGGTTATAGTCATTCAGTTTCATGTTATGCTTTGTAACGCAAATAATGTCTATTGATTTCCCTATGTTAGCAAATTCATTTAGATGAACACTAATTAAATCAGATTTGTTAATTAACCCATTAACATTGTGATGTAATATGCGTATGTGCTTGTAAACGAAAAAAATCACTTTTATCGAGTTCATTATCGTTAGTCAGTATAGATTCATTATTATTATTTATGTTCAATATGTCAGATTTATTCAAATTCTGTTGCGGCTCAAAGTCAGAGGATTCAGTTTGAGTATAGCTACTTTTCAATACTTTTCTATTAGTTTCATCAGTGTTATTAGATGCTATATAATTATCATACATACATACATACATAGACACATGGCTGTTTCCCCGAAGGGGTAGGCAGAGGCATATTAAACGCCCACTTTTCGCCAGTGTTTTGATCCCACGTAATAGGTGGCGAGCCTATTGCCGCTTATCGGGATATTTTGTTTGCCAGAGCCTCGTCCGTTGATCGGCAGGTGCACCACTTGCAGGTGAGGTTGGCTTGGGACCCTAAGTTCTTGGTGGGAACCCTATGCACATACTGTTTTTTGTATTCAATGCGCAGTATGTCCTTTAGTAAAAATCTACTCAAGATGCAAACATGTTTTTATAAGGAATAAATCTACTGTATCCCATGTTTACATAAGTTACATTTTTATGTCTCGTTCATAAGTGTCTCAGCACATCATTCAATTTTTTGACGTTCATGTGTCTATTTCTAGGAATTTCTGATAAAATTACATTCGTATTATTAATATTTGTCAAACACTTACTTAAAGCTAATTGATAGTCGTAGGGGTTAGTATCATTTGTACCTGTTAAAATTATTACATAATCATGCATTGTCAAATTTGCCATGTCATTTATATTCGTGGTGTCACTTGTCCTTGCTCCTGGTTTGTAGTAAGAAATAACTCGAAATTTAGAACCCAAGAGTTGTTGCAGGTTTCGTTGAACGCTTTTCCCTTGATCGTCTGCAATCACTAGTACTTTCTTATACTCCAGGCAATTTGCTTCATCTAAGATTTTTCGTTGTTTGACTTTAATTTCGTTACTTGTTGGGTTCTGTTTGGATGGCATCTTTTCTTTTTGAACATGACTTGAATCATCATGCAATGATGTTGTATGCAGAGTATGTGGTGTTTCTATTGTTGAAGCATTCTGAGTCACTTGAAGGGATTCTAGAGACATAAGAGGCTGTTGTTGGTTTATATCATGCATTTTATTTCTATTTTTCTTTCTAGTGGAAGCCAAAGATTTTTTGAATTTCCTTTTTCATGTTCATATTTTCTTCATTTAACAAGTCAATTTCATTATTGGCTGATAAAAGATCGGATGTTCATTGAATAATTTTTGTTTGTAGTCCTTCGCAGCATGTGTTAATTCCATCTATCGATGTGTTCGGTAAACTCATCATCGTTGAGTCAAGCAGATTTGTAGGTGAAAGAACAGATAAATCTTGTATTGATGCAGAATTGTACGAGTTCGATCGACGTTTTCTATACGTAATGTTGCAATTATCAGGTTCCATTTTTGTAACTTTTTCTTGATTAACAACTGCTAGTGGCGTATTATGTCTTGCGCGCGATCAGTTTTGATCGCTAGATAATTTTAATGAAATTTGTAATAATACTCAAAAAGACAACAGAACTATCAGGTTTCGAACTGGCAGTCACCTGCGTTAAAGTCCAATGCTGTACGATGGCGCTAGCCCTACGTTATCGTAACTATTTCAAATTATTGACCTGTATCAGTTCTTAGAATTTATTTGTATGCTCACTAGATGTCGTTATGATAAAAATGGTTTTACGACCGTATGGTTTTAATTATCTGTAGCATCGTCCTGATTTATCGTCAATTTTGCTCTGTGATGTGGTGTTTGTTTTCCTTAGTAATAGATGTCGCTCATGATAGGTGCTGAATAGCGAAGTTTGAATTTCTTTAATAACGATCACAAATGTTATAATTTATGTTACAATACATTTTTCACTGGTTTTGTTTGGGCAAAAGTGGTATATAATTTACCAGATACGAGTTTACACTATTAATTTGTCACTTTGTTTAATTTAGGCTTGTTTGTTCACTGTATATTATATTGTCAAAGATCTTTGAGTAATCCTATATTTAACTAGTAAATAGTTTATAAATAGTACACATAACACTTTTACACTATTATTGGTCCAATATTAACACACTGATTCTACATTTATACTTGAAATTAACTATTTCACTATTTTTAATAAATAATATTTAAGAGCTCTTTCTTCGAGGTGTTTACTTTACAACGCCATCTCAAATTTAATGTGATTTGCTGAAGAACACAAGAGGCTAGGTGTAAGTCCCACTGCTGCACATCAATTGGGACACGCTCAAATGGTTTTATGAACTCAAAATAAGCCTTACCAACTTTCCTACAGTGACCCGTTTGAGTAGCATAATTGTCAATGTTACTAAAGTTTACACGCACCGGACATCGTAGCAGAGGTATGCATCAAGCAAAGTGGACTGACAACCTTGTTGGCATCGCGGGCAGCGGATTGATGTGGTTGGCTCAAGAGCGGTCCGTGAGGAGAGCCTTGGAGGAGGCCTATGTCCAGCAGTGGACGTCTTTCGGCTGATATGCTGATTAAAGTTGTTAACAGTACATTTACCAAAGTAGTCACCTAAAAGACAGGCATATAGGCGAGTATTGATATTAATATGACTCTTACATGACCTAACTGTTAGCAATTATTGGTATTTCAATTGAGATCCAGAATTTTGTTTAACAGTCTGAATACTATATAAAGCCTATACTATTACAAAATACGGAATAAATATTGCCCCAGACTTTAATCTAGATTTGTACCTTTGGAAGAGACTTTTAAAATTAGGTCATTATTTGTTTAATTTGACATTTGTTGTACGGCGCCACTTGAAGACAGATACTCCTCAAAAATATTGTGTTAGTCTATAATTTTAGTATTTTTTATTCAACTAATACTATAACTAAACTTTGAACTTAGTTATTTTCTTATAAGGCCCTTAAAATTTAACAGGGTGATGACAGTAATTAAACAACTTCTTTAACCTTAATATTTATTAATTAATCTTACTTAATAATAAACATTGCTCTCAGGTATTTTTTCGATATCACATCATTTCCTATCTCCGAATCTGTCGTCGAATTGTGAAGCAAGCGAATCTACTTCGTGTTCGCAAACGAAGAAGCACTTTTGGTCGCAAGCAATATCGTTTAGTTCTCCTTCATAGGACATCGCACCACATCGCTCATGATCACCGCCATCTGGTTGGTTTTTCCCCCAAACAACGTAGCCTGTGTCTTCTAATGTAGATGCGCCTGGAATCATATAAATATTTGATTTATTTTTACTTTTTTGCTAAAGGAATTTTGCCATAAATAACTTTCAAACATTTGAGACATCGGGTTTCTATAGCTCTTATAAAACAATTTATGTCATGTCCGAAATTGTAGATAAAGTAATTTAGACAAATTGCCGAACATAGAAAATGTCTTTGAAAGCACTTTTCTTCGGAAATCAATCAGTTCAACGAATTTAGTTTGTGTTTAGAAACGTCCACTGCTGGTCATTGGTCTCCCGCACGGTTCTCCACACAGACCGATTTTGAGCCGCCCGCATCCAACTCAAATCTTAACCAGATCGTCGGTCCACCTTGCGGGAGGCCTACCGTAGGGGTAGGCCTACGGTGCGTCGTCCAGTACGTGGTCGCCACTCTAGAGCCCGTCTGCCCCAACGGCCATCGGTTCTTCGAGCTATGAGCCCTGCCCATTGCTACTTCAGCCTGGCTATTCGGCGAGCTATGTCGGTAATTTTGGTTCTCCTGCGGATCTCCTCATTTCTGATTCGGTCTCGCAGGGCAACTTCTAACTGTCAAGAAGGCATATTAAGAGAAAAATTCGTGAAAGGATTCACTTAGAATAGATTTAAAAAATACGAACTTCCAAACGGAAAGGGGCCACGAGTACCAGTGACCTAAACTAACGCGCTTGAAACTACGATCGACATAAAAGTCCGACCGAAAATTGCTTAGCTTTATACAGGGCCGGCTATAGCTACGGGACCACTAATAACTGTCAACATGGATTTCGTCCGGATCGCTCTAATTTGACGAATCATATACAGTTTGTGGACTATGTAAGTACATGGGTTAAGTCAAGTTGTCAGGTTGATGCAACCTATTTTGATTTTAAGAAGGCGTTTGACCTTGTCGACAATGATGTAATTTTAAGGAAATTCGCCTTACTTGGATTCTCTTCTACACTTTTAAAATTTATGCCAGATTATCTTAGAGACTATAGGCAATTTGTAAAACTAGGAGGTTATAGATACCAAGAATATTACACACGCTCTGGTGTGAGTCAAGGTAGCACGCTCGGTCCTACTCTATTTTTGATAATGATTAACGATCTACCCGATATTACTTCAACGGCAAAATGCTGATGATTATAACTTTTCCATACAGTGAGCCGGCCTGAAGATTGTGTAGCACTACAACGTGACATTGACTCAGTGGTCGCATGGTCAGTGTTAAAACAAATTGTATTTTAATAATTCAAAATGTAAGACCATAACTTTTTCTCGGTCACGCACGCCAATCACAACGCCATACCATCTTGCGGGTACTCCACTGGACCGGGTTTCTGACATTCGCGATCTCGGTTTAATTATGGATAGTTATTTGAATTTTCATGACCATATAGTCAAAACGTGTAAAAAACAAGTAAATTTCTTGGTTTTATAATAAGATTTTCGTCTCAATTTAAAAATGTCCAAGTCATAAAACTGTTGTACAATGCGTACGTGCGTAGTAAGCTAGAATAACATTCTATAGTATGGAACCTTCGAGAAACTTTGTATACTATGATGATGGAAAAATCCAACGTAGGTTTGCCACATATTTGTACAAGCGCCATTTTTATACTCGTCAATATTTGTATCAGACATGGCTGGTCTAGATACTGGACAGTACAGGGGGCAATTTGCACATATTATTAATCTTTATTTATTGATGACGGACAAAATAGATAACCCTGCAGTTCGTGAGACCATACATCTCTACGTACCGAATCAATACCTGCGAGGTATTGGTAGACAGCGGCACAAACTCCTCACCTGCCCGCCTGAGTGGCGCTCCCCACACACCGATCACAGCCCCACTTCCAGAGCTATTAAACTAATAAACAGCTTTCAGAAGGCCAATCCAGAAGCAGATATATTTTTCGACAAACCTAGTGTAATGTGTAACGACGTGATAACGTGTGACTTTTTCTCAATAATATTTTTAAGTTAGGCCTACAATAATGTACTTCAATATTATAATAGCATGTAGCATATGTTCTATGGTTTAGTATAAAGTAAAAGATCTCAGTAAATTAGGTATTTACTGAGATCTACTTTATATATACCTATTAGTGCGTGTAATAATTATAATTTTATTGTATATTCATTTTTCATCTTGATTGATTTTATGTATATACTAGAGGACGCCAGCAGCTACGCCTGCATTTTTTTTAAATTTACCGGCCGATTGGCCGATCCCGTAGGAATTTCGGAAAATCCCTTCTTAGTGCACCTCTACGGTCCCCAAGGAACATACATGCCAAATTTCAGCTTCCTGCGCCCAATAGTTTCGGCTGTAGCGTGTCTGTCAGTCAGTCAGTAACGCAAGGATTTTATATATTAAGATTGTATGTTAAGTATAGATATAAGCGATTTGGTTGTGTATACTGTAAGCTTATATTTTCTTTATGAATAAATGATAAATGACAAGAGCCCAAGGACGCCAAAACAGAGATGAAAATAATTTCAGGATTAGCAAATTCTGCGTTACAGAACAGTATTTTATCGCATTTTCGTGAAAATTCTACGAGTGTCCTTACAAATTATTCCAAAAGAATCTCGGTCACCCCTATTATTGATAAAACTTGAAAGTTATCTATTAGCCTTTCTAGACCCCCTTTCATTTGCATATCCGGTCAAATTGCATCCATGTTCCTCATACACAAACAATGTCCTATAACTAACCCCTGAACACAACCTTTTGTCAGCGCCTTTGACACAGTAGGTATAATGCCATAGTCTTAGCTTTGTTGCTCCATGTTGAGTAAGAAGTACGATTAACTCGATTAGTGTTGCTTTGAAGCGCCCAAAACCCCGAACAAAATATTTTCTATGAAAATTTACATCTTTCTGATAAAAAGTAGATTAATACAAGAAATGAAACGACGTTTCATTTAAAAACAAAATGTGTTACCTCTAACTGGCTGCCAGCCGTCGTCGTGTTTGTTGTGGAATCCTAAATGAATCATTCCTCGTGTAAAGTCACCTGAGACCGGATCTTTCGATGCCTTCTCTGTTAACTTCACGAGATGGTCAGCTTCTAGCTGAGAGTTGATCACTGCTAAATATGACTGCTCTGCGCTGCACACCGCGTACGCCGTGCTCCAGTCTAACGGCTTCAGATGGAACTTGTAGCATCTGCCCACTTTCTCATCGAATGTGTAATCTGCAAAAGCATTTTAAACTGTGATTTAGTCGGTCGCCCTGGCGGCTTCCAGTGTACCAAATCGTTTGAGTTGGATCCCGGCACAGAATAAAACTTTGTAGGATACACAAGTAATAGGTACACCTAGTATGGGTGGTTAATATGTTTCTTTGGACAACGTTCGAAGATTGTTAAAGTCACGTCACCTAGAATTTATTCCTAGGGCGGCATACGTTTTAAACAGAAGAAATTAAAAAAGATTAATAAAGTCGATTATACAAAATAAAAGTAGGCTTACACACATCAACAAAGTCTAGGGATATTTTATATTTCATCAAATATCTAAAAATCTATGAAGAATTTTCTGATACAGTAAATAGAAGAATCATAGATTATTTTAAGGTCTTTAATAAAAATAAAAAACATTTCGTGTTTTTTTTTGTTTTAAATAAAAAAATTAATTTTTTTAATCATCATGGAAAATTAGTATGATAACAACAAACATTTCTTCTTAAAAAACTATTAATTTTAATAAAAATGGAAAAAATCTTGTAAAATCTAATCATTAATAATCAGTGTTGCCACCACACATTGATTACACATCGACATCGATTGTTAATACTTAAAATTAAATTGTCAATGTCTTGCTGCGGTATGAGGTCCCATGTCCTTTGCAAGTGTTCGTAAAGTTGTTGTTCAGTCGTCAAATTTGGTGGAAAATCTCTCAAAGCTTTTCGTTGTAACATGTCCCAGGCATGCTCGATAGGATTTAAGTCGGGCGACTGTGCAGGCCAATCCAAAACTTGAATATCGTGCTCTCGGAGAGCGGTCGATACCAGCCGCGCCGTATAGCAAGGAGCATTATCGTGCATGAGTAGAAATTCATGGCCTATTTGAGTTCTGTGTGGGACAATAACGGGCTCTACTACCTCCTCGTGGTATTTTTGTGCAGTCATGCTGCCTTGGATCCAAACGAGTTGGGTGCGTCCGCCAAGACGAATTCCTGCCCACACCATGATTGTCCCGCCTTGGTATGGGTGGACCTCCTGAGGGTGCCGTAGACGGCTAACTCTCCCTGGAGCTCTCCAAACGCGTGTTCTTCGTGAATCCGGGTGAAACCCAAACCGGGACTCATCGGTGAACAGCACCAAAGACCATTGTTCGTCACTCCATGGTAAATGCTCCCGAGCCCACGAAAGCCGCCGACCGCGATTGCCACGTCGCAATGCTGGAACACGCAATGGTCTTCGAGCATGAAGATCAACTTCATGTAACCTTCTTCGCACGGTTTGGTCGCTTACCAGCAGCTGGTGGTCCTCCTGGAGCCTTTGCACTAGTTGCAGCGCTGTGATATTGGGTTGTCTTCTGGCGGTCATTTGGAGAAATCGATCCTGTCTCTGCGTAGTAACACGATATCTACCTGTGTGCTGTTCGGCCACATCTCCAGTACTGCGATAACGTGACCACAACCTTGATATCACATTTTGACTGGTATGTAGGGCCTCAGCAACGACGCGTTGAATTGCACCATTTTCTAACATGCCCACGGCTCGTAACATTTCATCTCGACTCAAATGACGACGTGACATGACTTTTAAAGTTCGTACGTCACGTTAAATTAAAAAAGAAAAACAATTAAAAACCCTTTTCATTAATAATTATAATAAAACAGTTTTAACTTTCTTTAATGTAACGAATTACTAGCAAATTTGCCGCCATATTTTGTTTATTATTTTGTTTTTTTTCTTTCCATGTTCAAATTTTGAAAATAGAATAAAAGAGGTTTTAATCTGTATATAAACTTTTTGTGGAAACTAACAAGGTTCTAAACTATAAACTCGTAAATAATTTAGGATTAAGATATCCCTAGACTTTGTTGATGTGTGTATGTTGTATTAGCCTTTACGTTCAATCTGAAGTTTATGTCGACTCATCTCGTCCGAAATTCAGCTTCTGTCATTACCATGACATATTCTCTTCTTTTGAATTAATCAACGAAACGTAAGCATCTTTATCTAAGCATACAGTTTAAGGTCTCTTCATTTTATTTTTATGTATTTAAGTATTTCTTACCTAAATTTGGCATGTTACACTGTCGATTCCACTCTAACGATACGAGACTCTTCTTACAGATGAACGGTCCCTTACTCATGCAGCCATTATCGTTGATTGTGCCGTCTTTTCGTAAGTCTACGCAATCTTCTTCATTTTTGAAATTATTTGGTTCACCGGGCGCCCAGTTGTTATATATATCTGATATTGGAATACCTAGAATCAGATAAGAATCGTATATGAATACATTTATGTAGTCAGTGGTGCGCGCCGTGGATTCGAACCTGATACCCTCTGCATGGCAGTCTGTTGGTATCTGCACTATGCTATCGCTGACGAGCAAGTAATTACATATATCCGAAACGTCATTATTTCGATTAGCATCCATATTGATAAATGTATCAGCGTTCGTTTTTGGTGCAATATGATGTTTCAAAGAAAACGTTCAAGTAGATAACACAGCTGTTTTTATAAATTCGTCATTCACTTCGAACCGGTTCTGATTTACGTATGGATCTAATAATTGTGTTTAAAGATTTTATCTTGTTTGAACTATATTATTAATAGCAAGTTTTGAAAAATCAGGCACTATATTTAAATAGTTATTATTAATTTATAGTACTCACCGTCAATAGATTCAAATACTCCTTTAGCGACTAAGTCAGATACTCCAATATAAACCCATGTAAATTGAGGTTGAGTTTCGTTCCAAAAAGACAGAATGGTCTGAGCTTCCTCGTTATTCTCAGGGTAAAATAAAGTGGCGCCCTCGAGAGCACACGTTTTCTTTGCGTCAACCCAAGACTTCCGCAACGTATGAATCTTATAGAATGCTTTGGTACCCTTTAAATAGGTGTAGTCTTTGCGGAAGAACTTTTTATCTCTTTGGCCATCTGGAAAAAGAAAAATATTTACTACATACTAAGTGTTTAATTTTACATTTACGCCGTTCAATTGAACTGTAAGTAAACAGTACAGTTATTAATTCAGTTGAAGGCACGATTTTATTACTGACAAGCCTATACTTTTAATCTGGGAATGAATTGTAGATTTCGTCTCATCACAGATTTAAATAAATCTTTATTAGGTACGTATAACATAACAAAATATTGTCTGATCATCACAAAAAGGTATTTTAGTTTAATAATTGTTTTAAACGGTTGATGTACTTACGTGAGTAGTTGCACACAATAATTAAGACGAAGAATAATTTAAAATACATTGTGCGTTTACACCAGAGGTCAAAACGCGTGTCCACGTTCACAGTTCACATTAGTTTGATCGTCGCCTGATCAGATTCTCGGATGGTCGCGATGAATTCGCTTACACATGTATACCTCAACTTTGTAGTCACCTGTGCATGTGTGTGTATCAACAGGAAAACATAGCTTAAGGCGAGGTTGCAGTACTTTTTAAGATTTTTGAACGTCTGAAAGTCCCATGAACTATGATATTTTTATTGAATAAAAATTAAAGTATAAAAGTTGAACATATCTTCTAGTAAATCGTAAAGATAGAAACACGTTTTGGAATGATTGGTTCGATAAAAAAAAATGTCAAACATGGCACTAAATCACAATTTTAAACGTGTACTGCTTAGAGATTCCATAATGAATTTATATGAAAGTATTATCAATAGAAACAGCTCTTTATTTAAAAAAAATTGGTAAAAACAGATTTCGTAATCTCGTTATCATTTTTCTCCAAGAAAAAAAATAGTCAAAATGTTGGCATTATATCGCTCGCCGGCCGTTCATCAGTGCCTGTCTAGGCGTGATTGAGGGCGGACGTACGTCGTTGCTCCGCAAAATCCCCCTCCACCCCCGCATGTACGTTTTCGAAAAAGTACAAAGTAATTCGTATTCCAAACTCAATCGTTCAAACCATAGACATACTAGTAGGAAACCGTAGACAGGTTACTGACAAGGTAACATGACGGAGCTAACGAGTGGCACGCATCGCGAAAAGCGTACGCACACTAATATAAATATGTCAAAACGACACACTAAGAATTAGATAAGAAGTGTAAGTGAGATAGCACATCTAATCGCAAGCGCGAAATAGAGATAAACATATACTCTCTAGACCGAAGCGCATTGTGACATCATGCTGACCGTTTCACAAACAATAATTTGACTCAGATGCGACATGATCACTTTGTCTTTTTTTTTTTTTTTTGTTTTACGAGGTGGAAAATCCCTTCGGATCTCCGACTCTTGGGGGAAATAAGAGCCGGAGTATGTGGTGTTTCCACTAAAAACCACCTCGACTTCCTCCATGTACCCGTGTGTCGGAGGGTAGGGTTTCACCAAAGCATTCCTCGCTACCCCCCGACGGGTATTGGCCCGCCAGATGGTTAGGCGGGCCCCGAACGAAACCCCCTTGGCGGCGGATGAAGGTGTTGGGCTCCGCCGCCAAAACACCTAGCGGCCGCAGAGGATAGGGAGGACGGCAACGCAACACCGCATCTCCTCTTCCTCTGCGGCCCCACCACGACGCAACGATGGTGCGCCCCCATTTGGTCGCGGGAGATAGGGCGCGCGACAACGCAACACCGACACGCCTCTCCCCCCGCGACCGCGCCCGACTGCGAGGGACAGACAGAACTGTCCCTCGCACCCGCACCGTTGGACGCGTCCTGCGCAGGCCTCTCCAAGCCCACGCGGAGCGTCCCCTACTGGATCCCTCTTAGCTTCACCGCGGGTGACCAATCCACGGTTACTGAGCCCCCCCACCACGACAAGGTGGAGATCCCACGGGGGGGATGATCACTTTGTCTGTCTTGAGTAAATTCAATTCGCCTCAAAGTAAATTTGATTAATTCATTTAAGGTAGGGAAATAAAAAGTCGATGTGATTTATTTATAACATTTATTAAAAAAGTACATTTCATTCAATGGAAACCTAAAACAGAACGTTAATATAAAAACTGTGCGCTGCGGACCCACCGTAGCCCTGGCAATACCCCTGGGGGTATGGTGGATCTTTTAAAGCTTAACCGTACTCCTGGCTGAAATGCTCGTAGTGTTATACCAACGTGCTACGTGGACATTAAACTGAACAGTGTTATCTCTCGTATGATAATGACTTACTACTTACGTTTTTGTATTTTTAGACAAGCGAAGACAAGCGCTAGTACGATGATATAGTGCAACAAGGAGATAAATTAGAGAATAAAACGTTTAGGTATTACTGCTAATGGTTATAATGCTTTGTATATTATAGGTATAATCTGTGGTACTGTTGAAGACCCGTCATCATCATCATCCTTGCGCTGTCGAATCATTCCCACTAGTTCTATTGAACAGTTCTATGATAGAACTAGTGATACTTTTTTTCCCACTAGTTCTATTAGCACAACTTGATGAAAAGAATAGAAACAGTTATAGGAAATTTACCACTAGTTCTATGTATGTTTTACAAGGGTAGTGTCAAAACATCGCGCTCACAAATCCGAATAAATATGTATTTATAAAAATGTGTTAAACGAATGAACGTCTACAAAACAATTGAACGTCTACAAAACAAATGAACGTCTACAAAACAAATGACTACCAGAAAGTGATCAGCTATCGATAGTGATTGCAAAAAACAGGTGCATGCGATTTTCGACCTTATTGACAATTCATAACAAACTTTTTTTTTCGTTTTTCTCGCTTTCTGGCAATATAATAGGGTAATAAAATTATAAATTCTGACTAATGTCAATTAGGTTGAAAATCGCATGCACCTGCTTTCTGCGATCACTATCGATAGCTGATCACTTTCTGTAAGTCATTTGTTTTGTAGACGTTCATTTGTTTTGTAGGCGTTCATTTGTTTTTTAAACGTTCATTTGTTTTACACATTAAACAAATGAACGTCTACAAAACATATTTATTCGGATGTATGAGCGCGATGTCGTGACACTACGGATCATTCCCAGTAGTTCTATTGAATACCCTTGTAAAAACATACATAGAACTAGACTGGGACATTTCCTATTACTTATCCCATTAGTTCTGTTCTCCTCATCAAGTTGTGCTAATAGAATTAGGACAGTTCTATCATAGAATTGTTCAATGCTACTACTATACTGGGAAGGATCCCACAAAATAGTAGAACTTGAAATTAACGAACTGAAATAAATAAACTAATCACACAACAATATTATCTGGGAGTACGGGTTAAGCTTTGAAAGTCCCACCATACCCACAGAGGTACTGCCAGGGGTACGGTGGGTCGGTAGCGAAAACTGTGCAGTACAATCTACTTAGTTGTTTAATACTAAAAGGAGAAAAACAAGAACAAGTGAATGGACTTTGATCATCCGTCAATGTTTGTAACTTACGTATGATTTTGTATTTCTATAATAATAATATATTGTGTTGATTTAGCCTCAAATCACTTTTATTACTTGACAAAAACACACATCAGTATTTTATTATTACGAATGTCCCATCTGGATACTTTGTTTTTTAGTCTTTGAACACGCACAATACTACTTCTCTTTTACACTCGCTAAATGCCAATTTATTATTCACTCTATTATTTGTGATACTGAATTTATTATAAATTGAAAATAAAACGTTGTAATATTGTAATACTCATGAATGAGAAGTGATTCCATAACTTTTAGTAATTTTCCTACTAAAGTTTAACTACTTTAGCAAAATCTCATTACATACGACGGCATTTTCAAATGTAACGTACACACACGCGAGTAAAAGAGCGAGCGCTTCCGACCGCAGCGCGTACGCGACTAAAGCCAAATGAGACATTTAGAAAAAAAAAGTTTGTCATCAATTTGTCAGTTTTTAATGTGCCCTTTTTTGAAGTTCGCATAACTCATCTACGGTTTTTTTACGCTGCGCTGTGGCACACGCACACACGAAACCCCCCCCTCCCCACCCCCCGCTCACTCGCTGACGCCACCGCCGTGTTTTTGTTTTTGCGGGGGGTGAGGTCGAGATACGCACTGTACTGCAACCTCGCCTTAATGAGTTGGTTCGCTACGACACGACATATCGAAAAAGCATCCGTTTTGTCTGTTGCCTAAATAGATTTTTCGAGTTTGTATAAGACTATAAGTAGGTGCTATAGATTTATAGAGGACAATATTGTTGATGCGTATTGTGATGATGTACTACTTTTTATCATATACAAGTACCTAACTATTCAAGTAGAGTCAATCATGGAAAAACATAGCGATTTTTATGAAATTGAATACCTACACCAACTACGAACCTAGTGGGAAAACGGAAACATTTTCCCACAATAAATAATTATGCAGATTGGCTCAATAAAACCCAACTTACGCTACCTAATCCTAATCTTGTATATGATTAATAAGAATTATGTATTTTGATCTATGAGAAATCATGACCATGTGAAAAAAAGGCTACCAGACCATGTCGGAACTGTGGCACTACAGCTCGACCTCCCCGGTCGGAGACCTAGAGGACAACCCAAGGTGGAGAGGTGTAGTGCTAAAGGACAAGAGGGCACGTCATCATCATCAGTAATCTTACATTGGTAACTAATGATGATGTTGCAGATAGAGCGAAGTGAAGGCGAAACAAAAAGAACGCTGACTCCACCAGCATTATATATTATATCCCATGTACGCTATATATCCCACATGGTGGTGGGTTCAGCTTGTTAGTGAGTGGAGAAAGTCAAGTCAAAGTCAAGTCAAAGTCAAGTCAAAAATCATTTATTCATCTAGGTCACAACGTGACGCTTATGAACGTCAAATTTTTAAAGTAAATTAATAATGCTTCTACATTAACATTTACTGCCCATTCGCAAAGCAATAGGTAGAACCACGAGAAAGAACGGGCAATAAAACTCGTGGCCACTCTTTTTAATCGCCAGTGTTAGGGCCTGTTCACGAGATCGGTCTAAGCGGCGAGCGGCGCGGCAGGGGCGATGTGCAAGGCGCGTTTATTCTCGCGGCGCGCGGCCGCAACGGAGTAAAGCGCGCTATGTACATCGAAAACGCTCGCCGCTGCCGCCCGCCGCTGTAGGTCGTGACAGGGCCGTTATGGTACATATTTTGTTTTTGTAAGGAGCTGCAACTGTTTCACATTGTAATTAATTACTTGTAAATAGTAAATAAGAACATACATAATAAAAGAGAGATTTAGAAGGGTATTCAATTTCAAATTCAAATCTTTATTCGCTAATATGGGTTGAATCCATAGATGTCAAATACAATTAATAGTGCCAACATATTAACCCTATGGTATGCGAATTATTAAATAAAATTGTATTAAATGAGTATTATATTTTAAAATAAATTATATAAAACAAGTCATAATAATAGTCAATTTATACATGATTTGTCTATAATAAAAATAATATACTTTAAGTCAATTACAGTAATACACATACATACATAGACTCACGACTGTTTCCCCGAAGGGGTAGGCAGAGGCATATTAAACGCCCACTTTTCGCCAGTGTCGAGCGAATAGGTGGCGAGCCTATTGCCGCTTTTCGGGATATTTTGTTTGCCAGAGCCTCGTCCGTTGATCGGCAGGTGCACCACTTGCAGGTGAGGTTGGTTTGGGACCCTAAGTTCTTGGTGGGAACCCTATGCATATCTATAATTTTTAGTCCGATAAAATATATTTTTGAGAGGAACATCATGTCAATGCTAACAACTAATAATAATATTTCTTGTGGATAAACTCACCTAAGTTCTTGGTGGGAACCCTATGCAACCTTAAATAATATTAATAGTAATAGTATTAGTATATAGTATTAATATTAATTAATAGTAATAGTAATGTAAAATAGTATGTACTTCTCTTCTCAGCTACCGTGCATAGATATATAGAGATACGTCAGCAGTCGAGTTTCTTTTCTGGAGGTCGAGCAAAGGTTCGTGCTGACACCTCTTTCCTCCACTGATCTGGGGGCACGGTAGCAAGTCAAGTCGAGCAAAATAGCGGCACGGCCGTACCATCCTTTTCTCGAAGCAATTCAGGCCATTTTCGACCCCCTATAACTTCGTTGTGGATAAAACTGGAAGCCTGATTGTTTAGTAACCATGCAGGCATTGTATACCGATGGTGTATTTCAAATTTCATTCAATTTGAACCGGTAGTTTAAGAATTATAACGAGTCAAAATTCCTAATTTTGTCACTCACTGACCCATCATCAAAAGTCTAAGGCACTTCTAGCAAACATGGAAGCTTCAAATTTAGAAACAATTAGTGTTTAGTGTATGAACCAAGGAAAAACTAAAATATATTTCAATTTCGGTCCAGTTTTCGAGATACATTAACTGCATAAATAACTTTGTAATCCCATATGAATATAAAGGATTACAAAATTATATTTGCAGATAGAGCTTTAATTAAGAAAATTCGTTGTTGGTGTACAAGAAGTAGAACTAAGGTACCGGAAAGGACAAAAGAAAGACTATCCACAAAAAAAATACCAAGTCTCACGACCGTAAAAAGTTGTGAGATCCATGTAGTTAATACCAAGTCAGTTAATTGGGCAGTAAAAATCGTTAATGTCTTAAATAAATATATTGACTTGGCAATCGCATTAAACAATCTAATTTATGTATGTATTACTTATGAGATAGGTATATTGTGTTTCCATGCGATGGCCGAGTTAATCTATTTATTTAAAACATTAAAGATTTTTAATTAACTGACTTGGTATTACATGGATCTCACAACTTTTTACGGTCGCGAGACTTGGTATTTTTGACAAGTATTGTTTTTATGGGATTATCTCTTCCTCAAACTATCGGCGATGCTCCTGCATAGTATGAAGAACGTTGCTTTGCGAAAATGAACACACACTCACATCATAATAATAAAAAATGCAAACTTGCAATTTTGTACAGGCAATAACTGTGTTTCTACGGTTTGTATAATAAAATAAAAAAGGTACCATTTTCGACCTACATAACTGGTTCTTTTTAATAATTGATGCTCACTTAATTACAAACAATTCAATTTATCGTTTTAGTTTCTACTTGTCCAAAAAATATTGAACTATTTATCGCATGCATATTCCAAGTTTATTCATAACCAGATTAGCCCGCGCTTACCCCCGTGCTTTTTAAGGCCACTGCTTCGCACCGCACATAGCCTTAAGCCTTCTTCCATTTATGGAATCTAAAATAAACAGAATGATTTAAATCGAACCAAAAGTTTTTGAGTTTAGCGCGTTCATAAATCAAAATTTTCAGCTTCATTATATTAGAATACCTAGATGGGTTTTACTTACGACTACAATGCGGCATTAATGTCTTTTTTAAACGACAGGACTCTACGCAATCGTAATGTAAATTTTCGGGAATATTTTCGCTACACGAAAACTGTTAGTATACGTCAATTCTCTGTGAGAGGGTAGTCTTTTTCCGGTCGAGCCGGTCCATTCACGCCGAAATCAGCAAGTCTCTACCGCCTATAAAAACCAATAAAAAATAGTTTATCAGATATATAATAAAAACCATCCGCAACTGCACTTTTTCTAAGATGGCGGCCAAGGGACAAGACGTACGACCCCACTGGATTAAGTATTAGCTCAGTCCTCCCTTGACATCTAAAATAAAATTGTGCCCTCTGACAAAATGTAACTTTTCAAACAACTTTGAGAGGAAAATATTTCGTCGGCGTGGAGTAATAGGAAATGCCACCACCTCATATCATCACATGTGTGTCGTGTCAAAGGGACTATAGATAGGTATCATGCAGAGAACAGCACAGTAAAAGAAGGAAAACTTTATACAAACCCTATACCAAACCGTTTGCCACCGTGATATAGTAGGTAATTCCTCTTCTCACAGGAGAGGCCAAGTCCAGCTGTGGACTGTTAAAGGCTAATAATGACGCATATTGGCATAAAGATGTATTAAAATCAAGATTGTCTCCAATCTTGGATTGGCGATCTGTTGTTAACTTCGGGCCGTAAGGAACTGAAACTAAACGAAGTAAATTTCAAGTAACAGTCTAAACTAATGCTTTTGCCAATATGAATAATATCCGAACCAACTCATCAAGTTATGTTTTTTTCTGATACACACATGTTTACATGAATACGAAGATAAGATATAAACACGTGAACGAACTCATCGCGACCGTCCGAGAATTTGCACTGGCGACGATCAAACAAATGTGAACTGTGAACACGGACACGCGTTTTGACCTCTGCTCTGGTGTAAATACATTATGTATTTTAAATTATTCTTCGTCTTACTTATTGTGTCCAGCTACTCACGTAAGTACAAGTTTTATCATTAAAACGTATTTTTTTTTTGTAACGCATTTTTTTTTGTCACCTGTATTAATTATAGTTACGTCTCTGACTTGCAAAGGGAAAAGTTTATCAGAGCTAAAATCCTATCTTCGTTTTAATTAATAACAGTACTGCCGGCCACAGTTCGATACTATAACCATGTATGTAAATAATACTTAATTATTATATAAGTATTCGTTTTCCAGATGGCCAAAGAGATAGAATTTTTTTTCGCAACGACTACCACTATATAAAGAGTACCAGAGCATTCTATAAGATTCATACGTTACACAAAGTGTGGGCTGAAGCCAAGAAGACGTGTGTTCTCGAGGGCACCACTTTGTTTTACCCGGAGAATACTGAAGAGGCAAACGCCGTTTTGTCGTTTTGGAAAGAAACACAACCTCAATTCCATTGGGTGTACATTGGAGTTACAGACTTTGTCTCCAAGGGAATATTTGAATCTATTGACGGTTAGTACTAGAACATAATAATTGTTTACAGTAGTGTCAAATCATGCCTAAAACTTATGTTATACTTCTAGCATACAGAATAAGTAAATAAAAACATTCTAAAAAGAAGAAATAATTATCTGAGTTAGTTCAACCGTTCTTCTAGAAAAAGTAAATAAAATCTTTAATTTACAGTCTCTATGAACGATTTGTAAACAAAAGCATATATTCGACATAATACTTACCTCAGAACTTGTTGGGAGGACCAATTTTTAAACTTGTTGAATGACTTTTTTATTTATTATAATGTTTTCCTTAACATAGACGTTGCGTTCAAAGAAGTTTTGCAAATTATACATGTGTCCAATGTGAACATTCTGGATTGAAAGATTGCTCTTTGAGCCGTTACAATATGATTGTTTTCTATATTTTACGTATTATAATGGCTAGAAGAGACGAGTTTCAAACCGTCAACTAAGTCAGAAAGTTAAGAAGATTCAGTTTCTTCTAGGTTTGCAAAATTCTGATTTTAGCACCCAATCCTCCCATATCTTTCGGCTGATAAATGAATGCAAAATGCAGGTAAACCCAGGTTTTGGGTCGTGGGGCAAAGTAGATTTTTCAAGCACGGTCCCGCGCGAGTAATCCAAAAAAGGCACCGGTTTTAATGTTTACGTACATATATATATATATATATATATATATATATATATATATATATATATATATATATATATATATCATATTGTTTAGCAAAATAAGAACTATTGTCCACAACATTACATATACAAAGTTTACAAAGTCAAGTGGGGTCAGCTGATTACTTCGATATCAGTGTAGATGTCGCAGGGATTTTACAAAAGCCGTAATATTATAATTTCACTAGTGAGAGTGACATTATAATTACACAGATTACAGTCAATTGTTTGTATTACTTACAAGTTAACGGGCTAGTTTCAGTGCCATTATAATTTCACTAGATCGATACCAACCCGTCTGGCCAGCATGGTATAGTAGGCCAAATACCTCCTTACAAAGGAGAGGCCTAGTCCAGCAGTGCACTGTTAAAGGCTGATGATGATGAGATCGATATAGTGATATTGTAAAGCAATGATATTTTGACAATAACACTGGTTTAAAAGAAAACCGTTACATTTATTGTCAGAGCGATCGCTGATTGGTCCGTTTTACTACGGAATTCAATATTCGATCTATAGATCTGTAGATTTTAGATTCGTTTTTGACATGGGGCTCCCACCAGACTTAACTCTTAGTAAACCTAGATTTCTTATACCTAATATCACTATTGCGGACCTAGTTTTATTACAATATCACTATTGCGGCTTAGTGAAATACCAATATCACTAAAAAGAGCCCGTGAAATTATACGGACTAGTCGTCAACCCAACACGTCAATAGTGTTGTGTATTGTGTTGTAATTGTAATTTCACTTGTGAAATTATAATATCACGTTTTTTACTAAATACCTGCGACATAGACACAACAGACAGTCATCATCCACCTAGCGTTATCCCAGTTTCAACCTGGGGTCCGCTTACTAGTAACCGGATTAGGCTGAATATTAGCTTTTCCACAGAGCAACTGCCTGTCTAACCTCCGCAACTAGAAGGGATAGCGATAGTCCATGGTTAAGACTAATGTCAGTTTAACACTAACGACTGTCAAAGATCTTCATGACAGCCGGGACCGACGGCCTAACGTGCTCTACGAGGCACGGAGCTAGCGATAATTAACAATTTAAGACGCAACAGGCAGTACCTAGTCAAAAAGGGCCCTACCAAAACTCAATGTATGAAAATCGATGCTATTATTGGATGCGATTTTTCTGTCAACTTCGCTAGCAACGTAGGTATTTTTGGACGAGAATTTACAAGAAGTTGTTTTCACCGTTGACTAGTATCCGTTGTTGGTGTAATGGATTGTAGGTCACCTTTAAGACTCCCACATAATCTATGAATTACGATTTTGATTAGACAATTCGTCGGTCAAATCACGAAAGGGCGTATCCAACAAAATTTTTGATTTTGAGATATTAGCACCATAGGCATTAATAGGTCAAGTTTCAGTATGTCACGAGAAGACGTAACCAAAACTGCAATAAAACCGCACTTATAAACCGTTGCGAAAAGCCCTATCTACGTTTCCTTCTAATTAAAAATATCACGAAGGGACGTATCGCTAGTAACGCCTGTTCATGCATAATAATGTTGTTTCACGAAAATGTTTTTTCACGAAGAGGCGTAATATAATTTGGCGCAAGCGAAACCAAGACCTGTCGTAACTCGTTTCTGTTGTAACTGCTGGAAATCCATGGCACTGTTGACGAGAAAACTGACGCTGTGGTCAAAACGCTACAGGCTGTTTCTCGAAGGGTGTTTCCCGGAAAAAGCATTTACAAGCAAAGTAAACTCTCGCTCGAGACTCTCGAATATATGAGGCAAAGAAGGGGAAGGACATATGCGCGTCTTCGACGGATGGAAGAAACCTTAACCGGAAGATCCGGAAGCTTGGCGACGTGACCGCCGATGTTTCAATACCCGCGCCATTACGGCTGCGATTGAACAGAATCAAGGCACTAAAGTCTTCGCTCGCCAGCTTGGTAGAATTCATATGTTAAAACTCAATACTGCGGAAGGCAAAACCGTAACCTCCAAGTTCGAGATTCTCGCTGAAATTGAGAGTTTCTACTAGGACTTGTACGCATCACGGATGCCTAAACCCACGAGACCCAGCGATGATGACCACCAGAGCCCAACTCACGCGCCATTACACGGAGGACATCCCTGATGTCAACCAGGGCGAGGTAAG
The DNA here is from genome assembly GCA_944739405.2 of Euclidia mi. Lineage (NCBI taxonomy): Eukaryota > Metazoa > Arthropoda > Insecta > Lepidoptera > Erebidae > Euclidia > Euclidia mi. The sequence continues at coordinate 40,675,566 of OX123198.2, forward strand.
AGTGGCTCTTGAGCAGCTTAAGCCGTCTCCAGGGGATGACGGAATCACCACAGAGCTCTTAAAAGCAGGTGTGACAGCAGTTCTGAAAGAGCTGGCGAGACCACATCCATACTGTTCGGCAGATTGTACAGAAGACCAACGAGCAGAATCAGCTGCTGTGTATGGCTTTCGTGTACTACGAGAAACATTACACATTAGGTGTTGAGGTGTTGAGATACTTGTACGACACAGTCACTATGACAGCTCCAGGACAGTAAAACTAGCCCCATTGAGTTGCGAAGAGGAGTGAGGCAGGGGGGTGTAATATCCCCCAAGCTTTTCACCAACGCACTCAAAGACGTCTTTAAGACGCTGGACTGGACGGGGAATAAACATTAATGGCGATTACATATCCCACCTTCGGTTTGCTGACGATATCGTCATCATGGCAGAGCGAGATGCTGCACAGCCTATATAGAGCCTCTCGGCGGGTCGGTATCGGCATGGACTTGAATAAAACTAAGATTATGTTCAACGAACACATTGTGCCGGGACCGGTTTTCAACTTCAACCAATGCGTCCTAGCTGTTATGACGTACGGTGCCGAGACGTGGACACTCACAGTGGGACTAGTCCACAAACTAAAAGTCACGCAGCGAGCTATGGAACGGGCTATGCTTGGCGTCTCTTCGAAGGATAAAATCCGAAACGAAGTTATCCGACAAAGAACCAAAATTACCGACGTAGCTCACAGAATCAGTAAGCTCAAGTGGCAGTGGGCTGACCATATCTGTAGAAGACTAGACTGATAGTCGAAGGCAAAGACTACGCCTTGGCAAGCGTAATGTAGGGCAGCCCTCGGCTAGGTGAATCGACGACCTGAAAAAGGTGGCTGGGACAGACTGAATGCGGAAGGCTGAGGACCGTGTAATGTGGCGCGTGTTGGGAGAGGCCTATGTCCAGCAGTGGACTGCGATAATCTGATTGATTCATTCGTTAGGTGATCTAACTTTGCACAGAGAATACATCACTTGATTTGCTGAAAGAAAGCCGGTAGCTTGGAAAACTACTGCCACTGTGCCACAGAATCAAATTAATTTTTAATGCATACCAATGTTTTCAATTTCACTCAAAGCAATACCACCTGGACGTAAGTCAAATGACTCATATTAGGGGTACATCACGAAAAGGCGTAAGTGAAACTTTTTTCAAAAAAATATAAATATCCTTAAAATTAACTACAGTACACAGAAACCACAGTTAAAATATGATCAGTCTTAGCTACGTATTCACATAAATATGATACCAAGCACATTAAATCTTAAGACATAAAGTTATGACAGTACGTAACGTGCCGATTTCATAAAAATGGCTCTGCTGTAAAATTTACCAAAACACAGATACGCCTTTTCGTGATTCGACCGACGAATTGTTTGTTGATTTGAGGAGTGGCATATTGTGTAATCAGATAACACGATGGTGCTCTAATTTAAATGCTACAACGGTAAAACTTGATCAAAAGGACGACAAATCACGCTTCTCCATAAATGCAGCTAAAATATACCTATTTATAAATGATTTTAGGTATTCCAATATCAGATATATATCACAACTGGGCGCCCGGGGAACCAAATAATGGTAACGATGACGAAGATTGCGTAGACTTAAGACAAGACAGCACACTCAACGATAATAACTGTATGAATAGAGGCCCGTTCATCTGTAAGAAGAGCCTAGAGTCGTTAGAGTGGAATCGACAGTGTAACATGCCCAGTTTAGGTAAGAAGAAACGAAATATATTAATAAATAATAAGTTTATTAAGTCACAAGTTAGTTTAAATCCAATGGTTTTAGATGTAGTTAAAATGGAAATAAGTATGTTGCATAAACTTAATGCTTAGCTTAAACTAGAAGATTTCGATCTTGCTTTTTATAGTAATAGGCGGCAAAAGAGCAGACGGATCGCCTGATGTTAAGTGATTACCACCGCCCATGGACACAAGCCACTCAACAGGAATTAAAAGTGCGTTGTCGCCCCATGGATTGCGAAAAGGGATAGGATGAGTGGAATGAGGGAGAAGGAATAGGCTATGGAGCCTCCGGCAATCTTACTTACCGAACGAAACGCATCAGTTTAGGTACTGCTACTTTACGTCTATTTTCTGTGAGATGGTAGTACTTCCCCGGTCGAGTCGGCCCATTCATGCTCAAATCAGCAAGGCTCTTGCCCAATTGAAATAAAGATTGTATAGAATATGGCTTGTGCGGGAGATGAGTTCCTTCAGACAGAACGTAAAGTTTGATGCAACAAAACATACTTTTATTCATATGTAAAAAAAAATGCCGCACTTGGAACAAATCCTGTATGCCGGGGGACTTAACGGGACTTAACAAACCTCAGACAACTTTCGAAGGTTTTTGTCGTTCGCGAATCGAACACAAAACACATGTCGCTATACGTACAAAGACTAATAGATGAAAATGAATTTACAGATTACGCATTTGATGAAAATTTGAAAAAATGCTACAAGTTCCACCTGAAGCCGTTAGACTGGAGCGCAGCGTACGCAGTGTGCAGCGCAGAGCAGTCATATTTAGCAGTGATCAACTCGCAGCTAGAAGCTGACCATCTCATTAAGTTAATAGAAAAGGCGTCGAAAGATCGGGTCACAGGTGACTTGACACGAGGAATGGTTCATTTAGGATTCCACAATAAACACGACGAAGGCTGGCAGCCAGTTAGAGGTAAAACAAATACGTAATACAGTATTATATTTGCTATCTAGGACTGCCTCCCAGGTCAAGCTTACGGCTTACGTGTCAGCTGGTCAGGAGGTACCGGTTTCGATTCCCCGGTTGGCAAACGTGTTACTGGGTTTTTCCGAATTCTCAGTAGCAGCACAAAGTCTGGCAAAATGCCCGGTAACATCAATAAGCTGGCTGCCTATTAGATTCATGCCTTTCAGTAAAGCCATGAACCTAATAAAAGAAGTCGGTAGGGGAGATTGGGTAACAGTGGATCACGGGGTACAGTGGATAATTCACTATTACTCAGTATGTGTTACGCTTAGGAACACAATCAAACTTGTTCTGGCCGCTTATCCATACCCCTCCCTAACGCACTAATCGTCAACGCGGTGTCAAAGCTAGAAGTCGCGCTGCTATAGTCCACTTAGTAGTTAAGTAACAAAAGTATTTTTCACATGGTTTTGAAATTTGTTTTATATCTGAGTGAATAAGAAATCTTAATGTTTTTATTGTGTCGTAGGCTTGTTATTATATCCTAAGTCTTATGTAAACTGCGTATTTTTTCTATGCGATTGGTAGTTTTTATTTAATGATATTTTTATTCCATAACCGCCGTTGGGTCACAATGAATCGTTTCGTTTTGGGTCACAGTGAACTACTAATCCGCTGTGACTCGCGGAACTGAAATTCATTCGTAATTTATTTTTAGGGAAAATGCACTGCAATTGGGGTAGAATATGCATTTTAATCATGGTGCAGTTCATAAAATATTTACCGATGACCAAGAAAAGAATATACATACATACATAGACTCACGCCTGCTTCCCGGAGGGGTAGGCAGAGACTACGGAGCGCCATTTGCAACGATCTTGACATATCTCTCTTGCTTCATTCACTCCCATCAGATTCCTCATGCATGCTCTTCTGTTCAGGGTGCTTCTAACCTCTCCTGTTTTTAGGATCTCTCCAATCTGGTCAGAGAACGTCCGCCTAGGTCTTCCCCTTCGTCCTGTCCCTTCCACACTTGCCTTATATATCTGCTTGGTCAGTCTTTCGTCATCAATCCTCTCCACGTGTCCAAACCATCTTAGCATACCTTTCTCGATGCTTGTCACTACATCTTCTTTTACCCCACAACACTCTCTTATCACACAATTCTTTACTCTGTCAGTCAAAGAAACACCACACATACTTCGCAGTGCTCTCATTTCTACAGCATTTATTCTACTTTCATGACTCTTCTGCCATACCCAACTATCACTACCATACATAAGAGTAGGTACTATCATCCCTCTATGGACAGCCAAACGTGCCTTTTTGGACACGTTTTGGCTATTCATAAACGCCTTCAGAGCTCCATTCACTCTATTACCTGCATTAACTCTTCTTTCAATATCTTCTACATTCTTACCATCTCTTGTAAACAGCGTACCTTAATATACAAACTCATTCACTTGCTCCACTCGCTGTCCATCGATCATAACATTACAAGCCGTAACGCATTCCTCCTTTTCAAAAACCATAACTTTCGTTTTACTTACATTTACTTTCATTCCTTTCCTCTCTAACGCACCATGCATGATTGTTACCATCTCCTGCAACTCCTCCGCTGAAGACGCAAGTATAACCTGATCATTAGCATAAAGGAGGCATTTGACAAGTAACTCATTCATCCTTAATCCACAGTCACTATTTTTCAAATCTTACAAACAACTAACTGTCCATGAAGAGGTTGAACAGCCACGGCGACGCTACACATCCCTGTCTAACACCTGTCTCGATGGTAAACCAATCCGTGTACGACCCATTTATCCTCACACAAGGTCTATATAAGAATATAGTCGATTATATTGTTAAGTGGAGTCAAATGTTCTATGAACTGACTATTGCATATGTTTGGCGTCTAATTTATGAAGTACCGATGACGAATAAAATAAAAGTACCAGATAAATGGCATGGAAGTAAGTAAGTATTGAGCATCTGTGTAACCTTAGAAAAAAGATATAATGGATTATCTTTGCGCACTCTTAGTCGATACACTGTCACCCATGCAATGATCCAAAGTGACCCATTCCTGGGACACACTGGATCATTTCTCATTTTTTAATCAAGTCGTTGTATCTTGTAACTTTATGACCTGAAAGCCTTAAAATGACTCTTTCTTTAAAGATTAATTACTAATACTATGATTTAATTTCAGAGATTAATAATTCAGGCATAAACTTTCCAGTTACACTGTTTGAAAAAAAAAAAGTGATCCACTGTTACCCACTCTCCCCTACCTACCTACTACTACTGACTGTTGAAAATAATTTCAGGTGCATCTACACTAGAAGACGTCGGCTACGTTGTTTGGGGGAAAAACCAACCAGATGGCGGCGATCATGAGCGATGTGGAGCGATGTCATATAATGGAGAACTAAATGATATCGCATGCAACCAGAAGAGTTTCTTCATTTGCGAACACGATGTTACTTCGCTTGCTTCATTCGATCTTGACGCTAGCTACGAGGATAGGACATAGTTTTAGATTTAACTAGTATCGAAAGAATACCTTATAACAGTGTTTATTCATAGATGCAATGTTAATCAAGCGAACAAAATTGAATTGCCAACAGCTATAGAAAAGAATATTGATGGTTCATAAGTATAGAATAAAATACTGATGATCTTTGTTTAGTTACTTTTACCTTTTTAGTGAATATAATTTTGAGGAGAGTTTAGGCTGTATTTCTTATTTTTACGAAACCCGTGAACTTCAAACATATTAAGTAATTTCTTGGGTTTACGGGAATGTTACACATTAACCCTAGAGTACCTACTGACCTTATTTTTTGCTGCTTAATACTTACTAATGATCGCTCATCTCGGGAGGCTACTTCATAAATTATACAAGATTTGAGAAATATTTAATTACTAAAGTTTGTATTTAATTTAAGTTTTACTAAAGTTTGTATTTCTTTAAATTGAATGGCACATTTTCCTTAATATTACAATTTCAGTCTTAAAATCAACCTTAATTCTAACATTATCCTTGTTTGAAAAGTCTTTAGAAAAATAATGATAACAAAATTAAAAGCCACATATAGCTTCTAATTAGCTATCTAAATTAAGTATTGTAAGTGTTATTTATATCGTTAGTACTCTAGGGTCGATGAATATTGTAAGCCGTAAACGAAAGTTTGATTTTAAAATCCATAAACTATAGACCTGTGCTTGTGCCTAGACCAATCCATTAAACACCCATCGCAATTAATAGCCCAGAATAATTAGGCGAAAAAGTCCCGTTATTGAAAAGTGGTTGGAGAGATTTCACTGTTGACGTGGTTGACGCAGTTGTTGACCGGCCATGGTTGTTTTAGACGATACTTGTTGAGGCCGGAGGAAACTCCCAATAACCACCATTGAGGCAGCAGCCGCGACCCTGTCAAGGACATTATGGACCGAGTTGTGCCAAAATGTTCCACCCCACAATGAACACATTTTGAGTTATTTCAGTTTAAACATTCAGACGAAGTTTTCCATTTAAATATTCCGATTGTGTTACATATGAAGGTATCAATATTTGGAATATTGAATATGGTTTCTAATAGTATGTTTTACAATATACAGGCGCTGCTATTTTTTAAGATATTGAGAGAAATATCGTCTGGATCACTTCAGCAAAAAATAAATTTGTATAACACTGTGTCAAAATTAATTTTGGAATAATGATCCAAAAGATTCCAAAGCACTTCCATAAACAGTTTAAGATCCATGCAAGTTTTTCAAAGGTGGATTTAGTTCATGCAATTGATTTTTAATTCCGTGGTTTTATTTATAATTTTTTTGTTATAGTAACTACGTTCCAAAAAAATCTGTTATTCGGGGAGATGGGCCTCGTTAGTTTTGGTCGGCAACCCGTCTAGGAGAAGGAACACTCCGAAATTAAACCAATATTCAGGGAGCATACCCGAAAACAAACCCCAATCCAATGTGAAATTGTTTAAAAGATAAAATTGGGCAAGTGCGAGTCGGACTCGCGCACGAAGGGTTCCGTACCATCATCTATAAAAGAAAATCACGTTCGTTGTATGTATACTTAAATACTTTATAAGTTTCTACCTGTTTATTAAGATCGAGTAACAAATTGCTTAAAAATTACGTTTGTTGTATGGGAGCCCCCCTTTATTATTTACTTTTTTTAAATTTAATTATTTATTTTGAAAGGTAATATACAACTACATATTCTGTGAAAATTTAAAGCATGTACCTGTTACAGTTAGTAATTTTGAGCAAAAAATACGAAAAAAACACGTTTTTTGTATGGGACCCCCCCTTAATATTTTATTTTTTTTTATTTTTAGTATTTGTTGTTATAGCGGCAACCGAAATACATAATTTGTGAAAACTACAGCTTTCTAGCTATCATGGTTTATGAGATACAGCCTGGTGACAGACAGACAGACAGACAGGCAGACAGACAGACAGACAGACAGACAGACAGACAGACAGACAGCGGAGGCTTAGTAATAGGGTTCCGTTTTTTACCTTTTAGGTACGGAACCCTAAAAAAAGAGGAAAAGAAAGATGAGTTGGATAGCAGATTATCTGAAGATTTCCGGAGAAACAAAGTTTTTCTGGAAATCCGTTTGTGGAGTTCGAGGAAAAACTCAATCCTCAGAATACACGTCAATCATCAGGGATAAGAATGGAAAGATACTGAATAGTGAATCGTGCGTGCTGAAGAGATGAAAGGAGTATTTTGAAGGTTTATTTGAAAGAACGGCGATAGAGACATCGATCGCCGAAATGAATGGTAATAACAGCAATGATGAAAGCGATATTGGGGTGGATGAGATTGTAAAGGCGCTGGGAAGTATGAAATTAGGTAGGGCTGCAGGATATGATAGGATTACAGTTGAAATGCTGAAGGCTGGACAGGGCATAATAGTTGGTCAGCTGCAGCGCTTATTTAACTTGTACTGGAGCGCCGGCCGAGTACCTGACGACTGGGCCACAGCGGTGGTTGTGCCTCTTTATAAAGGGAAAAGCTCGCAACAAGACTGCAAGAACTAGAGAGGCATTAGCCTTCTCAGTATTGTAGGCAAATTGTTTGCGAAGGTACTGATTGAAAGAGTTATGGAAGTAACTGACAAGAAAATATGGGATGTACAAGCGGGATTCCGAAAGGCTATGGGGTGCACGGATCAAGAATTTTCCTTGCGGTGCATAGCCGAGAAATTCTTGGCCAAAGGTCAAAAGGTCTATTGCGCATTCGTGGATTTGGAAAAGGCTTACGATAAAGTGGTGAGGAATGAAATGTGGTCGGTACTGTCGAAGTATGGGATGAACAGCAGCAGCTCTGAAATCCCTTTATGAAGATTCTAGAGCTGGTGTGAGGACAAATGGGTCGTACACGGATTGGTTTACCATCGAGACAGGTGTTAGACAGGGATGTGTAGCGTCGCCGTGGCTGTTCAACCTCTTCATGGACAGTTGTCTGCAAGATTTGAAAAATAGTGACTGTGGATTAAGGATGAATGAATTACTTGTCAAATGCCTCCTTTATGCTGATGATCAGGTAATACTTGCGTCTTCAGCGGAGGAGTTGCAGGAGATGGTGGCAATTATGCATGGTGCTTTAGGGAGGAAAGGAATGAAAGTGAATGTGAGCAAGACGAAAGTTATGGTTTTTAAAAAGGAGGAATATGTTACGGCTTGTAATGTTGTAATCGATCGACAACGAGTGGAGTTTGTTTACTTAGGTACGTTGTTTACAAGATATGGTAAGAATGAAGAAGATATTGAAATATGAGTTACTGCAGGTAATAGAGCGAATGGAGCTCTGAAGGCATTTATGAACAGCCAAAACGTGTCCAAAAAGGCACGTTTGGCTGTGCATAGAGGGGTTTTAGTGCCTACCCTTATGTATGGTAGTGAATGTTGCGTATGGCAGAAGAGACTTGAAAGTACAATAAATGCTGTAGAAATGAGAGCACTGAGAAGTATCTGTGGAGTGTCTTTGAACGATAGAGTAAAGAATAGTGTGATAAGATTGGAGAAAGGTATGCTAAGATGGTTTGGACACAGGGAGAGGATGGATGTCGAAAGGCTGACCAAGAAGTTATATAAGGCATGTGTGAATGGGACTGGAGGAAGGGGAAGACCTAGACGGACGTTCTCTGACCAGATTGGAGACATCCTAAAAAAAGGACAGGTTAGAAGTATCCTTAACCGAAGAGCATGCATGAGAAATTTGATGGGAGTGAATGAAGCAAGAGAGATATGTCAGGATCGTTACAAATGGCGTTCTGTAGTATCTGCCTACCCCTCCGGGAAACAGACGTGAGTCTGTGTATGTATGTATGGTTCAAACTTCAAGCCTCATAGAAAATAATTTTGATATGTTATTGAAAGCCTACACATTTCAAATTACATAAACCATTTCTGAAGTTATTGCTATTAGCACAAACGTTTCAAGTAGCGTAAACTGCAATTAATTTAAATTTCTAATTTGCAGCAATGATTCAAGCCATTTGGAACAACATTTTTCTGGTAAATTAATAAAAAACAGTATTGCAACAACGATTCAAGTGTACCTGGATCATTGTGGCAAAACCGATTTGTATTAATTTACCAGAAACATTTTGTTCCAAATGACATGAATCATTTCCGCAATTTATTTTTCTAAAGTCCCATAGATGTGGAGTGGTATACTTTCAGTATATCTTTTCCTAGGGAGCAGATAATAAATTCAGTCTTTGCCAGATGGAAATAAGGCTCATTTTAGATTGGGTAGTATAGATAACTCAATTTCGATAAATATGTGGGTTGGATCATTTTGGCACAACTCGGTCCATTTGACATATTTAGTACGAAACTTATGTCAAATATCTATCTGTAGTACCTAATACCTAATCATTACATATTATCGAATCATTACATATTATATTATAGAAGCACCTCCTGACCAATCGGTCAGGAGGTGCTTCTGTGTATTGGTCTGTCCGACCCTTACACAGGGCTTCGGGTTCCCGATCCCGGCTCTCCGAGCTGCTGTAGTCAGTGACTACCCAATATCCTTTCCAGTGATTACAGTAAACGCACAAACCCTTCTTCCTTTTCATAAATCCTATCCATTTACCCCGTATCTCCTACCCCTCTTCCTTTATAACGATAAAATTCCCAAGGAGGGTTGGCGTCAGGCAGGCGGCCGGCTGGTAAAATACATGCCAAAACCTTTAGTAGTATGGCCACGAGGGCCGGATTAAAGGGGGGGCAGGCGGGGCAATGGCCCCGGGGCTCCCACATGAGAGGGGCCCCCACATCAGACATAAAAATAATTACTCGCCGAGAAACCACCTCTGAGATTTTTTTCAAACATTATTTTCTACATACAAGCAGCGATAGCCGAGTGGAGAAACCGAAGGACTGCTACGCAGAGGGTCTCGGGTTCGAATCCACGGCACCTACCAATGACTTTTTCGAAGTTTAGTGCTTATTAAATTGGTAATTATCGCTTGCTTATCGGTGATGGAAACCTGCATGTCTGAGAGTTCTCCATAATGTTCTCGAAATACATGTGAAGTCTGCCAACCCGCACTTGGCCAGCTTGGTGGACTATGGCCTAATTCTCTGATAGTGAGATGAGTCCCGTGCCCAGCAGTGGGACAGTATAAAGGGCTGATGATGATGATGATGATTTTCTACATAATTATTTAGCAACTATACCTTCTTGCACAAACCGGACAGTGTTGTTTTAGAATATTAAAACAAAAATAGCGTCATTTGTTTTGTTCCCTTCAATCCAAAAAACTTGAACTTGTACCCTGTCCGAGAAGACGACGAAATCATTGGATCACCGCGAAATGGCAAATTTCTGGGTATTTTAGAATTGCTAGCATGAGCCAGCGTTGGCAACTCATTTAAACCAGCATGCAACCAAAGGGAGCGGTCACGTCCTTTCCTCAACGGTATGCGAAGAACTGATATTATTATCTATGTTCCATCGATAGTTCTTAATGAAATCGTAACGAGGATAAAAAAATCTAAGTACTATTCAGTTTCAGTGCATTCTACTACCGATGAATCTCATAGCGTTCAAGTAAAAATAGTTGTGCGATATATTGAAGAACCGATGCCAAAGGAACGATTTCTTACCTTGTTACCTAATTGCGCCATACTGGTGGAGCAACAGCAAATGCTTTAATAAAATTATTAGATGGACTATCTTATTAATTTTCTTGATTGTCGCGGACAATCGTACGATAATGATGCAAATATGAGTGAAAAATGCAAAGAGATGCAAGTTCTTATTTTGCAGACAAATCATTTATCAGCATTTGTTCTGTGTGGTCACTCACTGAACGTAGTAGGAAAAGCAACTGCTAACTCTTGTGCATCAGCAGAACAGTTTTTCGATTTAATTCAGAATTTATATACGTTTTTTAAATAGTTTAAGGAAAATTGCCTGTACCCTTTATACGGACAATTCATAGGGGCCTACACAGCTAAGTTGCCCCGGGGCCTCCACACCTCTAAATCCGGCCCTGGCCACGAATGACAATGAGTGCGAAAGGATTAGGGCGTTCCCCGCAGGCGACGCGCAGGGGCAGCACCCGGCACCTGCGAGAAGTATGCAAGGGTTGTTGCACTACTCCGGGCGAGTGCAACGTAAGAAGCGAGCCTGTGATGTACGGCTGAGGTATGCAAGTTGGAACGTAGGTACGATGACTGGGAGAGCTAGAGAGTTAGCTGGTGTTTTGAAAAGAAGAAAAATTAATCTCACATGTCTGCAGGAAACAAGATGGAAAGGTACGAAAGCTAGAGAGATCGGAGAAGGATACAAGTTTTATTATTGTGGAAGTGATGGAAAAAGAAATGGCGTGGGAATTGTGTTAGACGAAAATCTGAAAGATAGTGTGACAAGTGTAAATAGAATTAATGATAGACTGATTGCTGTGAAAGTGATGTGGCAAGGTATTATTTTGAATAAGTGTGTATGCCCCTCAGGTAGGATGTGATGATTGTGAGAAAGAGAAGTTTTGGATGGATTTCGATAGCATGATGACGGGTATACCGGAGAATGAAGAGATTATTGTGGGAGATGATTTTAATGGACAAGTGGGACGAATAAGTGGAGAGTATGAAAGAGTACATGGAGGTTGGGGATTTCGCAGCCGAAATTGTGAGGTAGAAGCAATTCTCCAAGCTGCTGCCGCTTTTGACCTAGCAGTTGCAAATACTTGGTTTCAGAAAAGAGAGCAACATTTAGTTACATATAATAGCGGCCACCACATGAACCCAGATTTATTATTTCCTACTAAGGCGTAATCGACTCAACTGGGTCAAAGACTGCAAAGTGGTACCAGGAGAAGATTTAGTCTCGCAGCACAAGCTCCTGATGGTTGAACTTCAGATTCGACTAAGCTCTCAAAGAACCAAGCAGCAACTGCCTCCAAAAATAAGATGGCATATGTGTAGAAAAATTCAGAGATAGAGTGGTAGATAAAATGTTAGAAATGGGCGATATGAATGATAGCAGTGTCAATGAGTGTTGGAAGGAGATGAGTAAATGTATAAAGTGTGTAGCAAAGGATGTTTTAGGAGAGTCGAAAGGGAAGCATATGAAAGATAAGGACACGTAGTGGTGGACAAAAGATGTACAGAATGCGCTTAAGGAAAAGAAAGCAAGGTTTAAGGAATGGCAGCTGGTGAAAGGAGGAAATGAATCTTTGGAAGAAAGTAAGAAGAAAGAATACGATTAATGTAAAAAAGAGCCAAAAAAGCTGTAGTCATTGCTAGATCCGAAGCCCTGGACCACTTATACGGGTTACTGGAAAAACCCGAGGGTCATAAATATTTATACAGCATGGCTAAAGCTAGAGAGAGAAAGGCGAAGGATGTATGTATGTATGAAAGACGAAACAGGAGCGATTCTTATGGACGACGATAGAATAAAAGAAAGATGGAGGACATACTTTGAAAAGTTAATGAATGAAGAGAACGATTGGAGCGGAAAACTTGAAAGTGAGCTGATGAATATTGGTTTAGTGAAGGAAATAAGTAAAGATGAGGTAAAAAAGGCTGTTAGGGGAATGAAGAATGGGAAAGCGTTAGGACCAGATGGAATACCAGTGGAAGCATGGAAAGCGTTAGGAGATGATGGATGGGCGTGGCTGGCTTTATTCTTCAATAAGCTGTTGCACGAGGAAATCATACCCGAGGAATGGTGCAACAGTTACCTGGTGCCCATTTTTAAAAATAAGGGTGATATCCAAGAGTGCAACAATTATCGGGGAATAAAGTTAATGTCTCATAGTATGAAAGTCTGGGAGAGAGTAATTGAGCGACGCCTGCGAGACGAGAGTGAGATTTCACGAAACCAATTCGGTTTTATGCCTGGTCGAGGTACGGTGGATGCCATTTTTGCACTTCGCCAAATGTGCGAAAAATACAGGGAGGCACATAAAAACTAACACATGGTATTCATCGACCTTGAAAAGGCATATGACCGAGTGCCTCGTGAAGTCTTGTGGTGGGCCCTTAAGAAGAAAGGAGTGCCTGGAAAATATCTGACGTTAATTCAAGTCATGTACGCTGAATGCAGCACGCAAATCCGATCCGCGGCCGGTATCACAGCCAGATTCGATGTGGCCGTATGCTTGCACCAGGGGTCGGCCCTTAGCCCCTACCTCTTTCTGTTAATTATGGATGCTATATCATCGGACATACAGGAAGAGGCACCCTGGTGCATGCTGTTTGCCGATGACATCGTTCTGGTAGCAGAGAGTGGACAAAAGGTGCAGAGCAAGCTGGAGGAGTGGCGGCAGAGATTGGAGAATGTAGGCCTGAGAATAAGCAGAACCAAGACAGAGTATATGTTCTGTGACTTTGGTGGTCTCTCCAGTCCTATACCGGTTACACTCGGCGGTACACCTCTACCAGTACGCTCCGATTTTCGCTACCTTGGTTCACTCCTGCAAGATGACGGCGAAATTGATGGGGATGTTAGGCAACGAATTAACGCAGGATGGATGAAATGGCGACAGGTCTCAGGCACAATATGCGATCACAAAATGCCTGTGAAGTTAAAAGGCCGCATGTATAAGGCGGTTATAAGGCCTGTCGTACTGTATGGAGCTGAGTGTTGGGCTACAAAGAAGATGGATGAGAAACGATTGCATGTTGCTGAGATGAGAATGTTACGATGGATGTGTGGAGTGACAAGAATGGACAGAATTAGGAATGATTACATTAGAGGTAGTATGAAAGTGGCGTCCATTGATGAAAAGGTAAAAGGGAGTCGATTGGCCAGATATGGACATGTTATGCGACGAGATGAGATGTACGTAGGTAAGAAAGTGATGAATATGCACGTAGGGCGAAAAGGGAGAGGGCGGCCAAGGAAAAGATGGATGGACTGTGTGAGGATGGATATGAAAGGGAAAGGGATAAACGATCGGATGACTGGTGACAGAGAAGTATGGAAGCGAAGGACATACTACGCCGACCCCAAATAAGTTGGGACCAGGGCAAGACAATGATGAGTACCTAATGCAGTATCATTAGGTCTAAACCATTGACTAAACATGGTTATCCCTTTGGGTTGAGGAGGCCAGACGACAGTCGCTCTGCGGCAAATACAATGTATATATATATATATATATATATATATATGACCGGTAACATCAATAAGGTGGCTGTCTATTATTAGGTTCATGCCTTTCAGTAAAGGCATGAATCTCATAAAAGTAGTAAGTAGTCAGTAGGTACTGACTGCTGAAAATAATTTCAGGTGCATCTATGTGGTCTAATCATTTGTAATAGGTATATGGTTAGACCAGTAAACGGACCTCGAGCTCCAAGGCATGTAAGTCTTGAATGCAATCTGACTATCGCTAGGACGACGATGATGAATTATGACTACATTTTGCAAATAGGATACAGTAGTCGTAAGATTGCCTAATACGCAAAACTTTAAGATGATTTTCGCCATTGCTTTTGTACCTACCTAACTGGTTTTAGAACATGACGTAATCAATACGTTTGTAAACAAGTTCGAATATAATAAATACCTACCACTGGACCAAATGTAGTGTTAAGCAAGAAGATAGAATATAGGTACTTATCCATAATATAGGCCTAGTCCGAAAATGCACACAATCGTACGCGTATCGGGGCGGGTGGTTCGCAAATGAGAACACTTTTTTATCTTAAGCGCCTGGTACAACTGGTTATTTGGTTGCGCATTGCTGATTTCAGCATAAACAGAAAATCGACGTAAAGGAACAGTACTGTACGGTTGCGTTTCGTTCGGTGAGTGAGAGTGCCAGAGGCTTCGCTCCAGTTATTTTCCCTCATCCCACTCCTCCTCCTATTCCTTATCCCAACCCAAAGGGCCGGGCGCCGCACTTGTGACTCCTGTGTGTTGCTTGTGTCCATGGTCGGCGGTAATCTCTTACCATCTGGCGATTCGTCTGTTCTGTTTGCCGCATATTACATAAGGAAAATTACTGACCGCTACGAACAGCTAGGGTCGCCTTTATAATCCCTATGTATGTATGAAATGTTTTCTATCTTGCAACGATGTTATTCGAATCCATTCGTGTCTAATCCCCCAGATCCTGAGAATTCCTTCTGATGCACACTTTTTTGAGAATCTCCTCTTAGTTGAGATACCTAATCCTTCCTATTCTAGCGCTTTTGTCCACTATTGATATTTTAGTAGCAATTATCCGAGTTTACACTAGATTTGAGTCATCGAGTTTTGAGAGCGCCTCCTAGCGGTCTTTACTGACAGCTATCTACTAAGGGCGCTTCTATTTGAAGCGCCCTTAGTAGATATATTTGAGTCAATCGTCTACGCGAAAACTTTTCATACATTATTATGTATGAAAAGTTTTCGCGTAGACGATTGACTCAATGAGTCAAAACTCTTTCAATTGGATTGAACATTGGTGCCATACTGTCAGAATAATAGAAACGTGTAATGAGTCCTACTTTGTGCCTGAAATGATTGTGCGAGCGAGTCCATTTTTATTTTCATTCCTTAGGTATAACGTAAGTACACATACTGTTATTGCCTCTACTTTTGGTCGAGCCTATACATAGCTTAACGCGTAGGTACTTCGAGGTTAGCAGTGCCTATTCATAATGTTCTTTTTCTTCTCCGAGGAGTAAAGCAAAAATTTTTATACCATAATTATGTTGGTTTATGGTTAGGAAATAAAAGACAACAAATATTTTTTATAATTTTATCTTGAGGTGTAAGTTTATTCGCATTTAACAATGTTTCATACAAATTTCCTCATTTTGTACACACCTTTTCTTGTTTTGTTTTTGTAGTTATTACCTTTTATAAAAGTTGTTTCTCTAAATTTTAACATGTCGTCATGTCTGTTCCCTATATCTAATTCGCTTCACCACTGCTGTTAAATCATGTAATAATAACAGAGGATTTACTAAGGCAAAGTATTAGGAGGAAAAATAAAATAGTTACTGCGGACTAATAGATTTAAGAAATAATAATTATACAAAATTATTGTGTTTCGATGAACACGGAATGGGCCCTTATCGCGTTATATCAGCCTTCCCATCGTTCGACGTGGCACTTAAAGTGACAGACTTGGCCGCGAGGGGGCGCGGCGGCACGGCTCGGCCGGCTCGGCACCGGCAGCGGCACGGTCCGGCACCGGCAGCGGCACGGACCGGCACCGGCACGGTCCGGCACCGGCACGGTCCGGCGGTGCCGCCGCGCCCGGCTGCCCGGCGTGCACAAGTGCAACCTACCCATACGTATCTAATAGACATTGCACACATCGCACTGGTATCAGTGGACTCGAACGCCAGTCCACGAGGCTGCCAGTTACACATAATAAGAAAATTCGTTACTAAATAACAACTAAATCACTTTAAAATCAATTCAAAATGTACATTATTCATCTTATCCATGTAAACAAATCTAATCTGCTACAAAAAATTAGCAAATTTAAATACAAAGATCACCTAGTCCGTCTATATAAAATTAATCACTTAAGAATTAGAAAAACACAATAGTGAGAGTGTACGTTGCGTCGCGTGGCATCGCATCGCATCGCATCGCCGCGGCGCAACTCACTTGTGATATCGTTATTATGCCTTCTAGTGTACATTCAACGAATCGATAGCGAAACATATTGCGTTGACACATTAAAACTAAAAAAATGACTGTACATTTTATATTTAATATGTAAATATTTGTACATATTGCACTCTGAAGTAACAAAAATTATTAAGAAATATCTGTCGAAACGAAGAATATATACGCGGAACAAAAATATCTCAGTAAATACAAATTCAAAGTAATTAGCAATCACAATGTTCGTAGCTCGTACACTAATCTAAGTCCCTATGGCTTACAAAGCTTACAAAAGATAAATACAGAGGTCATTTACAAAAAATATACTTCTACCCAAATAATATAAAAATAACAACAGCCATCTGTACTTTCTTAGATGAATAAAATTAAACGTACATATGTCAAACATATGACAATAGAATCTAAAGGTACCTATGTACAAAGTTTAATGGACACAGCAGACTTTATCAAATCCACGATATTTTATTTAATAGACTGGACGTGCCACGTTTGGTCACTACAATACTCAGAATACTCAGTGTATCGGAAGTATAACTGAACGGGAGAACTGAACCGACCGACCACCGACCGCTAGCCTGCGACATCTCACCGCCCTACGCACACCCATCTCTCGACAAGCGATATAAACTTATTATCTTACTAATGTTCCATTATCAGCTAAGACACAAATTATATTAGGGTATCTCATTACTTATTACTTTCTCATGTGAGATTATTACATACTTAATAAATCTATTACAATTTCGAAATCGAATAATATGTATCAAATACGACCGGCTGTGCACCGACAGAAGCCGAAAACTATGAAGCTATTTATGAAACTCTACGCGTCGAATGATGTATAACAATTACTTATCGAATGGCAGTTATATTTGTCACAAACTCGAGACGCAGACTGGCGCCTGCACCTCTCAGTTATAAGGCAACGTATCGCAGCGATTAGATTTTAATGAATGTTCTCTACCTACAGATCACCACTGAAACATATTTATAGAAAAACCCGGTGAACACACGCATACAAGATCGCACCACGCAGTAATCGTACGTTATAATGGCAGTGTGTTAGTTATCAGTAGCCCTGTCGCGCCTACACAGGCACCACTAAGACACCCTAGTGACTTTTGTGCTTCGTTTGCTAGTTTAGAAACGCCTAATGCTACAATAAAATTAATCATGTCAATGGAAAAGATCATTGAAAGCGGACTAGCGCGGTCCGCGGTGCAAGCCCGATCGTCTCACGCTGAATTTATACGTATATTAAGAAATGCATTTCCAAAAACTCCAAACATGTATTATGTAAATATACAACACACTTAATGGCATGTAAAGAAGACACATTCCACACGCATCAAACACCTATGTTACTTATTTATCGAATAAAATGTATGGATGGTGAAGTGTCGCCATGATATACAAGATGAGCGTTACACGAGATATTTGGTGGTTCTATCTATGAGTACGATGATTGCGACAGACATAGAAGGCTTCGAGACGGACACTGTCCAGGCCGAGAGGCCGAAGCGGCGGAGGGCCGAGGGGCCGAGAGGCCGAAGACTCGCAGAACGTAACATGCGCTTAACGTACTGTTTAACAACGCTTAGCGGTAATTGAGATCGATTAATTTTATGTTCTATATACTATGATTTTCCACACATCAACAATGTAGGTACACGATACAGGTAACGCGAAATAAGGCATTTCGTATATGAATATCGGTTTACCGGCAGTATGTTTATTACGAGTACACTGTGTTCGTATTGCTAGAAGAACTTGTGAGTCGAGGCGGGACAGGCGGGACCGACGGCCGGCCTACTCGATCACCTTGCGTGCATGCAGTCTATCAACATTTTACATTTTAGCGTCTACTACACCAATATTGTTCCCATAGATAAGCTCGGCCAAATAGATACAATTATTTCTATTTCGTTTACTTGAAGCCGTAGAATAGAGGTAATTCAGCTGCCATTTTGTACTTTTTTATAATATACATAGAGTTAAAGGAATGTTGCATCTAAATAATAAAATAAATACTTACAAACATTACATTGGGTTAATTTTTAGGCGCTACCGTTAATGTCCCATGCCTACGTTACAGCTGCCTTAGAGCATGCACGCAATGTCACTTGGATAAATAAACAGTAACGTATTATACACAAAGAAACGAGCAGAACACAAAACCGACGTCGTCCCGAGCCTGTCCGCACCTACCTAAGCGTAGTGACACAAATAGTCTATTTCACGTAATTATATTTTGTATGTATCATTATAAATATAACATTCAATTGCACTGACAATCGACAAACAGCTTCAGTACCGAAACATGTGTATACGGTAGTGCGCTCGTCTAGATACTGAAGCGCTATGAGATAACACATAAATGTAGTGAGTGTAGATTAGTATTGCGGCCCGGGAGTCCGAGTCATTAACACCTAACTAAACATGCTTGCACGTGAGAAGCTATCGACGCGCGACGATGGCATAAGACGCACTTACTCCAGCCTACGGTAGACAAAAATTCAACATGTTATAAATGTAATCACAGCAATAAATTAAAATGAGTCGTTTACTCGAGGGACGCGGGCACAGGACGATGTACGATGGACACAACACGGCTCACTACTCACGCGGACACAGAACGACTCACCACACGTTATATCTTAGTGAAAAGGTTCATCAACATATCGTTAATTTTGGTAAATAAACATAACTATCAACTTTTCACTCAATAGAAACATCTCTTCATATATTACTTTGTCTCTAATAACTCTCGTAACGTACGTACGTATGTGTAATTTAGGAGGTGTACTTATCGAACGAAGTCTTATTATACAGTCGTATCCGAGTGACCAACTCAGTATCCAGTCGTAAACGAAATAAAGGCGGAGCCGGGACGCCGGGGCGGCGGCGCTCCGGCCCCGACACGATCAACACTAATATATATTCTCCAAACGTTCAACAACACATATATTCACTAATCTCTCGCACATCATCGTCGTCGGTCACCGAATACGTACGAAATCGGGTACGCGGTACCCTCTTAAGTGGTAATTCGCAGTCCTTATAAATACGTTGATCACGTCCGACGTCAGTGTCCGTGCACTTCACTAAAACTAGCCAGTCTATGAGCGTTCTCTCCTGGGGCTCCGCGGCGCCGGCGCGCGGGTGGCGGGGTGCGGGGGCGGCGGGGGCGGCGGGGGCGCGCTAGAGCGCCGCGGGGTTGTCGACGACGACGGGCGGCTTGGTGGTGGACACGTCGGCCACGTCCCAGATCTCCTCGAGGAAGGGCGGCAGCTTCCTGTTCTTGAGCTTGAGCGAGATGCACATGTTGGAGTTCTGCATGCCGAGCGTGCGCAGCTCGGCCAGCACGCCCAGGATCTTGCCGAACACCACGGCGCAGCGAGGGGACGCGCTGTGCTGGTTCAGGATGTACACGCGCAGGGTGTTCAGGTAGTAGCGCTGGATCTCCTCCACCAGCGCCGGCTGCTCCAGCCCCGGCCGGTCTGCACAACACACATTGAGTTATTCACTAAATACTCGTAACCAATTTTAACTTACATAATAGCTTTATAGCTGTCAATGTCTAAAAAGTATTCGTCATCAAAGACACATTAAAGACAACGGTCACGAAGGCAAAACATGGAATCTCAATCACTCACATAATTGATAATCATCACCTACTTACTAGTTTACACTTGAGTAAGCTTGCGGACGTAAGGACGCTTAATAGGTCTACAATCTAAATCGCCAGAATACGGCAAATGTCATTATTTCACTTATCCAGGCTAGAAATTCCTCTTCCCTCTACCAAGCTCTAGACTAGCCAATTTTCCCTCTCCTAGAAGTGCCCGTTTTCTTACAAAGACAAAATTAAATGTTTCTAGTTTTTTCCTGGATAAATCCTTCTTTACCAGGTTCAAGCCACACCCAAACCAAAAAAGAAAGTGACACAACCAAAATTATCCTAGCATACTATGTGACTACATTTTTGTTTGTCATTATAATTTGTCGCCTATACATAACAATCATGCTGATCCTAAGGTAGATACGAAAACCTTTAATATTTACCTGAGAATATAACGATGGCGGTGAGTAGCGCATAATGTACATTGTCCATCGTCATGGAGTACATGCACCGACAGAAGTGCAGAAGGTCTTCGATGACGTACGCCATGCCCGCCTTGCGGTAGTTGTCGCGAGTGTACGCCTGGTTGTTGGCGAACAACACGCTGTCCGTCACCGCGTCGTACCGTCGCGCCACTCGTAACATCATCACTTCACTTGAGCAAGCCTGAAATAACGCAACATTTTTAATGTTACGACTAGTTAGCGACGGATTTTGGAAAGACGAAATCCGTCACAGGTTTTAGAAATATAACTACAAGACTAAACCTAACACTGATTTAAAAGAAAAACGATAATCGTTTAAAATGGAGCCGATGCAGAAGTCGTGGTCAGGAATCTCATTGCATTTTTTTTACAAAAATAGTGGATAACATTTTATCGTCAAATGCAACATTGGGCATCCTCGCCAGTGTTGCTAATAATAACTTCTGCGCGGTGTCTCATACATTTTTACAACTATGTATGTGTATCTTTCAGAGTTCAACTACGTTTCTTCAGACCAACATAAGTTCAACATGCATTTAGTCTATTGGCAAGTAAATACCATCTTTTACTATTTCTAAACACTATAGCGCTAACTATTACTGATTCTTTTGATAGGTAAACCCAGTAAAATCCTGATACTAGTCTTAACTTATCCAAATATTATAAATGCGAATGAGACTTTGTTCGTTACTCCTTCGATGCAGTCGTCAAGGTAGTGAAAAAGACACATTATACATTCAAGAGAAACCGCTAGGAAAGTCTAGTATGAAATTGTATTTACCTTTAATAACGTGATCTGGTCTGACTGCGAGATCTTAGCGAAGCCTGGTAGGCCTTTTGCAAATTCTACTATTAGCTGCACTGTTAAAATTGTCATCTCTGTGATCTGTCGGAACGGCATGTCCGAATCCTCATCGTCCTCGTCTGACAGCCACGTCTGAAATTTTATAATACTGACATAAAAGCAGATTCATAGACAAATTATTAAGAGTTATAAAGACTCCTTTAGTTTATAAATAGGAAAGTTTTGTAAGTTTGCATCACTCTCTTGTACTGATCCCAATTTATTTGAGGTCAGAGCAGTGGGTCCGTCGCTTTCATGCTTTTTATTTCATATTATACATCTTCCCACAGTCCTCTATCTTTTGCTTGGCCTGCTTTTCCCTTTTCGCCCCTCTACCTTCCTATTCAACTGTTTACCCGTTTTGGAAGCATGGATCTTGAAGGTATTCCCTATAGTACAGATCCAATTTTGAAAATTCTTTCATAGATAGAAATGTATAATATCCATGAGGGCCATGGCTGATTCTTATTTTCGTGAACATATGCCAAAATAAAATTGAATAGAATTACCTGTGTAACCCTCTTCAGGTCTTCCTCTGACGGTTGTTCGTATCCTTCTTGGTACCACACGAGCCTGGCGATCAAACTCTTTTGGTTGGAGGAGAGCGCAGGCACATTCTTCAGCCTGTTCTGTTCCATCAGCTTTTCGTTCAGGAACCGTGGCACCACCTCGTGCTGCAAACATTCCAGCTTCACGTAGGAAACCGTCGCGTTATTATTTTGCTTCTAATATTAGTGTTAGGGGGGACTAATCGAAACTATCCCTGTTATTGACTGTGTAGCTACTAGCTATAATATTTGTGGTTTTACTGATATTATTAATGGTGTAATTTTCCCACAAAAGTGTATCTAAGTATAAGATTGTATGTACGATGTATTAGACTAATCCTTTGTGGCAGACTGGTATCTGAACTAGGTTTCTTTGTTTATACAGAATACCAGTCTATTGTCCTAGGACTGCAGCCTTATAAATCTGTTAACATCGATATCTGTCTTTATTTCAATTAATTGAGTGCTACTTGAAAATATAATGTCTGTGTTGTTTTAAGCAACTCGTAAAGAGAAAACAATGCATTTAGCCAAAATGGATAATTGTCTTTAGGGTGACATTTATTTCTTCAACCAGTCTTTTATTTGTAGTTTATTTATGATGATTGATTTGACATTGAGCAAAGTATTGTGTTGCCTAGAACCGCTAAACCTATTCTATAACATGCTTGAGATGATGGTGATAATACAAGAAGCAAAAGAAATGACAGGACAAGTCGGCGCGCGACCGCCATAATACTTTAAGGATACCATTTACATTTAAAATAACTTTTTACAATTACAAATTTAAAACTCGACCGCGGTCTCGCAGAAAAGTGAATAATAAAATATAATTGAATTAATTTCATTTCATGTATAATGATCGTGATGCTAGGGAGTATAGCCAAAAATTTTGTAGTTTGTTACTACAGTAGGCGGAGTAGTTTGGTTTGAAATTATATTATGCTACCCGCCATTTGTACGCAGTCGAGTTATAAAGATATTGCTATGAGTAACTTACAATTCTCGCGGCTTCCGGGGGTGGTGGGTCACATTGCATTATAGGGGGCATGTGATCATCCACTGTCGTCGTAGTTACTGGCGTTTTGTTATCCCTCTGCGCTTTCTTCTCTTTCCGTTTCATAGCGCATTGGTTCTCTGGCACCACGCATTCCGGCCTCATACCAACCGCCAAACATTTCTTCAACCGACACTCTTGACATTTTCTTCGCATGTACATATCCATCTCACACGCATGGCCGAACTTGCAAATATACACCGCATTTTTGGTCACACTCCGCCTGAAGAACCCTGGAATCAGTACAAGAAAACTATCAGCATAATTACAGTAAACAATCTATAGACAATCTGAAATAACGAACGTTTGTGACAAGTTTGGTGAAACCAGTTTTGACGATAAGATAATGAAACCGTGAACGTAAAGGTCGCCTGAAAGACGCGGGTCATTGACAGCTGTACGAATGCCGATTTTTATTACAAAACAAACAAGATAGATAGAGCGAGTATATGCCTCGAATTGAACGTAATTGGTATGGACAAGGTACACACAACCACTATAATATGTGTAGATTATAGCGACGTCGTTGTGGTGTTATTCAGCGGTCCGAAATATATAGGCATATTTATTCTCGGGTCGACAGTGAAGGTTGGCGGAGATGTCCGATAGGCGTCGGTGAATCGTCAAGTAGACGGGTTGCAGACGGCCATTGTGACGACTAACTGTCTGTTACATGCAGGGGCAGCTCATAACGAGTCCGACACAATGCGCCAATTTAAAGCTGAATTGGCAAATACGTGGGCGAGTTGCAAGGGCCGCGAACGTATGCGGTAACTAGGTGATGCGACGCGTCTGACCTACTTCTACTTAAATATTACTTGGCAAAATATTGTGATGGCATTCATATCGGAATGAAAACGGCATCTGACGAGACGCCAGGATGCACTGCTCATTGTTTGGATCTGAAACTGTACGGGCAATATCGAACATTCGAGCGTTAGCCGTTAATCTTATTTTTTTTGTAATGTGAATCATATGCTATTTATTTAGTACTGATTCAGATTTGATTTTGTATGTTTTGTCTTACTTCGCCAATATAGGTGACACGTTGATTTATTTGAACACTGTCATACCTTTACATCCTTCACATGTTAGCGCGTTGTAATGATATCCGGAGGCTCTGTCGCCGCACACGAGACATAGTTCCTCTTGTTGTCGCGGCGCGGGGCCTTTCTTCTGTCGTCTTGCCTCTCCATCTGTACTGCAGCCGTTCACACTGGAAGCTGGTGACAACTCCTCACGACCTAGAACAACGTGAGTCATAAGTGAGTAAAGTCGACAAATGCAACTGCGTAGTATGAGTGGCGACCGGTGGCCGCGCGGCGCCGACTCGAGAACATCTAAAATCGGGCGCTATAAAATTTGCATACATTTCATGAACCATTTGTCGACTCGGCGAGCGAATGAATCTCGCTTTATTTTTCGTTTTTACATTCGGGGCGATGTTCCTTCGTCGAAGAGATGTTTTCGTATCGAAATACTCGCAAGTAATTTTCGGCGGTAGCGTGGACATTTCCTGCCCAAACAAAGGCGACTAGAGCTCTGTTCGCATACAGATGAGGTTATGTGCTCGGTTTTGGTATTCGAAGCGCTGCGGGATTGGGGTGCGCGATGCGCACTGGAAATGTAATCGGCAATTGTTGATCACGCAGTCAGACTCGGAACTCCATAAAGAGTAACGAGGGAAATATTAACAATAAATTTGTCGAATATGGACGTCGTCTATCGACAAGTGGAACAAAACACGTGGCGTCATGTTTTTCTTGATATTAGTAATGTTTTAGATGTTCTTTTCATGATAATCAGTGTGTAGAGGTACGCAATTGTTCACACAATTGTACAGGATTGTTTTGTTTGTATAATTAAGTCGCTTTTAGCTTAAAAGGGTAAATCATCTGTAAAGATAAATCGACCAACAACAAATCCAAATTTTTGCAACACGCGTAAATTACACGCATTTTGATATGGACGGATGAACAAACAACAATGATTAAGTCGGTCGGCGCGGTTGAGGCGTATTATCCAAACGGGCGTAGGTTCCATTTAAACCTCTCTACTCATTAATTTTATTTACATTTTATGGTGTGTATTAAGCGCGGACGTGGGTCGGTGGCCGAGCGTGTGCCGTGTACCTGAGTTACGCAACCGGCCGAAATAACCGCTGCCAAAAAACTAGTTTCCACGTGGGATCGCCGCCAATCATAGAGAGCCAATCGCCACGCTCCCAAACATATTAGCCGTACAAAACAACTTAGCAAAACATCATAGGTACAAATATCTTCACATAAATGACATATTTGTATAATAAAATTATAAAACGAATCATCTCACATTGTTCACATTCGCCTATTATACTCGCAATCGACTGCGAGTGCGTGCCAATTTTTTATTACACTTTTTACGTTGATTGCTGAAATTAAATATCGTGCAAGGCGTCCGTAATAATTCACTTGATAAAAATGTCTCAATAAAGAGGTCAAGTGCGTCGTATTATCGCGAGGCTGTTTACATCAAGTGAATACCACCTATTCAACAACACTGTCTTAACATTGCACTGACCTGCACACTAAACAAAGTAATATAACTATTTAGTACCCTACTACTTTCCTTAAAAGAAAAATAATTTGTTTTATGAGTCGTCTAATCAAATATAGCATACGTTAGATATTTATTACCATGGCCAGTGGACTCATTAGAACCGCTTAGGCACTCAAAATACTTGACCGAATGACCGTTGGCCGCGGTTGCACAAGATCTTGGCACTGCTTCACAGGTAGGTGTGTATCTGATTAAGAATTGACGACCGCATTCATTGGGTTACTCGAATTAAATAACGTTTTATAAGTTGATGCAACATCACCGAAGAAGTAGACTGCGGAGAAAGTAAGCTATCGTGTCGCCTAAACTGGTTTAGATTGTCCGCAATTAATAGCTTCGTAAAAATATAAACATCAATAATTTTTTACATTTTATGTAAATAATGACCAACTCTTTCTTTACTTTACGGCAAATGATATTATGAACCATTCTAATTTAATAGACATGAACAAACATTGATAATTATAAACACTATCAAATCAGTGTCCGTGAAAAAGAAAGCTAATCAAAAGTTGAATGCACGGATGACCGAGTCAGTGTGTTATGTTATTACGTCTCAGCTGTTCAGTGTGTTGCGCTCGCGCATTGGAAGGTCTAGTTCGTGGCGGGTCGGCGGCGCTCGGGCGCGGTCGGGCGTGCGAGCGAGAGCTCTTGAAGAGCGACAAGTGGGGCGCGAGCGTCGACCGGGGGCAGCGTGCGGCCTTGACTCTTACGTCCCCCCTCACCCCACTTCCTCGCCACGCTCGCCGCGCAGCCACATTATTTATGATAGCATCAGAGCTCGAAGCAAGCTCGCGATTCTCTTCAACTAATAATAACTCGTTTTTCCTCTCACGCCATTTCATTTTTTTTAAATCAACTTTGTCTTTTAACAGTTTCTCATGCAATATTGCAATGAAGCTTCTCGGCGTTCTATTAACGATAAAGTTGAATATCCAAAAAGTGAATAAGTAAGTACATAGGCTATTGAAAAAAAGGTGAATAAATCAACACATGCTGAGAGGACGACAAGCACTGATTAAACAATACTCAACTTTCACTGACCTCAGAAAACAGACAACGCAATCATTTCGCAGGCGGGCCGCGTAAGCCACTAGTGAAAGTTGCCCAAAAGTATGTATTGCACAAGCCTACCCGGCACACGTAATTGAAATTCGGGTGCGGCGAAAGTAAGCTGTTCTATGCGTTGTGACATCACATTTAGGGCCTATTTGGCATTCATCAAATGCGCCAGCAGTGTAAGTGGATTCGAGCGGTGTCGAGTAAATTCAACTAGGTTACATCTTTTGTAACAATCGCATGAGCGAAGCGTCTTCAGTGTAACAATTCTGCAATTTATTTGGCTTTATAAGGTTTTTTAGAGAAACGTGATACACGACAACATACAGCTACATTCCAATAATCGAAGTTGGCACGCGTTGTTCTGATATAAGCGGCCACTCGGTCGGTAGAAAAAACTGAAGCAGAAAAAGTGGTGTACACGTGATCGATGCATCAACTGGGCGGAGACAGACTCACGATGTTACTTTCTACGATACTTTCTAGCAAGAGATGTGGGCCGGAGCCGGCGCAACTAGAGCGATCGGTTTCTCCGCGCGCCGGGAAAATCGGATTGAAATAGAAATCGCATCGCGGAGAAAATCGCCATTTTCACGTCACTCCACACGCCTGCGTGGAAACTTAGCTGATCGCATTCATTTTAATTAGTTCAGTCGCGCTAATACTTTAGATGTGGTCTTGAACGTTACATAAATTATTCAGTTTATGTTTTTGCAGTTATGGTAATTGCAAATGATCGTATCACTCGAGCTGAAGTGAGTGAGTTTCGCTCGGGTCGTATGTGTGTTCTATATTTGAGTGGAATCAGGAAACGCACGCCTGGTGCGGCGGAGTGATCTTCAGCTAGGAGAGCGGACGCAGTGAGCGAGCGAGCGGACGCACGTGGAAGTGTTTACATCCGTCGCAACACTCGTCGACTGCACGCTGCACACCATCCGCTCATCCGGTACAGTTAGCCCACAAACTCAAATTCCTCCATCACCAATTTACATTCAAATTACGCATCTAACCCTCCGACGTGTCATATGAAAGCCACGCCTTGTAAATTTAGAAAATGGGTATTTTGGCAAAGAAAAATAACGCTGCTAACTACCGCTGACACTTCCTTATTATTTTTATACAGGCAGTTTTTAGCCAGCCTTGACGCAGGGAAATCTAACACGCAAATTGCTATTTCAACTTTGTTAAATTCTTTAAAGTTTTTTCGTCGTATTTTCAGTGTAGTGAGATTATGTTGTTTTAGCAACAAAGCACGTACTGTGCGGTAAGTGTCGTTCACAGTACCTACATTATGGGTACAGTACCTAGAGATTCCTACAAGGTTTCGTCATCGCCCAAATCGTAAATTAGAAAGTGGTGGCCGGTTATCACGTACACGGTACGAGGTGAACGTAATGGATATGCCACAACTCCCCAACAGATTGTTCCATTTATTGACAGAATGTTGGTTTATGTCGGACCCTCTCACTTCCCCACGCCGTACTTAAATAGATAAAACTATGTTTTTTGTCTCTGTCTGCTCCCCAATTTAGTCGGGCGCGCACCCACGCTCTGGCGCGCCTTTTCGAGTAAACATGGGCATGGGTAAATAGAAAAGGGAGGGAGATATAATTAGAATAAATGCTGCTTGCTTTCTGAGCTGTAATGGAGTTTTTTTAAACCTTTGCTTTCTTCATCCTATCGATATGATAGATTGAAGTAAATACATAAAACAGTTACAGAGTGACGTAATAAAGTAATGCGTTCCTACATCGACAATTGTAATTTGAGTTTGATGTTTGATTGTGTAATTTAAAGTACATTTACAAAGTGGCCATCACAGAGGATTGGGTCAAGCGCAATGGTTGTAAAAAGTAAGAAACTTTTTACAGATGATGGCTGTGAACTATGTTGAACGTAGTAGTGACGCATTAGGGCCATCGCGCAACAGACCGTGACTCGGTATCGGTGCCCTTGCCCTGCTCGCAGCCACAGCCGACCTCGTGGCCACAACGCGCAGACGTTGACACCGCAATACACGCCGACAACCATCTGCCACTATCGCTAACTATCCTCCATTACATATTTCATTCAATAATTTACATCGTTACAATGATCATTAAATCAATTGTTAACCTTATTAAATATATATAAACCGGAAAGTAGGCCAAGGCACGATAAATTTGGTGACGTTGTTAATTTAATTATACATTTAGTGGTTGTCTAAGGGCTTAAATTAACAAGACGGGCCTACCAACTGGGTCAACGACTCTTTGTTCTAAACGATAATGGCTTATCTAATGTTCCATATTATAAGAAAGAACACGGATACGAATCAATAATACCTACATTATCACGTGCCAACGGAGTCATCTATCGAACTTGTTCTGTTCGCTTTGTTTACTGGTAGTTGGCTTAATAATACTCTATGTAGGTCATTAACACTTAATTTCTGCGAAAATTGCGAACGTAAACGAGGAAAATAAAGTGACGGAATCGCAAACTAGGTCGAGTGGCGCAGTGGCCGCCGATCGACGAGTATATCGAGGCTGTAATAACAAAATGTTTGTCCCAGTTAAGTAATCCATGGTAGAGCATTCACGTGCCATTCGCTACTCTGTTATATTTGGCAGTACAAACGAACGTGGAGTTACTAAATATGGATTTACAACGCAGGTCGCCATAAGGTGCTGCTTCTCGAAAATGGAGTTTTAAGATTACCAGTGACTTGGTAAAAAATGATGACGCACTCAAGTATCAGTGTTCAAAACATAACTCGAATATTCGTCCGGGTACAGTCGAGGTCAGTGACCGAATATCAGCCGAGATAAGTCGACGACGTGTTGCTTATCGGCCGACAAAGAACGCCTTTGTTTTCAACACATTTGACGTTAAACACCCGCAGTGATTAGATCAATCACGTTCCATAATTCACAATTACCAACTGCTGTTTGGTAACCTAGATGCCATTGGTGGTTAATGTCAACTAGTCCAAAATAGGAAGCCACAGCAATGCATTACTTATCTCTAATTAATTTCTATTTTATAAATTCTTATTGATATTATAGATAGCCGCAATAAAATAAATGGAATTTATGATAACGTGTTTATCACATATCGATTGAAACACAAACAAAATTATCGTTGAACAAAACATTTGAGTTGCTATCTCACGAAGGCGCGCCATTTGTAGAGACTAGTGACATAAAAAGTGCACTAGAATTGATTATCACGCGTTAATGTGTAAGGCAAGTCAAGAGCCGTCGCCACCGACAGGGCCTCTTCGCCTCGTGACCAGATCTAATAACGAGCAAAAACTCTGATACGACTTCGCTAAAGCGGCGACAAAAAACACCCGACATACCTAATACTTGTTACTCAACTCAATGGCGCATAGTCCAGCCAGTATTATTACAGTATCAAAGAATATTCTCTCATTCATTCGCGAGTTTTTAGATAGGAGACATGTTGCTGGCGATTAATGTCAAGAGTATGTTGTAAATCTGGTTACGGCATAAGATAAAAAAAATGATTTTCCTTGTCGTCAAGTATGTAATATACATAGAAGTGGCGAAATGCCTGATGACGTACAAGAATCAGACAACTTTACCTAGAGTTGTTCACCGACACTGTGCCTCTCGTGTCCGTTTGTTAGTGTTTTGTCAATCAGTAGGTTTCTCGTGTAATTCATACAGCAGTGGCAGTAATCCCAGCGCTTGGATTATAATTCGCAGCAACGTATCGCGGTATTCGCATGTAAAAGTGATGTGACAGAAATAATCGTTTGTGGTGGATCTCGTGAACTGTGTCACGGACTCTGCCCACGCGCGTCGGAAGGTCGACCGCCCTCCGCGCTCCATTCATTACTCAATATCGCATATTACCGCAGTTGATACTCAACTACACAGAAAATTTCCATTGCTCAGTAGTTCATTATTATATACTTCGGCTACAATGTAGAGACCCAAGCAACTGTATGCAAATCGTGCTTTTTGCGTGCATTGATAAATATCGGATTATAATCACATCAATCGTATAAGGATAGATCGTGTTATACTTTATGCTGGGTCCAGTTGTCAAGAGCTGTATTCAATGAAAAGAGTGCAATATATCGCTTAAGTTGTCAAATCTATGTTCTATGTTCATTCAAATACAAAAACATTCAGCATTAACATAAGGTTTGTCGCGACCTATTCAAATATTTTTATGCCATACCAATATCAACGTATCGGTTGCTACGCAGATTTCCCTACACACCAATATAAATTCAAAAAAATGAATTATGATCGTCGACAAAAACCCTTTTCTAACCCCACACGAATTTTGTGAAAGGCATGCGCGAGTACGGTGGTAGCGAAGTAATAATAATCGGTGCTGTCAGTTTGATGGATGTTGCTGCAATGACGAGGCGTGGTGGATAGATACACCAAACTTCCCCAGCCCTCCTCCTTCACCCTCTAGTCAGCCATTCAGTACCCCTCACACCACCACGGAACTGCTAATCACCTTTTCTTATAAGAACCATTTGGGCATATTCTTGTAAAACTTTGAAGCTGTGTATGGAGATGACTTTGCAGCCTCCTTCGCCATTAGTGCGGTGTCTATGGAATTCAGAACATGTGTGAGAGTGAATTTTGATGTCAGCGTGTAGTATTGTTTGTCTACTTGGTGAGGGAGGCAACGCTAACTTTAAAATTACATTATCATAGTTGTTGTCACCGTTCTGAACAAGCAACACTGCCAAATTGTTTTGAAATAGTGTTCACTCTAGTAATGTAAATTATTTAAAGCAAGTTAGTAGAAGATTTTTGGTGAACTAGCAACTTGAAGCTGATTTTACTGAAGTAAGAAATGTTTTGTAAATTGTTTCAGCCCGTTGAACAACTGAATCGACTGACACCTTAACTTTAAAACTACTCCACGCTAACATTTTCTACACGTCCGCGAAACTTGATTTTCTTCAACAATCTTTGAGCTAGGAAATAAGATTGTAGATAGACAAATTGGA
Organism: Euclidia mi; assembly: GCA_944739405.2. Lineage (NCBI taxonomy): Eukaryota > Metazoa > Arthropoda > Insecta > Lepidoptera > Erebidae > Euclidia > Euclidia mi. The sequence goes on from OX123198.2 coordinate 40,707,615, forward strand.
TTTATTTCAACTAGTTCGAGACAGGGCTCGGATACCGGTAAAATTTTCAAACCGTTATTATGTACTTGCCGCAAAACCTTTACATTTGGTTTTGTTCGCATAAACCGTTTTTTTTTAACCGATATTTGGAACAGTATTTACATAAAGGTTTTTTCGGATTAAACGGTTTAGAGCAATAAAAACCGGTTAATACGGACGCACCATAAAGAAACGCGGCGCGCTGTTACGATTTTATTCAGTAATAAGATTTTTTGTTTGGCAACGTGTTTACCGACATGCCGTTCGTCGAATAAACCGGTTAATTTAGGTTGAAATAAAGTTCAAAAACGTTCACGTTCTTAACAAAAGTTCGGAGGAAAACCGTAATACACCGGTGTTAACCGGTATTTTTTTAACCGGTTCCGAGCCTTGGTTCGAGACAGTCCGAGAACAGATCGGCGAGTTTTATTACACTTTTATTTTGGATACGTTGTTCTTGTTTAAAATAAGATGTCCGCGAATAAAATATACTCTTCCGTATACTATGGCCACGATTTCCGATTAGCAGAGATAATAGTCATTAAATCATAGTCTCTACATTAACGATGTCTCACATCAACGCGCACCTACGCTTATCAAGCGTGTGGAAAACACGGAAATTATTTGTCCAACGTCTCACTCATACAGAACGAACCAACATCATTTTATGTATCGCCTTCTCAGCTCAGAACATCACGTGTTACCGAAATAGCACTTGACTAGATGGCATTGTTAAAATTCGGCAGACGGCCAGGTAGGAAGGTCGACGACTTTGCTAACACGTTAAGTAATACATGCAGCCTATAACAAAGTAGGTGTCAACAAACACTTAGAAGGCTGTCATGATTTATATATTTGCGCAAAGTGAACAAGACTATTCTAGAAATTATTTATCAATATCAAACATGTGATGCGCTGAGAGGATTTTAGTGTTTCATAAGTGAGTGAGTAATGTGCCAACATGGCATCGGTTCCCACGTTCAAATATCATTCAAAACGTGTCGCCATTTATTAATCCTATTAGAGACACTACAATGCAACCTGCGAGGTAACGAGCACCAATTGGAATGCCATACTGAGAGAAGTTTTATTATAAACTAGCTACTGAAACAAAATACATTGTTAGCGCATTTGCAATCGCTCTCGTGTAGTGATAGCCTGGGTAGTTAGCAAGAGCATTCCTCGGAGCCGGGCCGACCGGTTTCACACTCACTGTTTATGGTTGGACCAGATATAAATAGATGCGCTACCATCACTTATAGCTACACTTTTAAACATTTAACGTGAGTTATATTCCACATTAAATATACCAATGTCATTTCGTTTAAACGCGCTCCGGTAGCTGCGCTTGTATATTATGCCAGACACAAGGGATCAAGTACAGAACCTTGCAATTTAAATTGCTCGATAGTTTGAACACAGGATACGTTCGTGATTTATCATTTGAACGGTTCTTGTTCTCTCTGACATACTGTGTTGTTAGAGCAATTTATTCGTCTATAGACAACTACATATTATCTAGACAATGGGCCTTGTTAAGAGTTGACACGTTGACAGAACCATAAAACAATCTAATCAATGCACCAAGTAGTCAGATATGGAGTGACGGATTGCCTCTGGACAAATGCAAGAAAGCGGGCGGTTAGTTTCTGATCCATATCTGCGGACATTATTACCGGCATGCGAGTAGTTCATTGCCGACACAAGAAACATTGTCGATAAAATCTGTTAAGTAGTTAAACATAGTAGACAGTCGGTCTCACGAGCTCGCTCGCAGTGTTCACTTTCACTACGAATACCAATCTACCCTCTTCCACAAACGTGTCGCGAACGCTTCGAATGCTTCGTACTGTGACCCAATAACAGGGTCTATGAGTCGGTTGAGTTTGGAGGACACGGCTGTTGCGTTGCATAACACACCACGTGGCGTGCGGAGCGATGACCCCGGGAAGTGTACGCTGATAGACAACCACTATCACATACACACACCTGTAACTGAGATAAGCGCTACATTTCGGCATGATAACGTTTGATACAACAAACGCTGTACAATGAAAACACTTGAGCAATCAATGGGAGACGTTCAGTTTTAGGTTCGTAGCGAGGTGGCCTTACTCAACTATCCGTGCGTTCCTCGGCCGCTGGAGTCACCCACTTTAGTCGTCATTTGCCAATTCATTGCATAAACGCGCCACTAATGTCAAAGGAGGTCATTGTCGCATTACGCTAACGCCGAACGCTCGGCTCGCGTCGAGGCGCAGGTAGGTACATGCTAGTTGCAGGTTAGATAATTATATCGATTGAACTTCAGTCTCCTTCGGCGTGTCTGTGACCCCGATGTAAATAACTTGAGGCGGTTGTACTGTAAACAACTGACGCCCCGCTCGCGTCAATCGCTTGCACACTGAGTTGGCTAGCGACGCGCTCTCACACTCATTGATCTACTCGCCTCCGATCGTCTCTTCGCTTCACTTATACTATTTTAAGTTGCCAGAACGAAGGGTAAACTTTTAGATTCCTCAAAATACCAATTACGGTGTGTAATGTTTTTTGTCGTGAATAATATTGGTTTCGTCATATTATCGATGTGACGTTTGAGCGTGACGAATATTGTGGAAGTTTACCGTTAGGCCGCTAGCTCGCAACAACACTCAATAAACACAAAACATATTCAATAACTCTGTAATATTTCGTCTCACATAAATAGCATTTGAATGACTCAACTGGTAAATTTTGCTTAGTTCTCAAAACTACTTTTGAAATAACGAGAAAAGACTACGAACCAACGTAGTTTTGTGTAGAAGTATGAAAATGTATTTCGATAGAAACAAAGCAGTGGTGCAGGTTTTCTTAAGGCCGTGCCACACGGCACAATTTTACCACTGATCAAATTTTCAATCGAATTGGCTTTGCCCGTCTACACGACACAATGAAATCACTGATTTTCATTCCGTCTACTCGATTGGTTAAAATCTGGTTGTAGCGCCCACCCGATGAACTTGAGTTGGACGACTGGCGTCTACACGTCACGATTTCATCAAGTGATTTAGTCAAGTTGGACGTAAAATTGTGCCGTGTGGCAAGGCCTTTATAATACAATAACAATTTACCTCGCGTCGCAATCAGTGTCTGGGTTCGGCGTTTAAGGTTTAATTACGTTACTTGTTCTGCGACAGTCAGTGAGCAACGAACGCATTATCCGACTCGTAAATTGAATAACTCTAGTTGGAATCTCATCGACGCGACGCCACGGCGACAACGCTACACAGTTTTTTCTTAAAGCTATTTAATCAAGACCTTGAATGCGTACATTGCAACTGCTTTAAAAGTTACAAAAAATATCTTTAAATGTACGTTGAAACTTGTGCAACGCTGGTGCACAGCTAGTGTAACGACTATCTACAAAGTAAGGTGACCTAAATGATAAGATTATTTTAATACAAGCACTGTAGTCGCACACATGTAAACAGCTGTGAGTGTGTGTGAATTTGCATCGGGTTCGCTCGTACAATGACATTGTCGACCTTGACTACTGCCTCGTATATCAGCACGCACACATGCAACATGCATGGATTCAATGCTAATAGCATTGCATCGCAACGCGATGAAATAGGCACGTTCCTTAGGGACCATCAGACAGATATACTACTCGTGCAAGAGACTTTCTTAAAGCCAGCACACAGAAACCCTAACATTGCAAACTATTGTTTAGTGCGTAATGATAGGCTGAACTCGCCCGGTGGGGGCACTCTGATATACTTTAAGAAGTCTCTGCATTGTATACCTATGGATCCGCCAACCTTGGAGTACATTGAGGCCTCGGTCTGTCAACTCGCCATGACAGGGCACCCATCTATTACCCTGGTATCTGCTTACCTCCCACCATCGTCTAGCACTTCACACAACCCTAAGAGGCTCCTGAAAAAAGACCTTCAGGCCCTCCTGGGGTTAGGCGACTCGGTTATCGTGGCGGGCGATCTGAACGCCAAGAACGCCCGCTGGGGGTGTCAAGTGACTAACCCACGCGGCACGATACTCGAGTCACTCTCTGAGTCGCTTAACTATGACATTATAACGCCGCTTGAGGCGACACATTATCCTGATAACGTGACGCACAGACCTGACATACTAGACGTGGCCCTTTTAAAGAACATAAGTTTACGCTTGTGTTCGGTAGAAGTGTTACACGAGTTAGACTCCGACCATAGACCGGTCCTGTTAGACTTTGCACCCAGAATAGGGCCCATAGACACAGGGCACAGGCCGACTAAACTGGTCACTGACTGGGCACGACTCGGGAAAGAACTCGTGTCGTCCTCGCCAGTGCTCAGAGAGCAGATACCACTAGGCGCCAATCAAATGGGGGTCAATGACACACTACAAGCGGTCGATAGCTTCACGAGTCACGTGCAATCGTTAATTAACGATTGCTCACGGCAGGTACCCGAGACGGGCGACCGTCGATGGAGCCTGCCCGCTGATGTACGTGACTTGTTGCGGCGTAAGAACGCAGCGATTCGTGCCTACGACCGATACCCGACTGAGTCCAATCGTTTCACTATGCGCTCTCTACAGCGTGACGTCAAGTCGCGTATTAAAGAGATGCGTAACTCTCGATGGGAAACTACACTTAGCGAGCTAGAACCCACTCACCTCGCCTTCTGGCAGCTATCTCGTTCGCTCTCTAAAGATGTCACCAAGACCTGTTTACCACCTCTAAACAGGCCTAATGGTCCACCGGCTTTCGAGGACGGGGACAAGACAGAATGCCTGGCAGACAGCCTGGAGCAACAATGTACGCCGAGCACGTCACACATAGACACAGACCACCTAATAGAGGTAGATAACGAGGTGGAGCGTCGAGCCTCTCTCACGTCGCCACCTCGTCCCCTGACAGACAGACATGACGTAATAGGAGACGACGATGACGAGCAACACATACCCCTAGCCACCCCCGATGAGGTTAGGATGATCATTAAGGGTTTACACCCCCGTAAAGCTCCCGGCTCGGACGGCATAACAAACAGGGTCATTAAAATGTTCCCCTTAGCTTTCATAGTCATTTTGACTACTATATATAACGCCGCAATTAACAACAATATATTTCCACATCAGTGGAAAGAAGCCGTGGTAATAGGAATCCACAAACCCGGCAAGCCTAGGTCCGAGCCTAGTAGTTATCGTCCTATCAGTCTGCTTAAAGGTTTAGGGAAAGTTTACGAGCGGCTTTTATATGTTAGGCTGAAAGCATACGCTGATGCATCGCTCTTGGTCCCTCACGAACAGTTTGGGTTCCGAACCCGCCACTCGTGCGTACAACAGGTTCACCGTATCGTTGAGTATATCAGCGTGCGGTTGCAGCGTAATTTATTCACCGGCGTTGTTTTCTTCGACGTAGCGAAAGCTTTCGACAAAGTGTGGCACAACGGCTTGATTTACAAGCTTTTCACTATGGGAGTGCCTCACAAGCTCGTGCTCATCATACGAGACTATCTGTCGGATAGAAGCTTTCGGTACCGCGTTGAAGGCACGCTCTCTTCGAGTCACGCCATCCGCGCCGGTGTCCCTCAGGGGTCAGTGCTCTCGCCTCTCTTGTATTCATTGTTTACCGCTGATATACCGATGCATCGGCTAGTGCAGACAGCACTTTTTGCAGACGACACAGCCATCTATTACGCAGGCGCAGACCCTGGCGCAGTCAGTAGGAAGCTCCAATCCGCAGCCAACGCCCTAGGCGCGTGGTTCCGGAGATGGCGGATAGAGGTCAATCCCGAGAAGAGTCAGGCGGTGCTTTTCCATCGGAGAGCCCCTCACCTGTACCCTCCGGGTGCGACCCCACAAATAAGGATGTTTGGGTCCCCTATTCAATGGACTAGGGAAGCCAAATATCTAGGTGTGATTCTTGATGATCAACTATCGTTCCGCTCACACATTACGAAGGCTCGCAATAGAGCCTCCTTTGTGCTTGGGCGCTTACATAGCTTAGTCAACCCTAAATCTAAACTATCGCTCAAGAACAAGATTAGGTTATACACATCGTGTATTAGGCCTATAATGACATACGCTAGTGTAGTTTTCGCACACACTAGGCCACACAGGATCCATAGGCTACAAACACTTCAGAATAAGTTCATGCGGCGAGCTACGGGCGCACCGTGGTACGTACGTAACGAGGAGTTACATGTAGACTTACAACTGCCGACCATCAGGCAATTCATGAAACAGTGCTCCCGTAGCTACTTTGACTCTGCTTCGACACACCCCAACCCACTATTGGTTGCGGCGTTAAACTATACACCATCTAGGATTTCTAAGATTAGGAGACCTAGGCACGTATTAGACGAACCTGACGACAACACTACACTTGCTCAAATCAGAGCACACACGGCTCGCGCAGCCATACAACTTCGACCGCGGTTCCGTACTCGCCGACGAGGACGGAATACGCGACGCGTTAACGTTAATACCGCGGGACACCTTAGTCCCGCATTGCCGGCAGCGCCCCAAGCCGAGGTCCGTGGGAGTCCACCCTTGGGGAGTCAAAACGCTGTCTAGTATACTTTAACGGGTTGGGAGCCTTCAGCGCTCACCCATAGTCCGCGTAAAGTTGTCAAGGCCATCAGCGGCCAACAACTAGTCCACACACACAAAAAAAAAAAAAAAAAAAAAAAAAAAACATGCATGGATAAATGGCTCACAAACAACATTCTGTATACATATACGCGTAATGCAATTGGTGCATTAAAGTATGTATAAAAAAGGTGTTTCTATACCGTGGCGTATAGTTCTGCATCTGGTTGAATAGATATATGTGGAGCAGTTCAACACACGATAAGGCGCCCGGCGTCCAAGGCCAAGCGAACTAAATTATCACCACAGAGCGATATAAACACACCGACACTGACGTCTTGGAAAATAATACCAATCATAGCCCAGAACATAGGTAAGTAAGTATATTATCTGTGGCCTTTAAAAATGGCGCGACTTCAACCTGACTTGAAGCGGCAACATTAAAAAAATAATGCTATGTCTTTGTCTATCAACGTATTCAGCAAACAAGTTACTTCATTTAACAATAATAAAATTAAATGATGTTCTCGATTCGACAATATAATTAATTAATGTTTACAAATGCATGCATTTCTTGTTAGCTGTCAAAACAATGTTGTATGTTTTTGTTTTCGTGTCATTAGTTGCGAAACAGTTGTGCATCGCGCATTGCTCGAGGATGTTGTCAATATAAAACGATATGTATCATAAATAATATGAAATATGCATCATGATAACAGATGGTAATTAATAAAAGCTATGCCATTCAATAAACTTTATTAATATTTACGACAAACGACGATTCGAATGTTTATCAGGTCATACTTGTCTAAAAATTGCAACTACTCACGTTACTTGCTTCACAAAAAATTAATAAGTTGCATAATAGGAAAGATTATCTTCCTTGATTATTCAATAGAGTACCTCAGTAGGTAGGTATGTCTAGCATTCGAGAAATCGCCTGATCTTGATTGAGCTCATTACAGAGTAGACCAATGATTCTATAGTAACAGAACGCTACCTAGTTTTACAGAATGACTTAGCAACGTTGTTTTCACTAAATGCTTAAAACAAGGGGTATTCCTGAAAGCGCAACTATTTTTGAGCGCAACTAAAAAAGCGCAACTACTTTATTCCACAAAGCGCAACCGCGTCGAAAATTAGTGCAGGGGCATAACAGATTCTTAAAGGACTATTTACTATCGATAGGATTTGTAAATCGTCTCCCCATTTTTTATTTATTATATTATGGTGATCGTTTTTAAAAGTACCAGGATAACAGAAATGAACAGAGGTTAGAAGTGTTTATAGAATCTGGTAACAAATATCAATCAGTAAAATGTTTTGAAAAGTACCAGGGTAACATAAATGAACAGAAGTTAGTAGCCTAATAAAAACCTGGTTTTAGGGTCACGAATCAGAAATAAAGCACTGGATGGTATAGGTAAAACTCAGGCGCACAGCAACAGCTAAAGTATACTAAAATGTCCTGTCTTATCAACTATCGATATTTTCTGTTTGTTATTAACCAGCACTATTGCATCTTGATATTTAGTTGCGCTTTGTGGAATAAAGTAGTTGCGCTTTTTTAGTTGCGCTCAAAAATAGTTGCGCTTTCAGGAATACCTCTAAAACAAAGCTATTGATTTATTATAATTATTATATGTAATATGTTATATGTAAATATTTCTCTATCGTGATGTGCGTTGTGCATAAGTTACGTAATATAAAAAAGAACTACATAATTAACAGCGAACGTAAAATGATGCGGGGTCATACATTTGCTGAATGTAGTGGTTACAAAATAGTGATATCGCAGTATTATGTTACTTAATTAGTTTTGAGGTTATTCTGCCCATTTCCGTATTGTTCTTACGACTCATGTGTCAACGTACTGGTCATAAACAGGTTTTGGAGTTTTAATAGACATTAGCTACGTGTATGAAACAATTACTCAAGTTTTACTGTGAGAACAAAGTTCGTTCGTCATAACCGCAGGCCGTCGCCCCTCAACTAACGTAACACTTTTTTAAGAATACATTTAAAATGGAAAACTAAATAATAAAACTTCGCTTGATAATATTATGTAGATGTAAGATTTAGATATATTTCTCTCATGTGCGTTTTTATTGTCATACGATTCAGTCGAGTCAGACGGGGTCAAGTACACTAAAATATTCAGTAAGCTCTTTGGGGTGTTAGTATTTGTGTAGTGCACTAACATCTCACGTCTCGAGATCTCTCAAATGCTTGCTAAAATGAACGAGGCAGCGATGAAATTACATACTATGTTCGTCTATGAAACTACGCGCAAATTGTATCATATCAACTGCGCACGAATCCGATTTACTGCGGCTTGCATTCAGCATTCCTCGAGGAGACGGCTATTTTTTTTATTTTTTACAAAACTAATCGAAACCTAATAACGCAAATATAATGGATGTGATTTTCCTAGGTGACTGTGCGTAATCGAGCGTTTTATTTCTACTGCTTTTTATACTCGACCATTACAAAAACAAGAACGAAATATTCGTGGTATCGCGTCTAGAAATCATTCTGGTATAATAAATCCGGTACCTTTTAATAAGGTTTTGTGACGCAAATTGCATGGCCGGTACGTATATAATAAATTCAAATAACAGGTTAAACTTGTCAGGGGTTTTAACAATACAATCATCATTACAAAGATCATCGCCCTACCGTCGTCTCTGAGTGACAATGCCTAAAGGTGCGCGATCTAAGTATACAATAGTACACGTTTATAGTACAGTATTATACCTACTTAGTGTCCATTCTGATCAACTGATTTTGATCATTCTCGTGAGTTCCGGGATGTTTATACAGTTAAACAGCCAAATAACAATGGCCGTTGTACTAATAATTGAAGAACTGGAATTGAGTCCGTGAAGATTATCTTAGAGATCTATCAAAATCGATTTACTAAACAAATAACAAAGAGCTATTGTAGGTAGAGCTCCTAATGGACAAACGTGTACTAATTAAGTGATAAATTGTCAGTGAAGCGAGTTTCATTTCAATGTCGTAAAATTGAATATGAAAACATCACGAACAATGTATTATGACTTGACTACATATCTAGCGGTACCAATTCAAATTACCACATAAGTATTCCGTTCTCGCCTAAAAGATAACACTGCGAAGAGCACGAATAATGGGCAATCTTTTGAATCATCGCGCGAAACTATAAAACATATTTAAAATATGTGAAGTTGGTTTACTCGGCAATTCAAAGTCGAGTGATTTGTCTCAAGATACTGAATCTGAGATGGTTAGAGCGGTGTAGCGTCGACTTTGAGATAATAGAAGTAACAAGCGACGCGATGGCAGCGCTTGCGCAGCCGACCGAGACGCGCGCTCGACCGCATATCCGCCGCTATGCCTCTTCCTAGATTCACTACAGCGTCACAAAAACATCTTTCCCTAGCTTTGTTTCACTTTTCAAAAACCCTTTGGAAAATCACAAGTGCCTCGGGACAAGGGTATTTTATAGCCTATAATACGTGCTCGCAGAAAGAAGTAGATACATATATTTAATGCCTGAACAGTATGTTACGTGCTCGACTTCAGGAAACGACTATCATAATTGCCTCGAGTACTTACATAATAGTACAAGTACCTATAGTTATAGAACCATGACATCAGTATGTTGGGTAATCCTGATCTTGAGTGTGCCAAGCTAGGTACATAGAACAATAATTATAACTATACCAGATTAATTCAGCTATACGAACCCATTTGACATTAAACGATCAAACTGAGAGAACCCACATGACGCAATCAGTTTTTAAGTGTAAATATGAACTTGATGTCAATGAACTGGTAGCTACAAAAAATTGACTTCACAATTGTGTTATCTATTATTTATAATTCTGAGAAATTATCGATGAGAACTCTAAAGTACATTAGGTTATATAATTACGTTAAGCCCACTGCTAATCGAGGGGTGTATAACAATGAAATAGTCACAATTCTTATGAGAGCCGCGTGCTTAGAAAATAAGGGGTCAGCGGACCATTAGATTATGTAGTCAAAAGGGTTGCAAAAAACGTTTTTATTATTGAAAACACATGACCCTCGCAAATGTTAGAAGCAGCTGGCTGCTTTTGCTATTGACGAATATTATTCTAACACTAAGCCGTGGCTTAGTCGTAGCTAAGTAGAGGTAGAGTTGATCGGATTTGTATGCTAATTCAGAGATCATTTATGTGGACGGAAACCTACACTATGGACCAACTATTAGGTATAATTATGTATAGCAGTCTTAAGAATAATAAGATGGCGATGCGTGATCGTTATGTTACATAACATGTTTTATTTAAATCAGATGAAGTCATAAGCTATCACTACGCTGTTGTGGGAGGTCGACGACCCATTTGATTAAGGAATCATCAATCATGCATAGCTCAACGGCTATGAAGGTATCGCATTTCCACATTGAAAGCGTTTGCTCATGTACTGGGACATGGAAATGGGATTTTGGTGTCGTGTTATGCATTACTCGCGATATTAAAATGTAGCATTCAATAAATCAAACTTGCTTATTTACTTAATGTAGAGCGACAATTAGCGTTTTCTTTTTACTCATCACTGATATGTGTTGAATTACATAACAACATTAACAACGCTAGCCCTATACCTATAATGTTATGTATATTTCTTTTAAATGGGTCATCAATATTTATAAAATTATAACACAGCAAATCTGTGTCGCAGTAAAATAATAGTTTGTGATTAGTGTATAATGTATAACATAGCACGTACTTTAATGTGCTTTAGGTAAGTATTTGTTATATTATCACTTAAAGAAAAGTGTATTTAACAAATTAAATAATAAATCGTGAACACGTTTACTAAGGTTAATCACAATATTCACAATTAAGTACATAATCAGAAAAAATAATCTGTCGCGTTCGTATTGAGATTATTTTTTCGAGACCAGCTGTCAAATCGGCAAGGTCTCACCGAGGTCCGTAACCCTTTCGCTGCGATAAAACAAACGATTATTCAAATTGAGAAACAAATGATTTCCGGCTAAGTGAGCCCGCCATATTTACTGGCTTGAAATAATTAGTGCCGTGTACACGATGGCTGACTTCTCGACTATTTATATGCGACGTGTCAAAAAACGCTGATGACCTTGGCGCCCCCACGCGGACGCGCCGATACATTCACCTCAGGTGAGGCCCGTGGGGTTCTGAGCTGTACCCTCGTTTTATTTTGCAATTGATTTCGCAACTATTGATATCATGCTTCTAATACATCTTGCACACTAGCCAGGCCTAACATCCCAGGCCTTGTGGTTCACGACGCCTTTCTACTACATCTCTAGATCTAGCAACAGATACCCGTAAAGCTACAGAGCATTAACATTTTTTAAATCGCCTATAAACAATGTTCGATTGGATTCCAAGGTAATCCGAATAGCTGGCATTTTCAAACATAGAATGCTTGAATCGGATCACTTAGTAGTGGATTTACACGAGTTCTCATTGTAACTCTTGAGCAATCAAATTTGGATTATTTAACTTTGTTTTGCGTAGTCAGTGCTTATTACTTTTAATGGTCTCCGTACAAGCCAACACAATGAACATTTTTATGCCAATGAATGGTTGTTGTGGGCGTTAATCTTAAATATTACTCGGATAAAAAATTATAGCATTGAAGCTTAATGGACTTATTGTATAAAGTTTGTTAAAGTACGCTTAAAGGTAATAAAATTGATGATGAAGCCTTTTCAATAGATCCAGCCAATTTCTACGGGATCTTTACAATTTAGACATCGCAATTTTCCAGTAGAATGGTAAACTTCTTTCATCGTAATTTTATTTTGTAATAAATTGTTTTTTTTTTTAAGTAATTAAGTATGATAATTTAAGAGTTATTTTACGTTACTTAATTATACACCTCACTGAATAATCTAGGCATTTGATAAATAACGTTGTTTTTACCATAGATAATAATAGTAGGTTATTAAGTATAAGAAAATATTTTTACTTGCATGTATACTTATTAATATTTTTTATTTTCTCAAGAAACAGTGGCATTGGCCTGATACTTATGATTGGCCTGAAAACGACTTACCATAAAATACGTATCGCATGTAAAACTTGATGGATTATGGACCGGCCATAACGATTAACCATAACGCTATTTTTCACCCGTACCTAGTTAGTAACTACATTTTTATAACCACAGGTAATATTAGTCACGAAAAAAATATTACTTAACCATGTCAGACATTGAACAATTTAGCTTTGCTAATGGAACTAGATCTTAATAGGGTGCTTATAGATATGAAACAAACGAAATAATAAATGCCATAGAACTTTGCGACATTTCTTTAACCCCTTATTGCATGAATTATGAAGGAAGTTACAAAAATAATATTTTATGGTGAAATGTTTTGTGAATATAAATAAGACAAAAAATATATATGTTTTTATTAATTTATGGATTTACATCACGTAGCCATATCTGCACTCGTATGCATTCAAGTTGAAATTATATAAGCCATATCTGGCTTCGCATGCACAGTTGTTACAATTTTTCAAAATCTTTGAACCAGTACCGCTTGTCACTATAGCATTAGAAGACTTTTTAAGACCATTTTTATTAATTTTTTTATAGTCTCACGCCTGTATCTCCGAAGAGGTAGGCAGAGGTGTAAATATTACACTTACACCCACATTTCGCCATGAATTTTTAGGTCCCACCTAATAGGGGGCGAGCCTATTGCCGTTACCGGGCACATCACCAGACTCCGGGCTGCTACTGAGTATTCGGAAAAACCCAGTAATGCTTTTGCCCGACGACTTTTTGGGACCTCCGATGAGCAGTCGCATACGCTATCCTGGACCACGGAGGCAGTCATTTTTTATAAAGTCTATTATTTATATTTTGTATAATTGCGTATTTTTGCAGTTTTACCTCGAAAGAACCATAAAACATGGCAATATATACGAAGCCATATTTGACATAGGTACATTATTTTGACGGAATAACGCATAGCAAGCCATATTTGGAGTCTGAAGAAAACAGGTCAAAAATCAAATAAAAATAAAAAAATATACAAAAACAACTTACTGTTACGCTAGTCGATGATTCTAGAAGTAAAAATAAAATTATTGATGATCTTAGTCACACACTATTATTTTTGCCTGAAAATTTTAACTAAAACATTGCTGGCCCTGTCATGACATAACATCAAATAATTTTGACACAACATTGACTTTAGTGGTGCTCGATTCGTATAATGTCAGTTTGCCGTGCTTTTAAACTAGGTAGATGATTCTTCAACCGTACTGATCGTGTAGGTCTTTATCACAGTTTTAACTTTCTCAGATTGTTTACATCAAAACAGGTTTAGTATTCGATTAGATAAAGTATATTGATTGAGTTCAAGCTGATAACAAATATTTCCTGAATTAAAAACATTATTAAACTATTTGATAGCACATGGAAAGAATAGTCAAATATTGCTCTTAACTGTAAGTTCTCTTTACGAAAGAATTTGAGTAACATTTAGCCACCAATACAGATTTCTTTGTACATAATTGAAATAAATATACAGAAGCAAGATGTGGAAAGAGTCATCCTCAATAAAATAGCCCGCATCACGCATCATTTGAACCAAATGCGTCAATAAAACAGACTCTAAGCCTCGGCTAGTAATGTTACCATCGCAGATAACTGTTAGATGCGGGCTTACCGACCATTCCTCACTTCGTTCAATATTATGTTCAAGAAAAATTGGAAATTAGACACCATCAGTTACACAACAATAATAAATTAATTTACAATAATAAAATGAGAAATAAACTAAATTACTAACTTACATAACGGTGACGATTGTGTTTCACATAAAACATATTCCTTCTGGAATCATCTAGAAATCTGTTGTCTAATAAAGGTGTGTGATAAAACGTAGACGGCGTATGTGACATCAATGTGTGCCAATTAACACGATTTTGAACAAATACACTTGATCATTTACAAGGAAAGGCATTGAACGGCCTGCCAAACTCGGAAGAGACCCTGGCGCTCAAAATATCTAAGTACATGTTCTAATGCAAGCACCACACAATACATATGAGTAATAAACAGCAAACAACTCAGGGTTTAAGTCGTTTTCGTCAATTCTCAATGTCAAAAAACCTTCAAGTCGAACATTGAATTTTGCCAGACTCCGGTATTACTTTTAAACCGAAGTCACATAGCCATTCATAAAACAGTATTCAATCGGACATCACTTAATTTTCTAGAGAGTTGGCGCTGAATAGTTAATTATGAAACATTAGCAATTAGCAAGATATGTACCACGTACGTGAAACTTGGATTTATCGCATGGCCGCTCATTGAAGAAAGTGGAAATCTTTAAGGGGTGACGATTTTATTAAAACGCAAGTGTTTAGCGACAATCAAGAATGTCTGAATATGATGTATCTTAACTACTTACTATAAAGTTTGTGAACCTATTCGGATATTAGTTATTATTTCACACAAAATCTGCCAGACGAATATTGTTGAAAATTTGGAGTGATATAGTTTATAGGTACCTAGGTACCTAAGTACATCAGAATAATATAATTATGGGCTTTCTTTAGTCTCGATAACCGTCTTCTCTACGCGGGCGAGGCAGCAGGCAAAAGCTAGTAATGTAATATTGTGTAAAGGGAGCATCTTAGTAGACGTGTGATTGAATACTTGAATACTCTATGGCGTTAATATTCATTTCAAACGTATTTCTATTGAATGGCTCCAGTCTGCAACTAGATTCGCTTCTTTCAGACAAACAATATACGTGAGCTTGGATACAAATCAATTCGTTTCGCATTCAGAGATCACAATTTGGATTTGACGACCTTTTATTTGTAACATCTTCACATATAGTTAGTCAAAGTATATCATGTGCATACGTGGCTTGTCAGGCGATGCGATTTACCATCAGGAGGAGTCGAGAAACCGGTTGGACCGGCACGGCTGTAGTCGCTTCGACAAACCTCTACTACATCCAACTCTCTTAAATTGTTTAATACAGTATTTCTTGGCAAATTGAAACAATTTCAAACACTCACTGCCGCGTTTCGCTCTTTATTAAAAAATCTCGATGGCAAGTAAGTGTACATTTACCTACACATCCAGACCAGATTTAAATAAACCGGTGTTGCAAGCAGAAAATTATTTGTGTTAAGTACTGACGCCAGTAATAAAGCAACGTTACTTTTATATTAAATATGTAACGAGATAATCACTCGGTGTGTTCGTGGTTTTGGTAACACGTTTTTTGTCCATTAATGAGAATTGTTTACCTATTTGGTTGTTGCTTGGACGGAATATTAAGTAGAAGTTTATTTAGCAAATTCTTACGTTGAGGACAACGTATTGTCGAATATGCTTTGTTTCGATATTTATTTTGAGTCACTTAGTTACAAGAATAGAGCGTTTCTATTGCTGCGTGAGGTGAGGGTGCGGCCCTCTCAACGTCCCTCATAGCACGGCCCTCCCTTAGCTATGATGATAGATTAAGTATTAAACCATTTTAGCTATTTATTTTCGGTACGACTCTGAAACGTTGTTCAAAACACTTAGTGCTCACGTTATAATAAGCTTTTTTAGTTGTTTTTACTGTAACTACTGATAAACACAAGTTCAGAAATTATGGTATCAAATTGAACAATGAGTAAAGTTAACAATAGTTGCAAAATTCGATTACGTATATGTATACTATAATGAATCAAGTAAACAAGGAAACTGACTTATTGTTGCCGTGAACTTTACAGGAACAAAATAAGTACTATCCACGATGCAACAGAAATATAATTTTATATTTAAAAGAAGACTTATAAATTGGCACGATGACGCCTGTTTCAAATAAAGCTTTTTAAAAATGGTTAGGTTCGTCTATGGTCGTGTTCTACTTTTTTTCTGCATGCAACTTGAGTTATGGCAAACTAGTGCAGCTATTGTCAATAATTATTAATGTATTAGTCATCTGAAATGCTTCTGAGGCTGTGCACTGTGATGCAACACTAAACGGACAACACGAACGTGACTTAGAAACACGTGTTTATTCAAATTGTTTAATTATTATTTTATAGTTTGTAATAACAAAACTAGATCAAGTTATTATTGTATTACAAGCCAAAGTACTTAAGTATTAAAGTGATGATGTTGCCATATTTGTAAGTTTTATAAATGGTAGTAATTACACTGAGGGTCTAGTGACCTGATTTTAAAGGGGTTTCAATTATTAAGGTTCTGGTATTTCCTCGTGCTGTCAATCAAATTAACATTAAAGATTGATCTAGTCCAATTAATATTGATTTAAAGAGAATGTCAGCAAATATTTAAGTTCACGTGTTCCTAACATAGTAAGTAAATTTTCCACGATAACCTTGAATGTGTACCTATGCCGCGATAAGAATTACTCACACCACGATCCTCCCACGGTAGGCAATGGTCGCTAATCAAACCTAAGACGCATTACTACCTGTTTATTCTGTGGTATTACTATTGTTTAATGTTTACTAAGAAGCCAGAAACTAATCAATCCATAGAAAAGGATTAAGCACGGCTGAAGTATGAACGACAAAATTTCCATAACATCACAACACCCTGTAAAGTCATAAAGGTATTTTTGGCCAAGTTGTGCAAGAGTAGGCCCAAGTTAAGACTTCCCCGTAAAATTAGCACATAATGCAGTGCACCTGGATGTCACTTACTAATGCAATATGTACATAGCTATGTATAATTGCCACGTACCTACTTGAGTTTCTAAATAGATTCATGTATTTTTAGCCGCCTCGCCCACAGTCTATCATTCCTAGATTAGTCAGACGCCCCGCGCATTGCAATGTATTGTTATAGGTAGCGTAATAAAATGCAATCAACAATACTTTAATACCTATGTATAATTAGACTCTATATAATAAGGTCAGGGATCTATTATGTAGCCTTTTAACAATGCTACAGTTTTTCCTGCAGTGTACAAGTAGGTACATAAAGAAATTATCTTCATTTACCACTTTTGTTACCTAGGTAAAAATACCTAAGTTCATAAAAATAAAGATTACCTCTTTACCTACCTATGTTTTTTTCTAACAATAGGTCTTTAACAAAACTTAGTCATATAATGTTGAATCATGTAATCAAATGGGCTATTACACGAAGTGCTACACGCGTTTGATTCTATTCATCGAACTGAATGTAGGTAAACAAAACGATTGTGATTGTTGTAAGGGCAAGGAGACATCGGCTCGTAGCGCCCGGTCAAGGTATCCGGGCCAAAGGTCGATGACAGCCGCTCGGCTCGCTCGCTGCTCGAGCGCTATGATTGCCGCCAAAAAATTACGCGAAACTTTTTATGACACGTTATTACAGAAAATAAGTTTTGTAATAATACATAAAACTTTTTCTAAAAAGTTTCTAACCTGATGACATCGACTCATTTTCTGATTTGGGTGTCGTCGGTGGCATCGGCAGTGGCATGGACGGTAACGGTTGCGTGGGCTGCGGCTGCTGTTGCTGCTGCGGCTGCTGCTGCTGCTGCTGGTCCAAGTTGCAGCCCACAAATAGCTGCGATGCAACGTATGCGTCATCGTAGCCCCACACCTCGAGGCCACCGTACTCCGGCGACGCGAGAGACTCTGGCGACATGACCATAGCCGGCGGCAGTCCCAGCGCCGAAGACGACGTCACTTCAGACGAGCTCTCCTCGAGCATTCGCAACGTCTGGAATCCTCCGTTGTTATACCAGCGGCGTCTCATGTCTGCGAGCGTGTCACACGCTCCAGTATCCGAGAGCGCCGAGGGACATCCTCCAGCGAAGGCTTTCACTTCACTTTTTACTCGCACTGAACTATCTAAACGCGACGTTATGGACATACACCACTCGTCTACGCGGCGTTCAAACCGAAACGAATCGCTATCCACTGCCTGACTTTCGTGCAATCCAATAGGACTCTGAAGTCTAGTTCGAACGGCAACAACTTTTTGTAGTCACAACACAATCCGTGCAACAGGTGAGAAGAGCACGCGAGTCCCACGAGTTCGTCCGGTGATGTGAAGACGGGGTTAACGCGTTGCTCGAGCAGTAAAAACGAGTACGTTGCGCGCGCGCGACCGTCGTCAGCGGAGTACGTAGAGCGAGCGAACGAGCGACGCGGCCGCTCTCACTACTCACTGCCACGGTCGACGTGACGTCACGGCGCCCCGCGCCCCGCGCCGCGCCACCTCCCCGCCGGCCCCCGCGCGCAACCGTGGCACAGAAAGTCAAGCCACCGGCGACAGAATGTAGCGCGCCGATAAAACACCCTCAATTTATGAAGACTCGTTCTATCAAAACAACTTCGCTGTTCGTTACGCAACTTTTGAACTTGAGAAAGTTATTTGCTAAAATTATCTAATGGTAAACACTCCTGGATACCAGTTTGTTTGTTGTTGTGCATTTAATAACTGTATAATACTAACTAGTCTTGTCTTTTATTACTGGAGGGACATAGAGTTATTTAACACTTAAATTAAATTGCCATTTGACAATCCTATGCCTATTTTCCTTATTAAAAGTTCCCTGGCCGATATTTATTGAATAATATTCTCTCATCAGTGAATATGAGCAATCTATTTTAGTTAGGTCTTATAGGTATAACGTTACCCATGCAAATGGAACCGTGTAACCTCAAAGTCACTACCTAGTGCATTTTACATAGTTTGTTAGCCATTTACCTAGATGTCCAATTATAATGAGGTAGCCTTATCAACAGTTATTGTTATTTTTATAGATATAATTTATGTATTCAGAGACTGACAGGTATGATATCGTTTATCAAAGTAAACCTAGACCTGTTTTAGCAGACGCCCTTAATAAAAAGATAAACAAGGTGGTACCTACTTACATCGCTGTTTTGTTAGGTAGACATGTGTGACACATTGACACGAATCACTAAACTGATGTCCTCCATGCCGAAAAATGGAACGTCGACCTAAATTGCACCATTCAGGTTATCTGAGTGTTCAGTAGCGATTTAGGTATGAAGCGGCCGTAGATAGAGCGGCGATCATTTTTACCTCCACAATCACAGTGTACGGGCATTGAGAACATGAATAAGTATGTTAGGTTTATATTTCATAGCACGCTCAGCTTGTGTTATAGTTAGTTTTCGTGTGAACAACGATGTACAGTGATTTAGGTTGCGAATCGTCACTGGCTAGATTAGATTAGAAGCAAAAGAATGACGAGCGGGCAGCCATGATTGTAGCGAGCGCTGTTCGCGTCACAGAATCACGTGTTCGCGCGGAGCGTTGACCTGCCATGTTTTGGAAATACACTGCCATCATCCGTACCCATCGCATCCGTCATGCAATAAAAAGAACTATTTATCTGCATACGTTACGACTAAATGCTATGCTGAAAATTAATTTATTATTTGTGTTTAGCGCCCATTTTGTAGGTATGCTGATTACCTACGTAGGTGTTACACGATTTGTCTATTTCTTCTGTTGTTTTGTTTTAAAAAGATTAATGAGAGACCAAGATTTTTTATGTCGTGACACATGAATCAGTCGGTAAAATCTCTATAGACCTATTCAATCTGGAAAAGAACAGGTAGGTACCTACTGACCTATGGCCTACGGCATTACCTACGTCTTACAATACCATTGAGAGGAGGCTGTGTTCCAAATTGTGTTTGTACGATTTATCACGTCCACACATGGTGATCATTAACTGCTAAATGTTGAACGCCCTTTCTTAACCATAAAGAGGCTGTTTTAAAGCCATACCTACAACCATAATAAAGTTTTCATTCACTTTTTTTCTCTGGTAAACATCAAATGCCTATTGCTAAATGACAAGCGATTTTATAGTCATTCGATTTAAAATATTTCGTCATGATTACGTATAATCGCGCACAGTGCTCACAGAACGAAAATATCGTTTAAAATTAACAATGACATTGTTGCAAAACAATAAAAGTTCTAAACAAGTTTTGAGATAACCGTACCGAGTTTATATTTCCAAAAATGGAAATGCATTGCGATAGGATAAAACAATGAGTAAATCTGGTAGAATGCTGCAATTTAATAGTGTGCTCTTGCCATTAAAAAAAACGAGTATTCAAGTTAGTGGAGGTAGTATTTGGAAAACAAATAAAAGTCTTGGCCGAAGGCTTTTTTCCACGGTAGTACCGTGCAAAGTGTTTGTACAGTGAAGTCGTGACGTTGTCCAGTCGTGCGTGCAGTAAAATGCTCGATTGGTTCCTGTACCCCTCCCCCTTACCCCACCGAACTCGTCCTCCGCCGAATTATACCAACCTTGCCCGCCAATTGTTCTTAGAACATTGGCCTATTTAGAAATAATTTCCGGCACTTGCGTGTAGCCTCTGGCATTAAAAAGGTGGGATATGGTCTATCGTAAAGCGGGCTAAGTAGAGGGAGGGGAATATGTAATGTTACCCTTTGAATGCGAAAGGGTAAAACCTTCTAGAACGCTCATGTCTCATTTTCTCCTCATACGAATCGTTTTACACTGTCTTGTATACTGAAATACATAAAAAATTGCATATACTTTTGAATTTATTATACATATTACTGCAGTTTATGTAACCGCAACAAACCTTCTGGTTAACTAATATGCTAATATTCGTCATAATTGAATACCTATGCTAAATTTGTATTCGCAATATTGCTTGACAAGGAGAATACCTTGTTTGTCAGTGCGACTACTCAACTTTTCTAAGTAACTAACTAGTTACGTCCATATTGACTCCCTACATAATAGTTGCACCCTACATTAAGTCGAGTCAGTTCACTTTTGCACCAGTCTACAGCGAAACAGGTTAATGTGGCTCGAATGAACGCCCTATCCTCATTTAATGCACTTTTACGATCGTTACAACGTGTTGTGGTGCATCAACACATTGAGACAGTGTACCGCTATGAGCTCACTAACTCAGGGATACGAACGTGTTCGCACATACATACATATTTATTTCAGTCAAGACTTAGGTTCCCATGGACTCTTGGATGAATTTGGAATTTGTTGACAATGAACTCATTATTATATTTGGATGTTGACGACATTGTAAAATCTTTTAAGCAAATTCGGAAGTAAATTACGTAGCTAAACTAGTGGTAGGCCCGTCCGGTGAGCTGAATATGCATCAAAGTCAAGTCAAAGTCAAAAGCCTTTATTCATTTGGGTCAAAATGTGACGCTTTTGAACGTCAAAATAATAAATTTATAAAATAATTACTTAAAGACTCTACATTTACATTTACTGCCACTTTCGCAAAGCAAGGGCGTAGAACCATGAGAAAGAACGGGCAATAAAATAAACCTCACGGTCACTCTTTTTCATCGCCAGGGTTTTGCATACCTAATACACATAATTTACATTTTGTATGGTGATGCAACTGTTACATCAACCGCTTACCACAAAGAAGCAAGTACTAAAAAGCAGACACGTGGCTGAAATCTGGGGATGCCCTTTTGTTTCCCTGACACTCCTGACAGGGTATACCGCACTCCACGATCGGGCAGACCCATATCTTTTCATATAGGTATTGGATAAATATGTGCATGCTGGATAATTTAAATAGTGGATAAATACGTAAATCAAGTTTCCCAGTATAAGTAAATTGTGCAAGCGAATTATACTACAAATAATCTGGTTAGATTGGTGCATGGACCGGGCTAAAAGGCGAATGTCATGTGTGCAACCGGAACAATGCTAGGTGATGATAATGTGCAATACTACATGAACAATGTGATCTGTAACTAGAAAAACCCATATAATTTAAAATCTATTCAGGCTCTACATGTCATGTGTATGTCACCCATGCTTTGTCCCAGTTTCAAGGATGCAAAGGTCGGTACAAGCTTTTGTACGGGGTAGAATCAAATCCTTACTTTGTGTTAATGAACTTCCATATTTGGTTATGAAAAGCCATATTTGGGCATCAGAGAAATTGGTCATTAATTGTGTCCAAACGTAGAAAAGTAGAGACTTAAAGGGTTTGGTTCAGAAGCGTGTGCTAAGTTATGTCAGTTCAAGTGTAAAGCTAAATTTTTTACCTTCTATCTATTACTGTAACAGTAAAGTTATTTAAATATCATATTAATATTACAATTATATTACAAACTCGTTCTAAAATATGTACTATAAACGATATCCAATCAAAATCTTGTTAATTAAGTGGCAATGTTTTAAAATCATTTCATTTTATTGACGTGAATTTAGTTATAAGCTACAAGACAAGAATTTTAATCAAACCAACTTTGGTTTCAATACTAGAAAAACTTGCAGTGTTGAATGTATTCCAACAGCGATTCGATACAGCCTTGTATCTGTATTCCGGTACGTAACTTGAGCGTTGCAGTGTTTTTGCTCTTAGATTTTCCATTAAATGTAAATTAAAGATGAAATCGATCGCTCCACAGTGCTCACCATTCAAGGTTACAAGGTATAACTACCTAATTGTCACTGTATCTATTCTGACGTCACCACTCGTTTTTAGTTAACATGGACGATTGGTTCAGTGCCTTTTACCTACAAAACATTCCAGTTTATTTTTAATCACTTATTATCAAAAGCTTTTATAGTTAGCTCATAAATTTATCTCTAATGGCTAATTTACTTTATTGATAACGACTTTTGGGTTTAGATTCATTCAAGTTTTAAAATATTCTTATCCAAATAAATAAACTTTTATTTTCGTTAATGCTCGCTATCATTAGTTGGTATGTACGGATTTATAAATGGCGGGTTTTACGTACCGAGGAATGATTAATATAGCCGAAAGTTGGCTGTAAGCCATCCAATCCTTTGTTGTGGCTTTTGGAAGAAAAATTAAAAACATCAAAATACCTACGTCTTATCATCTATACAAACTATGGATGGCCATGTTTGTGAAAAGCCGTGTTACCTTTGTCGGAACTTGTAAACATCTGCCTCTAGTTATTCTTACCTGAAACAAACATAAACAAAAATTAGTACATTTGTCAAAAACAATTCTCATGAAACAGTTACTTGAAAAACTCGTATGTCTTTATGATTTAGTTTAGTCTGTCCGCGTCTACGAAACATAAGCCATTTCGTGATCATAATAACAAGAAAGCTGATTTATCGAGTAAGATCTGCAAAGGATTCAGAATGTCTAAGTGTGGCTTTCTCGGTAGAGCGCACTTGAGGTAAACCAACAAGTTTGAGTAGTTGTCGACCAGTTTGAGTTTTCTTCGAGTTATTGCACCATTTAGAGCCGGGTGGGTAGGCATCGTTGTCGTGTTTTTACCTAGCGATGTGCAGGCGCATAAAAAGTGGCCGCGGCGGAATGGTCCGAGCAAGCGCAATTAAGACCAAGGTCTCCGGGTTATCAAACCCGTGTCGGCGACTCGCGATGCCGGCCGCGCCTCACTGCGGTCGCAAAAAAATGTAGCGAATAATGAAGTCGATGGTATTAAAAGATAATAGCAGGGTTAACACGCCGGCTGCATAGCTTTAACTGCCCACGTCGCACCGGTCGCGGCCGCTCAGCAGTACCGCGACGTAATAAGACAACCGCGCCTAGACATGTCATTCCTCCTCAGGCCTTTAATGCAGCTGGAATCAAGTATGCAGCCGCCATCTTTCTTAATGCCCAGCCATTCTTGTGCAAAAATTTATAGCTGCTTATTAAACAAAATAATACAGGAGTTTCCAGATACGCGTAGTGGGTCAGTGAATGGTTCTGGCCGTGAGCCATGCTAGGACTGGAGGAAGTCAAGGCTACGATGCGTCTATTGCATACGCAATGCCAAATCCTGTTCGTTGACTCCTATGCACTTGACAGCGACTGATGTCATTCGCACCAATGTGACCTGCTAAGGAACCATGTTACCGTTCCTCGCAGTCACACGAACACTTACATAATGCAGCCTAGACAATGTTAGCTCAAGTTAAATAAACTTAGACTGTTTGTGAAAAGCCTTGGCTTCACTTTCGCTTGAATGTATTTTGCACTGCGCCACTCATGTATTCGCATTCGAATGAGCTTGGAATATGTTTGCTGTTACAAATAGAGCCTTAAAGCTTCTACTACAAGAGGTATTCTTGAAGAACGTCATGATATGCAATACGTCTTTCTGGTGATATAATGTTCATACTATCATTTACGTGATGTAACTATCGAGTCCGAGCAGTGATATGAAATTGCGAGTTGGTTCATGGCTTGTCCGTTCCCGTCGTATTGTAGTCCATGGGAACTTTAGCCGGGTATTGATGAGAATTGCGCGTCAATTACTACTGGGCTGTACTTAAACGTAGAAGTAGCCAACCGTTTTATCTGATCACGCATCATTGCGATAACAATAGAGGTAATATTCTGTGGATCTAGAATGTTGAAGTAGGCTAGTTTGCCGAAGGTAAGAGTAGGTTCATTTGGCATAGGACGACACGGATGCTTTCAGTAGGTAGGTAGTGGCAAGCTTGAGTCCCTTATCCCCCTCCCCAAATCGAATCCACCCTTATATTAAAAGTCTACCTGATCGCTTTCTGAACAACAGTTGTTCAATAATGAGGACCAGTTAGCCAAAACGAAATATCTTATTTGGAAATTCGCGTAATCGGTATCCTGTTGTGAGACCGCAACGTGGATAAACGGATATTAATCATGATTAAAGTCAGCGAAATGTAATAATTGGGCTCGGCAGTGCTTTACGAGCTTATTTACGAGTTTCGCCGAGAGGAAAGTTATTCTTTTTCTGGAAAACAAACTTAATGTGAAATATCGATGTTTGTTTTAGGTGTTTTGCAGGATCTTTATTGCCAGTTCACGTAAACAGCCCGCATTGAACTGTTAAGATATTAACGAAGTTGAAACATGCTCTGCCATACCTAAATTACTACTACTATATTTAGAGAGGTCATTCATTTAATTCTAAATCGCGTACTTCCTATAAATGCCTTAATCGACTTAACTATTAATAGCTTTTAAGGCCCAGTTTTACTTAATTGGTTTTAATTTTGGTCAAATCGCATAGATTTAGATTGACCAAGTCTGTTCATTCTAATTTAGGAAATTCGGTCGATAGTTCGAGGGAATTGAATTCATAGTAATTCATACAAGTCATTCATTAATGCAATCAAAAGTACACCGAATAAAGTACAATAGTGTTTACTGGAATCAGTCAGCAATTGGGTCACAGAAGCGACGATGCACCGGGGAGGCGCGCGCGGGCGGCGCGGGCCGAGGTAACCGTTGCTTGCGCGTGCGCCGACTGACGATGCAAGCGCTACCTCGTTGCGTAATGCATTGTCCTCCGCCTGCCAATATTAGGTGCGATGACACAACGATAACATGCATCTAGGTCGCTTTTGTTACCAAGGAAATATAACCAACCTTTAAAAATATAAATTTCGGCAAATTCCAGCCAGGTCGCTAACTTCAAAAATAAAAAGCCGCCGAAATGTTCTCATCAGTATAAACGTGCTCGGCAATTATTCACGATCACAGCGGAACAATGAGATTGCAAGAGTTTTCTTTATTGTTAAGTCTATTAAAAGTGCCTATTTATTTCTTAGACATGGGCCGTGTCGGCTGTCAGAGCAAACGTTGACTCCGCCAGGAGGAGAATTTGCCAAAAAGCACAAACTTGCGGTTTATAATAGTAACGGATTGACAGCCTGTGTCGTCTCCCACTTCCTTGCCAACTTTGTAATTAGAAAAAAATAACGCTCAACCACATTAAAAATATGGCACATGTGGGAAGTTTGATAATTTGCACGTTTGTTATAATTACTTTGAGATCATAGCTTGTATTTAGAATCGTTACGCCACATGTCATGCAAGTGTTAACGAAGACTCGAGCTCCAGGCCTGAACCGTTTTTATCTTTGTTACTATCATATATTTATTTTATAACCAGAAAAGGCGAATTACGTAATAAAAGTAACATTCCGAGCGATATACATTTCCGCAGTAATCTAACGAGGTTTGATTTGCAAAGGCAGAATAATTGCAGAGCACTAGTTGAACATCAGTCCAGAGCAACGCGAATAACATTGGTAGCAGTACAAATTGAAGGTAATTATATCTAATTGCTAGCCACGGTCATGGCCAATAAGCAATAACATGGGAAGGCAGGCCGAAGGTCTGTCTTTACCCCAACTAACTTATTATATCACTGAGTTTTACTCACATGATGTGTGCGAGATTTTGGCACAATGAATGATGAGTCATAGAAATAAGTCTCAAAGGTACATAAAAGTCGTGTTGATTGTGTAAACAACTAGGGATTATTAACATCTCCTGTTCTCGGTTGAAACAATGTTTGCATTCATTGGACACCTTCACATTTGTTTCAAGGAACAACAACATTTCATTCACCCGTGCAAGTGCCTCTTGAGTAATGTATGTAGTCAGCGTCGAGAATTCTATATAACCTATTAAGGCGATTGCCAACAAACGGTCTACTGATAGACACCACGGGAGCTTGCCCCAGTTGTGCTGGAACCACGCCAAGGCCTTGTCTACTCATGGCTTTGGGTATTCGCAGATATCTCAATCCGTACGAGGTTGATATCATAATGCCATAAATACTATATGCAGACCAGTCTAAGTGACGTGTACAAATGAATATAATTTAAATAGCACTTAAAGAAGTCGCTTCAGATACACATGCTGGACCGGTATGATGAATTTCCATTTGTCGTGGACAAAAACATCGAATGCGTCTTTAAACATGAAGTAAAGGAACCATATTTTCATTTAGAGTCACGTATGCGCTCAAACTAACGTTTGGAGTTCTCAATAACTCAATTGAAATCGGAAAGTAGCGAACAAGGCGAAAAATATCAAAATAGTGTATTTAGCTGGCGTACGCAGCGGTGCGGTTGCGGCGTGGTGAGTGCGAGTTGCGCGTTGCTCGGGTCACGGGCACGTCCTGCTGTATTTATAGCATCGTAACTTGCACCAATGATCGGTGGAAGGCAACAAAACCGGCTGTATTACAGCCAGGCCTATTGTTCGTGCTAGGAATAAAAGTGGAATAGTCGCAAAAGCTTGCGTCGCCGACTAGTGCACTTGTTTTAACTTCTCTCGCCGTTCGTATTGGCAAAGCAATAATACGTGAGCTTTACTGCCGCATTGCATTACAAACAACTATTTTCTTGATATTTCCTATATCACACATTTTGTGTCATACGAGCGCGCGTTTCGCTCGCGGTTGCGCGCTTAAATCTCGAAGTACGTTTTAATTGTGTGATTTATTAGTTCAGATGTCGTCGAACTGCAATTTATTGGTTGTGATCAAATAAGAGAGACTTGTAATTACGGACGACCATAAACAAGGTTCGATGGCGAAACCTTTTGACTTTTAATTATTGAACGCAGCGGACAATAGCTGAGTGCGAGAGCTGCTTGGCTCGAGGTGCTGCCCTTTAATAAAGTCTTGTAAATCATTCTGCGAGGTGCTTCATTCAACGTATATTAAAACAAGATAAAATTGTCGGGAACTTACTGCAAGAATTATTGCATGAATGTACGTTTAATTGTGTATTATATGATAGCCAGTTTCAGAATGTCAAATGTAATTGTTGAAAAATATGGCTATTTTCGTCAGTAAATTGGCGAAAAAATGTACAGTCGTTCGAAGTATTATAAATATATTAAACAAGACCGTTACACATGTCTTCTGTGTTGCCAGTTGGTCCTTAATCAAATGTCAGCAATCGCTGGATGAAGCGGTATTTAATCAATCATCATTGTTTTGTACACCTTTGATACGTGTATTATTACCATATAACAAAATGATTAATTATTTCCCATTACACGTTGTAGTAACAGATCACGTCCAAGGCACATGTGTCGACTTTTTACCGATGCTTTTATACTTCACATTATCGCTTGACATTTCAACGGCCACCTATCGCCTTAATTACTGCTCGTAATGTTCTTCCGTCCTTGTCTTGCCCTTCGTATGATGTATTCTGTCTTCGTCTAACGTCTAGCGTCTAAATAATTAGTTAGTGCGGTTAAATACTAACCCAGGCATCATAACTTTGATCATTATAGTGGTCTCATTGCACCTGGGCTTAATGCATTCGTAATGCAGGAAATGACTTTTAGTTTTTGTTAGTTTGCTAGTTAGAAAGATCCAGTTCTCGTTATTAGTAACGGTAATATTAGGGCTATTTATAAACCATTTTGAAAACTTGGCGAGTAAAACCACAGTTTGTTTTTTCTACTAGAAACACACATCACGTCATTAGAGAATATTGGTTGTCTTTGACACTTCTAATAAGAACAGACACAGTGTCAGGTGAAATCATTGATTTGGAATTGCAATATACGTTATTAAAATAACAACTTTTAGTAGGTAGCTAATAGCTTTACACCTTATCGCTAAGACAATAAAATTCGGCTGCAGCGTTCCAATTCGGCAACGAAGTTCACTGCCGAAAAACGCTATTTTTATCGAACAACTGCAGGGGTGGATACCCACGAGAATCTATTTTGAAACTGTCACGTTTATAGTTCATACAATCAGAACAAGCCAGACATCAATTACCAACTCCGTCTCATGTCTACTCAGATAAAAACACATTACTGGTATAAATATAGAATTACTTTTCAAAGAGATAGAAACAAGAGCGCCAAATTATCTTACAATACTCAATTGGTAATCAATTGAAATATATCTTATTGGTTCGCTCTTTGGCGAGAGTAAATCATTCATAATAATGTACGAGAATAGATTGATGGGCAATTTTGGCACGGCGCAGAAATACATCGGATTCCTTCAGTTTGTCGGAAGTTCACCAAACTGCTCATTTTGCTCATAACGTCACTTTTCGTGCTGTCGTAATTTTAAAATTCCGTCATAGGTCGCGTCATTTGTATGCCTAATGCAGGTAGGACTACTCATTGCTTTGTATACAAACTCTTTTGGAATGACGCTATGGAAAAATCGTAAAATCGGACTTTGACCAATATTAGATACCTAGAGCACAAAGTTTACCACAGCCCTTGCTGAAAAATATCTGTTCCCAATGACCTGTAAAAATAATATATTGTTCCCGAGCTTGTATATCATTATATTTACGTCCTTGCCAGCACAACGTGTCATTAATTTTGTAACAGGAGTCAAGCTCGTTTTATTGTCTCTAGCGTCTAATAACAAGCGGCGCTGCAAAAAGTACCATTAAAACCTCGTTTTTGAATCTTTACAAATGACGTATGAGTTAACGAATCGTGGGCGGAACGGAATATAAGTATAATAAATCACCTCCAGCGTAGGTATGCTTATTATGGGTACTGACTGTGTATTTTTGCACCAAAAGTAACGCATAAATCTGTTCGGCGGCGCCAAACAAGCTGGATTTCTTTCCATTTGGAGAATTAATTTAATTTTGAAAGACTCATAATTATTTATGATATGTTGAATACCTGCCGATAAAGATTTAGAGCGTGATGAATGAGAGTATTCACAATTGCGTGGGGTTAAAAAGATTGAATTTGATTTGAAAATACATTATAGCATTCTTGTTCGTGATATTTCACTGCAGAAATGTTCCGACAGTCACATCGTACTGCAGTGTTAATTGTTAGTAATTCTAAGCATGTAATGGGATTTTACATTGCATCTTGTTAGCGCACAGGTAATGTAACGTCATGTGGCTACAATATTTATTAGGGACCTAGTATAATATCGTTACGAAAGCATACCTTGCGTGCAAATGGAGTCAGTTAAACTCATTTACACACATAAATTCGCCGCGTTCACTGTGCATGTTGCCGACTTGCCGAAGCGAACTAAATGCCACTGGCCACAACATAATTATTTCTTAAGAACTTGACATTCTATATTTGAAGCGGCCGTTTAATAGGAAATATGCTTTTTTTAAAAACAGAACGCCATCGTAATGTCAAGTAAATATAATTTATCTATGGAATGCACGCGACATAGTACAGATGCTAGGTGGTGACGCCACTCATGAACATGTCATTAACAAGTTGTCCTAGCGGCCTTGGTTACGATAACTGAGTGTTCGTCGATAGGCGAGACGCATTATGTAATGGTGCAATACATGCTTTGGTTTTTAAACAAAGGCACAATCTTAAAAATGGCCTTTTTCTTCTAAGAGATTCTTTGCAGCCAATCCAAATTTGGTCAACGGCAAATAGTCTCTGCAGCAGAATGATGCCTTGTACAGGAAAATACGCATAGTGCTTAGGATGTAAGTAGAACTTAAGTCTCCCCCATTTTCATAATATACTACAATTTAGACTCCACTTCAAGTTTGTGCGTTTATACGGTACCATAAACATAAGTAGGTAGTAATTTGCTCTAAATGCTCTACATATCGGCAAATTTATTTAAGGCTGGTTGATAGATAAAAATGTAGATAATCAAACCTGTTTTATGTCTCCAGGATTTCCAGGCTTTCATAGGATGAAGATTTATTTTTAAATTGTTGATTAGTTTTTCAGTGTTTAGGTCCTATGGTTCTCACAACCTGACTCCTTAAATTTCCCCTATTTTATCCCCGATTGTAGTATCCCCTAAATTGCCTTCCTTGCTTAATTTTAATATATAACTATGCCCAACCATAAATTCATGCACAAATGTCGTTTTTACAAATGCCTTCTAGAACATGTTTCCACAGTCGTATGAACTTCATCGATTACAACACAACAGTCGATATGGCAACTATACAATACGATTTTATTATGGCTGCCGACCACCTGCGCCGTTATAAGTATAACCTTTATTTTGAAAGCCTTTAGGATAAAAATGGTTTGAGGAATTTAATATATTTTATAAGCAAAACAACAACGGTATATAAAATTAATGTTTGTTATTAAGTTCATATAAAATGCATTAGGTTTTAAAATAGCATCTGCAGCAATTTTTCTTGGCATCAATTCAATGTTCAATTTAAAAATAAACTTTTCTCTTATTTCTAGCTAGGGAATGAAGTAAAGACTTAAATTATGCGCATCAAATTATTTACAACTCTTTTTAGAAAAACTTATGTTCCCGAGAGTTTGCATAGTCTGCCAATCTGCACTTGGCCTGGATGGCAGGTACATATTTGATAAAATCTATTAAACCTGACCCATTAGATTTCTTTTACCAAATCCAAAACATTTTATTTGAACGAAAACTTTTGGGCCCAAAATAAAGGAAAAAGAAGATTTATATTAGTGGCTGAAAGACAAAAAAGTTTATGCAAAATAGGCCATTCGACGCAAATCGGATACCAACATAAATCTAGACAATTGCTGGCTACGTACCCGTTCAACCCACAAATTTCGACCTCATCGACAAATTTTACCCTCTCAACCCACTTTTACCATCTCGACCCAAAAACTTGAATTTTGCCTAAACCTAAAGTGCCCTTTCGACCCTCTACCTAACAGCGTGTGCCCGTTCGACCTCATTTCTACATCTTCGTATAAAACGCTAAAGTACAATCGTGTATAAAAGTGACAATTTAATTAAAATAAAACAATATGATTAATCAATACTTTTAATGAAACATATAAAATCAACAATGTTCTATTTCGACTAAAATGATATATTCCCGGCAGATCACGTGTGTTACATAGTATACATGCATGTAATATTAATTCAGGATTCTTATATCTTAAGTGTTTACACTAAGATATTAGAATACTGAATTAATATTAAATTAAGTAAGGAACTCAGAGATATCCTAAAATTAAAGTGATAACAACTGAATTTAAGAGCATATTTGTTAAAATAAATTAAGAGAGATATGAATCAGAGATATATATGTATATCTGAGATTTATATCTCTTTTACTTTATTTTAACAAATATGATGAATTACTTTAACTTCGTATGCGAAGTTGCATTAATTAAAAATACGGTCATACTAATAATGTTGGAATTTTGATTAAGTTTGTAAATATAAGATAACTTTGTATTTTTAATCAGTACAAAATGTCACAATCTTGTTTGTAAATATAAAATAAACAATTTTAAGAGTATAAGGAAAATAATGTATATAAATCACAGATCACTGATTAAAATCAGACTTATCCTAAACATAATTATTATTATTTTTATAAGTTTCGTAAATTAAATATATTTACCAAAATAATGTATATTAAGAGTATAAGTAAAATGTATATAAATCACAGATTAAAATCAGACTTGTCCTAAACATTATAATTATTATTTATGTAACTTTCGTAAACGAAATAAATTTACAAAAATAATATTTATTATGCTTAACATGGCTTAAATAATAAATTCCGTATGTACCCTTTAACAATCCCATAACAGTATTGCCCTAAAATGAGCCTACAACTAAACAAAATCAAGTATAATATTGGCAATAAATCACAAATCAACAATTAAAATCACAGGCAATCTTATAATTTACTTAGAATCTATCTAATACATACTAGACGGAATCATGGTAAAATCAGTGGACATGAACATAAAGTTATACCAAAATTAACAAACATAGGTAAGCAGCTTCTCTAAACAATGACCAATACTTATATGATGGTTTTCTAATTGCTCTAGTATAAACGTAATTTTTTCATCTTTTTCAATAAATTGTTTGCGTTTATTAAATAGTTCGTGTCCATTGTCCAGTTTCGCCATAGTTGTACTTGTTACTGATGCATCTGTTTTTATGATGTTTAAATATTGTAATATATTTGGTTTGGCAATCCCGCAAAGCTTTTTGTTGATGTTTGAGTGCCACGATTCCACGGTATTTGTGGTACGGTGGTTTTCGGAATTGAAACACCATATTCTTCGCATATCTTCCTTTTGCAGCCATTGTCTGGTAAAATAGTCATTAAATTTGACTAAATTTTCATTTTCTTCAGACCAGTCCTCCATAATATAGAACCAACCTTCGTCTATAGCTTCCTTTGGTAATAATGCTAAGGCGGCACATAGAGAAACATGTCGCTTAGACACGCGATTTTTTAAGATGTGGAGACTTTTTGCGTTTTTGCATAAAGCCTGAGTGAAATGAAAAAAACATCCTTTTATGTCCACTTCGGGGAAAATTGATTTAATCGCATTCATTTGCGCAGTTTCAAAATCGGTAGTAAATTTTTCTGCATTCCATGACGCATTTTGCGACAGTATTAATTGAAATACAATTTTATACGTTTCTTCCTTTTTGTCAGTAACCAAAGCATATATTAATGGTAAAATATGGGTGCTTCTTTTAGTGCTACCGAGATTGCCATGAATACTGTACATTTGTACAAACGGTGGAACTGCACATTTAAACGTCCCATCTGCGAAGTAATGTTTTACAGTCTTTAACTTTTCTCTTGCTTCCTTTGATGAAAATAATAAAATTCTTCGAGCAACTTGTTGATAGTCAGCCATTAAAAAGTCGTTGTATTTTAAAGGAACTTCGACATCTGTAGCTCTTTTTGGCCTAATATTACGGATACCAAATTCTTTTCTGCGACAGTTATAAAGTCCATGCTTTACGTTATTAAAATCTGGGATCTGGGTCAATAGGTTTAGACCTTTATCCTTTAGCCGATTAACGCCTTCATTATATATTGTTTGTAGTGGAAGAACTCCTTTTCCAGATTGAACTCTCCATTTACTTACTTCCTTCTTTATTTCATTGCCAGCTTGATCGGGTACACAATTGTTAGTATGACTGACCTTTTTCACAACAGTATTTCCTTTAATTGTTAAAGTGCCGCGACACTTTGATTTATATTTGCAATTCCAACGAGATGATCCATTTTTATTGTCTCTTTTTTTATAGTATTGATAACCGTCATTTAACAGTATCTCACCACCTCTGATAGATGTTACGAAACAAATTTCTTGAGTATCATCTATATTATGCCGACTTGTTGAAACTACAGGTTCCATTTGAGACATTTTTTACCAGCAATTATTTTTCTTTGATCTGAAATAGGCCGATATAATATTATATTTCTTTCCAAAAAAGTAATAAGTAATTCTAACTTGAGGTAAATTTTTATATATTCAGTAAACTAAAGCTTAACAATCCAAGGTAATATTAACTAACTTCTGAAGAAGATTCATTTAATAAGTTGACATAGAAGACCAATATTATATAATTTTTAATAACTTATTTTAATTATAATCATTGTCTAAATAATGTTAAGATAAATTTTACACCGGGTAGAAATGAATGAATTAATTATTATCAATTTGGTGGAATGTTACATTCCGACAATATTAGACTTAATAAGTACTTTAAATTAATTTTACAATTTAACAGTATTTCAAATAGTAAATTATTTAGTAGAGACCAATCCATCCCTTAACTATTCCGACAAAATTACTAAAAGAAGAAAAACATTATAATAATAAACGACAAATAAAAAATCAGTAAACACGCAAAAAATAAATTATTTAAAACTTACCAGTTTGTACACTTTCACCGCACGGATTATTTTTTGGCACACTTATCAACAACTTGACTACAACTAATTGTAAACTAATGCAAAACGTTACTGTTTTTTTCTGCTGGCCTGCGATCCCTATTGTCTTTGCCCCGCACCGCACCCCTCTCGAACTACTCACACCTGCACCCTGGAGCGCGGGGAAAGGCCGAGCTTAGACGCGAGTTTGCCTTGCGTATGAACAAAAGAATTATGATTCACTTTAGACTATCTTTTTAAGTCAGAAAAACTATTACATTACATATTATTTACCTTGTATACTATTACGGTATACTACCTGATACCTAAGAGCTTATGAAGGTTGCCGAATTATTATTATTATTATAATATAC
Source organism: Euclidia mi (assembly GCA_944739405.2). NCBI lineage: Eukaryota > Metazoa > Arthropoda > Insecta > Lepidoptera > Erebidae > Euclidia > Euclidia mi. Next base: position 40,742,963 of record OX123198.2, read on the forward strand.
TTATACATCAAAACAATCCAAACTTCCAATGTGAAGAACGAGTACTATTTGTCGCTACTGTGCCTGTACTTCCTTATGCTTCAAATGTATTGCAGTTAACACTTTTCAACATATCTGTACTTTTTTAAACGAAATTACATTAAAACAGTACTAAATAAACAAATATTTTTTGTGGGTCGAACGGGCACTAAAAAAGAGGTCGAACGGGCACTTTTTAATGGGTTTTATTTTTTGGGTCCAGTGGGTACTAAAAAAGAGGTCGACCGGGCACATAAATTATTATATTTTGAAGAGGGTTGAACGGGTACTAAAAATGAGGTCGAACGGGCACTTTTGTAATTGGGTCGAAATTTGAGGGTTGAACGGGTATGTGGTCGGGAACAGGCACTTAGAGACGCGAGGGGATGAATCTGGGTCACGGGCCTCATAAATTTATGCTATTGACAAGGTAGGTCAAACGGTCCACATATGCAAACAACAAAAATATTACGTAGGTACAACTACCTTAAAGATGAACCCACAAGGAAAATAACCATATTGCATATTTAGATGTATTCGAACTAAACGTACATTTTATGATCTTTTGTTCATAACGTTCATGTAAAATACGATATAACAGTGCTGCGGAAGTTATTTTGACGGTAAATAAATGTTTATAATCGTTCGTCGCCTTCAACTGCGCCCAGTATGTAGGTTTTTGATAAGAACGTCCTTTGTAAAGTGCAATCAGTGGCAGTACCTACCATTAGTATAGTTTGTTTACTATTACAAAACATATGCATGTGAATACATTGAGTATTTCAGCGACACGTCATCTAATTGCATAAATCTAGTCATAGATTTTGTTCTCAAGTGCAGCGTGGCTATTTGCGTATAAATCTGTAACCTACGCTAACTATTATAACAGCGTGGGTGTATATTAGAGTAGCGACACAGAATTCAACGTAAAGTGACAAATTTAGGTGGCGATATTGAACTTCGTGAAACCGGGCCAGAACGGTCGGCGCGGCGCGAACGCAGCCTTGACCTGGCGGCATGCGCTCGCTCTGAGTCAGCGGTGTCGCATGCGGTGCGCTGCACTTCTCGACGCTCGTGCCGTCGTACCCCACCGTACACCGCCCTCAGCCACTTCCACTGACCAACTTGATAAGCGCCCACTCTACTCTGACGTCATTCGAGTGACACACAGTGACCGGTCACTTGTGGTGGATGAGCCGAAGACGGACTGTTCCCTTTAATTGCTCATCTTTAATGAAGTCATTGTAGCTAGTATTTTTACACAAGTATAATAAGTATAAAACACTTATAACGATTCAAGCGTCATACATCGTAAATAACTAGTATAAACAACATATCTGAACTAATACTCCTTTCCCAGAGGAGCAAATGCAATGTTATTGATGCTGAAGTTTTCAATCAGTTCAACAAGTGTTTAAAAAGCGCATCCTGCTCAGGACGGTAACTAGGCCGCGGAACGGGGACAAGGCTGCCGAGGACACATTATTCTATTAAGCGCACTTCATCTCGCTCCACGCTCTCGCTATTTCTGGGGCTGCACTGGCCTCGACTCACATTTACCAACTTCCATCTCAGTAACAACTTACCAACTTTTACCATAAACTTTACCGTCAGATAACCCTTTTCAACCATTTCGGTTAAAACCTTTATGACTCCATCTCGTCTATCTGTCTCGACTAAAAATATCCTTAAACGCGCGCGCACAAACTTATGTCCCAAATTATCGCGCTTATCTACGAGGTCAACCTTGAAGTTCTTTAGCCGACGACTTGCGACTTGTTTACCTAAATGTTAAACCGACTAAAATGTATGACAGCGCTTCCATATCATCGGCACTGTCTGATAACACTGTTTACAATTTGGCAAACTTATAATGGATTGATTTCTTCCGCGTCCAGTGGAGGCCGACTTAATTCTTATTTCTTATCATCGCGGCCTTAATACCAGGGAGTACTAAATAATTTCTGCATAACATGTAATCGAAGGCCTTGTTGGTGCATTTATTATCAGTTTGCAGGTTTTCCTGTATTTGGACTTTAAACATTAATAATTGAATAATTATAATTTATTGGATTGCAGTTCAAACACCTCTTAACCTATTTCAATTTTATTAATAACGTAGTGTTGGCAGCATTTTGAACCGCAGAATATATTTATTTTATAAAGTTACCATCATATTACAAAAGATAACACTGTAATAAAACTGTCGACGAACATTTTGTCCTTTACTGTCAAATGTAACCTTACAGAGATTATTTTATATTTTAGTATGAATATGATGCGATCAATCACTTGTGTTTTTTATTTTATTTTTTATTTGTATGTTGAATATTTTCGTCGTTATTAACTGTTTTAATAACCGGTTCCGAGTTACGTTATTAATAAACTTGAACGTTCGCACATAGTTCGTTTGTTTGCTTAGATTATTTTTGTGCTATGAATTTATGTCTATTTTTTAGTCTATGATATGCAACCTACTCTTTATTTACATAGCAGTTCATTGCTTTGTGGGTATGTGTTAATTTATAACTGTTTAAGTTTTAAAAAGTAACACGTCCATCGCGAAATCTGTTATTCAAATAAAACTGGGCACTGATGATACATTCGATTACCCATACGTGTTCTGTAAAAACATTTCTCTATATTTTTGCCGCGAATAGGACTTTGTAAAGAGTAGCCATAATTGAACAGTTGATTACGTCATAGTCCACTAAGTCTGTCTTTGTCTAAAACTACATACATATGTTATAGGCTTTTGCAATTGCTCTTAGTTTATGTAAGTAACCAGTTTTTTTACCGTATGAGTGACGTTTAGGTACTCTGATGTTGCAGTTTATAAGCAGCGCGAAGACATCTGTAATCTGTATAATTATATTTCTGAGATAAGACCTGGGACCGACACGCGACGGTTAAAACACACCTGCTGAAAATGCCACACAAAGCATTAAACTAGTTGACAAACCTATCAAATATATTGAAAGGTAGCAGAAGATATTATTATAATGTAAACGAACATACAGATAGTGGCTTTCTAATAGTTTTTCAGTAAAATAAAGATTAGTAACATGTATAATTTAATAGATAAACCAGTGTAAGGTCATGGGTTCGCCGATGACAGTAACACATTTCATACATAATGTGAAAAGCGGTAACGAAAAGTCAGTTTTATTCTCCCAACATGTTAATTTTAAACGCTCAGCCAAACGTTTCAAGGTAATCCCGATTAAATGTGAATTTATTTGACATTTATGAAATGCCGCCAACATTATCTGTCATAATATTAAGCCATTTATTTATCAGCATTGCCCACCGTTTCAAAAAACCGTTACCGTCTAAATTCCTTGCACTCTTTTACATAATGTTTATGTTCTCTATTTACAATCTCTTGTACGTCACAGAAATATTTTAAGTAACTGCATCTCTCTCTTGCGTACACAATACGAAAAGGATAGGTTATTGGACTTTGTCTAATCAAGGCAGTCTTATCAATGACGTAACAATGAAGATATTAGTATAGGTCACGTTAAATTTTGTTTGAAATACGTAAGGATGCAATGTTGCGCGAATATTGATAGAGGTTGTGACGAAAATTGCCATGTATGTGTTTTCCCGCCTACCATAAAGTTTCCGACCGCTTATAAAGTAGGTTACAACCAAGAAGTGCAAAAAAAGACGTGGTAAGTTTTCACATAGCAGTCGCGTACTAAGGGCCGTAAGGGCAATAACTCAACTTTTTACTAGATTGTCATTTAATAGGCGTTTTCATTCTCAAGAGATACATCAAAGAGACAAAAATATTTAATTAATATTGTCTAAAAAAGACGTAAACATGTTTTCAATTAAACAAAGAGTCAAAAAATGTACACAATTAAAAAAGTTTAGAAGCTCTATGGTAGCAACAAGTGACATCACTAGGTGCTATGTCCCACCCTGTCCAATTAGCAAAAATAAAACGCTTGTAGATAACTAAGCAATTAGTGTACTGTTTTCATTATTCACTATAGGTTTTACTTCATTTTACAGTAGACTTCGCCCGCGGCCCTCCCCGCGTGAATTATATTCATGACACTGCCCAAGGATGCCCACTATCTATCTATTGGTAAAAACCGTACAAAAATATGTTCATCATTCATCTTCATTGCGTTCATATCGTTCCTCATTGTGTCCGTTACTTGTATTTCTGTGAAGTCCCTCGCGACGCGACACAGGATTTAGTCCTAGTGCGGGAGTTAAAATAAGTACATATATATAGACAAGCAGGAGATGCAGAAAGACTTTATTTTATAATATTTATATACATTTTTGACATATTTTTTACGTAATCAGCCTATTCATAAACTGTATTGTATTGTTCTATGTAATGTTTAAGGGTATAATAGTGAATGTATTAGTATCTGTAATACGTTGTTCTAAGTGCACGCTGGGACAACCTTGCGTTATCTGAGTCCACTGCCCTTGGTCCACTTACGTTCGCTATCTCGGGCACATCGCCGCCATCAGATAAACAGACTTGTTTGTTCGAATGCCTCACTCATCGTAATTCATATTTGCAATCGTTTTGATATTATTCAGGTTGATACCTACAAAGTGAAATGTCGCGTAATACTGACTGTTGCTTTTTGTTGCAACCTACTTTTACCTTTATCGTCTTTGTATATTGTCTTCTCTTTTGATTTACTTTTTAATAAAAAGAACATTTTTATAAAAGTGATCGATCATACAAATTGGGATTAAGTAATAGTGTATTATTTGCAAAATAAAATACAATATTAGGTACAATGTCACTATCATTTGTTATTGTTAGGTATAAAATACTCTTTTGAAGAGTAATTAGATGAGGTTTATTAATTATACTAGAGGTTGCCCGCGGTTACACCCCCGTTATTTAAGGCTACTGCTCCGCTCCCGTCGCTCATGGCGTGATGTTATATAGCCTATAGCCTTCCTCGATAAATGGGCTATCTAACACTGAAAGAATTTTTCAAATCGGACCAGTAGTTGCTGACATTAGCGCATTCAACCAAACAAAAAAACCTTTCAGCTTTCTATAATTAAGCATAAGTTTTCTATCCGAACAAAGTTCAGTAGTTGATTGCAAGCAATATGTATAGTAGCAGTTTTAAAAGTTACAAATAAAGGATTGCTAGATAATTTAAAATCAATGCTTTTCAATCATATCATTAGTTGATCTGATATGAATTAGTCTCGACATTTTATATTGAAGGCCAGAATTGTTATACGTTACAAGGAAAACCTCACATTTCAATTCGTGTAGTGATCTGCAATAGTGTGAATTTCTATAATACAAAGTATTCAAAATAAACTGCAGACTATAATATTGGGATCGCAGCAGTTAAATATTCATAAACGTCGCTTTGAAACATTATCGAATATAACCAAAATAAACTTGTATAAAGTTACACAAATTTAATGGCTCCACACATTTTGTTTAACATAAAAATCAATCAACTCTACGTGATTCGATTTGGATTCTTAATGCTATTTTTGGTCGAGACCGCCGATTCTGCATCAGATACGACGGCCGAAATTTGCGAGCTGCAAAAAACTGCGCACAATGACTATCTAGCCACAGATCAAATTATGTACTATTAGGGTTTTTTAGCATAATGACTGATCGTAGTGGTATCATTCTGATTGTGTAGCCGGAGCACATTTCCTGAAGACATAAAGTCTAAATCGCCGAAAAACAATTACTGGAAGATGATTCAGCTTTAGAACAATGAAGCTCGAACATCAAAAGATTATCTGACAATGAGAAGCAACAATTAACGCGAAGGTTGCTGTCAAGTGTAGGCGACGGAGGAAGCGTAGTACCGTTCGATCGTTATTTGAATAACAGTCACTCGTTTGGTTTTAAATACGAGTGCGAATAGCGTAGCTGATGTCCTGATTTTCGTGGGCCGTTCCGCTTTTCAGAGGCCTATGACGTCATCTATTCTTTGCAAACATGTGTGGTACTTAGTCTTTCTTTTTTAACTGTTGCTGTTTCATTGTTGGATGAACAGCTCTTGCCATTCATTTAATAGGCTTAGCGGCTGCTTTGATCTGATAGTCGGTCAAATAGGCAACAAGCAATTCGTAAGATTGTAATGCCGCTCTTTCACCTATGCCTTTCACCATATATGCTTCTTATTCTGTTCAAAGACCTAGACGTTTTAATAGGTTCATTTCTCTAAGATACGAAAACCAAATTCAAAAAGCTCCCTTATACAGAAACCAGAAACGGATCTATTTTTTTTGTTTTAGGTATATTATACTAACTCTAAATCTAGTCATCTTGTTAACATGTAGCCATGAGATGAGAATGTTACTTCTTAAAATTAATCATAACGGACCGAGCAACACTAACTTGTCAAATCCGCTAACGGTTATTATACGCATTGCCTACTAATGCTGCATCCAAATGATCTTAGCATTGTACAAGAATAATAATTCGTATGAGGATATACATGTATAATAATATTTCCTTATTTGAACTATTATTTTGTCTAATTTGTTTTTGTTGTAATCCTGAAGACATTAGGTAAATAGAGATCTTTGAACTCGAGACGTAAAAAGTTATTGGGAATCCCGGGTCGGAAAATTTGTCGTGCATATTTTCAAGTTCCATATACGTCTATTGACCGAAATCCCAATAAAACGATGGCAGTATGAAAACCATATCTAGCTTTTTCTAGTATTTTTTAAAAGACAAAAGCATTACCGATATTGTCTATTTTGATCGAATTTTTTAAAGTTCGCCGATACAAAAAAAACTAGTTTGCTACGCAATTACTGTATACTTTTTGAAATAGTTGTAGCCTATTTTATATTCATGTAATAAAAACAAATTGTCCCTGCTGTATTTTTTCCGTCCTCGTGCCATTGTTAGAAAGAGTAATCAGAATTAAATTGCTTTAGTTTGCCACAACAGAATTGGCGACATCGTGTAGAAACTCCATCAAACTTGTATGAATAATCGTCTCGGTGTGTCGTAAACAAGCGATAAAAATACACGGAGTACACGGTGGCTGTATATCGTAGCTCGCAGGCTAGCTGGCGAAACTGTGTTTTTATGCAAAGTCCATACAATGCAGTGGACAATGTGACACCTGCGATGCCGCGGCACCTGTGTGGAATTTATAAATAGTTTCAGTTACTCCGCCAGTTACAAACATATAACGTTTAACCGATACATTTGCAACTACTAATAACGTGCAACTATTTATTTTTCATACATAAAACGAGCTAGGGAAACGACAAACTTGACATTTGCTTTGTGTTTACCCTTCCGCTGTCTGTCCGAAAATGTTAGCAAACAACTTGCACGAAGAACTTTGTATTGTGTTTTTATTTATTTGGTTGTTTTCAGGAAACTATAGATTTTATATGGACGGTTGTTTTTACACGTGAATTCGATAAACCTAGAAAATAAGCATGTAGGTACAGAGTTACAAACATTTTTTCTTCTCTGTCATAAACATACATTAATAAGTCGATGTGTCAACGGACGATGAATTAAAATTATCTGCGAGAGCACCTTACTATGTTTGCGTATACGATGACCCTGATTCGCTAGTTCTATCGACACTGTACCTAAGTGTAAATAGAATGATATTTATTATGCGTTGGTGTGATTGACGTTCAAGAAGCTAACAAGATGGATGGCCAGTCAACCAGTCAGTCAGGGGTTGGCGACATTAGCGTATCTGTGGAGACTTTTCCACGGCTATTATCAAACTGAGGTTACGATTGTTTACGCGTTGCAGTAATAACTTACATATTATTGTGTACGACGAATATCAGATATAATACGGTATGACCTATAGACCTATATCGATAACGGTGCTACTGTTATTTCGGTAAAACGAAGAAATGTAACTCCGTGGTTAGGGTAGACACTTCTGACCTTCTTAAAATTTTAAAGATGATCTGTATAATCAACTGTGTGTATGGCTTTTATAATGTACTTAGGTGACTGCTTTTTTCATTTGTGACATGAAACTACGATTAATTAAGTTGATTTGAAGTACAGCTCTATCTAATTATTTTGGAAGAAACTATCGATTTTAACCAAATTACTATGATAATTGGCTTACGGGTAATATGAAACTAGAGAACTTGAATAGGATAGGAAGTTGGTGATTTCCCCGTTTAGACTCTAGTTTAGCGTTTCATTAGACATACGTCATCTACATAATCACAGATCTTGACTGAATACAGGGACTTACCCATTTAGTTTACAAGCCAACTAGGTACACACCATATTATGAAACGAACGCGATGGTAGTAGATGATGGCAGTTCTTAGGGGGCCAAATCCAAGATAATTTCTTTACCACTAACGGATCGCATTCGGATCATCAGTCAATTGAAACGTTTTCTTTATATTTTCTAACCCTGGGTGGTCACTACTTACTACTAACCGTTTGACGCTCAGCCAGGTTGCACTAGCTTTCGTCACAAGCAGAACAGCACACCCCTTGATAATTCTGCTCAAACTCAGTCAGTTCAGTGTTTCAAATTCACCCATAAAGTCTTAGAAAAAATATTGTTTTTACCATGGGACGGCATATAAAATCAAGATTTATTTGAATAAGTAAATCAATTATATGTGGTTTCCATAAAATTATATATAAACAATGAAGTTTGTAACTAACCACAAATTAAATTACTAGCACTACACGTCGAGTAGAAGGTAACATACCCACAGGAAGTCCACTATGATTAGGTAAGGTAGTAAGGCAATGCAATCCGAAATGATGACGCGATCCGAAGAATAACGGACAATAATTGCTATGATTGGAGCGATAACTGCTGAGCTGCTGGCGAATAAATCGTAAGATATAAGAGCAAAACATACGCTAAGATTAACAACCAATGTTTGGGTTACGAGAGAAATTCATATCAATTAAAAGGAATCATGTCTGGAAATGATTGCGCTAACAACTATGGATGTCTGGAGCTTTTTATAGGCCGCTAATTTGTATGATTTTGTCTAGGTAGGACTACCAATTCCATATAGTCTGCCAATCTCATATAGACTCTCATAATTATAGTATCATTCATTTAGTTACCTATTCTCACTGACAAAACATGAAAGCTGGAATACTATTTGATTTCCGAAACTGACATTTCAAAATTATAGGTAGTTGGATTCATCATCATCAGCCTTTAACAGTCCACTGCTGGACTAGGCCTCTCCTTTGAAAGGAGGAATTAGCCTACTATACCACGCTGGCCAAACGGGTTGGTATAGGGTCTGTATCAAGTTTTCCTTCTCTCACAGTGCTGTTCTCTGCATGATTTGCTCCCTCTGTCGGCTCTTACGACACCCATGGGATGATATGGGGTGGTGACATTCTGTATTCTTAATCCGTCACCACACGGACCAGTTGGATTATCAGATGTTTAATTGAGTTAGTTGATATATTTATAAGACTAGGTCCTAATAGTACTTAGTAAATTAATAGATATGTAGAAACTACCGAAAATAGTAATAAATACACTGCTATATGAACCTTTTGTAAGCATACATTTAGAGCTACATATTAGTTAAATTCCTGATGCATGAGAGGCAGACAGACTGTAAAATAAAATAAAAACGAAGCATCTCATATTATATTGTGTTTTAAAATGACTATAACTATATCATTCACTAAAACATAGCAGAGAGACAAAATAATAATGCTATCACAACAAAACAGTTGACAGGACTATTCCCGGGTCGATAGGTGAAGAGATATTAAACTCAATAACAATTTTACGACTACATGTGTGATAAACCGAGAAAGCTATGCGATTAAAGCCAAGTGTTGACTCTTATATTGAACGTTTCATATTGCACCACACCAAGAATATTGTACAATTTTGTTGTTTATTATTAGTGTATGATCCTGACCTAAATATCTTTCGAGTGAAACTGACGAGGAAAAACTACCATTCTACACTGAATTCATAAACGTTCAGAATAAATTAGAACCATACATTTTAAAAGCTGTGTTTCATCTACCTGTCGCATAGAAAGAAATGTAAAAAGAGTTTCTGTTTTTCCGAGGCGCTACAAATTGAACTGTGATTTATGTGCTGCGAAGTAATGTATTTTTTATATAAAAACAGTAGATTGGATAATATTAATAGCTGTTCTGTTTATAATTAATGGTCTGTGGATGGACCGATGTTTTAATAAGTAATGATAAAATAACTACGTTAAAAAAACCGGCATCAAAAACTAAAAAGTAAAAGATAATAAAGATTCAATATTAATTAAATACTACCTATTATTTATATGTGCTGTTTACTAATAGGTTTATAGCCGGTGCCAAGCCAATTTAATACTTATGAAGTAATGTATTAATTTGTTCATATTCATTTAAGTGATTAAAATATTATTATTTTTTAAAGGCTTGGCACCAACTTCAACCCTATTAGTGAATAACACATATAAATAATAGGTAGTATTTAATTAATATTAAATCTTTATTATCTTTTACTTTATAGTTTTAGATGTCGGTTTTTTTTAATGTAGTTATTTTTATTTAATATTTTTTAGTGTATTGTTAACTAGTTATGGATGGACCTACAAATGGTGCTGCGCCCCTTAAAAATATAGATCTCAAGAAACAGCCTTACCCCATGATTTACGTCCTTGAAGTCACCATTATCATCATTGTACAAGCCAAATCGAGTTTTATAATTACTGAGTTCGTATGGCCACCTTCCGGCTCCTTCATCGGACCCTAGAGGATCCTAGTTACCATCCGCACCAAAGTGCTTGTTAAGACGAATACAACGAGCCCAAACTCGATAGTTTTGTCATTTATTTACTGAGTTCCTATGACCACCTTTCGATTCCATCATCAGATCAGCTCTAGGTCATATTTTTTTTTAATTGTCATCCATTTTACATACATTTACAGAATTTTAGCTCAGTCAGTAACTGGGAAGTGGATCAAATTTACTTGCGAGATTTTATTTCAGACATTGGGATAGGTGAAGGTAAATAAAAAAAATGCTAATAAAATAAAAATTACTGGGCCTACCTGAATCACATTTTTATGGGACCAATTCGAAACTATCTTGCATCAAACAAAAAAAAAAATCACGTAAATCGTTTCAGAAACCTCGGAGAAATCGGTGTACATACCTACATCGAAAAATAAAATATATACCGGCCGAATTGAGAACCTTCTTTTTTTTTAAATCGGTTAAAAATATTTTAATAAGTTTTATAAGGCATTTGCTGCTAAATGCGTGCGTTCAAATATACTTTTGCGAGTAAACAAAGTGAAAATTTAAAATTATAGATGAAGTACCCGACTATTCTTTTGACACTCAAGCAAAATTTATGTAAATTAGAAAAGTGTACAATGGTTTTGAACTAACATCTCGTCCAGTTAAGTAACAAACAAATTGTATATCAAAATGCGACCACAACCCGTAAAATAGTTCTACGGCCTTAGTCGGCAGCGTAAGCAGAATAAATGATGTTAAACCAAATGCGAGCAAGACTGACCAAGTTTCACAAGTTATCGAAGTAACGGTGTATCTATGAAATAACGGGGGCACGGGGATCTACAAACCGAATCTAAGCCCACTGAGCAAGTGAGTTGCGTAGCCAAGTTACGAAATACAAGTCATTTGAACGCTCATGAGGTAATTGAGAAGAATTTAATGTTTGATACCGTATCGCTTTTGTTCGTATAACTGTTCACGTGCTTGGCCGGAGATTTAAGCGATTTGCCTTTGAATAAACCAAATGTAAGACATTTAAATATTTGAGGGGGGGATAATCCAGATAGTGAAATATTCCGTTGATTTGCTTTGACTCTTTGTGGAATGTATATAAATGATTGAAGAGATGAATACTACATTCGAAGCGAAGTAAGAAAGCAGTACGTCACTTCTGTATAGAAATACTAAGCTTGAAGAAGGCCGTTCATTCATCTCATTAGTAAAAATAACCATCCAAAACTGGGAAAAGTATTCAAGGAAACTGAACATCTCTTAATATAAGGAAGCAATATGTTTGCCGCAGTATTCGCTAAAATCAGAGGTCTTACAAGTTTGTTCATTAGCATATCACACTTGTCATTGTCGTTTTGAGTCACGACACACATCGTCATATGTTTGCAGAAAGTTCTCGAACTCATACGTAATGTACCTACTTTCTGCTTGTTTACCTCCGTCTAAATATATTTTTGTCTAAAAATAATAAAATAGGAATAAACAAGGCGTTATTTTTTGCAGTATGGGAAATACTACAAAAAATAGCGCCCTGTTAATTCTTATATCTTATTGAAATCTTAAAACGAAATATGGATATTATATAAAATGGACTTCTAAATATCTCAGTGGCTAGGTAATAGATAGTCTGATTTCAAAGATATTTATTTAGTTGCAGTTTCTAGCTACGTTATCTGTGGCGGTAACGAAGTAAGTTCAAAAACAATATAAACTGGTACAAAAACTGTTCTTGAACGTGAAACGCGGTGAGTTGCGCAAGTTGCGACCACTGAACCAAGCGAGAGCCCTCAGCCACGGTAACAGCGTCTCGCTCGACCGCGACACGTGGAACAAACGTACAGCAAGCCAAGTATTCGACAGCCTAGTTCAATTCAAGTTCATTATCTACAAGCTAGTTTCTACTGAGTTTATTTTAAATCAGTGGTGCGGTGCGCGAAGTGTTTATCAGTCCTGTGTTTCTATAGGAAGAGAAGAGAGATCTTTGTGAGAAAGCTGACTGCGCCTTGTCTCTCCATCATTGCATGCTTATTTTTTATGATATAGGAACCTGTGTGGTTGACAGCATAGAATACAAGTGTCACCACCCCCTATCTTCCCGTGGGTGTCGTAAGAGGCGACTAAGGGATAACACGATGTAAATACCATCTTTGCGTAGAGACGGAAAACCCTTACGACTGCCTCGTTGGTCTCGCGGCATAAATGTGCGCGTGGGATCGGGAGGTCCCGGGTTCGATTCCTAGGTCGGGCAGTGTTATTGAGTTTTTCTGTCACGAAATTCTCAGTAGCAGCACGGAGTCTGGAAATGTGCCCGGTACGGCAATAGGTTAGCCCCTTATTACGTGGGACTAAAGTATCTGGCGAAAAGTGGGTGTAGAAATACACCTCTGCCTACCCCTTCGGGGATAAAAGGCGTGACGATATGTATGTATAGGAACCTAATTACCCAAAATGACGTAATAAAATTCAGCTCAACGTTATACGAAATAGTATTTGTTGGCCAACACAACACAATAATTTAATAGAGTCTTTTCTTAGCACTAGGATACATTAACAGGTTGACAAAAAAGTGAGTGGAGTTCTTAATTGCGTGAACTGCGCGCTGTTACTAAGCAATGTACAGCATTACCTTGAAGTATTATTAAGTATGCACATGCCAAAATAGACGAACGTATACCTAGAGTTGTCCATGTCAATGTTTGGACTTTGATTCAAATGCTCCAAACAGTTCAAATACGTTACTAAATTACCGTGATGTAATATTAGAACACAACATTTTAGATTATTTATGATTTTGAAATCAGATTACATATTACACTTACGTCAAATGCTTGAGATTAAAATGGTTATAAAGTGCTCTGTTTTTTGTTTGGTAGGTATTTCACAGTTACTATCGTTAGTAAAATAAAATTTAAGGTTCCAAATAAATTTCCGAATATATATTAGGATCAATTAAGGACAAGTGAGTTAACGGCCAATCTCAGTAGATTCGCATTAAGGTTAAAGGCAAAAATTACTTTTTCATGCACACACACACATAAAATTTACAAACACATGCACATATAATTTATCGTATGAATACTAGTGATGAAAGGGGTGAGGTCAGAATACCTACATTATCAGTAGGCCTGATACGTTTTAACCTATGAGAAGAGTGGTGTAAATCATTGATGAGGCTCGGTAAGCAGATTTTTATCAAACTTTCTGCTTAGGCCTCCGGCAACGGAACATCGAAGGTGCTTTCATTATGATTGACATAATGAAACATGTCCACAATCTGTGTCAGAGTTATGAAGCAATCGTTGATTTGCCCTGGGGCAAAGTATACCGCGGAGACGGCACTCTATATTTTAAATTTATTATCAAATCTAGCTACCATCAGCTGAACATAATATATGGTAAGTCATTAATGATAGATCGACGCGTTTTGAGATCGACGCAAAAAATATAGATGTTTCTATGAAGTCTGGTTAGCCTTGAAATTGAAATGCTTGCTGATGATTGTCGTGGACCAGTAGCAAAGCTATAGTGTGGCAAAAGTGGCATCTCTCTTTAGTTACAGCAGTTTAAAAATATAATGTGGTGTAACGGATTCTCATATTTACTCAGAAAGATAATTATCTACCTACTACTAAAACGTTTGCAGGCATATCTTTTTCAGTATGTTACTAAACAAAGCATGTTTGTGTATAATTCCAATTTTGAATTTTTACTTGTAACGATTTTTTCTACATTAGTGTGTGTGTTCTAATGATGTCATTATATTTTTGTGTAAGTGTGAGTTTATTACGTTTGTATTCTACATCATCTCGCCATCTTGAAATGAAAGCGGCTAAGAATATACTTATGTGACTTTGACTGACGGCCATTTTTGCTATACATAATTACATTAACGACTTATGTTATAATGAATTACAATGAACAAAGAGGGTAAGGTCCACAGTGACGTAGTTATTTCACAACTCCCGCATGCATATGCACTCATACAATTATGTGCACAATAATGTTTCTACTCAGACGTGATTGAAGAGATATCATGCAAGGGCAATGAATTTATAATACCCATTTTTTATCAAGTACATAATCCATTTCTATGTAGGCAGATAGAAAATACATATCAATAATGCATATGTGTAGATATTCATGTGACATTGGTGTGTGTAGATACTGCGTTCGTTGCCCCTTCAACAACTCGGTGACATTGGCGGAGCACAAATAAAGTGATAACTACACATAAATAATAAATGTATGATATCTATCTCACATTGTGTCTGTCTATAAACAACTTGTGTCATCATCACTCAAACCACTTACGTCTACTTCGTTAATTTTCTCATGAGAATTGATTTATGTATTTGTATTTGAAGGCTATCGGCGCTGTTCGGCTTTTAGGACACCGATTTATATACTTAATGATAATATTAAATGACGTCTTGAGATTGCAGATACACCTGTTTACATAAAAAGGTAAAAAGTAGCTTTGAAATAATTTTACACCTAAAATTAACTGATAAAATTTTTAGACAGTTTAATTTTTATTTTTGGTCTACTTCATTTACCATCTTGTTAGTTGTTTAAAAATATCATATTAGCAATAGACTGTATAATGTGGTTCATTATAGTCGGCTAGACAGTGCAAGAAAACACCGCGAGGAACCTTTCACGTCTGATAGACGAAGTCTGAAAATACGAAATAGGCCAAAGTGGTGGACTACAGCTTAACTCTTCTTATAATGGAAGATGCCCGTGCCCAGCAGTAAGACAATAATATAAAGAAGGCTGATATTATTGTTATAATAATCTATATATATATTTAGACCTCTCTCCATCTTGCAAGAGTCACAGCATGGTCACGTGTCGCCGTATAGCATGGCATGACATAGCATTTAAAATGCGAGACCTCCAACGTACTTAAGTACTCGTAAAAAATAAATACCTCCATTCCGTATGCTTGTGACGGTACCTACATACAAAAATACAATGCGAGGTAAAATTCGCTCAGCGATCTATGAATCGAATATCCGAACCAGTTTTCATGTTCGCAGTACCAATCGAAACGAATATTCTCGATTCGATAAATCCCACAATGCGCATTCATGTCTCTACGATCGGAAGAATCGTTAACATAGCGACCATCAATTGTGAGCTAAGTATTTGAATTCTATTTTGGAAGGTGTTTAATTTTCTCTGAATAGTACAAGGAATAAATTTAAAAATTTATCAGTCACGCGAGTGAAGATAGACCACTGATCTCGATATGTGATAAAAAGTATGTTTCAGGGCAAGGATTTTGCCGATTATTGTGCATAATCTTCACAACTTACGTAATTATGTATGCAAGTAAATAAATCGTCCCACTGCTTGAGTGAGTGTGTAAATAAATTTCCGTCAAGGTGCGACATCGCAGTGTTTGTTATCCGCGACCAAAACGTGGGTGAGAAACTGAGAACTCATACGTGCGAGATGATTGAATAATGACTAATGTGTTTGATCCATGGTGGTGCAATGATCTCACTACCACAAGTACGGACACTAACTATGCTAACCTCGTTGAATTCGGCTACAGTGACGCCACAAAGTATAATAAAGGCAATTGGCTAACGTACTACGCAATAAAAAAAACACGGCAATATTTAGAATTTCGATCATAGAACTCTGCGGAGAGGCTATTCATCTAAACATACCAAAATACGAAGTGACGTAATGTGTAAAGTTTAGTGAACGCGCGTGGCAGTGCTGTGCCCCTGCGCGGGCGCACGTTGCCGCCTCGAACTAAGTCTGTGCTCTCAAGGTCTGCGCGCGCGCTTGATCAAGGCCACTGCCGCCACCGGTGGCAGGAAGGCTAGCTCGGATCGTGTCGTGATTGCTTCGTCGTATTCGCTATTAACGTCCAACTTCAACCCGCCTTTACAATTTTATAGCTCCTTTCCTAAGCCAAAAATTCTTTGATCCACATTTTATCGTCACAAAACATAGAATTTCAGTCCAATTGCATGTTATTGAAGATAATTTAGTTGGCCGATGTTTTCGAGTCCCGGCTCACGTACAATTGCGTCATTTAGAGACTCAAAGGACACAGACGGATAAAATATTTAATCAAATGCCAAAGCACTGATGCCAAAAAACTGCATGGAATGTTGTTTACTCGCATTTATATTTGACTAGAGGGAATCTTTGCAAACGAGTTATCATCACTTCATCAGCATGATTATATGTACATAATAATATAGGTATAATTACTTGTCCTGCCTGACTTATCATTGCAGATTTAAGAATCTGTTACTGAAGCTAGAATCATGAAATTTGGACAGAAGGTTCCTTTTTGAACGTAGGCCAACCGACCAATTAACGGAGTTTTTTTTTATATATACCCGCTAAGACGGGAACATATAAATAAATAGCTTGTTCGAAAATACGATATTTTAAAGCAAACCCAATGGAATTATGGCAAAAGCTAGTAGGTATCTTTATAATTTACAACATTTGAGTAGGAAGTTATTTAGTGTAATAATTTCCTTATTATAATTAAAACATGAGATAATATGTAGAGTCAAGGAGTCAAGAACTTTAAGATTTATGTATTGCTTGAAGCTATATCAATGAAAATTGCGAAATTATTTCGTGCAGACCATGAATAAGACAGAGCAAACAGGTATTTAAAAACAAAAACCAGACGCCATAAAGAGATAATTTTAAATTAGAAAATCATAAAATTGAACGGATATGAAGATCATAAAAAGGAGCCATATAAATTATACCTACAGTACGGAGAGGAAAATGTTGCTTTGTTAAGAAGTGATTGGAAACTGAAATCTTGGACAGTTTGATTTTATTTTACTTTGTAAATACTAGCTTTTGCCTGTGACTTTGCCTGTGAAGTATCTTGATAAAATGGTACTTCCGATTTGTAAAACTAGACAACAAATAGAAATGAAAACTTTAGCGTCCATAGGTTGATGATTTTAAAAATAAATGCCTGTTTGTCCTGAGTCTTTAACTATCCAAATCAGAGCAGCAGTTAAGCTTGAAACTTAACCCAACAGGCAGAAATACTTTCGCACTTATATTATTAGTATGGATTATAATAATGTTCAAAGGTTCTTTGCCCTGTACTTTACATAATAATAACTTAGAAGCTCAAAACCTGTCCTCATTACTTACGAGAAAAAACTAGCAAGCACTCCAAGTTGGTGATTCAACAATCACGTTAAATATACGTAGCGCACTTTTAGCACGTATATTGCTGTCATCATTTTACATAGGTGACAGTAAGCACATGTTACAAGACTTAGAAACATGTTACGTAAAATGCTAGGGCGAGTCATTTTCTAGCCTGTTCTCGTATTCTAGCCGTTTAAGTAACACCAATTAATGGGAAAGTCACATTAGGCTATGTTTCCTGGAGTTAAATGCAAAGGTTTGTAAGGATGATAGATAAATGGCTGTCTGAAACCCTTCTTGCAAAAACCATGGAACGGATTTGGATGCATACTACTACATAGACTCACGCCTGTTTCCCGGAGGGGTAGGCAGAGACTACGGAACACCATTTGCAACAGTCCTGACATACCTCTCTTTCTTCATTCACTCCCATCAAGTTTCTCATGCATGCTCTTCTGTTTAGGGTACTTCCGACCTGTTCTTTTTTTAGGATGTCTCCAATCTGGTCCGAGAACGCCCGCCTGGGTCTTCACCTTCGTCCTGTCCCATTCACACTTGCCTTATATATATCTTCTTTGACAGTCTTTCGTCATCCATCATCTCCATGTGCCCAAACCATCTTAACATGCCTTTCTCGATGCTTGTCGCTACATCTTCTTTTACCAACACCACTCTCCCATTACACAATCCTTTACTCTATCAGTCAAAGATACACCACACATACTTCTCAGTGCTCTCATTTCTACAGCATATTTATATAGCTTAAGCGTCAGAATAGCTTATAGTTTACTTTATGCCGCGATACCTGACACCCATACAGACGGAGCAATAGGTATAAGGTTGTTAAATATTATTCTTGCCTGAAGATTGAGTAAGAAATATCATTATTATTATACTAAGATGTTTCTCAGAATCCACTTTTCCTCGCGGTAATTTAGAAAATCTTACACCTGTGGTACATACGCAATCGTAAGAACTTGTCTAAGCTTGTATTCGCTCGTTTAATAACTTTCCTCTTCGGAGTATAATCATTATGTTGATGCATGTTATTACTTGCAATTTTATTATACAGTAAAAGTTGCATTCATTGGCAGTAAATGATACGATCGTGCTAACAAAATCGCTTTTGAATCTTTTGATTGAGAGCGTTCAGAAATATCAGATTCGAAGCGGCAAACTTATTAAACACTCCAATGATTACGAATATTCAATACAGTATTCATTATCGATAAGTATTATCTTGATATACCTGCTCTGCTCATTATATTTTATTTTTAAGAAACTAAAAGTTAAAAAAGACGACATAATGTACAATCTTTTTTCTCTTGCAAATAGCATCTGAAAATAACGAACATATTGGTTACGAAGTTAAAGCAACTTGGCAATAACGAATAAAAAGCGTGATAGCTTTGACGTTATATATATATATCTAGTTACTTAGATATAATGCGCGATTAGAATATCTAACAACTATTACAGTCATGGGAAGTGATTTTAGTTTTTGTATCGTAATTATTGTCGGGCACGATCAGGGATCCGCGATAATAAACCTTTTTGTTTATAACCCCTCACTGGAACTAACATGGTAGCCACAATGACTCTTTATGGATTTTTAATTTTGGTACCATGTGTTTTAAGCCAAGGCCGCAGTAGCTACTTAAGTGTTTTGCTTATTTTTTGCACGGACATCCCTACACGTTTTAAAACATCGTAGACACATATGGCGGAAGATATTAAAAATAATATTGCAGAGTTAGATTGACACGTTTCATGAATATCGGCAGATAAATCTAAAAGTAATTTAGGTATGTGTTACAGTCAATTTTAATATGTGCGTAAGTTATATTCGTAAAAAACATAACATACCCGCTGTCAAATTCGTGAATTGAGACACGCACACATACTAAAGTAAGCGATCCATGACTTACTATTCTATGTGCGTGTTCAGCAAATATATTTTTTCTTACAGTCACCATAATATTCTTTGGTTGGAGATACGGCCAATAGATAGTACATCCTGTAGAATGTCATAAACATCGAATAAAAAAGAAACTAGGCGTAATTTATCTATATGGGGTATAATTTTATTCAATAAGTCGTACCATAAATAAAGGCAAAGTTTCGCGTACATGATTAAGTAAACTTGTATTCTGACGTATTTTTCGCTTATCTTAACACCGCCCCCTGAGTTATGCCGCCATGGCGGGTCACGACTTACATTTTCTTTTTCTTTCGGCAGTCGGCACCGATGAACGATAAAATTGAAACGCCAATAAATACGCGAGGAATGAGCTATCATTATTTTTGCATTTATTTTACAAGAGCTCTGAACGGCGAATACCTAAATAAAAAAGTGTGTATGAATGATTAATGTACATAGGTCTGAAAAGTGTAGCCTGGAGAAAAACGATTCATCGGGAAATCCAGAAATCAGTTTTCATAATAGGCTAGTTGACAAAAAAATTATAAGTCCGTCCTTTAGATTATTCAAAAATAAGCGATACGTATTTTTTTATTTGTAAATTAAACCAAAAATGACCAAGATATAGCTCATTAAAGTTACGTATAACGTCACGCCGCGGCGCCGTGCTGCATTTTTGCACTAGATGACGTCACACGTAATTTTAATGGGCTTTATCTTTGTTATTTTTTATTTAGTGTAGGGGAAAAAAGAAAAAATACGTGTCCAATATTTTTTTATAATCTAAAATACGGACTAAATAAAATGTAATTATTTTGACCCTGGAAACTACCCTATTATATAATCTATAAGTAATCTTCTATCAATACACCTCATTTTGTCTCATCACCGTAGTCGATGTAAAAGTTTTCATGATTTACTTAGGTCCTAACGTTTTAGTTTGTTTGGATTTGCTATTTTAAATGAGATAGAAGACATTGACATTGTACTTGGAACCAAAAATAAACTATTTAGATCTAGTAAGCTTAATCAATGTCTCAAATAAAATAATCGTTTTGATGTTAAATATCTAAATGAAACGCTCCATTAGTCTTTGTTTGTTTTGTCATTCTACTCCATAATCACAGAGATTCTCTAGTAATATTTATTGGACTGTAAGTGTTGAGTAAATAGGCTAAAAGTAATATAAAATATTAACAAGCTTTGTGGAATAAATCAAAAGCTTTGAATTAATAACGTTAAAGTTTGTTGTGACACGTCGCTGGCAATCTGGAACCAAATAAATATATTATCTTTTCTCCTTGTCATACAATTTTTTATACGCTCACGTCGTAAAATATTTTTGTTTTATATTACAGCTTGTTAAAAAGACGTAGTCACAACGACACGCAATAATTTGTCACTTTGTTTTTCCCTTTGGCTTTACAATTACTTAAAGGATAAGTTACGTGTTCTGCGACATAAATAAAAAAAACAGTTTTATATAACCGCCGACATCGACCTTAATATGTTGTAGCTAAGAACTATCTCGATCAAGAGCTTTTTAACATAAAAATGTACCTTAATCGGCGCATTCGTCTAGGAGCTGCTATGTTACAGACAGACAAATAGACTTCAGAGAAACAACCTTTTTGCGTGGGGGATTAAAAATACAAATTTTCAGTGGTGCAAAGTTTATCTTAATATGGCCTAAATATTTCAACAACTCGAATTTTCGGGGGTGGAGCCGTAATCCATAGTAATTTATGTGCTTTGTAATACTACAATTATTTGAGAAGGATTTTATTTTTCCACTCGCGCCAAGGGCCCTACTCCACCTCTTTAAGTACCGTTCGGCTCTTATCTTCGCATTAAGTTACCAAACCGTTACTTCCCACCTCGGGTTAATATCGTTCAGGCATGTGAGCAAACACACAACTGTATAAAAAAATAAAGTCTATTGCCGCAATTCAAGTAAACTGACCTACCATGCGATGGGAATTAAATTATACGGTAACATCGTTTGTACAGGGCAACACCGTTTAAAAATATATTTCTAGTTATCGATGGACGAACGTAATTGCCGTAACCGGGTTTGTTACAATTTCAAGATATTTTTATCGTAAAAGGCAATTGTAAATAGGTAAGTATACAAATTGTCATTAGGTTTAACAGCATTTTATCAAATAGCAGATGCTTCCTTATTCATAATTACTACTCTACTCTCAATAAGAAGTCGCATTTGCGAGGCATATCAATTTATAATCTGCAGGCAAACTTAATTATAATTGATTCAATCAAAGATCTCATCACCAACTGAATCATAAGTTCCTATAATCTACATTTTCCTTTAACTGTAAAAAAATCACAACATCTACATATTACGAATTTGACTCACGCGACATGTATGTCAGGTATTATTGGCTATTACTCATAATTTTGTCCTCTATTCCAACCGGAATTATGCAAACGAAAATGTTACTACGCAGTGTTTTGATGACTTAATATGGTCCATCGGAATAAAAGTAAAAGTATTTTTTAGAAACGGTAATCTACACATACAAGAAGACAAAGACATGTACTGACTGACATATTACTGCAGCGCCGAAGTTACTGGAGCCAGAAACATGTAGGTTATCCTATAAGCAGGTGGTATAGGGATAGAAAATATGTTTAAAATTTTAAGATATTGCTATGAATGTTTTGAATTTTAAAGGCATAATTTTCGATCAAAAAACTATTGTTTCGGACCTTGGATGTAATTTTAGCCTCCTAAAGCTCCGCGGCAATCTGACATATCATTTTGACAACCATCACGAGTTTTAAGCCGATTAAATGTGAAGCTTATGTTCGACGCACACCGGCCACGGGCACGGCAGATTAAAAATATATTGATATGTATCTACAATACATACATTATGTGTGTTTATGAATGTACAAAATGCATATCAAGTAACAAACGAGATTCATGAATGTTTAGGCGCCTCAAGGCGAGTTAGATTCTTGTGGATAAATGACAAACCGAGGAAGTCTCGTTAGAAGTATATTAGACGGTGCTGTAGCGAGAACAAAGACTGCTAAAGCAAGAGTTTATTTATCTTCCCATCGCTTAAAAACTCCTTGCAAAAATAGTACCAACATTTATTTCACTAGTACGCCAAAAGCCGAGCAGTTTCGGTTTACTTTTTAAGAACGGCCTCGATGAACATGAACACCGTTAATGAAGTTACCTCATACGTTAACAGGCTATCAAATACCCAAGAAACAGGATAGGGTTTTCACGGTCAAACTGCGAGACACCGAGACCTTGGAGCTGACAAATATGTGGTTTGTTTCGCATCCTCTGTACGGCACCTGATCAAACATGTGGGGAGATAAGCGGGACACTTGATGTGAGACTCGACAGATAACGACGCGGTGCCTTCCTGGATCCACACACTTGAAAACGTAACGCACTTCAGACTAGCCGCTTGATTGTTAACAGACTAAAATGTAACCGCCTTCGATATTTATCATGCACACTTAACTATGCGGTATCATATTGTTTTATTCAATATCTAAAGAGTTAAATATATTTCTTAAGATGTCAAAGTATGAGCAAAACTCAACTAGCGTAATCTAATTAAGATTTATTTTTGTTCCGTTCATTTACTGACAACTTTGCAAAGTAAAATGGAAGCAACAAAGAGGTTTCTCGAGAGTGTTCAGTCTTTTGAATCTTAAGACCTTGAGCCACAAAGCGAACCTTTGCTGAACAAGTGGCTCAGTAAAAATCAAAACATTGAAAGAGTTTCGTTTCATATGCAAATCGCTATTGATATGTGCATACGATACACACAGATACAACATGTAACAAACTGGTGCAATGCAACAAAGTAATCTGCAAACTAAATACTATGGCCACCGCATGAACGGATTACGGACGAGAATAATAAATGTGTAGGAGGAAACTTACCCAACAAAGAATAAAAATACTTGGAGCCTGAAGAAATAAAACTCACTGGACAGATATGTAAGCATAAAATAATTTACGACTTAAAGGGCTATAATGTATAGGCAAGGGTTTTTATAACATATTTTAAGCATCCAAGACGGTTTATGACGCGCCCGGTTCCATAAGTTTGCTGAACTATGAGTTCGTGTGTAGGTATGAACAGACTACTTTTTATAGCAGCTATTGTGAGGTATTGTGTGGCTGCTTAGTATGCCGCATGTCTCCAAGCGCGAAACTGATACAATGTGGACAGGTAAATAGCTACACACCGACTGAGATAAATGGACATCAGTTAGTCGCACAACACACGGCTCTACCAAATATGCTCGTAAATTTCATCTGCAAGTGAATACACACTCGTGATCGGTCGATCAAATCGCCTTTAAAATGCGGCTATAAAATGAAGAAGATCGAATGGATAATAAACCGGGATTAATTCACTATTTCATGCTTTAACATGTGAACGTGAATACTTTACATGATACCAGCTATAAGTTTTTAAACACTATCTATGGAAGCGGACCTACGTCTTTTCCCTTTGATTAAATGCGATTCAGGTTGAATTGATGTCCCATTATATGCAAGCCAAACCGCTTGGCCATGGCCAAATTTCAATAGCCCAGAGCGATTGAGCAGGCCGGCACGTGTAACTTTTTGTGCAAAACTCCTTGGAATTCTTTTAATAATACCACAGAAAAGGTTCTGAGTTGAATATCTTATTATGCAACAATTTAATAGGTTTCGGACTATTTTGAAGTTATTTAGCTATAAAATTAGTAACGTGTTTGGGATTACAGCCGTCATCAATCATCTCCGAATCGCGTGTCGCCTGTGTGGCGTAATACTAATGAATTAGTAAAAGGAGCAGTCAGTGACAGGTCGAGAAATAGAATGAATGAATCAAGGCGAACGATAGTTAATGTCGTCGAGTGGAAGTGGAGTGTAGATCGGTCGGGACGGCAACTTTCTACGCGACCTCGAAATGCTGCATTCACTTTCCTCACGGCTCGACACCGGTTACGCAACCGACACCACGACCGACATATCGACGCAGCGCGCCGCGCCGCCCGACCCGCGACTCGCGACACTCCAGCACTCGGCCTGCATCCACAATAGCCACTCGTCGTACGAGCACCTGCAAACGCTTGCACTTCACTTCCTAACATAACATTTCATTACATCACAGCGCATAACAACTACCAAAAAAAGTGGGAGCGCTCAACAATGAACGAACCTGGAAGAGTTATAAAATAAGTTCGCAATTTATTCGAAGGGCAAATAAAAACGCCAGGTGCCATGCCTCTTGTATCCAAGGTCAGCGTTTCCTAGAGCTGCATATAGGTATTCTTTTTATTCGTTGCATGTCCCTTCGCTGGGGCCGGCTCGCGTGCGGCCAAACCTGTTTGATGCTGTTCTCCATTCCAGTGGTAAGGCTGAGCGCCTATTACACTTATAGTTTTTATTACTTCTGTTTTAATGGTATCTTTATAATTACACGACGCTTTACTATTTCTAGAAATATCTTAATGAGTTTTTAATTATCCTTTGGCATTTGGATACGTTACACTAATTGAGGCTCAAAACTAGTAATGCAATTTTTGCATAGGATAGGTACATTAAACATATCTCAAAATTCAACAACTGTTAGACCATGTTAGACACAGCTGTTAAATAGGTACTTCCTTGCAAAATAAATCGTAAGACATGAGAGTAAGTGGGCGCACAGCCTTAGTAAAATTGGTGAAGCAACAAGGGCAAAACAATAGGCGGCCTGCGAATTTGGCTTTTTCTTAGAAGGCTTCGACAACTGCAAAGCGCGCCAGCAGGAAGTGGGGACGGGCTAAGTTTATGTAACCTAATCACCTGCCGGGCTCGAGGCCAGGCTCGCTGATTCAGAAAAAACCAAGGCCACGTCAGGCAGAATGCGAACTTAGTCCTTACATGTATCTAACCCTCCGTTGCTTTAGTGCGTTCGTATACAGCAGGATGTTGCATAAGCTTTGTTATTCTTCGTGTACAGTCCGCATCGCATTTTAGATGAGTTTTTTGTGCAGACGCTGCGGCGTAGTCATCTTGTTGCACAGGGCACACGAAATTGAGCGTTAATAAATAAAGCGGTAGAACTGTTTTAAAGCTTCGACGTGTCGAGCACTGGCTAAAATATTCAACTTCGGAGTTAGTCGCGATGCTCAAAGTTTGCTGAGACCATTAAACTATTCTCATTCCCACGTCGTCGCTACATATCTGTGAGGACACACTTAATACCTTAAAAGTGTGAAAGTGCATCGTTTTTAAGTAAACTTTCCCAATTTCGCAGCGTCTTATTTCGCTGTTTTTCAAAGATACGGGCGTCTTGGCGCCAAGGGAAGGAAACTTTTAGACTAAATGACCTGGATAGAAATTGAGTACCTTGAGCGACGGACCTCTGAAGTAGCGAGGGAAAAGTGCCTCAGGGATTGGTTATTTTATACGGAGTCTCTTACTTAAGAATTTTACTCACAAAAGTATGTGACTGACATTACTTCAGAACTTTCCACTTTACTACTTAGATTACACATGAATACAAAATCGACGTATACATCCGAACGGGACGGAACTGTTGTATTAAAAAAAAAGTTCGCCGGGGAAATTCCACTGCGCGGTATTTTGTGGGTGAGTCGAATGGGGCACATCCCCTAGACATGGGGCGCCGTTGCCACTGGCAACGTGCACTATCTTTGCATCAATGCTCGCGTTGTATTCATAGACGCAACGACTCATAATACCAAATAGACTTGAATAGACAATGTATAATTGTGTTGCTGTTGACATTATTTGAATGATTTGGGGCTCGAGTGAGATTTATAGTCAGCTGCGTTTGAAATTAAACATTATTCTTTCTACCACAGGATATGAGACGTGGACATACACTGGGCTTTTTATTTACTCAAGTGTTTAGTTTTATGACACATTAAGTCAGGATTTTATGTCTAAGGTTATTTAAGGCATCGTTAAACATGAAAGGCATAATTTTTAATATGCAAGTGAATAACGTATGAGACATGAAGTCGTATTGTTTTTGACTTAAGGGCCATTGTTTAACCGTGACCGAAGAGTATATACCTAATACGGCAATATTATGCAGTATGAACTAAGGTGTCTTTACCATAGAAAGGGAAACGTTGGAATGTATTCGTCGTGCCTTAACCTGCGCAAGTTGTGATGGAGTAACGTAAAACTTATATTACACGAACATATGAGATTCCCCTAAAGTGCAGTTCAATCTTTTATAGCATTTGATGTGTATCGAGTTACGTGAAATCACTTTGATGTAGCAAGTGAATTTCTAATTTATATTTGCACACCCTTCGTGATCTTCTTATTTAAGTAAGAGTGCGCTATAGAGTTGAACATAAGTATTTTCATATGCAGTGTATCCACATTCAGTACAGAATTTATGCCAGACTTTACCAATCGAAAGCAAGATATTTTTCATTTCGAGTTTAAAATATTCTACATGTTTGGTTAATATTTTGAGTAGACGCAATACAACGGAGTTTGAAAAAAATATTGTAAACAACTCGTTTAGTTATCTTTCAAGGCAATCAACCGTATCCAGAGGAGCGTAATCATTGAGGCTGATCTGAGTACATGTTAGTGAGGCTATAAATATTACACAGTACACATAACTTAGAGTAAAATAACTAAGCTACTTATATTAAATTGTGAAATAATGTGATAAATAGAGGTGGCCGTTTTTAAAAAAACGTTGCTGACCAACGATGTTAGTCTATGATGGTGGCATCCGATGACAAAATATTGTACAACGAATGTCAGTAACACCGACCAAAATTCAACGCGATCATAGGCGGTACCAAATAATGCCGACCATAACCGACAACGACCGATGTCAATAATACGAATGCGACCAAACGACAACGATGCCGCCAAGCAAAGAGTATAACTAGGTATACTGATACTTCACCAACTAACCGCATGAGGTGTAACATTGTAATAACATCCGTGCCGTGTCAACGAATATTCTCCAAAGCTGGGTATATTTTTAATTAACAGAGGACTCGGCTTAAGCAAGCTAATCAAAAATAATTTGGTACTTACTACAATTACCTACACATTACCTGTTGTACCTACACATACAACATGTTGTTTATTTATTTGCATTAACACTTATACTTTATATTATTATTTTCATGTTATTACGTTGATCTACTATTTTGTTTTTAACCTTTTGAGCGCCATGGTCACATATATGTGACAAGCGAAAACTGTCCCTGGACGCCAACGTCACAAATACGTGACAGAAAAAGCAGTATACAAAAACACGAAATAAACAATTTGAACATTACTTGAATGTCTGTTTATTTATATTACCTTAAAATAGAAGTTCTAATGCTTGTTTATTTCTGTTAAACGCGTTAAATAGCATTATAGACATTGAGACATTTTACGTTAAAAAGTAAGAAATCAAATCTTAAAAAAGAATGTTCTCACACGCCACAGTCACAAATATGTGACCGCTAGTGATGTAGCGCAAGTTAGATAATATCAAAAATTTACATCAAAGATCGTTTTAAAACTTCCTTCTACAATGTATAATTTTAGATATAATTTAGTACGAGGATAAAACAGCATTAGTTTTATAGAATCAGACTTAAAAAAAACATTTTAATAGCTACATAGTCGAAGATAAAATTGGCTGGGTCGATTTTCGATATTCGCTAAACTTGACTCAGGCGCATCCCTAATACAACCCGAATGATCAGTGCCTTGTACGCCATGGTCACAAATAGACGACAGCATCGTGACGTCACAAGCGCAAGCGATCAGAAATAGTGAATAATGTAAACATTATTAAAATATTTATTATTTATTTTATACTGACTGTTATAATGAGTGCGAATTTAATGACTACGGAGGAACTTCTTCGCATATTAGAAGGAGTTCCTGAATCCTGATGACGAAGGCTTTTCGGAAACAAAATCTTTGGACGACTATGATTTAAAGTACCTAAGGAAGTACCTACAGTAATTTTTTTCTGCTTTTATTTTAAACAAAAATTAATCTTATTAAAAACTGAGATAATATCAGTAGGTATGTGGCCCAGTATTGGTGCTAGTAGACCGAATGTAAATTATTTTTGTTAAAAATAAGTTAGATAGGTCCATGTGGGAATGTTCTTTTTTTGTGAAACAACTTTAGATATTTTTTTATGTTTATACGTACCTATACAACAGAGAGACAGCTTCTTAAGAGCTTGTAAATTTGTTACCTGTTTTGGTAGGGTTGTCACAATAGGTTAAGACAAATCGCTTGTTCGGTATACGACAGATTATGGATTGGACAGATTCGTGATTTGGCAGATTCCCAACTCGACAGATTCGTGGATTGGGCAGATTCTTGGACTCGACGGATTCGCTATACGGCAGAAGTACAGTTGTAAATAAAATAGCGAGTGGAACCAAAAAAGGCATGCACCTGAAACTTTTGAAAGCACGGAATAAAAATTTACATTTGTTACCAAGGACACGACGTGACGACGTGATTTATTTGACATTCCCAACGATACCACTAATAGTGTTGAATATTTTCTGGTAATATGATCTATTTTGCTAATAAACATAGGAATCTCCTTTAGCTATTATGGCCACTAGTTTTACCACGGGGATAGGTATCTAAAATAAGTTTAAAAAGAAATGGTGTAAGACAAATGAACGTCTACAAAACAAATGACTATAAAATGATCAACCATCGATAGGGCTTACAAAAAACAGGTGCATGCGATTTTCGACCTTATTGACAATTCATGACAGACTTTTTTTGGTATTTTCTTGCTTTCTGACATTGATACGTTATTAAAATTATAAATTCTGAGTTATGGCAATAAGGTCGAAAATCGCATGCACCTGTTTTTTGTAATCCCTATCGATAGCTGATCACATTCTGATAGTCATTGGTTTTGTAAACATTATTTTTTTTACACAATTTCACAACTAATGAGTTGTTAAGTATTTCGTTGCCAACATTGACAATATTTATTTCAAGATCGAAATATTCGCTAAACTTTTGCTCGAGCAATTCAACAAATGCGACAAAATTAACAGGAGTTATACCGAATTAAAAAACCCAATTGTTCGTTACCATTGTTAAAATCTTTACAATGATTTAATTATTTCATCTAGTATTATTCATACACACAGTACAATAAACAACCATTATTAATAATAAAACACCACTTTTTTACATTAAAATATTAAAACTTGCAACGTACAAAACAAACAACGTGCGTCGTAATAACCCTAAGATTGTCAACTGCCTGTGCCTACGTAAACCGGTTCTTTCAACTCTCGCCGCGTACACGACAAGCGGCCAGTGGTCACGCACACATAAGCCGCGTACTCGTAGTAGTGCAACCGATTCGCGCTGTTGTATGAAGCTGTGTCTCTGTTCCGTTTATCTACTCATGTGCCTACTGTATACTGATACATATACTTAAACTGTTTGAACATTCGGAATTATAAAGATTATAAATGTACCTAATTAAAAAAAAAAACCGTTTTATTTATTTTAAAATAATATGGTACGGGAACACATCGATAAGCGAGATTTACGTTGCTACATCCTTATTTCGGAAGCGAAATAGTCATACAAATGGCGGGCCGTCCACGCCATGGTCACAAATAGAAGACAGCAGATAAAGACTAGTGCTGTGCCTATAGTTATTACTTTTAATTATATTGTCGTCTCATAACTGTTATTAAGGTGTTATACAACTTTGTAAATTATGTATAACTATAACTATAGTAGGAGGAAGTGTAATTAGGAATTAAATTTCAATGTTACAAGGACATTATATTCTGAAATCGGAGACGAAAATAAAAATACAATTAAATATCGATGTAGTATTGGAATCCCTATTTTTTTCGTAGGTATTTGCGCGAAATTTATGGCTTGGCGTTGAGGGCAGGTTCATATGTTTTTGCTCTGGCGTTCAAAAGGTTAACAACATCTATGTAAACGCCAACGTATCAACATGATAACCAGTGTGTACGCTATCTGGGTGTCCGACATCGTTGTCGGCAACAACGATGTTGACAACGGGTGACGGTAACGTAACAACGATGCGCATCGATGATGAAAAATAACAAAAACGGCCATCACTAGTGATAAAACTGTCACTTTCACTTGAGAAGGGCGCGAACGCGCTTGTTAAAAGTGAATGACATTCTGACAGATGCATTTTCTTTTTTTCGGAGTTCAAATATTGGAGCGTTTGTTTTAACGTTTTCATTGTTGGCGATACCTATATTTGCTTAGACTGTTTTTTGTTTATTTATTATGAAAGTTGATATATTTGACACATTAAGATCTTGGCTTGAGCCGACGGAAAGCGGTTAGGTGATTCAACAGTATTGAAGATTTTATTTATTTTTTAAGGGTTAGATGAAACTGTTATACTTACGCTTATTAAACAAAAATATAAACGTTTTACTTTCAAAAACATCTGTTTCTGTGGAACGTAGGTATTCCGTTTATAATAACGTTGGCATACAAACAAAACAAATATGAGGTGAATATAACAGGCGCGACGCAGGTGTATGGCGGCTGCAACGACCACAGATATTTTGTAAACAACATTTTTAATTACTTTTCTTATAAAAAAAGTAATGTGACAGTTTACCTTTCTGCATAGGCATAATGTCAAAATGTCATTGCATTTTTTTATTATCTTTGTAATGCTACTGTTACACCTGCGTTAGCGTTAACGTTAATGGCAATGGCCAATAACGCGTTAGTTAACGCGTTAAAACGTTGGCCACATCTACGTAGCGCCTAAATTAACGCGCTAAGTGACGCGTTAAGACGCAGGTGTAGCAGGCGCATAAGGATAATAATATTATATTACCTATCATTCTTCTGTCGAAGCCACTATGGTCATAGCATTTTCAGTTGTATTCTGCTGACCTAGGTAGTGCAGATTTAGTTGCCTTTTGTCAAATACAACAATATTTACTTACTTATCCAAATATAAATAATCAGATCTTCAGAATGTAATTATTGGTAGTATGTTTAAAATAGTCTGTGTGGTGACGGATTAAGAATACGGAATGTCACCACCCCATATCATCCCATGGGTGTCGTAAGAGCCGACAGAGGGAGCATATTATGCAGAGAACAGCACTGTAAGAGAAGGAAAACTTGATACAAACCCTATACCAACACGTTTGGCCAGCGTGGTATAGTAGGCCAATTCCTCCTTTCAAAGGAGAGGCCTAGTCCAGCAGTGTACTGTTAAAGGCTGCTGATGATGATGATGTTTAAAATATATCAAGATTAATATAACTGTGCTGCACAATGATTTTATCACCCAAAAATGTGACATTCGAAATTCGGACAGGGATTGTAATTTGTAACGCTATATAATATTGAAGTTTGAAGAATGGATGAGATTGATCATTCATTAATATCAGATATCAGCTGTAATCCATCCAGATTGCCTGTAGGTACCGCGATGGACCAAAATAGAATTCAAACAAACGCTTAAACTGGTCAGGTAATCGTTACCATAATTAGCAGCTTGATTTTTACCTGCAACAAAGAAAACAATTTTCTAAATTAGTAATTTATCGACAATAATGACTAATTTACAATTTGTAAGCTCTTTGTAATTAATGAAAACTGACTGCTTCAAATGGTCAAGCAACAACGCGAACAACATGACTAGCGAATAAACCTGCAATTCACACATCCATGACGTCATAATGAGTAGACAGAATGTACTAGAACAACTTGAATAAAAAATCTAGATACTTTTTACGCGGGAAACTAATTAGGAGAGCATCACTTTTGTGCCATGGCGCGAAGATGATTTTTATGCCTAAACGTATTACATATATCGCCATCATTAATTTAATTTTTTAATTTGATCTACAATATTTGTCCTGCATTGAAGTTGGCTTTCATGGTGGCTATTTCGAATATTTTCTTGTCGTTGGTTAAAGAGGAACAGTATTGTGAAAGTCGGCCATTGTAGATAATTTGAAGGAAACCATAAATAAGATGATATCTTTCCACGGAAGTTGTAATATTAAGTGAAATGGTGCCTGTTGGGTATATTGTAACCAGTCATTAGACTTTGCTATCTCAAAATGGCCGCCCGATCAATCCTTTCAAATCGGACGGGCGATAGTAGAGAAATTAAAATTGACACCTGCCATACAATAAATCTTTAGTAGTGCAGATATAGCTTTATCTGTCTATGGTGCTGCCATATTAAGTTGTATAAGCTCAAAGAAACATCATCTGCTCGTAACGATTACTTGAAACTTGCTCAACCGCTTAGACGAGTCGAGTCGTCTTTAAAGGTAGATACAACCAATTTAAAAAAGTGGCCGACTAGAACAATAGTTATTATTTCCATATGTAGGTAGTCTGTCCGTTTTTCCAGCTCAAGAATCGAAGAGCGAGACACAGTGAGTTTAATGTCGACATTTACAATTATAATGGCCGCGCCCGCGCCGTCAACCATAATATTTTTCAAAAGATCCCAATGAATTATTTATTCCTCGCGTAGACACCATTACAATTATTTCTTTTCTACTTGAAGTAAACGACTCGTGAATAATAAGTGCCGAACCATTTAAATAGTAAAAGTGAGATAAGGTAGTCACGGCAAAATATTTGTATCTTTACATTATATTATTATGTGCGTGTCACTGTAACGCGCGTTGGCTATTTCTACGTTATTACGAAGAATTTCCTCAGCAGTATAGTGATTTAATAACTATTCCTATCCATTCCGGCAAGAGGAATTGTAACATTTTATATTTAGCTTTTCAAAAGCGATCTTGAAAGTACAGCGTAATTTCCTTTTAAAGCGAGCGATAAACACTATACTTTATTCGTTACGTTATTTTAGATATACACATGTTTACCGAAAGCACGAGGTTCTTTATGCAACCTAAATATAGGAGACCATATTTAGTATGACAGCTTCGTTAATTGCAACTTTTAAAGTTGACAAATTACACGTTTCGCGACCACTTGGTGCATTAAAAGATCAAAGTGAATGTGTGGTCCTTCAAAGAATCGAGGAGCAAAAAAATAAAGGGGTTTTCACAAGTCACGGCGGTGTGGTCGCGAAAGAGGTAAACGTAAACACTGAGGTCGTTGCCCTGGGTTCAACTTGACACATTTTTGGTCGGCCCCAATTGTACGGGATCGCCGACCTCCGCGCCTGCAGACTTGCGCAACGGGAAGCCGGTTGTGCCAATCGACTTTGGGAATCGGAACAGAAATGGAACACGTTTCCTGTATGAGTCCCACCACTCCAGGATTTCGGCCTGCTAATTCAATGTGGATATTCGTGTTATGCAAATAAGCAGTCAAAATATCTCACAAAAGACTTTTAGGTGCATTCCTAAAAGTCTTTTGTGAGATATTTTGACTCGCGCTCGTTTGTGGACGTTACAAAAAATAATATTCTAAAATATTGTACAATAAGAGCTTATGACATTGACTTTGTGAAAACACTTTTGTAGTCTTGTTCTCTTCAAAAATACTACGAACTTTTTCGACACTTTCAGACAAAAAATAATCACACAAAATGCATCTAGAGTTCGCAAGGTCAAATTTATATTTATTCCCTTGGCGTCACTCTGTATGAAATCTTATAACAAACAAAACAAAATTTCGTTTTATGTGCATGAAAGTCTATAAAAAAATTAATGAGCCTGATATAAATAAACAAAGTAGATTTTGGCAACAATATTTAATAGCGTTTTTTGCATCAATTCATTTATTTGGCAAGTGTTGTTCGTCATGCGTTTTGTACAAAGGATATTCTTTGATGATAATAAATTACTGAAGTTTGTAAGTCGACAGTGACCATAATTCCGTTCGTGTCAATTACACGAAATTTTCCACTTCTGACTAACAAAAGATGACGCAGTGAGACTTAAGTTTAAATTTAAAATCAATAATCTAAACATAGGAACCCAATATAAAAGCGAAATCACCAATTAAGAAATCAATATAAATAAACTCCCACGATGATTTTCAATACCATTGCTTTTTGCTCATGTTACTACATCCTCCAATACAAAAGAATCCAGCTAACAAGTTTGGATGCTCAGAAACTGAAGTATAAAAAGTTTATTTATTAAATGACTTCAACATTAGTTTTGTATTAACGTTGAGGATAAAATATGGAGTCGATTTGTTTATGTTGTAGCGGACAATAAGGACACAGGTCTAACTGTGAATATTGAGGTCGACGCCGAATGTAAACAAAAACTAGAGACGGAACAGTTTCGTCTTGTATTGGTGTAAACGAAAGGAATCTATATCCCTTTTGGAAGATTCCGCTATCGTCACGAGGGGATGCACTAAAAAATGCAGGTAGGGGCCCGAGCAACGACCCCTGAGGTTTTGGGCGATGACGTCAACATCCCTTACTGCGCGTTCAATAACACGAATGTCTACCATATTACGTCACCCATTTGTTTGGGTTTTTTTAAGTCGAGATTTGCACAATCTTAAATTTCGTTACGAAATAAATTGTGTACCATGTACACCAAAATAATCTCGAGCCGTTGAAGCCGAAATATCGAAGAAAAATAATTGGACATCCGAAAATAAACAACGCATTCGCGGTTTTGACCATCCCCAACATTCCGAGAATTTGAGTGAACACGCAAGCGGATCCGACAACAAAATGGATGTTATTTTTTGCTATTTCAATGTGTAACTATACAATTTGCACTAGAGCTCCGGTGTCGATGACCTCTCGCCAGCTGTTTGACTATGGTGGTGTACAAAGTGAGCAAGGTAAGACGGGTTACTAAGGAATCGTACAGCGTACCGGTATACGCTTTTATTCGAACCATAACAAAAGAGCCGTGAATAATGACATCATTATTTTCTAGTAATGTGTATAGTGCCACAAACAATGTCAACGGTGTAGCTAAACATTTCGCAATTTAATATATTGCTGAGATAGATTTTGTATAACGTCGTGATGAAAAAAATATCGAACAAGGCAAAGAAAGACATAAACCCACCAATAGTGTTAACGAATGCCATTTGAATGTATACTTCTTACTTAGTCGGTGTTTGAATGGAATATTAAACAGGGCAGAGGCATGGGCTCAATGTGTCGCTGCTGCTCTATAGTGTGTCGGAGCGTGGGTCATGAGGAAGCATAAATTTAGAGGAGTCGATAGCGGCGTGGCCCCACAAACCCACAACAGCTGTAGACAAAACGCCACGCGCACGCACACACGCGCGCACCCCTGCAACACGCACACATTGACACACTACACGTAAACGTAACGTAAACAGACACAGGTTTATGTATACCAGATGCCCCTATACAGAATGAGACGAACGTACTAATAAACTTCATGTTAGAAAAGAATGAAACACTGACGGAGGGAGTTCGGTTTGACAACATGCAGAGACGTCTAATTAAACTCAGTTGAAGGTCGAAAAAATAAAAGGATGTATGATACATTATGTCAGGCAGTCGCACTGGTATAATACGACGGTAAAGATGAAAAATGAATTAAAAAGGAGTCGGACGCAGCTGTAATAAAGGCGGATCGCGCGCATACGTGTCGATTAGCAATGCCTTAAACAGCGAATGTTTCGTAGGAACAAGCTAATAGAAAAATAAACATAGCCGGTCCGAGCGAGGCCGTTGTTAATTAACATACTGATAGTTTAATAAAAGGCAGGAAACAGGCAGTGAGGGGACGTACGCAATGAAGCGGTAAAAATAGAAGTGGGGGCGACAGAGACGCGCAGGAATCGATCCTACGAACAATGCGGCGATGCATCGCTCCGTGCCAATCAATAATACATGCTACTGGCGTGCACCAGTTCCGTGTAGACTACACACATTTTGGATTATTGATTGCTCACTGATTTGTAACCTATAAGCCGTAGTATTTTATATTTATTTAAGCTTTTGCCCGCGTGGGTGCCGGCTATCACGGCGAAAATTAGCCTATGTGGTGTTCTGATGACTGTATCAGATATTACCTGATGCAAATATGCATCAGAAGCCATTCAGCAGTTTTGCAGAGGCAAATAATATAGGAATTAATCCAACCTTACAATTTTTCATTTCTTATAGTAGTAAGATATTATTAGAGAAAATTTGATTTTGATTTATCTACTATACCCTATAGTACAGGAACACCAAAATTTTGAAGAATCTTATATATAAATTAGACTACAAAGAGTGGTCTGAAAGCTGAAAGCGATAAAACTATCTTTTGTACTCCTTGGTAAATAAATCTACCATCTTCTTTGGATGGAGACATTATTGGTAAGAAAGAAACGCCGGTTGTTAGGTTACCACAGGTATGAAAAGTATAGAATTTAAATAAGTATATGAATTAATTCTATACGCGTGTTTTAAGTCAGATTGGTCTACGCATTCAGCCGCCAGGCCGGTTTAGTAAAAATAATTATCTAACACTATTACAAATTTTATGTTATCTGTAAGCCTGTTTAATTTAAAACGTGTCGGTTTCCGCTTAACAAATCGAACGTTGATATTTTTTCCAAACTAGTAGTTTTATAAAAATTATAATTAGTGATTTCCTCTAATAATTTCGTTAATTCATGGCCGCTAAAGAGTTACCGATCACAAATTGTTTTCGTAATATAATTATGTAATCTATAGATGTTTATCTTTGTATTTTTAATTATGCACCGAAAACTTGAACGAACTTTAAATCTCTATGACAATAAAAATTTTACAATTTGCGCAAAACGAATGTCCAAAAGCAGACAACACCAAATTTAAATTTAAACTTGGAACGTAAAGTTGGGTACACTCAACGCGCACATTGCAGCCGTTCATTAATGAAATTAATCGATGTGCGGAAGTGGTAGGTCGGGGACAGCCGACATCGTGTCCCGGTTATTTTAGCCACGGGCGTGCAACCAACGCGCGGTTGGGTTAGGTCAGGCACAGGAATCCCAGTAAGCCCTAAGTGCGGGGGGAGAATATAGGTCATGCAGAACCGACTTGCAAATTGGGTAGCGCATGTAGGATGTCAGCGGCGCGGAAACATTGCGGCAGGTCGGGTCGGGAGGTCATTCCACTCTGATAACGAGTGACGCAACGAATTAGTACAATATGTATGTTTTGGCGCACTATTTGTGGTTATGCATCATCCTGACCGATATGCCGCGCGGAGGCCATGTCATTAAACGAGGAAGGACAACTTTTATATCAACGAATTCTGAATTTATATTCACTAATTTATGTCCATGCCGATAAATAATTTTACGATGATCTTAAAACGATTATTCTCAGAATAATAATATTCATGCTGTCATATTAGCCAATGCATTTACAAGATATTTTTATATTATTTTTGGTTCCATGGTCTCTTGATTACGTTTTTTTTTCTCAAAACCGCGTTCACCACAGTGAGAACACAGCAGGAGTCTTACCGCAAGCGCTATACGAGCGCATCTCGACGCAGCCAGGCAAAACCATGTCTAGACACAGTTCTGTATACAAACACCGCACCATTATACGAAGAGCTGCAATGTTCATTTACTTTCCTTTATTTAACAAGCTTGAATGAACACCAACGAGAGGCTTGGGATCAATTTACATTGGCCACCTGATATTTATTGCGAATACATTTGCAGTTTTAATTTGTTTTAGGCTCTCAGACTCGAGTAAGTTGAGGGGTGGTCCCGACGAGATTTGCAAGCGAGTGTCATTTTTTACAACCAAATGCATATACTCTGGCGTGTTTACTTTACGACGTCCTTTTAGCATCTCACATCGGAGCTAGGCGCGAGACGTGAGGCGTGAGTCAACATTCCACCAACCCTTTGTTATCGTCGCGCGGTGTAAACGACCAGTACAAAGGCAGTCGGGCGAGCCGCCCTTCAGCTGACTGAGACCTTGGCTGGATTTAGACGCGGTTCGACGGACTGCCCGACGACACTCGATTTAGTTTTCATGTTGGATTTGGACCTTTTATTGCGACTGCCAAGGAATGCAACACGCAATCTCGGATTGGATTTTTTAATCTGCTTAGAAAAATGAACGCTCGGCATATCTCAGACATTTTGAATTCTTGGTTCGGTTTTTTTACCTTAACCACAAGTATAAGGTCAGTGTACGCAGTGGGACCTTGGCCGATTTTAAACGCAAGTTCGACGATCGACGATGAAAACAGGCGGGTTCGCGTCGGTGCGTTTTATAACTTTCCCCGGCTAGCGATAAAGTTCATGTTAGAACTTTGTTTCCTGATGATCTGAGCGATTTAAAAATAGAACATCCCGCCAGATGGTACGTGAAAACGTTCATAAAATTGTTTATGGAATGTATTTAAACAGAGAATCGTTTCATTGAAAAAGCGACCTAATTCAAACCCCCACTATCTTATTATTTTTTTGGTTCTAAACTTAAAAGGTATGCAGACAAATATTTCCTTATTTAAAATGGACTTGTCTATTTGTGTGACGAGTACGGGATGCCTGATGTCGCAGCGGACCTTGGCCGAATTTAGCCGGGGTCATTGGCCTTGCAGGTCGCTTTCTCCTTAGCGCATGCGCTGTGCAATCAGTGCCGGCAGCCGTCTAGTTGAACTTGCAGCTATTGTTCACTCGGCTTGTGTAAGAGCCACTATAATTATGTGACGTAATCTGTACGTTATTTATCTAAGCCGTGGAATGTTTGAAAGCATGTCTCAGATTGCGTTAGTGGTTAATTAACAAAATGAAATGTGGTTATAATGATGTTTTCACTGTTAAAGTAATTAAGTGAAATAAAAGCGAATTTTTAAATACATGTCTTTTAGTATAGAATGTTATTTCAGTTACACCCGCCATATTAATTTCTTGTTGCTTGAACATCATATTATTCTGCACGGTTATAAGTACCGACTTGTACTTAATCCATAAAAAAGCTAAAGCTCAATAGCCTGTAATGCTACTTACTCTCAGTAAAACCACGAAGTCTAGCCATGTTTGCTAAAATGTGCAGTTGCCGAATAGTAAGTTGTGTATTATATTTATCTATGGTTGTACAATAACTGCATCCCTTTGAGGTTATACTTAGTTGAAATACTTGTATATACCTATATTTTGTTGATTTAAGTGTGCAATATATATAATAATAGACTGCCTCCGTGGTCCAGTGGATAGCGTATGCGACTGCTGATCGGAGGTCCCGGGTTCTATTCCCGGGTCGGGCAAAGCGTTACTGGCTTTTTCCGAATACTCAGTAGCAGCCCGAAGTCTGGTGATGTGCCCGGTAACGGCAATAGGCTCGCCCCATATTACGTGGGACCTAAAAATTCATGGCGAAATGTGGGTGTAATATTTACACCTTCGGGGATACAGGCGTAAGACTATGAATAAAATATATAAGAAAGACATAAGGAAACCGTAGACTAATACCACAGTATAAAGACATATGTATATGGATTATTTGACTGTGCTAATACTAGAGGACGTAGTCATTCCGTGACAGCTGGTGTAGGCCACGTCAAAACGTCGAAGAAAATAGAACGTATCTCATCTTTATTTTTTGATAATTACGCGATTGTGATCCGCTACCTACTTAAATACATAGAAAGTTAAAAAAATGCGATAGTTTGAAATTATTAAAGGAAATCACAGAATTTATAGCCAGAATTCTGACTGCTTCTAAAATAACTCGATGTAAACATTTGTGTTTATTCCTTCTCCCTCATCCCACTCCTCATCCTGTCCCTTTTCCCAACCCCAAGGGGCGGCAACGCACTTGTGACTCCTGTGGTGTAGCTTGTATCCATGGGGGTGGTAATTGCTTACCATCAGGCGATCCGTCTGCTCGTTTGCCGCCTACTGCCATAAAAAAAAATACAGTTAAGGTGCCTTTTCCCACCACCCCCTATGGCACTACCCATCTTGCGGTTATAACGGACCGAATTTCGAAAACTACATGCATGTACTTTTACATATGCGCATTTTCTTTACTCTCTCCAATTCAAGGTCTACCCTATTACCCTTCCTCACAGGCATACCATGGTACAAAATAATGTGGTCAATATTATAATACTATTATCATTGTTATGCCATCTAGCCATAACAATATCAATGCAAATAATAACTGTTTTACTACGCGATGTATTAGCATATCAAATAGTCTAGCACTAAGATATAATAGTTGCGAAATTAGGCTGAGGTCGACTACGGCTAGTTCTATTTACATAAAATATTATCTGAATACTAAATATGTCGCGCGGTATCACTCATATTATGGTATATTTCCTAACAATATATATCTTAGTCCATTACGCCGTGCAGCGTCTGTCTGTCTGTTCGTGATAAAATGAAAAACTACTTACTGAACGGATTTCATGTATTTGTGCTTCAAAGTTCTTTACTAAACCCTTGCGGGTTTTAAGTACATCTGGGTGCATAGGGTTCCCACCAAGAACTTAGGGTCCCAAGCCAACCTCACCTGCAAGTGGTGCACCTGCCGATCAACGGACGAGGCTCTGGCAAACAAAATGTCCCAATAAGCGGCAATAGGCTCGCCACCTATTACGTGGGATCAAAACAATGGCAAAAAGTGGGCGTTTAATATGCCTCTGCCTACCCTTCGGGGAAACAGGCGTGAGTCTATGTATGTATGTATGTATGTATGAACGGATTTCATGCGGCCTTAGCTACCTCATGAAGTAGGTACGTTTAGGTTTATAATAATTGTAAATGTTTTGTGAAAGTTACATTTTATATTGTAATGCATAGAGCATTCAAATTTCTCGTAAATATTTAATAAATATCAACTAGAATCTATTAGTTGCAATTTTGCTCTTTCCAAAGAATGCTACAATATTTCCATGGAAGATTGCCAGATATGTTGACATTTATGTTTACTGCATGACTTGTAAGAGTCACAGTGTGATGTTTTATAGCCAATAACATTCCTTACTAAACGGGCTAACAAAAACAACAAGATTTTTCAAAGGGAACTAGCAATTCTTGCGTTCAGCGCGCACAAACCAACAAATTCCTCAGTTTCGTAATATTAGTTCAGATTTAATTCTATCGCTTGTGCATTACTTAATCGGATTATTACAAGTAGGCCTACATACATTTTATTATAAACTATTGTCATTATGGTTCATTACATAATTTATGGTAGATTTATAATAAATTGTATTAGTTACCGTTCTGTTGGAATAATTTTAAACCAGTTGGCTTTATGGTAAAATACAAATGTAGGTTTTCATACTTTACAAATAATTGAGCAAAAGTATATTTATTTTTATTTGTAGTCTCACGCCTGTATCCCCGAAGGGGTAGGCAGAGGTGTATATAATACACCCACATTTCGCCAGATTTAATTTAGTCCCACGTAATAGGAGGCGAGCCTATTGTCGTTACCGCACATCACCAGACTCCGAGCTGCTACTGAGTATTCGGAAAAACCCAGTAACATTTTTGCCCGACCCGGGAATCGAACCCGAGGCCAATCCCACGCGCACATTTATGCCGCGAGATCAACGAGGCAGTCTAGTATATTTATGTATCTTTTATAACTGTAAAAGATTTGTATAAGCTTCCCTTCCTCTTTTTACCCGTTTCCTATATTTTTCCTACCATGGAGATATATGATACACTAAGAAACGAAGAATATACAGCTATTGAGAAAAGTATTGCTGCAAATACTGGAGATAAATATTCTGCTCGCAGGTTCACCGCATGGGTGACTTATTGGGACAAAAGATATCACTTTAGGATAAGCTATTTTCGCTATTGACACCAAAAGTAGAGGAAGCTAAGCTATATTTTATCAAATCAGTTAAGCAGCTTTTGCTTGATAGAGTAACACTTATCCATACATGCTCACAAACATTCACATTTACAACATTAGTGAGATGAGTAGATGACTGCCCTAATAGTCGTACTTCAGTGAAAATTTAAAATTTGGAACTTGTATCGAGCCATACATTTTGTTTTTAGGATCGAATAAAGTCGATCGAAACATTGGTGAAAAAGTGGCCTGAAAATTTGTAGTTACCTTAAGAATCAATACTAAATATCATAAATAAAGCAAAGCTGATAAAGCTAAGCTGCCATTATTATAACTTGAAAGTAAAGGTCACTATACTAGTTTTAATAAAAAAAATATGATTGACAGGAAATTAGGTACTTGGTACTTAAATTCGATAACACCAGCACAATTTCACCTTTCTAACTAATTCTAACATTTTCTATTTCATTTTATTCAGCAGTACTTTATTCTTTGACATGCCATTACTAAGGACTGCCCGAAACAATAGGTACCTACTTATTTTATTTAGTCGCTGGTTTGTAGAGAAGTAATCTGATTTTATGAATATTCTTGTTTTGTTGTTTTTCGTGTGACTGTGTGGCCAACTCTGGTGTCGGAGTTTTCAGACCGCCCTAAGGGCTCCGACATGGCCTAACGATCCTTATCCTTAGACAAGAACCGGGACCGACAGCTTTACGTGCCCTCCGAAGCACGGTAGGCGCTCAGATGGAAATGCCACACACGTTCACCCATCCAAGTGGCGACCTGTGCAAGCGTGCTTAACTTTGCCGATCTGTTACGAATGGCAAGTTAAGTCTCGCTATGAGCGCTACGAACTACGACTAGGAAGTATGTTATAATATGTATATAGGGTAGATGTTCAAAAGTAACAACCAAATCCATCCTAGCGAGCGAATTAAGGCGAGGTTGCAGTACTTTTTAAGATTTTTGAACGTCTGAAAGTCCCATGAACTATGATATTTTTAATGAATAAA
Source organism: Euclidia mi (assembly GCA_944739405.2). NCBI lineage: Eukaryota > Metazoa > Arthropoda > Insecta > Lepidoptera > Erebidae > Euclidia > Euclidia mi. Next base: position 40,786,578 of record OX123198.2, read on the forward strand.
AATTAAAGTATAAAAGTTGAACATATCTTCTAGTAAATCGTAAAGATAGAAACACGATTTGGAATGATTGGTTCGATAAAAAAAAAATGTCAAACATGGCACTAAATCACAATTTTAAACGTGTACTGCTTAGAGATTCCATAATGAATTTATATGAAAGTATTATCAATAGAAACAGCTCTTTATTTTAAAATAAATGGTAAAAACAGATTTCGTAATTTCGTTATCATTTTTCACCAAGAAAAAAATAGTCAAAATGTTGGCATTATATCGCTCGCCGGCCGTTCATCAGTGCCTGTCTAGGCGTGATTGAGGGCGGACGTACGTCGTTGCTCCGCAAAATCCCCCTCCACCCCCGCATGTACGTTTTCGCAAAAGTACAAAGTATTTCGTATTCCAAACTCAATCGTTCAAACCATAGACATACTAGTAAGAAACCGCAAACAGGTTACTGACAAGGTAACATGACGGAGCTTACGAGTGGCAGGCATCGCGAAAAGCGTACGCACACTAATATAAATATGTCAAAACGACACACTAAGAATTAGATAAGAAGTGTAAGTAAGATAGCACATCTAATCGCAAGCGCGAAATAGAGATAAACATATACTCTCTGGACCGAAGCGCATTGTGACATCATGCTGACCGTTTCACAAACAATAATTTGACTCAGATGCGACATGATCACATTGTCTGTCTTGAGTAAATTCAATTCGCCTCAAAGTAAATTTGATTAATTCATTTAAGGTAGGGAAATAAAAAGTCGATGAGATTTATTTATAACATTTATTAAAAAAGTACATTTTTGTACATATTGTTGTACATTACATTACAAAACTGTGCGCTGCGGACCCACCGTAGCCCTGGCAATACCCCTGGGGGTATGGTGGGTCTTTTAAAGCTTAACCGTACTCCTGGCTGAAATGCTCGTAGTGTTATACCAACGTGCTACGTGGACATTAAACTGAACAGTGTTATCTCTCGTATGATAATGACTTACTACTTACGTTTTTGTATTTTTAGACAAGCGAAGACAAGCGCTAGTACGATGATATAGTCCAACAAGGAGATAAATTAGAGAATAAAACGTTTAGGTATTACTGCTAATGGTTATAATGCTTTGTATATTATAGGTATAATCTGTGGTACTGTTGAAGATCCGTCATCATCATCATCCTTGCGCTGTCGAATCATTCCCACTAGTTCTATTGAACAGTTCTATGATAGAACTAGTGATACTTTTTTCCCACTAGTTCTATTAGCACAACTTGATGAGAAGAATAGAACTAATGGGAAACAGTTATAGGAAATTTACCACTAGTTCTATGTATGTTTTACAGGGGTAGTGTCACAACATCGCACTCACAAATCCGAATAAATATGTATTTATAAAAATGTGTTAAACGAATGAACATCTACAAAACAATTGAACGTATACAAAACAAATGAACGTCTACAAAACAAATGAACGTCTACAAAACAAATGACTACCAGAAAGTGATCAGCTATCGATAGTGATTGCAAAAAACAGGTGCATTCGATTTTCGACCTTATTGACAATTCATGACAAACTTTTTTTGTTTTTCTCGCTTTCTGGCAATATAAGGGTAATAAAATTATAAATTCTGACTAATGTCAATTAGGTTGAAAATCGCATGCATCTGTTTTCTGCAATCACTATCGATAGCTGATCACTTTCTGTAAGTCATTTGTTTTGTAGACGTTCATTTGTTTTGTAGGCGTTCATTTGTTTTGTAGACGTTAATTTGTTTTACACATTAAACAAATGAACGTCTACAAAACATATTTATTCGGATATATGAGCGCGATGTCGTGACACTACGGATCATTCCCAGTAGTTCTATTGAATACCCTTGTAAAAACATACATAGAACTAGACTGGGACATTTCCTATTACTTATCCCATTAGTTCTGTTCTCCTCATCAAGTTGTGCTAATAGAATTAGGACAGTTCTATCATAGAATTGTTCAATACTACTACTATACTGGGAATGATCCCACAAAATAGTAGAACTTGAAATTAATGAACTGAAATTAATAAACTAATTACACAACAATATTATCTGGGAGTTCGGTTAAGCTTTGAAAGACCCACCATACCCCCAGGGGTACTGCCAGGGGTACGGTGGGTCGGCAGCGAAAACTGTGCAGTACAATCTACTTAGTTGTTTAATACTAAAAGGAGAAAAACAACAACAAGTGAATGGACTTTGATCATCCGTCAATGTTTGTAACTTACGTATGATTTTGTATTTCTATAATAATAATATATTGTGTTGATTCAGCCTCAAATCACTTTTATTACTTGACAAAAACACACATCAATATTTTATTATTACGAATGTCCCATCTGGATACTTTGTTTTTTAGTCTTTGAACACGCACACACAATACTGCTTCTTTTTTACACTCGCTAAATGCCAATTTTTTATTCACTCTATTATTTGTGATACTGAATTTATTATAAATTGAAAATAAAACGTTGTAATATTGTAATACTCATGAATGAGAAGTGATTCCATAACTTTTAGTCATTTTCCTACTATAGTTTAACTACTTTAGCAAAATCTCATTACACACGACGGCATTTTCAAATGTAACATACACACACGCGAGTAAAAGAGCGAGCGCTTCCGGCGTACGCGACTAAAGCCAAATGAGACATTTAGAAAAAAAAACGTTTGTCATGAATTTGTCAGTTTTTAATGTGCCACTTTTGAAGTTCGCATAACTCATCTACGGTTTTTTTACGCTGCGCTGTGGCACACGCACACACGAAACCCCCCCTCCCCTCCCCCCGCTCACTCGCTGACGCCACCGCCGTGTTTTTGTTTTTGCGGGGGGTAAGGTCGAGCTACGCACTGTACTGCAACCTCGCCTTAAACAAAAATTGGAACTTACAAAAAATTTTTGAAAACATCGTCAGACTAAGTTTGATTCATGGATCATTGAGTTATTTTAAATAAAGATTTATTTTATATATACATAAACTCGCGTTTTATATATACAGATGTATATGTAAAACGCACAGCCAAAACAGAAATTTGGCATATATGTTACACAGGGATCGTTAGATTTTCCGAAATTCCCACAGGATCGGGAAGAAATGGTTCAATAAAAAAAAAAAACATGTGCGCGCATAGCTGCGGGCATCTTCTACTCCTGTACAGTATAAAAGAAAGATCCAATATATCTACAAATATCTTTCGTTATCCAACAGCTTGAATTTTTATTTCTTATCCAATCTTCTGATTTAATCAGTAGGATACATTATGATTCTGGTATATCTGCTGCTTTGAATATTTGTCAGCCGTTTGAAGGTACACCAGCTGACAATTATGCGAAGTTACTAAATACGATTAACTGTTAACCTAATGAGATTTCTTCAATTGTCTTGAATTTATGACAACAAGCTGGTTTTCTGATGTAAATTATTACTGACAGAAGGAATACAGTATTAATTAATGCAGATTCATCAAAACTATATACCAATACCAGTCTAGTAATAATAATTCATCTAAACTTAGAATCTGAACATTAAATCAATCAATGTAATAAAATCTGAGATATTGATGCACATCATAAATGATCTTTATAATCCTAGATAGAGATTTGGAGTTAATTATTATATGGCTGTTGTTTTTTTTTCAGACATGATGAGAAGTGAAAATCTAAAAACAAATCAAGTTTTCAACAGAATTGCGTTTCATTTATTAATAGACATTAAAGAAATCACAGGCAAACTTTAAGTGATTGTGGTGTCACACACTTCGCAGCAATATATCCGTGATTAGGATCTCAAATAAACGCACAACGAATACAAATAGTATAGAAATAACCACCTTACGATATCCGATCATAGCCGAGTTGGTACGTAGGTATTGATATCTTAAAGGTAATATGATATTTATTTCACAATTGATATCGTTTCGAGTAGGCTTCGGCTCGGTTATAATCGTGTGAACTAGAGCGATATAAGGTTATGGTAAACTTCATGCTGAGAATCAATGGTAAGAGTCTCACAGAACATCCCTGCGCAATGTAGAGAAAATCTATACCACTCTGTTTTTATTAAGAAGAAACAGTTTACGTTTGTATCATCTTCAAACTGACATTAATCACATAAGTATTTTTTTTATCCGAAAATACATGCCTTACTACGCTGGTTCATTAGTTACATAAACCGGTTAATGTGTGGGTTATTATTTAAACAGAGGTACATACTTATCTACCTCCTTTGCCCGGAGTTTCGACCGGCGTAAATCGGTTTTGGTTATAAGCAGTAGAGAAGAGAGACCAATTATAAAGTTTGAAGCAACTCCACCTGCTGGTTGTGTTCCTCGTTACTACTTTATAGTGGTTATAAATCATACTCCACTGTGAAAAATATTTTATTGCCAGTTTCCTTCAGGTTTGCTTTTATATAAATATATTTATTGTGAAACATTGTTATGAAGAACTTATTAATTCGATATTTACCTTTGATTTATGCATATTATACCAAGTTAATGGCGATATAAAATATATGCAGTAAGCTTTATAGCAAACGTGTGACTAGAAACTAAACTGTGTTTTGTTCTTTGAAGCCAAGGTGCAGTTTATAGTTACTTATTAAAAAGAGAAACGTAACATAGCACAACCGCATTCAATCTATACATATAATAAGACGGTAAAAAAAGTGTCCTGTTAATTGAATAGTCCAAAAAAGAAACTCAGGGAGGCTAAGAAACAGTAATAGAGCAAGATTCTAAAAAAAATCTTTGTCGGTTTGTCTGTTTGTACACGCTAATGTCAGAAGTTACTGGCCGAATTTGAATGAAACTTTTTTTGTTATATTGCTATTAGGTCTGGGCAACATCTAGGCTATAATTGATTTTGGAAAGTGGAACACCTGATGCAGAACCACAACAGCCCAGTGAAACTATAAGACATAAAAAATTGCAGTTTAGCAAAAAACATTACGCCTGGTGGGCATTTTCTGATGACATATTAAAATTCGAAGATCTCGAACATCTGATGTGGAAGTCCAAGAGCCCAGGTTCACTGTAACATATACAGACTTTTCGTCTTTGGAAAAGTTGTTCAGTCTGATGAGCCTTTTCTGTTGACTAATAAAAATCGAAGATCTGAAACTTCTGATGAGGTACTATAAGACCCCATCTGCACTATAACATTTACAGACTTGACGGCGGCTTAGTAGTAGTTGTCCAGTATGATGAGGATTTTTTGTTGAGAGATCAATATTTATAATTCTTCGTTCAATTAAAGACCCTAGGAAGGACATTGGATTATTTTTATCACAATAACCGACATCCACGCGGGCGGAGCCGCGGGCGACAGCTAGTTAAAAATAAAAGTGACCATTAGAGCCATTAGGTACAGCCCTCGGGCTCCCGAAAAAAGTACCTAAGAGTTTTTTCGCCCTGGATGATTTTAGATTTTTTTCCACTATTACTTCTTTTTGTAGTATCGCTAGCGGACTGAAACATACAGAGAGTCATAGACTTCTTTCTCTTAGCGTTATCCCAGTTTCAATCTGGGGTCCGCTAACTAGTCTAACCCGATTTGGCTGAATATTAGCTTTTCCACAGAGCGACTGCCTGTCTGACCTCCGCAACCCGAAGGGATAGCGATATTCCATGGTTTAGACTAGTGTCAGTTTATTTAGAAGGTACTGACGCCCTGTAACGACTGTCAAAGATCTTCATGACAACCGGGACCGACGACGGCTTAACATGCCCTCCGAGGCACGGGACACGCGATAATTAACAATTCAATTCAATACGCACATAACTCCGAAAAGTCATTGGTGCGCGCCGTGGATTCGAACCCGATACCCTCTGCATGGCAGTCTGTTTGTATATCCACTCGGCTATCGCTGCCTTTAGAGAGTCATAGACTATGTTATAAATATTCGACAATGTGATACGTTCATTAATACTAATTCGATGTTGTCACGAAATATTATCTTGTCGGAAATTTTTTGTTTGGCATAAAAATGCAAATATTCGTTAAATGTTAAGTACAATATTTATTAGTTATTTTGTTTATTGCAGCTTGGTTTTAAAAATCTAATTTGCATTAATATTTTAATAGAATAACTTTACAAACGCGCAGTTACATAAGAGGTTTCGATCAATTAGTTTGTGATATGATTTAAATGAAGTTGATATAAAAATTATTTCTAATATCATAAATTCTGTCACAGACGTGACGAGACTTTTCGAAGTGTTAATCTTGATATTTATTTAATGTGGTGCCACGCAAGTAATTAAAATATCTGATAAGTCATCAGTATGTAGCAAAAAAAGGTAAATTAAGGTGGATCAATATACATATTAAAAATAACTGTATGTATGTACCTACATACAAGGGGACGTATCGAAAATAACATATGTATATGTACGTTTCTTTCGATCCACTTCAACTAACATTTTGATAAAATTGCTAAGTTTAAAGATACTTGTATTTAATTTATCATCACATCATTTCAGCCTAGAGACGTCCACTGCTGCATAGTTAGTGCGAGATCGGACGCCCAGCGTGCGCTTGGCGTTCACTCTGTAGTACAAAGTGAACGCCGGGCGTACGCCGAACGGACGCCAAGCGTACGCTCGAGGAACGGTCATGACTACTCATGACCAATGTGAGGGAGGCCTAGTTCAGCAGTGGACCTTTTTTGGCTGCCATCATGATGACGATTGCAATGAACGCGTAGGTGCGTAAGGCTTAGATTACGACTAAAATCATCTAGGCTTACCAGAACAGTAAAATGGATATAATTACATCGTCATTAGTTACATTGTGAGCATGTGTTATTCTAAAGATAGCTAAAATAAATATTTACACTGAGCACACGAGAATTTCGACATGTGGGACGGGGATTCGGCGATCATTGATCCGATAGTTCGATCAGTCAGTGGACTAATTAACGACAACCTAAGGGCTCACATAATTTTATTTTATTTTATTTTCTTTGAGATAACAAACAATTGCGTAATGTGCTTAATGCGCTATAATGCGCACAATAACACATAATGCGCTTATCACAAGTCTTATGACGAAAAGAGCAGAAGAATTTGGAGACTATTTTTGTTTTTAGAAAGATTTCTCTCAAGTAGGGATGAAATTGGTCTTCTAATTCTATGTGATGCTATTGGATGGAATCTGGCGGAATCCTGGAAAACGGTAAAGTATGCGAACTGCGATTTACGTGGACCGGTCCCTACGGGATGTCGACGTACAAGAAGGTTTAAGTGGGTAGATCCCAACGTATGCAGTCTCACATACCCCTTTTGCTCTGCTCTAAAAGGCGGAGGATGAGCCTATAATCTGGGTAAGAAACTGTACACAGGTATATCCACGTAACTAAAACTATCTTAAAAATATTCTTTAAAATAGCCAAGCAATCATACGCGTAATGTTGGTCAATTCACATGTTTCAAATTATTGCGAAAACTCAAATACCTGTAAATATAAAACATTAATATAATAATATTAATATAATACATTTATTACAATCACTCCTTTTTTATTTCATATGAATCTTACGAAAGATCGAAGCAAAAACATAACGAGAAAAATGATAGGCTTTTAAAATTCTTATTCAGAAAAACGCTGAATGTTGTTTGAAAAATGGCTGTGCTATTATTAAACACACATAAAATATTATATGTAGGAATATGCACACGTTTATGAGTTTATTAGATCTTACCTCGTAAAAAGCTTAACTGGTATAAATCTCCTATTATAATTCTAGCTTCTATTACTGAACTAATTGGATTTTAAGTGTAGGTATTGCAAAATGAATCTTATTAGGTACAACGCTGCTTAAGACCTTATTTTTTATTATGCGAATTATATGTCAAATATACATTATTTTAATAGCCATACATACATGTATACACTAATGGTCAACATACCTGCCAATTACGAAAGTTATTGATTTTTAAAACGATGATTAGATGCCTTTAACTACTAAGCAGGTATCTTTAGGCTTGAAAAATGTTAAAAATGACATTAATGATTTTTTCTTCATCTAAATAATAATTGAAAATTTAAACAAAACCAAATTAAAAATGTGTAATTATACGTAATAAAAATATGATGGAATGCAAAAATAAATACTTATTATTTGAAGTAAGTTTATGCCAGACCATACATAGACTCACGCCTGTTGCCCGGAGGGATAGGCAGAGACTACGGAACGTCATTTGCAACGATCCTGATATATCTCTCTTGCTTTATTCACTCCCATCAGATTCCTCATGCATGCTCTTCTTCCTAACAACGAACTTAATCAGAAGTATATTGGAGGAGTTGGAAAATGAATAATCCACTTCCCTCCTTAACAAAGCGGGAGACAAGCAACGAAGAGATATAGTGATGAGAAAAGATAAGCACCACGGACATGAGCATTAAGGGGGCCTAAATTGGGAACTATACCTGTTTCCAGTAATATGTATGGCAGAAACGCCTAAACGCACGGAAATTCGTCCTACTTGCCACAAGATCCGTATAGTAAACTACTCCAGAAGTTACCTCTAATTCGTTAAGCATGATATTACGTTCAATTTGCCAAAGACTACACTCCCATAGAATGTGATTAGCAGATTGTCTGAGCCTATGTATTTATGTACTTTAAACCTTTACATGTAATCATCAGCCTGCCGTAGTTTACTGCTGGTTAGGCCTCTCCGATGGCACGCCACACCCCACTGAGCTCGATTTTCAGCTCTACGTGTCCAGCTGCTGCCAGCCACTTTGCTAGTCAAATTGTTAATTCAATTTTAATGGTTTCATTACATAATAGAATGGCAAATATACTTGTTGTAAAAATATGGGCTAAGGACAAATGACCTATGCATTTGTTAGCTAAATTGAACAAGTTTCTTTTAAAATACTTTCGTACAATCTCAATAATGTTTGAAATGCAAATCACTAGAAAATCATTGTTAACGGCACTTCACCATTCTGGAGCAAGTGCAGTTAGCTACCGATTCGAATTATCCATTATTCATGAACGAAAAATTAATTCCAAATATGTTTTATCTCAAATTGAGTCGGATTACACCACAAAGTAGAAAATCATATTTAAATCAATATAGGTATTTATAATATTTTTTAAACCTTATGTTAACGTGTAATAGTTGAAAGGTTAGGTAATACAACCAATATAATCGGTGAAATAAGTATCGACATTTTGACTTACGAATTTTTAAAACGCCTGCTTGCCGACTCCATCGGATGTGTCTACTAAATGTCAAGGTTTAAAACTCGTTTTAAACGATGGTGATACATCTATGGTGCTATCCGATGTCGATTTATCTATATCTGCATCAATTAAAATATTTATAGTTATATACAAAATATCTTTTGGTAGAAAACTATAAACACTTTACAAAATTGAAATTGGATTTCTACAGATTGATGTTCCATAAATTAATAAAGGTACGCATAACTTGGTTTATGCAATAACCGCTTTCGTGATTGAGTGGTTTAATCAGTTTTTAATTTGTTACTTATACGTGGGTTATTCACATGGATGATCTTATCAACATCTCGGTGGTCGATTGCTAAGTGCCTAAAACATTATTTTTTGGATTTGTCTGTCTAAGGAAAATAAATATAATGTAAAGGATCCCAGTAAAATAATTTGTATTATTTTTGTACATTTATATCACAAGTTATGTTTATCGCTTCTAGGCATACAAAGCCTTTTGACTACGCAGACAACAGCCATACGTATGATCTGTATAATCCTTTAATTTAAAAAATATTTTACAAGCTACAAGGCAAACGTAATAAATGTCTTTGTAAATAAAAATGATAAAAATATTTTGGCGGCAGATTCGTCGTTCTTTTTGCATCATTGTGGTATAAATAAGTAAATGCAAAGACTAAGTGGTTTGTTTTTTAAAAACATGTCTTCATTTCAACGCCGTTTGGACGCAACATTTTTCGTATAATATATTGATACTAAATTATAAATGAATCATTATAATTTTCATAATCTATGATTGACTTTGAAATCATGTAGATTTACATACTTACGAGAATATTTTATTTATTTTTATTTCTAAATTATTCTGACGGAATTTTATAGTAGGAATATTAAGAAGTCGAATTAAATAAAGGGGACAGTAATTTGAAATTACCATTGTTATTTTTAGTTTACGTTATATACTATATTACGTTATATGTTATATACTTACGAAAATAAAACTGATTAATACATCTAGTTAATAAGTTAATATTGTGGATTTCTGTTTAAATAGCAAAAGCTAATTGTTGAAAATCAATATTGTTTTTTCGTGATATGTAAAAATACCATACTTTTGATTTTCATATCCATTATTTCGACATCATTGCAAAATACCTTTATGTGCAACATATTTATATTGAAATACGTGTACAATAGGTAGGGGAGACCGGGTATGGTTGTCTCACGGGTAGGTTGTCACAGTGGCCATAACAGATAACCGAATGGCCGAATAGGTCTATTAAACGGTGTGGTAGAACCGAGAGAGCAACAACTCACTCGTTATGACGTGAGTCTGCTGCGACATGCCATGGCGTTGACACGTGTCAACGCCATGGCATGTCGCAGCACATTTATATTTTTCGCACAGTGAAAGTAAATTTTTGTACTTCTGTGTCGAGCCCCGTAAGTATAAGATTACTTTTTATATCAGTAATCTTTCAGTTTATTTATGAGAATAAGCAGAACCAAGACAGAGTATATGTTCTGTGACTTTGGCGGTCTCTCCAGTCCTATACCGGTTACACTCGGCGGTACACCTCTACCAGTATGCTCCGATTTTCGCTACCTAGGTTCACTCCTGCAAGATGACGGCGAAATTGATCGGGATGTTAGGCAACGAATCAACGCAGGATGGATGAAATGGCGACAGGTCTCAGGCACAATTTGCGATCACAAAATGCCTGTGAAGTTAAAAGGCCGCATGTATAAGGCGGTTATAAGGCCTGTCGTACTGTATGGAGCTGAGTGTTGGGCTACAAAGAAGATGGATGAGAAACGATTGCATGTTGCTGAGATGAGAATGTTACGATGGATGTGCGGAGTGACAAGAATGGACAGAATTAGGAATGAATACATTAGAGGTAGTACGAAAGTAGCGCCCAATGATGAAAAGGTAAAAGGGAGTCGATTGGCCTGGTATGGACATGTTATGCGAAGAGATGAGATGTACGTAGGTAAGAAAGTGATGAATATGCATGTAGAAGGACGAAAAGGGAGAGGGCGGCCAAGGAAAAGATGGATGGACTGTGTGAGGATGGATATGAAAGAGAAAGGGATAAACGATCGGATGGCTGGTGACAGAGAAGTATGGAAGCGAAGGACATACTGCGCCGACCCCAAATAAATTGGGACCAGGGCAAGACAATGATGAATCTTTCAGTTTATTTGGGAACGATAGATACGTGTTTCATGATATCGAAATAGAGTGTTTTAAATATACATTTATTTAAAGTTATATTGGAGAGTATTTTTCCAAAACCTGCTCTGGGGTTGATTGTCTCACATTTTCGGTTGTCACATATGACACAGGATGAATGTTGACTTAATTAGTGTTGTGAAACTTTGAAATTTATACATGTTTATTTCGGTACTAAAATAAAGACATTCTAAGTAATGGGAAATGGCTATTCAGAACATGAACAACATGCTAAGAAATTATCAAAACATGTCTTGAGTGTGAAGAAAGAAAAGACAAATGTTTATAAAAGTAGTAAATAAGAAGAACTCTCTTGACAACAGTAGACCAAAAAAGAAGATGAAGATATTTGCTTAGTCTGCTTGTCCCCATACTCAGCTAGCATGTCTGGAGAAGTTTGAATCCAATGCTAGGATTAAAAATTATCGGCCCATGAAGCATTCACGCCGGGTCTACCAAATATAATTTGCCAGAATTATTAGAAAATAATACTTTTTTTGAATTTAAAAGTGTAATTTTTTATAAACTACCCATAATTTCGTATGTGACTACTTACACCAGACATTGTGACAACCATCCCAGACCCGGGGTTAAAAGTCTCATTTATCTTTATCACAAAAACATCAAATAATTTATCAACAGATAATTCTAGAGAAAAGTCTTTTATTAATCTTATATTACAATAAATACACTATCTTTTGGTATACAAATGTCATTCCTAAACAGTGGACTTTGGCAGTTATATAAGAAAATAAAAAAATGTGACTTTCATCCCCGGTCTCCCCTACCTATTCTATCTGCTGTCTGTTTTTCAGTACTCAAGTATAATGTAATGAGTAATGACATAACCCAGACCTAATTTACATGTTCACATACATTAGTATTGTATTATTTTATTGCAGTGTGTCCGTGGCCGGTGGATCAAAGACAAGAACCGGAAGACACTAAGGCCGAATGACGTCACAGCACACTATGAGCGAAATACTAGATTTATAACGCGGCAACACACAATTTATCATAGATTATATTAATTTATCATGAGATGGTTATGGCATCCTGCAGTGTGATCTAAGTGTGCGGGGGCGGTGAATAAAGATTATAACATATAATATATGTACTAGATTATTTTAGTTCACAATAGATTGTATTCTTTATGGCCGGATTGAGGGTACCTGTCTACATGTCTTGTTAATAATGGCGTGAACGAGGATAGAGCTTGGATTATAAAGTTGACTTTTCTTACACAGTTCGACCTAAAGATTAGGAAGATAATTCTTAGTCGTTGCCAATACGCAATCAAATACCATGTAGACGGGATGTAACTAGTATTGGTTGGAAGTGATCAAGTTGAATGTCAGTGTGTCAGTGTAGATTATATTTAAACGCCAAAAAAGGCAAACGCAATTACTTATTGAACGTTACGTTCCTTGATCATCAAGAGCAACTATTTTCAACCCTTACGAAAATGTTATTCGTAGCAAATCGCGGGATAAACAGTAAATTAATTTATAATTCCAAGTGTGTTACAAAGCAATGCACACAGACACAGCGCAGCTCAGCCAAGATCTGTCTGAGACACATGCAACTTTACTATTTTGTTTATACTTTGAAACAGAAGCCCCTTTGTGCAAACTACGTTCCCTAATAGAATTTTTAATAAGGTATATAGCTACGTTCATTTTACAAACTCATTGTGCCCGTATTTTTATAATTACGAAGTTTATTCGAATGAATATTAATAAATTTTTTGTTGTAAATAGTCTGACGATATTAACTTTTGACATTATAAATATTTAATTATGCATTATTAAGTTGAAGGTGTAATAACCTCAAAGTGTTGTGATTGTGACTAACAGTTATAAATTGCTTATATGTTGTGTTGCACGTTTGTTAGGAAATTTACATTTATTTGTCACTTAAAATGGTCAAATACAACATTATAAATGAAACAACCATTTATTATTGACGGATGAAATAAATGAGGAATCGATTCAAATTACCTACATTTAAATGAGGAACAGGGGGTATTTAGGTTTTTAAATGAAATCAGAATCATATTGATTAATATTAACTTTACCCAGTCAGTAAGTAGCTGAAAGTACCTATACAGAATGAAGACCTAAACTGTCTAAAGATGAACAAAAACATCATTCAAATTTCAAATATGCTCTGAGTATTGCTCACGCGAACGATGGCTGCAAAATCGATATCAACAAACACGTTATTTATTACATAAAAAGCCAGGAATGTTCCATCCATAGAAGCACATTTGATAACTTGTTATTAAGCAGCCATAAGTCCACAGACAAACGTCGCTATTTTTATAACAGACACGAATGAGGACTTACACTTCCTGTTTCTAACACAAACACATTATGCCTGTGTTCATTATAAATTCGAATTACGAAGGTGCTTGTGCCGTCACTTGGTGCGCACATATATTCATAAAGCTCGTGTCCGCCCCAATCGAGTGTAATTTACTTTTACAACGAGCCTTTATTTTTTAATCAAGAAAATTCTTACATTGCTAATTGCTCAATTCATTGCCCGCTCAAAAGTCTCCGTGTCTCATAAATTGCCACAATTCCTTCAATTAGAGATCGACGGATAGCGTCCGCGTATATAATTTATATACGAACTGCGACAGGCTGGCATTAACCACAGTAAGGTCGATGCAATGGAGTGATGAGATCATTTCGCCGAGCGATCAAATTTACAGCATCTAAGTCGAGGTTCAAGATCGAACGCACACGACAGGAATGAAACAGAAACATTTTATTGGGACGTTATAAATGTTCATGGGTGACTCACTAACTCAGAGATATTTATGAATAATAAATTATTTCATTGCATTGACGTCGGTGCGGCCGAGCTGCATGGGTACAACATTTAATATGCAGCGCAGAACAATTTAAATTATAGGTTGTAATTCTAATTAGCTGTCATTCGCGACGCAGGTTGCAGAAATCCAGGCCCGAGACGAGAGAGACGACAAGAGTCTAACTTATTATTTTTAAGTGCAGATAAGCGTGGAAATAATTGCAATTATAGTACAAAGAAATGACCCATTGAAAGGTCCATGGTTCATTGCGTACATTGAAGTAGGGAGACATGATGCTTCATTAAGTTATCGACTTATTGTAATAACTACCACTGGCGTACCATTATTGAACCGTCGTGATCTGCCTTCTAATTATAATGTACCTACTGGGCCCACGCTCCAAGACAATTATTAAATTTTACAATGATTAATTATCTTATCATATTATTAATGTAGTCATGATTGACCATAATCGCCCGCTCGGCGCTCGTGGTGAACTGTCTAGGTAATGGGCCCATTTTGATCTTACTTTGAGAAATTATTGCACATTTCGTTTTTTTACGCAGCCACGAATGGCGCTATAAATAATTGGCGCTAAGTGTAAAATATGTATCAATTTAGAAGCCACAAGGTTGTTACATTGATATTCTGACTCACAGCAAAAGACGATAAGCAAGGTATCAAACTATCAAAGTATAGTTCTCAAAATGTGGTCGCTCTATTTGTAACTAGGTAATCGCTTCAAGATTCTGCAAGCGTGATCAACAATCTTCCTTTTATAATGTTTCCCATCGCCATTTTGTATTCACAGTGTTTGAAAACCAGCATGTAGATATCGCCCTGTGGGCAGAGAAAATTTTATATAATTTTTGTATCAATATTAAAATAAGAAGAAAGAAACCAGTCTGTTTACTATTCGTATTCGATAAAATAAATATTCGGGTTTGATTTTGAAAGTAACAAAACATGTGGCCTTCAAGGACAGCGTTCTATTTGTCATTAACATCGAGCTATGGTGGAAAGCGACCGACGAAATTGAATACCAAATGTAATATATAAAGGCTGTAATTTATTACAGTGAATTGCAAATTTACATATTGTTTAAATTCTAAGAATATTCTTTAGAAACAAATATGTTTGTTTTGTATTTCATAAGTGATTGAGGTTTTTTTTATAAATTGAAAAAGAACAAGCGTATTTGAATTAAAGTAAAAGCATGTATGAATACGAAACAAAACATTGATTGCCTTGACTTTTACTGAAGTATATTATGGTAAACGTTGATATTATAATAATCATGTATTAAGTTACACAAAAAGAACTTCCTTTGGAGGTAGTCCACGATGCCCAAGTATTTGACATTTAAACCTAACCATAAAACCGCTTATTTTTTTAATTATTATACAGATTATAATCTTCCTCTTTAATTCGAACGCCGCAGTATAATAGTGTTATGCTAATTAGTAATAGGTATAAATAAAATGTGTTTGTTTCTTTATTTTTAAATTGAATATAACCAACGACCTTTTGATTAAATTCTGTGATAGACGGAATAAGTAAATGTCATTGGTTAAATGAAGTGGATGATGAAGTGTACATAATCAAATCACATTTTATCTAGTGATATAGTTGCAAAATGTGCGAAAAATCGTGTTTATGTAACTTGTAACTTATTCAAAAAGAGATATCAAGTATTATTGCCATACTTTAGTTTTGGAAATTGACTGTAGTTTATTGAATTAGGCGTTATTTGTGTGGCACTCCATTGTTTAATAATAGAAGGAAAGAGGAACCTATCACACACTCTCGGGTTGAAAGGAAAGAGGAACCCACCACGCACTCTCGGGTTGAATCATTTTTCATCAAAGAAGTTTCTTATTGTCATCGTTTTTCTATTGCAATAGTTGAGGGTCTATCCGAGGGTGCGCGAGCGTGTTGGGTTCCTCTTTCTTTTAATTAGTATAAGTGTCATATTGGCTAAATTACTGTGTCCTAGTGTAGCCGCTTATTACCAAAAATTTCATAGCAGACAAGTCAATACCGTTCTGTTTTACGTCACTGGTTTTTATAGCAAACAATCATATCGAACATTTAAAGTTCCAATTTTGAATTTTTCACAACTTAGGCATTCAACTGTTCATTGACTCGAGTGACATTCTAAAGTGGTAGGTAAATGTTAAAATTCACACGGTTTTACATTTTCATTGTGTTCCTGCGCTAGCTGTTATTGTAACAAAGAAACTATTTCGATAATACCTAAGTGCTAATTTCGGTTGTGTAGGAACGCTCCAGTTTTCAGAGGAACTGTTCACCTTTGTAATTTGTCCTTGTTACTTTTTGAATACTTATTAATTTTGATGTTCATTGTACAATTTAGGGTTTGCTAGCTTCTGGCTACGACTCTTGAAGCGATATGTATGCTTATGCACGAATTTTGATGAAATTTTCAGCAATATAGCTTTATATTTATGAAAATTGCATCAAAATTCGTTCAATCGTTTTTGCGTGTAAGAGTAAGAGCCATTAAAATATTCTCACAAATTTTGTGTTAGTAAAAGAGTTGTAGGATAATACGATTAGCCCAGCAAAGTCTGTAGACTTATCATAATCAGTAATCATATAAGCTGAGTTTCTAAAATTCCAATCTACTTGAGTTGCATTAGTTCTTATAATATAATGCACGTGTTCACTGGACGATTTATTGATTAGCCCGGCTGCCATGGTTGGTGTTGCCACTAATCAATATTACGGTGGGTGTGTTCGACTGCAGTTCCGTTCCGATAAAAACGGACCTCCTTATATAGATTGTTCTCCTGGTACGTATGAACTAAAGCTGCAAACATTTCGATCAATATTTTTTTTTGTTTGGAAATTAATTCGTCGTTAAACATATTAAGGAAGAATATCTACTTAAGTATATCATTATTAGAACATTTATTTACAGTATATATAAGGCAGAATATTATAAATACTTACAGTTACGAGATTTTAAACATACATACATACATAGACTCACGAGTCACGCCTGTTTCCCGAAGCGGTAGGCAGAGACCACGGGACGCCATTTGCAACGATCCGAACGAGACGAATGTGACCTGATGAGAGTGAATGAAGCAAGAGTGATATCTCTCATGCTTCATTCACTCTCATCAAATTTCTCATCCATGCTTTTCGGTTAAAGGTACCCTTACTTCTAACCTGCCCTGTTTTTAAGAATGTCTCCAATCTGGTCATAGAACGTCCGCCTAGGTCTTCCCATTCACACTTGCCTTTTATAACTTCTTGGTCAGTCTTTCGTCATTCATCCTCTCCATGTGTCCAAAGTATCCTAGCAAACCTTTTTCAATGGTTGTCACTACATCTTCTTTTACCCCACAACACTCTCTTATCAGCACAATTCTTTACCTACTCTGTCGGGATTTTAAACAAAGCGTAAAAAGTATTTTGGAACTATCATTCAACGAAATATCCTAACAAGAACAATAATAAACATAGCGTGTCGGTTTTACCTATAGCAAATTCATTCAACTGATTAGGTTAATATATGCTAATAATTGTGCGTGATGTGTGAGGTGAGGTATAATTGCCACTACGAAAACAAACAATTAACTTAAAAGTTATTGATACAATAGACTTCCATTCTTATTTAAATTATCGTAGAAAACATACAGTAATAGTGAACCAAAATTACAAATATATTTATGCAGATTACACAAAAAGTTTGGTCTAAGGCAATTAAATTTTCTTGGACACAGCTCGGCATAATTCAACCACAATAAAATAATTTAAATTAAGCATAGACATAAAAGCTTTGCCGTATGAGATTCTAAAAAAACTAATTCGAAATGGCGGTAATTTAGTAACACGGATCGGAGAAGCAATTATGTGAAGTAATATTGTAATTTGCGATGTTATTGAACGAGTTCGTTCATTTTTATCAAGATTACGCGTTAGCATTTATTTTTGTATAAAATCCAACAGTATGATTACAAAAATCTTACTACTGACTAGCCCACTGGCTATAAGTACTTAGCTACAGGTACTTTACTTTCTTATTTTGTAAAGGCATCTTGAAGTAAATCTTGTGCCAAGGACTCTACAAAAATGCTATGAATCAAAAAGTACATCTAACCAAGTACAAGTAATCTGAATGTATCTAAATAGATACATTCAGATTCGGAACTACAATTGGCGGATCACAGTTATCTCGTTTGGAGATTGAACCCACAATATTCAGCGTAGTTAAAATTATAAATACCTACTTAATAGGTATATATAGCAAGTAAGTAGGTAGCTAAAAAGCAATAATCGTGTTCCATATTTTAAACGAGGCCATTATTTGATGTGGTAAATTATAAATGATTAAGTTTTAGTCATTAAATTATTTAACTGCATTGATTGGTAATGTATCCTTGTGATACTAATTATATTTTATACAAACGAGCTATTTGTCCCCGGATGCAAACAGATAGACGGAAATTACTTTATCAACCACATTATAAACATTACAAAGTGAATTAATTAAAAAAAGCATACCTAAACTTTTCTCTTATATTCGATCGATTTTGTGCGTATAAAAACTTTAATTAAGTATGTTTGAAGTTAAAATTAAATAAGTTAACTCAGGTATAACAAATAAATAAAATAATAACATTTCTTGGTCAGTACTTGAATATAATACTTCTGTAAGTTTGTGCATAATTTACAACCTATAGTGTTGTCTAGTGTCATACTTGATTACAATGCAATGATACATTCTCAGAAAAAGTACTAATTTAAAAAGATATTCATCGTTGGCTTGTGTGGATTGTGCCAAAGAGAACCACTTCAAAGCGTCGTTATGTAGCAAGGAAACAAATTGATTCGAAACAAGATTATAGGATTTGTAAGGACACCTTAGTACGCCTAAGTACTTAATTTTATCGTCGTTGGCAATACATAAAAATTCTTAAGTACTTACGTACCTACAAGTGTTTTTATTCATATTATTACGAGTCAATGTCGTCGAGGACGAAAATATCGTTGTTGCACCATTATTATAAGTCCTTGCTCTTTACTTTGTCGAGTTAATGGTAGAGCTGTATGAATAGGTACCTATAATACGTTGTGCGCTAAAACAATAAATGATTACACGTGTTTGAAAAGGATAAAAAATTGGACGTTAATACTTGTACAAATTTATATGACAAAATTCTAATATCTAATCATACTTATATAAATAAAATAGGCTAGCAGGTGGGTGGCAAAAGTTTGGCAGAATGCTAAGAGCCCGAGACCGTCAAGGGTTCAGACTTGAAGAGGCATCCTCTCAAAAGCAGGCCCATTTTCTCTACGCATGACAGGCAATCGGAGTGCCTCCTTCTCCAGGCTTTTCCCCTGTAGACAACTCGAAAGCGACAGAGTCTGTATGCTCATCAATTTCCTAATGGAACTCAAACGCATTGCAAGCGCGTTGAGTAGGTATATGAATAACTACTAAATGAAAACTACAGAATAAGAAGAATATTAAATAGTTATTAAAATTTTGTTAGTGATTTATTGCAAAGTTTAAAATATTTTACATAATCTAGGTACTACTACAAACTAAAGAAGCAGAACACGTTTTGTCGCTAAAAAGTATTACAGCGCCATCTATGCGATAAGTTATAAAATATTATTAAATTGGGGTACCTATCGTTCCATGAAGCGTACATAGTATATTCATAAATTACTTTTTAGTACCTACTAAACTACTATTTATAAGATAATATTATTATAATAATAACGTCATTTTATAACTAAGTCTAATTTTATTTATGTACTTATAACATAGTTAAATATTTGTTTTACCTTTAAATCACTTTAAGAAATATTTGTAAATAAGTACATAGAATTGAGTTGTATAAAAGTTTTAAGAAAATAATAAACTATAAGGAGTAACTAAATCATTTTCTAATGTTGTTGTTACTAGGCGCTTGTATTGGTCGTTTGTTACGCCACGCGTTTCCATTCCGCGCTCCACTCTGCTGTTTGTTGTGTGTTGTGTCACGACGTCGAACGAACTCTAGTGCTCAGTCAAGAACGTTCGTTAACCGCGCGCGTCACTCACAACTCACAACATGTACTAGTGCCCCCATCTAGCGGTCAATGTCGGCATGACGTAGCTTAACAACCAAGTTCCAGCGGTTTGTAAGAGATGGCGCTGATAGTACCTTTCAACGAAAAATATATCAGATACGACATTTTAATTTTATTACCCATTATTAATATTTAAAATGTATTTAATGAATTAATACTATTTTAGATTAATTTGTATGTAACATATGGTAAGGCATTTTTGATATAACATTCATTAAAGGTAGTTATTGAAGACATGTTCTGAATTTACCTATAGGGTTTTTATGCAGTTAAATACTTATTTTTTTAGTAAATTATTATGTAGTTGAAGTATAATACACAAGTACTCTGTTATTTTTAAAATCAGTAACACGCGATTGACAAATTTCACAAGAATCAGTTAATATTACCTACCTAATTGCACGTAAACTTAATATTCGTGTGACCTCATTACTTAACCAGCTCATGCTTCAAATTTTACACTCGGTAATTTCAAACAATAATATTTACCCAGCACATAATACTGTGGTGCAAACATTCCTAGATAATTATCGCAATTAATGGATTTATATTTATGCAAAATGGCTGCATCTGCGGTCTTGCGAAAGTCTGCCGCGATTCGCCAAACCTGTCACTGTTGATTCTAAACTAGCCGTGCTTTTTGTAGGTAGGTACTATCGCTCAGGTATAAATCTAAAGCGATTATAAACTCAATAGGCCTTATTGCAAACCAAGAACTAATGAAAATATATAGGTACCTAATACCCACCAGATTTGAACTCTATGTTCAGATTTCTTTTTTAAATAGGTACTTTGATGGACTAGATATGATTCTATTTCGATGTTCGTTTCAACGAAATTGGTCTCGGCAAGTAAATGAAAATGTACCTATCTTTAATTAATTGCTACACAGATAAGGCTGGGACTACACCTTGAACTAGGTAACTAGGTAGGTAGTTAGTCCATGATTTATTAAAAAGGTTTTCTCTTCAGAGCTCAAAGTCCGCCTTCCTGGTCGATCTAACTAGATTTGCATGAATATTTGCTTTTCCATGTAATAAACCATACCATACCATATAATAAATTCGTCCGTGTGGTGACGGATTAAGAATACGGAATGTCACCACCCCATGTCATCCCATGGGTGTCGTTTGCATGGGACAGAGGGAGCATATTATGCAGAGAACAGCCCCGTAAGAGTAGGTAAACTTGATACAAACCCTATATCAACCCGTTTGGCCAGCGTGGTGTAGTAGGCCAATTCCTCATTTTAAAGGAGAGGCCTAGTCCAGCAGTGGACTGTTAAAGGCTGATGATGATATCCGGAATGAGTTTGCGAAATAGCCACACGCGACAACAAAGTGTAACGACTGGCAGCTTTAAATTAGCAACGTTTGAAAGTGATCTCATCGTTCACCGGCCATTACTCATTGGTTGGTAGCAATAAAACTGGCTGTTGTTCACAGTTCACACCGATATGTGTGTAATTGACGTAGACGAGACAAACGTGATGGAACGATTTTAAATTTTTGATTTTGGCATTCGAGCATACCGCGCCATTTTTAACACGGAGATTGAAAATTGCAGCGTTATATAATAATTACATTATTTACATCTTTTTGATTGGTAATATTTAACAACTCTACTACCATTTTGATTATGAGAAATGTATTAAGTAAGTAATTAAATAGGTTTAGGTGGGTATATTTAAGGATTGAAAGTCTGTGATTAAACAAGAATTTTCGAAATCGGTTCAGGCGTCTTAGAGAAATCGGGGAACATACATAAAAAAACAAAGATTCCGACGAATTGTAAACCTCCTCCTTTTTTTGAAGTCGGTTAAAAAGATAAAACTAGTACCTAACCTACTTATTCGTTGTTTTACAGATAATATTCAATTGAATACAAAATTAAATTGGACACAAAATGGGCTGGTGAAATAACAGGAACCGGTGAATTGGCAGTTTAAAGAGGTCGTTACATTTATACATTAGGCCACGAGCGCCCGCAAACTGTCTTTATAAGTGTGACTAAATTCAAATTAGGGTATCCAGGTGATCTCATTCACAAACCGGTGTAACACGTTTCCAACGTACCCTGATTTGATATCCCATTTTAAACTAATTGTATGGACATTGCCGTTAAATCAATTAGGTATGAAATTAGGCTGGCATACATTAAGAGTAGATAGATAGATAGATAGATAATATTCTTTATTGTACACCAAAATAAGTAATAGCAATTATTACGATACTGTTTTTGAGGTTGAGTTTTTTGCAGCGTCCCGAAATTAAGATTTTTAATTTAAATATGCGTACCTATTGTAAAGTGTCTTTGTTTTTTCTTATGAGACTTTTTCTTAATTTTTCTGTGTGACTCTCTCGACCTGTTTTCCCGTTCGTCTTTAGCGCTTACCAGAAGAACCCAAAGCGTTATCATTATCACCGACTTTGAGAAAGTTTATTCTTATGCACAGATTCAATAATCCAAAACAAAATGGATTTGTTTTTTATCTAACAACGAATTATGCCGATAAATCCGAATAAAAATATACTAACTAAGTAGGTTGAACCTCGAATCATCTTAATTTATTTGGCAGCCGATGTCCGATCATTATACTGAACAATTATGTGTTCAATGAGTTCAGTCACGCCATTCGGATATTTGCTTCATCATTACAGGCAATGCGGTCAAATGATTCAAACTTTAGGGCCGTATGTTTCAGAGATGTTTAAGGCTATGTCTATTAAGGAAATGTCCACAACAGTCTCGGCGATAGCCTAGCCTAGCCCTTATTTTAAATGCAAATGACTTAGTAATTATTTACAGCCTAACCTGTCCCACTGCAGCGCAAAGGCCTCCCTACCCTCTTTCCACCTCTCTATCGAGAGCTGTTGTTGTCCACTCTGCATTATAGAGTTTCAAATCATTATGCCACCTAATCTTAGTAATAGTAGGTAATAAGATTAAGCAGCGATAGAATATTGGAGAAACCAGAATGTTACGCAGATGGGTTCGGGTCAAATCAACGACATCACCGTTCACCGACATCAAAGTTATGTGCGTATTGAATTGTTAATTAGTGTTTGCTAAACAGCTAAGGAAAACAACGAGAGGTAACTTGCATGTCTGAGAGTTCATCATCATCAGCCTTTAATAGTCCACTGCTGGACTAGGCCTCTCCTTTGAAAGGAGGAATTGGCCTACTATACCACGCTGGCCAAGCGGGTTGGTATAGGGTTTGTATCAAGTTTTCCTTCTCTTACAGTGCTGTTCTCTGCATGATATACTCCCACTGTCGGCTCTTACGACACCCATGGGATGATATGGGGTGGTGACAATTCGTATTCTTAATCCGTCACCACACGGACTTTTTTTACCGTTCTCATAGTGAGAAGTGGTCGATGCGCCGGAATAAGACGGTTAATAAACTGTTCTGGTATGATTAGTACGATATATAGTTTAAATTTTCTTTCATCAAGAAAAACTATGGTTTGATATTTTTGCCTCCCGCAGAGGGGCGATGAAAAAATTAGTGGATACACAACCTAAACATCACATCATGTACTTAGAGGTAGGGACATTTTTGTAATTTTCGTATGGCGTGTCATTATTAACGAAGATAAGGTCAGTTCAGTTAACAATAGGGGGCGCGACAGTCATGTATTGTGCTGCGCCCTCTGGCGGCGGTCTGGCGAACAATAACAACGGATTAGTCACCTTATAATTATAGCGGGAATGTATGCACTAAAATAAATATTTTAGAGCACAGTCTTTGCTTGATACTTGCTTATTAATTTGATGTATGTGTCTGGCAACTGGTTTAAGAATAAATTGTATCAACATTGCCAACACGTGTTTCGAGATGCAATTTCTTGAATTGAGTTCATTGGCGTTTGACGTACCTATAATTATTTTTTCCGATATGCTATAATATATAATCTGCTTAACCACAATACAATATGATAGATAACGATAGCTTCATGACTAAATACCGTTTAAGACATAGATGCCATCAAAAATTAACCATCTGTATTTAATTATTTAATCCTATGCGGTCTACCTCACAGAGCAAAATCTCATAGGAAAAACTAGTTATAAAAAAATGTTCTTATCAATAAAATTATAGTCGAGGACCAATTTGGCAAACTCATAGTTACTAAATAAATGAGCTCTATTTGGTACCTACGCCCATTTCTTTTGTAAATAATAATTATTTATTTATGTAATAGACCAGTAACATACACAATTACACATAATGTATTTTAAGTTGCATTCGAAATTTAAAACTCAAGATGACAAATAGTAAAATAAAATACTCTTTTATAAGGCGTGAAGTTATGTTATGTTACTCTTATACGGTGATTACATTCGATATTTAAAACTTCAAAACAATAGACACAATAGTTTTTAAAATAATAAAAGAGGCACAGGCGAAGACTCTCGAAGTCTCTCTACACAAAGCGCAATTATCTGTCAATTTGAATAAATTACATACAGCAATCAAAGCAGAATGCAATTGGAAAGTAATATCTGACTGCAGATGCCTAGTTTAAATAAGAAGGCGTGTTTGGCGGCTAACCACGACACTTTCTATTACGATTTCACTGCATTTTGTGGCTAAGTTATAACCAAGTATAGCAATTTTTAAGCCTCCTGCGAACAAATTACACTACGACTCTCTTTGTTATGCCTAGTAAAGTCTGTTTCACATGAAGCAACTATTTGGAAGATAATCTCGTGCTTTCTTTGTTTTACTCGTCTTGTCAGACAAAAACAGCGTAAATTTTTTTGACAAGGGTCCCAATCTCTAATTGCGTTTCGTTACTTCTAAATTTGAAAGTATAAGTATCGACCAATATAATTATGGCAAAATGTCTATAGAAATATTAAAAAGTACCTAATTACCTGCGTGCGTGTACTCTTCGAATTCTTCCTATTATTTTCTAAACAGTATACAAGAAGATAGGGCCGCTGTCAGTCATATTACTTTCGTAATACTACTGGGACTACGGTGAGACTTCGTATACGCTAATGGTATTTGTAATATGCTTACGCATTTCATTTCTCGTTGGTTTAAATACCTTATGTCTATGAAGCTTACCTGTAACAAAAAAAATAATACGTTAGTACCTACTTAGTATAATCTTATTCATCATTGTCATATCAGGCTATATAGGTGTCCTCAGCTGGACATGCCTAATCTTATTACGTTAAAAAAATAACTAGTTTGTACATAAAAATACTAATTGAGTTTAATTATAAACACACAATTTTATCGTAGTTTATGTTATTTGTTGGTGGGTGTAATTGAAACCAAAACTTACATGCGTGCCTTTACTCTTGTCGATGGTAGTTTTGTAATTCTTAATAATATAGATAGGGAGAAGTTATAAGCATAGCGTAACTCTATATTGAGTATAAAAATTCAAGGGAAAGTTCAAAGATTTCCAACCACCTTAAATAGCAGTAAGCAATCGTGCAGTGGTACCATAATAAACCGTAATACCAATATTCTCTGCAGACTTATTCAAAGTAAATAAAAGGTAGCAGCATCTTCCACAAATGAGTTCTGTACTCAACAATAGCTGTCCCTCCGCGACCGCGCGGCTAGCAAGCGAATGGCTGCATAGTTCAAAAATCCCAAAGGAGGATTATACCACTGGAATTGATTCTCTAGAATAGAATAGAAGTAAACAGTGCCGTTGGGACCGCCATTGTCGAGTGAACACAATAGATGAGACGCTGAAGGACTTTTGCTCCTTTTATACTGGCGAGGGATAATTTATGGTTATGATGAGCTGCCCCGAGAATGCATAGGTTTCAGGCGAGTGGGAATTTTCATGGATATTCGCGACATTTCCAATTCTACTATCTAACTCTCTATCAATACGTAAAATACACGTCTATTTTTAAATATAATATTGTTTATCAAGGAAGTTAATATTACATAGTACTAGTTTATTTAACAGATTTTGATCGCGCGTTTACTAAGATATGTTAGGTAAGTAGGTATAACTAACATTTTTTTTTTTTTGTTCACTACGGTGGTAAAACTCTCCTTATGAGTCATCTCAACTCCGCCAACCCAGCCATTAGAACGGCTGGGCTTGGGACTGGCGGAGGAGGTATGTGGAGGCTCTCCCCTAAAGTCGTTCGGGGCATACCCACTAAAAACCACCGCGGTGTCCCTACGGGTCCCGTGTGTTGGCGGGGTCACCGATTCGCGATTAGCATACTTTCTCGCGACCCCGCCCGGGATTGGCCCACCGTTTGTGTTGGCGGACCCCGTCTCGTTATGATCTCGCAATCATCCATCAAACTTCTTGCATCCATCAAACTTCTCGCATCCATCACCTCACAAAGCTACTTGGGAGGCGGCGAGGACACGCGCCGCCTCCCGCCTTTTGGCGGACAGGGAGCAGCCCCAGCGCTCACCGTCCGCAGGCACTGAATTTAGGGTGGTCGGAGGTCGTCTCTTGTGCGACGTCCCCGACGCCCGGACCTACGGTTGGGGAGAGGGCGATGTATTTCCCTCTCCCGCTCCGCCGCCTCCTTGCTCAGCATGACTGCTTCGCAGAAGGAGGCGACGGCGTTCCAGGACCTCTCACTCCGGACCATAGACAGAACTACGGTCGGGAGCGAGAGGACAACCGTATTCAGAGCCGCGACCAGATCACGGCGCTGCGATGCCCAGGCTGGGCACTCCGCCAAAGTATGCAACGCCGTGTCTTCGACAGGGAGGTATAACTAACTGCCTTTGGATTTTTCCAATGCTTCGACCGCTTTACATTGGTCGTGGGTCGTAGGCGTGGACTTCATTTAAAGCTTTATACTACTGCAATAATTTTCCGTTCCTCGGTACTTGCATGCTATTGCTATGTCCATCCGAAACAGAAATACTTTATGTCCGTTTCGATCACGTCGGTTGACCACAAACCGCCGACACAAGGTCCCTGCAATAATTCACGGACTCACACGACCGTGTATGTAATCACAGACGTATAAAGTGTAATAGCAAACGCTGTTACATTTCAAAAGCGATTTTCAATAGAGATTAATAGAGAACACTATCTTCCTTTTCCAAAATTTTAAATTAATCTAAAAGCAACCGTTACTGCAATGGAGGTGTAAGTAGTTTGAATAGGCTTACAGATTCTGATGCAGTAACCTATTGAATCATCATGATCCAAACAATAAACGTTAATCAATCAGGTAGGCAGGTGGTGTTCACTTATACGTGAAGCGAATTGACATTTTCCAGCCGAATGTATTGTAATACACAAACATTTCCAGGATACAAACCGGGTTTCAATATGTCGCTAATGCAATTGTAAAAATGCCATAATTGTTGACCTATCTAGTAATTTTATTGTATCTAAATTCTCAGATAAATCTAAGGAAATCTAACGTACCGTCAACTGCCCTGATTTTGCCTCGCGTCCTGTGTTTGCCTAAAATGAATAAGTAGTATGTAATATCTTTTTCTACTTTTTATTTTGGGAATCGAAACATTTGTCAGTTTTTAGAATTATTATTTGGCAACACTAAATTGGTGATGTTATGTTGGTAGCACGCATAATTTTTGACAGTTGTGTGTCAAAACAGAGTGCAACGAGACCGTTAATGTTAGTTTCGGAAAAACTTTTCAAGTAAGTCATTAAAATATGTATATTTCTAACTTGTTATCAACTTATTCTATAAAACGTTGATAGCTTTATCGTTTGTCATTGTTATTGTTGAAAAAAACATGGTATTTAGCGATAAATGTTGGAATAGGCAAAGACAGGCAATTTTTTTCAACGAGTGATCGTGACTTTGCCTAGGCTAGGGTTGACACCTTTGTTTTTTACCAACATCAAAAAAGGAAGATGTATTTCACTGTGTATGTTACGCGATAACTCAAAAAGATTTTTATTATAATTTTAAGTTGTTTGAAGGTGTACTGTTTTTAATTAAATAATAAATATCAATTTTTTTTTTGGTGAAAAAGAAATGTTTTATAGGAGACATGTACTTATTCTAGTGTTCTTTTTATTTAAAGGACGATCAAAATGGACAAGTCACGAAGAAGATACAAAGACTACGATGAGAGCATATTAAACATCGCGGTAGGTCTCGTTCAAAACAAAAATATTTCGTCATACGATGCCGAAAAACAATTCGGTATACCTCGCCGCACGATTTTAAACAAAGTCAAACAAAAACATTTGAAAAATATTGGAGGTCCCACTAAACTGTCACCAGCTGATGAACAAAAAATTGCTAGTTGTTTGATACTTTGTGGAGAATATGGATATCCTCTAACTTCCTTGGAATTGAGGTCAATCGTGCATGATTATTTAGTCAAAAATGGACTGACTAGAATTTTTAACTACAAAATGCCAGGACCGAAGTGGGTTAGAAACTTTTTAAAACGCCACAGGAATATTTTGACGGTGCGCTCTACAACTAATATAAAAGAATCTCGAGCCAGTAAAAGCGTACAGGACTATACTACATATTTCGACAATTTGAAGATTTCACTGCATAATGTCAAACCAGAGAACATAATAAACTACGATGAAACAAATTTTTCTGATAACCCAGGATCTCAAAAATGCATATTTAAGGCAGGCATTAAACACCCAAATAAAACATTAAATAATACCAAAACGGCAATATCTGTTATGTTCTCAGCTTCGGCTAGCGGAGAAATTTTTCCACCATATGTGGTTTACAAAGCTGACAATCTATGGACAAATTGGTGTGCCAATGGTCCTGACGGAACCAGATATAATAGAACGAAATCCGGTTGGTTTGATGCGGATACGTTTGAAGATTGGTTTAATTCCATAATTATCCCATGGGCTGAGAAAACTACGGATCCGAAGGTCTTGATCGGAGACAATTTATCGTCTCATATGAATAAAAGTATAATATCTAAGTGTCAAGAGCTTAATATAAGGTTTATTTTTTACCACCCAATTCCACGCACCATACTCAGCCTCTTGACGTGGCCTTCTTCGGACCATTGAAGAGAGAATGGAGAAGAATTCTAATGGACTATAAAGTTCGACATCCAAGCGCAAATACATTAAATAAACAGATTTTCCCTGAATTATTGAAGATGTTATTAGATGCATCAAAATTAACACAAAGTAAGAATATAATAAGTGGATTTCGTGCGGCTGGGATACACCCCATTAATCCAGAAGCTGTGTTAAAGAAATTACCTGATTATAGCAGGCCTCAAACAAACGTCAGTTTTGACGAGACTTTTGTCAATTATTTGAAAAATTTGAGAACTCCGGCTAACAAGCAAAACAGAAATGCAAATAAAAAGCTATTTATAGAGCCTGGGAAATCTGTAAGTGTTAATGATATTTTGTTGGATAAAAAAGCAAAAAAACGAAAAGCATCAGATACTACGGTTACTAAGGTAAAAAAACCTAATCTCCGTAAGGAACGTACTATCGCCGAAGAGATCCAATTACATCAGGACGTAGAAGACACTTCTACAGCTATTGGAGATTGTACTTTTAACAATGGCCTATCAAATATCAGACAAGATTCTTCTTGCGATTCAGACGATAACGAACATGTGACTAACGTAGTAGTTAGTGCTCAAGTACATCTATCAAATGAGGACACGGATTTATCTAACCAGACATATACCAACAGTACTATTTCGAAAGTTCCATCAGACGTTGTTGTAAATGTCGATAAAAATCTACGTCTATCAAAAAACAAGACTTTATACAGAGATCTTTCTAACTGTAATGGAACAGAACCAACTGAAGATATGTTGACGAAAAACCTAATTCTCTCCAATATTCGTATCAAATCACCAGATGCAATTATATCTTTTGATGATAGCTCTTCACAGAGCCATGCGCAAGAAAATGTCTTTCCAAAAAAAAGGAACAATACAAAGTCGAGTTCAGAAAGCTCAGGGATGTATACGGTTCATGATTCATCTTGTGATAGACCTTTTCTTCCATCTGATAGTGACACAGAAACATACTTGGAAGAAATTAATGAAGAAATGGAACAAGATAATGAAAAAGGGAATAATGATTGTGAAATTGGTGTTGATATATAATTATGTTCTTGTTAAATTTGCTACATCAAAGGTGGTTAAATATTATGTTGGTCTAGTAACCAAGTACAACGATTTGGAGCGCGTATATACTATAAAATACTTAAGAAAGAATTCAGAAGGTACATTTTTTTGGCCAGTAGTAGATGATGTCTCAGAGATAACTTTGCTAGATGTAGAAAAAACGTTGCCAAATCCACAAGTTGGTCGTCGAGGAAAATTGAAATTTGATTTACATAGTTTAAGCATTCCATTGTCAAAAATTTATTAAAACACAATTGTTTTTAAAACTTTTAGAAGAATTTTTGTTTTTTGAAATATTTAGAGTTTTTGAAGATTTTTTTAATTTACTTTAACTTTGATAATTCGGCAATATAGTTGTAATAATTGTGTCTATAAACCTAAGTAATCCTGTGATTTATGTTAAGTATAATATGTGCAATATGCGAAAGTCATTAATTTGTTGCTGCTCGTTTTATCTTGATAGTTTATAATTAAGTTGTGATGTTGAATTATTGCTAAACGGAAGCTAAAGTTACTATAGGGTTACTGAAAAGTACTACCTATCTTAATATGTTATAATGTCAAAAGATTATTGGAATTGTTAATGTAGGTAGCTGCTTACTAAATGACTTTAGTTTCGTAAATAGGTCGTGTACTGATTTTGTTCCTAATAATACTTCTCGGAATACTTTATCAATAAAATAAAACAAAAAAATGTTTCATTTTCTTATGACACAACCCTACCCATTCTTCGTCAATGTATGGAGATTGTACAAAATAGCGTCCAGACATTGCCTAAGTTATTTTACCTACTAAAATACTCCCAAAATTTGTCATTCAAAATTGGATTGTATTCTTTAGAAATTAAGCTACGTTTTAGACTGTGCCAGAATAAAAATCGAATTGTTTATTTTGGATTAAATGCATTAGGCAATGTCAGAGACATGAAACATTACTTTGCCTAATTTCTAAAATACCTCAAAAACTTTATTTACATACGAGACATTGACGAAAATAAATTAAAATTACAGAATTCTTGGGTTTTTAATACGATTAAATGTGCACATAACATAGAATTCGAGCATATTTAAAATTTTATTTTACGTTAAAGGCCAAAAATATCAAAATCCGGGCAAAGACAGGAAAGTTGACGGTAACAGAATTTTAAAATGATTTTAAACATCCACAAAATGTAATGAGGGCATTGCGAATGAGGTCTTACCAATTTAAAGGGCAGTGGGTACTCCTTCATGTTCCTTGACCTTTGTCTATGGTATAAAAGAACGTCATTAAATACTCTTTACGAGCAGAGAAATCATTTTTAAAATCGCCATTTGGCTTGTTGCTTGGGGGCACGCTATTTCTATTATAGTCGCAAAGAAGTCATCATCATTACTGCCGAGCTCTGAATCTCTATAAAGATAATATTGTTTTAATTTTTGAGTGATTGCTGTAATGTACCTATGTCTTTATTGTAAATGTATTTTATTGCTTTATTTGAGCGTTTCTTATGACATAATAATTGTACTATGAATGTGTTGTTAATATTCTGATTGAGGTTCATGTCTTGTCAGTCAGTTAGGTCTTGTCAAACGTAGGACGTTGGATTATACACAATATGCCTATCAAACTGCAGGGTAATAAGTTTCTATATACTTTATCACAAAGGCCACCATGTAGGTACCTATTCCTGAAATCACTTTGACATAGAACAGGTACTTACCAGCTCATCACAGCTGGTATTTGGCAGACAACCGTTTGTTTTTCTTTTACGCGATTGCCTTAGAATACAAAAGCCAGCCTAAGCCAAGTAGGTACTGCATTAAGTCAATATAATAAAATAAATAAGAAATATAAAATATATTGCTGCCAGCGACTTCCTACTGGCTAGCCGGGCATTATCATATTCAATATTTACCTCTACGTCTAGTGAATTAAACACAGCTGAACATGTACTCACACTTAAAATCTAATCTTAATATATAAAATCCTTGCGTTACTGACTGACTGACAGACACGCTACCTACAGCCGAAACTATTGGGAGCAGGAAGCTGCAATTTGGCATGTATGTTCCTTGGGGACCGTAGGGGTGCACTAAGAAGGGATTTCCCGAAATTCCCACGGGATCAGCCAAAACGGGTAAATTTAAAAAAAGAAATGCAGGCGTAGCTTCCGGCGTCCTCTAGTACTAATATATAAAGCTGAAGAGATTTGTTTGCTTGAACGCGCTAATCTCAAGAACTACTGGCCCGATTTCAAAATAGGCTTTATAACATTACGCTATGAGCCACGGGAGCGGAGCAGTAGTCTTAAATAACGCGGGTGTAACCGGTAACCGCGGGCTCATCTAGTAACAAAATAAATACATGTTACACTTCAATAAAAATATAACAATATATTGAATCCCCATCTTCAATATAATATATATGATATTAACACCGAGATTTAACTGCGGGAAAGCTTATAGTCTGCTTACAAAATAAAAAAAAACACGGTGTCCAAGACGAACGTTTTGAATGCAATCGGGATAACTTAGATCATAAGGACATAATCGTGTCATTTTAAGTAATTATGACCTTCTTTAGCCCGAAATTCCGAACGGATTACTCAAGAAAGAATATACTGATATTCTGTCATATCTGCAGGCCGATTCAGAATGTCACGAGTTCTAATCGTACGATATGTCAAATTATTGTCCTCGTCTTTTAGCCGCCTATCAGAGATATTTTGAACAAATATTCATTGAATACGGTTTATTTATTAATTTACTTCACTGAATGCATAAAATTGGTAGGAAATGCTATAGTTTTGACAAAAAATTAGGTAGCCCGTTTGCCAATTAACGGAATCCAATGTCACATGAGATATCGAAAGATTCTGAATCGCCCCCCTGATTAGTCTAGTAAGCGGACCCCGGGCTCCAAGGCTTTAGTCTTGGATGCAACCGGGATAAACGCTTGAACGAATTCTGAAGGGATTGCATCGGTCGTGATCACCGACGAATATAAATCGAAAATTTTTAATTATTCTTTGACACATTGACATACGCTGATAGCATCAATCAACTGAAGGGATCGTGAGATGGTTCGTTCGCCGTCCCATTATACTGATTACTTGCTACGCGTGACTGCTTATAAAACAATGCAACATATCTGATTGCCCCCAAAGCCATCTCAAACTAATTTGGGTTGATAAAAGCTTTTGTCTTTTTTCTCTCTTTTTGTGTTATGATTTGAAAGAACAAAAAATAGAGTATTGCACAAGTGAAATGTTCTATTTCATATTTGTTCTGTATAAGGTGATTTTTTTTCTAAAAACAGGGAACAGGGTAGGAATAGCCACTCATTTACTGTTTATGTCGCTCTCAAAGTCTTCTTTTAACATTTTTTCTATTACTACTTATAACTTCCCTATTACAACAAATGCAAATTTCACCATGACGATGTAGCTAATATTATATTTTGTTTCGTGAATGTAATGAACAACTGTCGATCAATCAACTGATATAAAATTACCGCGTCAATCAATCACTGTATATAACTGATTGGGTGGCAGTGCCCACAGCAAAGAGACTAGTGCAAATCTAATTAATTATTACTTGGATTTGAATATGTGGTCGATTAAATTAAATGTGTTTTAGCTAATTTAGTAGTATTTTCTGTGGCCCATTAGCAGAGATTGTTACGAAAATTATAGTTGCAATTAATATTGTTCTAACCCATATCAGTATATTTGACTAGGTATGTTAAGTAAGTGATATTTACCGTGGGTTTCCGAGTCTCTGTGACATTATATTACTTGCCATACCAAGATAATGCTGCTTAAAATGATGTATCTAGTGATAAACCTTCATAATAATCATCTATTTCACTATAATACAAATATGTCATTGTATGTACCCTATAGTAGCAGCAGGCTCACTTCCAAGAACTGGAATCTAATTAAACCAAAAGGTAAAGTAACCTCAACCCCTGTTGCAATGATATTACATAATCAATAGAACAATTTTAATCTAGCTCGAACACCAAAGAGGTCTAGCATACAAATGAAATGAGCAACGGTATCAAAAGCTCTCGAATAAATGAGTGGCCATGTTCTTATAAAGACCACTGTTAGAACAAATGCTTAAATGTAGAG
Source organism: Euclidia mi (assembly GCA_944739405.2). NCBI lineage: Eukaryota > Metazoa > Arthropoda > Insecta > Lepidoptera > Erebidae > Euclidia > Euclidia mi. The sequence continues at coordinate 40,821,197 of OX123198.2, forward strand.
ACACAATGGAGTCCGCAGATAGAACTTTTCATAACCTCCTTTTTCGCCTTTTAATTGTGTGATAGTTGAAAGAAGATTCTTATTTAGGAATAGTCAGAGCTGTCATTTTGATTGCAACTATGTTTTAATCAGAGAAATAATAATTATATTATAGCATAATATAGATAGAGCAGAGAGTTGTGTAGGTACCTGAGTGACAATGACGAGTTGATTGAAATAAATATACATTTAATATACATGTTTCTCTCATTAATTAAATCTGATTGCCTATTTCTTTATTTGATGTGTGAGAGCTGCTGGAAAATTAATGGAGAAACCAATATCCATCAAATTAATTCTCTTTTTCTATTTATAGTCTATAATATACATGAGAACTTCTTGCTCGCCTGCTCAGTGTAAGTAGGTACTGGTACTCGTTTAAAACCTCTCTACGTTTTAACAGGCTGGTTATTTTATTTTGATTATTCTAAATTCGAAATGAAATGGTGGGAATCATCAAGACATTTGGAGCGGTAGGTAGGTAGCAATAATTTAGCGTCTCATGGCTGATTAGGCTGGTTTTAGTCTTACGCTGACGGCATGCGCACCGTCAGCGCTGATGGCCGAGATATAAGAACTTCTAGGAAGCGCTTTTGAATGACGCGTAGCTATCAGCGCGCCCGGTGGTCAGCGCTGATAGCTACGCAGCCGTACGCGTCGCGCGTCGGCCCCGCGTAGCTGTTAGCTTTGACGATAGCTCGAGCGCCTTTGCTTTCAGTGAGCGTTTTAGTGTCGAGCGGAGCGGATGTCATCAGCGCGTACAGTCATGACAAATCGCGAAGTGGGTACAGGTCGAGTTATCGATGAGTCGTTCAATTGGTGGTATAGGCACGATTCGTAGGCTGTAATAGACCAGCTTATCCTTTATCTTTGCCAGTAATTTGTCAAAAGTTCTATTTGACATTCGAAAATAATTAAAGAATTTACTTTTATCAGCCCTCAAAGTGCCATATAACAAGACAATTTCTCCTGCAACGGCTCTCTGCTCAATCAATGGATGAACATGGAGTCTTCGTCGTCGCCGATTTTTATTTTTTTGGGATAGATAGTACAAAGCAGCAATCACTAATACACTCCGCATTTTGATCGTCGACTGTACAGTAAGGCGGTCAGTACGAAACTAAAACGAGCCACGCTGAGCCTCAGCGCCGGCAACCTACGCGCTGAGCTATGAGCGCTGACGGTGAGCGTGAGACTAAAATCAGCCTAAATCGCCTGTCATGCTCATACAAACAATGGACGCAATTATCGCGGACCCAGACTGCAAACTACACAATCTCATTAAGGTATATTCCGGTTAACTTCTTTAAGTTCACCAATCCGATGAGGTTTATTGGATCTGTTTAAATTATTAAAAGACAATCATAATTATGCTGAATGGAATTAGACACATCTAATTATATACATGTAGGAAGGAACTATTGTGACCCGCTACTTACCACTTACCATCTTACTGCTGCAATATTCTATGTAAACGGTATGATCTTGATGACCGCATTTGCACCCGAGTCTAGGTGTTCTTTCTTTGAAACGAATTTAAAACATGGCGCCTGATCTAAACATCACTTGAAAATCTTAGCGACTTGAGTCCCGTATTTCTTTCCCTTTTTTTTTTATATTTCATTTAACAAGAACAATACACATACACACACAGATATGATCTACGCTTTACTTGACTAGAATGCTGTTATCTCATTTAATTTCTCTCTCGTTGACCCTTTGCGATTCGCGTGTGATGCCTACTAACTGTGGTACTGTATGAATTTTAAGTTTGAAAGGAATTGAATCGTTTTAGGAAATAAAAACAAAAATGAAAAATGGTTTTGATTTCAAAATTACCTTTGTTCGATCTGATTCGGGCGCGAGACCTAAAATGTTGATATGAATGAGGGTGTTTGATATTTCTTCTACCACCAGACGGCGCTTTGTATGCGTCAGGTCCAAACAGCTGTCAGATATGTACAGACGCGTACACACACTGGACCTGATGCCTCAGTGCTGCCGCAACAGTGACCCTCAATTCTACTACTATTAATGCCAAAGTTTGTGAAAATTGATGCATAAATTATTATGGATGTTTGTTACTCTTCCACGAAAAAGAGGACTGAACGAATTTTGATATTGAAAAGATAGTTTGATTCGCGGGTTCGATTCCCGCTCAAGTCTAACATTTGTGTGCGTGAACGCGGATGTTTGTCTTAGTCTGGGTGTTTCTGTGTATAATATGTATGTATTTACAAAAAAAAAGTATATATGTATGTTTATCCATTGTCTAGTACCCATAGTACAAGCTCTTCTTAGTTTGGGACTAGATTGTGTTGTGTGAATGTGGTAGAATATTATATTATTATTATATTGGAGTCTCACGAACAACTTTGACGACGACGTTAACCTCAATGAAGACATACATAGTTATAGAACTCATATTCAGTAAGAGCTTCGGTGTTTACTCACTAAATAATGTACCGAGTTATGACAATAAAAGCACTCCCATTTACCAAACTACAATTTCTCTAATGTTACCAACGATATATTGTTTCTTTTGTAATAAACAAGCTGTAATGAAAACCAAAAGTATGGTTTCGGTTAGGTATATATAAACTCTATGTAATGATTAAAGACAAAAACATTGTACCTACTCCTGAAAATATCTATTTGTGTGTACACGCACACATATCCAAGTAAGTTATTATTACCTAGCTGAGTGGTTTTGCTTAAAACGTGTCTTTACTATACTGAGTTATAGTGTATATATTGTAATAGAAATTAATTTTTAAGGTATCTCTGAGAGAAATATGTATTTTCCTCTATAAGAATTTAGGAAGTAAGTAGTAAATATGGATTTACTTTCCTAGTATCTGAAAATGTGAAACCTGAATTTACACACGTTAGTCTAAATGCTATCACTCGGGTTTTCCATAAAATACAAAATCTACCACTCATTCTACATCTCCAAACAGTAGGTTAATCAGAATATATCGCTTCTAGCCGCCATCTTATCATCAAATCAGTCGTTGCCGAACGTTTTAAAAGTCACAAATTGTTTCAGTAAACGTTTTCGAACGATTCAAATTACGTCAGCTTGCATCGTGAACGTTCGACGTTGTCTGCATGCGGTCCAAGTGCCCTTGAATAAGGATGAGCCGTACCACTCATATGTTATGTATGCGCACTGCAATCGTCCTCCCTGCAACCTATCTCGCCTCCTCGTTCTTGATTTACTTATTTTGTAATTTAATTGTCGTAGCTACAGATTTACGCGCCTTTTGTCAAAGTCCTTTCTGGAATTTGAGTTCCTTTTTTTTGAAACGATGCGTAATAGATATTACCATAGTGATGTATTTAAATATTACATGTGATTGTTCCACGATTAAATACATATACTGTTCAAGCCATCTACGGTTTGCAATAGTGGCCACGGTGCATAACATTTTTGACGGGTCTCAAAGAAAAATAACTCTCTCCGTCATTTTTACAGCAATGCTTGCTGCAAAATACCCGCACAATAATGACAATAATGTTTCGAATATTGTCAATAAAGTCTAAAAATCTTGTCTTACAATTAAGTATGTCAGCAAATGCATTCAAATTATGATGCTATTACATAAATTTTCATATTCATATCCTGCGAAAGACGGGAAATATTTTTGATAATTTTCGGTAATAAGGTTTCAAATTTCAATTTTTCTGTCTACTATAAAATTCTGTTTAATATTGCCTGCGAATACATTCCTACGTAGTTTTTAAGCTATATGCCAAATTATAATCCTGAAATAGATAAGAAGGTGAGTACTTAGTAGGTACAGCAATGTGTTTACCAATCACCGTACATAAATAATATAAATTATATTTTACGCGATAGAAGGACACACTACCATAAAAAATCCATCAAAACACCACACTCATACAAACCACAGAGTAAAAACTGAATACTTTTTGTGCCAAGCACCACTGACATGAATTAATTTGTTTTTTGTTTGTGCATCTTGTGCAGTTTTAAACAAGAGTAGAGCTAATTGATATTCAGCGGTACGACGTCAAATAGCTGTGCACCGTTCGTTCGAGCTCACGAATATTGTTTTTCAATTCAAGCCGTTATCGTCACTCCACCATTTTGACACGCTCATCAATGGTGAAATATTCAAAATACTCTCTTTTTGAATATCAATATCGTTTTGCACGTTAACTAATGTTTTTATTTTGAAAAAAAGAACGGTTTCCCGCCGCGTGATGACTGTTGATGTTTATCTATGGACAAACAAGAATACGAAAAAGGATGATTTTTTACGTTATTTTCAATAAAATATATTATTAAAAAAAATGTTTTGCCAGTCGCATGATGTCTTTGTTGATATACTTATGGTATATTTTGTTGCGTTTTACAACAAAATACTAGAAATAATGAACAAGATTATTTAGATGTTCGAATGTAACGTTATTTTTCAGTTAGACATGTTATATTAAATCTACCCCGCGGCAACATTTTCTATTACGGAGTCTAGACAAAGGTTTTTGTTGTAGAAAATAGCAACAGATATATTTAAACAGAATTCAGCACCGATCATTTAACTGTAAGCAGACACGAATGTATTTACGTGTACAATTCATTCATTCAAGTCTCTAAGAGCCTGCGTTAATATAAAATAAAACCATCAATTCGGTTTTATATGTCATATTGAACAAACGATGTGCATTTATTTCGATTAAAGGTACTACCTCGAAAATGTATGCCCTTTTTGATTAACGATTTTGAAGCAGTGAGACGCACCAGCAAAGTGAAAATTTTACATATTAGGGACTCCTTGGACTCGAAGATTTTCGCTCGATAGAATTTTAATTTGAAAAACATGCTTTCTCTAAATATTTTTATGGATATTTAAAAAAATACTTAACTTTTCGCCTTGAAATTGCTAGTCACCGTAAGAAGAGCTACTTTAATAAATACACTATTATCGGAAATCATTCAAAGAACCATATTTACTTACATGAATATTTTTATCAAGTGTAACTATGTGGAAAGCAAAAATCCTCATATTGCTTCAAAAAATGATTCCATTCGTTTCCTCCCGTTGTATGGCCGTTTGTGTACGTGTTGGTAAATAACTCGATACTAGAGAAACTACAGAAGTGAACTAATTCCTTCGAGGTTGTAGTGCATCGCTACACAAGCTCTGGCGAACCCTAGGCGGAAGTAATTCGAGTAGCCACTGAAGCCTTCCAAGTCATTATCGTATACAACACTAACGTTTTACTCCCACTATAAACATACAAGCCAATATCCCCCCTAAGAAATTGACATATAGCCTAATATCCTATGCACATCCTTCCTTATTTCTCAGTTTACGAGTAAGCCTAGTGTCATGCTTCTAATCGAAAACACAAGTGTATATAGTAATTAGAAAATATCTACTCGTATTATTTATTTTATTTTTACTGCCTTATTGTATGTTTTTTACTTGGAAATATATTTTTCTTCCATATGTAAGTATAAATTAGTTTCATGACTTCGAGGAATACGTAGGTGGTTTGTCATTAAAACGAGTAGGGACTCTTTATTGGTAATTATTGCGAAATTATTGACAATAAATAATTACTAAGCGTATTATTTTTATGTTCGGGTTAATACTCTACGTGAACATTTCTTTTATTGATTAATATATACCTTTTTGTGTCCTGGAATAAGGAAAGAACAATAACTGTTTTCACTATTTATAGATTTTCGTCTTTTATTTTGATTCTACATATTTCATTAAGCTATTAATCATCATCCTCTTAGCGTTATCCCATTTTCAATCTGGGGTCCGCTTACTAGTCTAACCGGATTTGGCTGAATATTAGCTTTTCCACGGAGCGACTGCCTGTCTGACCTCCGCAACCCAAAGGGATAGCGATATTCCATGGTTTTAGACTAGTGTCAGTTTATTTTAGAGGGTACTGACGCCCTGTAACGATTGTCAAAGATCTTCATGACTACCGGGACCGACGGCTTAACGTGCTCTCCGAGGCACGGGACAAGCGATAATTAACAATTCAATACGCACATAACTCCGAAAAGTCATTGGTGCGCGCCGTGGATTTGAACCCGATACCCTCTGCATAGCAGTCTGTTGGTATCTCCACTATCGATATCGCTGCCTCATTAAGCTATTAATAAACTACTAAAATAATCGTGATAGTATCGTGAATATATTATTGTTACTCTGTTAGTCCTATAATTAGAAGACATAATTATCTTACTTACCTACACTGTTTTTATCTTTAGAAACCATGTTTAAAAATGCACTGAGACTGAAATCTGACGCAACCGGCTAGCAGGTCCATTCATATTCCATATCTTCTAGATTTGTTTGTATAAGTGATGAGATGATGATCCTATAGCATCATTGTAAAACCTAATGTCAGACTATGTTACTAAGTTATCTACACGTATTATAAAGTGAAGTCCTTCCGACCGTCCCGTCTGTATGACAGAATGAACCTTAAAACTACCGAACGGTTTTCACCAATACATAGTGCGATTCCTGAAGAAGGTTTAGGTATATACCTAATAGCCTTGTGTCCTAAAATGTAATTAGCCATTAATTCGTTCTTTCATGAGATGTTAAACCAAAATAACAGATATTTCTTCAAAAATCGATCAGCAACATTACTAATGACGGCTTTTAAAACCCTTTCTGAATTTGACACGAAAACGCTGTAAACCATCATGGCGGTTGAGTGATATCCATAGATATATAAAGGATAGAGTGGCAGAATAGTACATAACTTAATACTGTGTCGTGTCCGCCGGTGGGAGAGAGAACCCAACAGTTTAAAGGCCCCCTGCATCTCTCTTTAACAACGCATGCTCAACATTCTACAATGGGGTTGGCAACTGTCAAAGTGAGTTCTCATTGTGTCCCCAAACATTGAATTTGTATCAATAAAAACAACTTTATAACTGATAAACTGATATAAATAATAGTTACAGGTAGCACGCCAATTCACGCCATTGCGCAATGTTGTGCATGTACTGTAAGAGAGAGATGCAGGGGGCCTTTAACTGTAGCGTTCTCTCTCGCACCGACGGACACTCATTGGCCCTCTCTGCCACTCTATCCTTTATATCTCTATGGTGATATCACAAAGTGCTAAACAAAACAAACCGTGAATGAAGTCTGGTCTGTTGTACCTACTTTTATTTTTTATATTCGATTTGACAGGTACAAAGTTTGACGTTTTAGTTGTTTTTACTACCAAAACGTCAACACCATGAATGACGGACGCAATGTTAGACGTAATGCTCTCTGATTGGTGTTCACAGTCACAAGAATAAATACATTATTTTTAGTTTTAGAATCCTAAAAATAACATTAATCTTACCTTTTTATAATAAATAATAAACTTAATTTATTGAGTTCTCAAAATCATAATGAATCTATAGATACTACAATCAAACCGATTTATTTTTAGCGGACACAGGCCTATTCACAGATTAATAAAATTTTCTATAGAAAAAGAAACAAAAAGCCTTTTTTTACGTTATTAGACTGAAAACATATTTACTTCACATGCCAAAAACCTCATTACAATCTGTGCATGTACAAAATTTCCAACGAATATATTACACGTTCCAGCATGACGGCATGCTTATCTTATCAAAAGATGTTGAGCCTGAGGTATGAGGTTGAGTTTTCGTTAAGTAAAAACCGGGCTACGGCCCCAACGCAGCCTCCCGGACTGACACAGTGACCCATAATTCTTACAATACCGGGAAAATACCCAATACATCGATTATTTATTGACTACAGCCTACTAAAAGAAACTTTGGACAAAACAGAAAACATTAATATTGTATTCTGTCAAAGGTATCTTTCGAAAATATTGCCAATAGCAAAGAAAAGGCATTCGTTATGTTCATTTTGTGATGCTTGTTATATTAATATGGTTTATGAATCGTTATTGAAGCTATTGTACAAGTTTTGCAAAAGGTACATGCGCTGCCAAAGAAAGCCAATGCAATGTTTAGTTAGACATCTTGACACACTGGTCTAAACAATGCAAGATCCCTTTGGCTTGCAGCGGTCAAACGACAATCGCTCTCTGGAAAAGCTAGCATCCTGTCAAATCTGGTTAGACGTGAAAGCGGACCCTGGGCGCCTAAGCGAAAGTCTTGTACGTAACTGGGATAACGCTAGAATGATGTGAACGAACATTCTGCAAAGGAAAACTTATGTTTGCTCTCATGGCTGATACTTGCTCGTCTATTAAGTATTTGTCTATATGTCTCTTTAACATAAGTTTCTAAAATAAAGAAACTGATCTAAACTACCATATCGTGAGTTCTATAAAGAGATGTGCTACAAAAGTCTGTATTTTCATAAAACAAAAAGGCGACTTTAAAGAAATATTCTTCACGTTGTATTAAAAGGTATGTGTCGTGAGAAAGCATAGAGAATAGCAGATAGAGTCGTGCGCTGTCAAGTCGTCGCCGGCTTAGACCTGCGCTCCACAGATAAAATCAATTTCACTGCACAACTTATCAGACGTGACTGCTATTTATATTGCATTCTAATATATTTATCTTCGTTATTTTACTGTAGCAGTTTTGTTTGCTTTGTTATCTAGACGGGTAGGTACGTGTCTCCTGAAGTTCGTTTATGAAAAGTGAATTTTCATCGTAGTTTGTATTTTCTTTCACTGTACATAGATTTACGTTGACAGTTGAAGTGTCACATTTAAGGAACATAAACATCCTTGTCAGTTCAAAGCGTTCTTCATTTGTCCTTATTTACCTGAGATCAATTTAAAAATAAACCAAACAAAACAGTTATGTTTGAAATAAAAGAAATTCGCCGGTATGTTCACATTCCAAAAAATAAAAAGTAACAAAATATATTTATAGAAACGGCAAATATGTAGCACAAGTCTATTTATAAGTGGGCTTAAAACCGAAGTATTCGAGAATAAAATTGTTCCACGCAAACAAAGAGTCGGAACGGTTAATTTCGTTTAGTACAAGTACACAAAGCTACGCACTCGTCTACCCTGGTTATCTGAACTAGGGCGCGGGAGGCTGTGCGGCCCGATTCTCGGGTCATACCCTGACCTACCCCACGACCCACTTGCGAACGTGAGCCGCTGGATTTAAGGAGACCGCCAACTGTTCAAGGATGTATGTCGCACGTGCGTCTTTCATTTTGCTCGGTTTTACGATGATAAGGCTGAGTACTTTAAGTGTTTATATAGAAAATAAAGTACTTTTAGGCTCAAAATTGTGAGTGAAGTTGGGTATACATTTTTAACGTGAGAGTTATAATAGTGAGACAAGCGCGATTTTAATGAAATACTTTTGTTCTGCAGCTGCGAAAAATACTTTACGGTATTTATATTCAAAAGAGTATTCTCTCCCTTTACACTAAAAATAATCACATGGTCTATTCGTATGGTTTAACCATGGACAAGGAGATATGGGCTGACCAGATACAGTACCCTGAGGAAAGCAGTAGGCCACATCAAGAGTCTGCAGGCCGTCCTCGAAGAGCTGGGGTGGCTCGAGTGACAAGACCATTCCCACCCTCACGCAAAATACACGCCAGGACGTGGAGTTGCGGAAACAGCCCGTGCTACCAAGTACCAAGTACCAATGGGTTGTGCGAGCTTTTCACAAGGTTGACCATTCTGCAGAGAGAGATAAATTGGCCAAATTGTAAAGAACAACGCCTGCTTTTATGGAGGATATCTCTCGCACATTTTTTAGGGAAATACATAGTCGATGTCTGAATCGCAATAAGTATGCCATGTTTTTTATGTAGGTACCTATGAGTTCACAGATTAACGTCACGCCTCATATTGTATGTGTCAATGTCATACAAACAACAACCGCGGTAATACAGAATACTATGTAGGTGTTTGTTGGCTGTAAAAATCAAATTTAAATTGCTTTTGACTTCATTGTTAGCTTGGCCAACATATGTAGGTACCTTATTGTATGTATAGAATTACATCATATAACATATGAAAACTTTATAAATTGCATATGTATAGCTTTATTATAAATATACTATGCTACTACAACTGTTGAAATGACTGATTACGCCGTGCGCTGATTTTATAACGTTGTGTATATTAACATACGTACACATATGCGCTATTTACGCCAGCATCTATAAATTAAGTGAGGTGCCTTTAAAGCAGTCCATTTAATTATGGAACCTACAAAGCAGCCCTGCACATTGAATAAACTGTCAGAGTAACAGTCAGTCAGTCAGTCTAACAAAATCTTGTCGAAATTTAGCCCTACTATCGCATTCTATGAAAAATAATTTCTTCGCGGCAGGGTAGTTTAGGACAAAGAGGGGCCTATGTTCAGCAGTGCACACAGTCGGGCTGTGGATAATGATTAATTAAGTAAAAAAAAGTAAAAGTAAAAATGGGTCTATTCACATTAAAGTAAGACATTTTTTTTATAAAAATAAATTACTTCTGCCAAACTGCAAAGCAGTTTGTTGGCAGATGATGAGGGTAGTTTTGGCACATATTCCGTGAAAACTCTTTGCGCTCATGCTATACCTACCTTGGTGGCATAACCAGGTATAGTAAAACATAACCTTATCTTCCCAATTTGGAAATTTGAAAATAAAAGAAGTTGTGGACACACCGTGCAGTCTCTAACCAGCTTAACACATAACTAAAAGCAGCCTTGTCCACCTTCATGCCAGTGTCATCCCATAGAGATAAAAATTATTAACATTTTTTAAATTGCTTCTAACGTTATTTGCTATAAAAGTGTAGTCATAAATAATTAAATTAACAAGATATTGGCTTTACTATAATAGACCGATTACAGAAGAGTTAAATCAAAAGTTTGCAATCACGATAAAAATAATAGGCACCTTATATGGTATATTTTGTTATAATCTTTTCTATTTCTTATTTGTAAATGATTAAGCTCCAGACTTCCTGGTCTGACACTGCTGAGGGTCCTAGATTATAAAGACTTGGGTATAATGTAATTTTTTTCTCTATTAGGTAGTTTTTCTGAATAACGTAGGTGCACGTATAAGTCTGAATATGTGTGTTGCAACTACCTAATCATGTTATAATGCAAGCATGCTCTGTGTTTGCTAATCGTTGCAATTTTTTTCTATATAGCAAAAGGTTTCCCTAGAGCTGCGATTTTCTAACAACGAAAATGTTGAACAGAGCCCATCGCAAGCGAACCCGAGCCTCCGCGATCGTGCTGCACAAACGTCACAGGACGTAGTTGTTTTGTTCTTCTTTTATTTACCATAGAGTATCTAACAACACTGTTTAGTTGGCTGGCTTTAAAAAGAGAAAATGTAGTTAAGACTCTTAGCACGCAACTGACTCGGTCACGACCACATCGTGTATGTACCCTAAAGGCTGACTTAAAGTACATGTACACTAAACGGAGTTTAAATAAATGTATTTATTTAAATACATTTATTTAACTCTGCCGTGTGGTTGACGGCATAGAATACAAGTGTCACCACCCCCTACCTTCCCGTGGGTGTCGTAAGAGGCGACTAACGGATAACACGATGCAAATACCATCTTTGCGTAGAGACGGAAAACTCGACATCAAACCCTATACGACTGCCTCGTTGGTCTCGCGGCATAAATGTGCGCGTGGGATCGAGAGGTCCCAGGTTCGATTCCTGGGTCGGGCAGTGTTATTGGGTTTTTCTGTCACGAAATTCTCAGTAGCCGCACGGAGTCTGGATATGTGCCCGGTACGGCAATAGGCTCGCCACTTATTACGTGGGACTAAAGTATATCTGGCGAAAAGTGGGTGTAGAAATACACCTCTGCCTACCCCTTCGGGGATAAAAGGCGTGACGTTATGTATGTATGTATGTTATTTAACTACATGTCATCATTCTCTTAGCGTTATCCCAGTTTTCAATCTGGGGTCCGCTTACTAGTCTAACCGGATTTGGCTGAATATTAGCTTTTCCACAGAGCGACTGCCTGTCTGACCTCCGCACCCCGAAGGGATAGCGATATTTCATGGTTTAGACCAGTGTCCGTTTATTTAGAAGGTAGTGACGCCCTGTAACGACTGTCAAAGCTCTTCATGATAACCGGGACCGACGGCTTCGGCTTAACGTGCTCTCCGAGGCACGGGACAAGCGATAATTAACAATTTAATACGCACATAACTCCGAAAAGTCATTGGTGCGCGCCGTGGATTCGAACCCGATACCCTCTGCATGGCAGTCTGTTGGTATCTCCACTCGGCTATCGCTGCCTGTTTTGTATTTAACTACATGTATATTATTATGTATATGTATATATACATCCAGGTGATGCAATGATTCTGTTATTTGATATCAGTTTCGAAAGGTTAAAAGCTGACTGGATATTTTGAATAGCTTGGGTCATATGAATTAAATGAATAATGATAATGGGTAATAATGTTTTAAGCGAATTAAATTAATGCTTTATTTGTAAAATATATACCTTGGCATATTTATATTTTAAACTATAAAGCCCCCAGCTATAATTGAATCTGCTAAAATTGTATATTTTTAGCTGAGAATTAGACATTTATGAAAACACTGAAATTGAACCATCTTTGAGGATGCCTTGAGATTGAGATCTAAAAGCATCCAATTATGAAAATTTCGACTACATTATACTGCTGTGTCGTGTGCAAGGGTCTTAACGTGCAATTTGGTTGAAGTTAACGCCATTAGGCTCGAGGTAGCATTCGTGACTATTTACCCAAAGTAGCATTGTATCGTATGTGCTGATGCGATTAAAGAGAGAAAACATTATCTCTAACCAAAGTAAAAGTCAGATAATGGCTTTATTTACATAGAATAATAGTTATAGCGAAACTCAAATCGTGTCTTGGACTAAATTTGTTTGTTTGTTTGTTTTTAGTAATGTTATCGTTATGCCTCTGTGTTTGGAAAGTTTATTTTATTTATACCTAAGCAATAATATAATAGTAAAATCTTATGACGAAAGTTACACAATAAAGCTGTAAATTAGGCTTTTTAATGATGGCGATGAAATAGAGATATTATATATTATCATCTAAACTGAAATTTATCGTAACCTCATTTTTAGCTAGCATAAAACATTTTAATTTGGATTTCGTATAGAAATGCGAATTTAATTAAATGGTAAATCGAATACCGCGTTATAATATTTTCTTTAAATATTTTTGAGAATACCGTACCGTACCGTATTTCGATCGGGAGATGATATTCTTGAAATATTTTAGAATGTCTTTTGCTGAGGGACGGAGAATAGGCTTGTGTCCACTAAGAATAAATCGGTTTGATTGTAATCTATAGATTCATTATGATTTTAAGATGTAATTAAAGTTTATTATTTATTATAAAAAGGTAAGATTAATGTTATTTTTAGGATTCTAAAACTAAAAATAATGTATTTATTCTTCTGACAGTGAACACCAATCAGAGAACATTACGTCAAACAGTAAGTATATTTTTATTTAGAAACATTATAATGTTTAATATGTTTATAATAAATATTGTGATGACTTCATAACGCCGCCTGTGGCACAGGTTTACCCTAGTAAAATAATGAGGTGCCTGTAGCACCTCATTATTTTACCTAAATTACTTTTTAAGAACTGTATGTATATTTTTGTGATGAATGAAAATTAATAAATTTTTATTTATTATTTATTTTATTTATTATTAAACAGTACGTCCGCCATTCATGTTGTTGACGTTTTAGTAGTAAATACGACTAAAACGTCAAACTTTCTACCTGTCAAATCGAATATAACAAAATAAAAGTGGGTACATCAGACCAGACTTCATTCACGGTTTGTTTTGTTTTGGACTTTGTGATATCACTCAACCGCCATGATAGTTTACAGCGTTTTCGTGTCAAATTCAAAAAGGTTTTTAAAAAGCCGTAATTAGTATCGTTGATAAGTAATGTTGCTGATCGATTTTAGAAGAAAATATCAGGATATTTTCTTCAAAAATTGATCAGCAACATTACTTTAAAATCTAATAAAGGGACGAATCAACGAGGACACAAGCCTATTCCAGAGGATAGGAGGCATGTATGTATATGTATTGTATCTACTACTTCCGGTACACTTGAATACAGACAAATAGTACCTTCATTCGTCTATTAACCGGTCAATTTGGTACCAAACTTGTATAAAGAGACATTATTTGGTACTTTCGCAAATAAAAAATCCTTTAGATCGCGTAATCCTGATCCTTATTGAAAGAGTGCTTTCCTCTGTACTTTGGACTCGGAATAAATTGGCATATTAGAACCTTTTTATGTACGTTACGATCTACGTTTCTTCGTGTAATAAGACGTGCTTATATGAAAATAAAAGGTTTTGCAAATTGTAATAACACACTGTTTGAATGTAGTAGTGATGACATTCGATATCGTTTCAGAAGAATGCTAATAGCAGAAGGCCACAACCTCGAGAAATCTATATGTGAAACAAATAATTAGGGCATTCTTCGACTCGCGTTTTGCTAACAGAAATCATATGAAATTAATAGTATTTGCCACACCGAAAGACAGATTTAAAATGAGATGTTTCATAGGAAATAGGTCACAGTAGTAAAAAAAAAAGAGAATAAATGTTGAAAGATCTGGCGCTCACCTACTTTGCTTTGATGCGAAATATCTTGCGTGTCTCAGATGTAAATATGTTTAGAAATATTCGTGTGCAGAGCAAATCGTTTATATGCAAAAAATCTGTTTGACTTGCCACAAAATAACTTCAAAAACTGAGACCGTACTCACACTTTCCGAATGAGACAAGTATTAATAAAATGTTTTGATAAAAAGCATCCAGAGTATACGCGAATATCTATGAAATATTGTAGTAAGTAATAAAATAAATAAGTAGACATTCCGATAAACGATTTACCTGAAGTGGCTATACGAATTTGGTGGTACATGAGAGGCTTATTTTTAAAAGGCACAAGACAAGACGGTTTTATTCACAATATTTTAGATACATTGTTTATTTTATTGCATATTATAGATACAGATATATACACAGATGTAGAAGTATCAGAAGCATATTAGAATACTATCTGTTAAAGTTGGATAGCTTTAACAAATAGTATCCTAATATGCTTTTTTTTCTTGCGTGGATACGCAATATGACAAAAAAATATTCTTTTCTTTGCTATATTGGCTTGCTTTTGAGTTGTGTATTGTAAAGAGAAACACTCATACATAGTTTTAAGAAAGGAGCATTTAAAGATACTTGTACCTAAGTTACAGAAAAGCATTACCCACGTAGCCTTTGTCTATAAACGCCATAAAATGCAATATATATTTAAAATAAAAAGGTACAAAATGTCATTTATTTGTGGCAGTGTTCGACGTGTCGCGTGGGTGCAAGCCGTAGTGCGAATAATAGTGCGCACGCGCACAAACGACGCCGACAAATTCCATTGTGGGATCGTGCGCGGAATTGATGCGTGAACAATTGCACTATATCGTAGGGCTGACTGAAATTTAATATTATACTAATATTTATGGAACGGGTCTAAATCACGTAACTAATATAAAGGTGAATCACCTTCTATGTGTCCCGGTTAGACCGTTCACGGTCATTAGTTCATCATCCTCCTAGCGTTACCCCAGTTTCAACCTGGGGTCCACTTACTAGTCTAACCGGATTTGGCTGAACATTAGCTTTTCCACAGAGCGACTGCCTGTCTGACCTCTGTCACGGTCATTAGTTGCCGTCGGAAATATTTCATGAACAAAGTTGGTATCAAAATGAGAGAGGGGTAACATCTATGGTCCACTTGCGTAATTATGGCCCTAAATTAATTTCGAGCTTTACTTTTCATTCATAGATTTAGAAACTATGGTAAACTGTAAGTTGAAGTAGTACCTAGTAAAATATTTGTTAACCTTAACCCTACCAACAAAAATAATACCTACGTTGTGTAACCCTACAAATATGAGAAACTACATACAATATATTGGAGCTCATTTTTCTCTATTTGTACTGCAGCACTGCGGTCACGATTCAGATAAACTTGGCTGTATTTCAACGTACCGGTGACAACCTTACACAACATTGGTAGGTACTACTTCATAGTACCTAGTAAAATATTTGTTAACCTTAACCCTACCAACAAAAATAATACCTACGTTGTGTAACCCTACAAATATGAGAAACTACATACAATATATTGGAGCTCATTTTTCTCTATTTGTACTGCAGCACTGCGGTCACGATTCAGATAAACTTGGCTGTATTTCAACGTACCGGTGACAACCTTACACAACATTGAAAGACCTTTATATAAAATACTCTTCAACCTACATAGTGTACATGTAGGACGACAATCGTAACACGCACACATGCATACAGGCTATTCATATACACACACGTAGAGACAATTCATCGCATTGTTTGTTTATGGGCACCCATCCGTGTAATGACTTTCAGCTTAGTTTGTCGTAAACGATTACATCCAGCGCTTGTTCCAGCTCCCAATAACAATCACGTAAGAATGATGTATTAAATGACACTTTGATTGCGTATTACTAAACTATTATAATATATATGTTGGAAAACTCTAAAGTTAGCAACACAGCAATTTATTCTTGCAACATTTTGAAAATATAGCCGAAAAGGAAATTCCTTTTGATATCCTTTTTAATATTAAGTAGAATCGATTACTTCTATATAATGGCTACACAGGAAATACTGCAAGGTTTATCAGCAATGAAATTGAGGTACTAGTGTGTGAATAAATTGCTACATCCGTGAACATGGCGCTTGCAATAGTGCCGAAATATCGGTTACTCCAAACAAAGGTATGTGGTATATATCCCGAAAGACAATAATTTAAAATAAGTTTAATGACCACGAAAGTTTAAATTCCTATATTCTGAATGAATGATTTAAAATAAGAAGGTTTGGCAAAAAGCAGCAGAATTTTCTTTTGTAAAAGAGTCGTGCATTTTTGCAAACATCGTTTCGTGTTGAGTCGAATATATGTTGTGCCTTAAGAAAGCCGAGAGTTCTCATTCTCATTGTGCTAAGATTATCTTCCCACGCAGTACTAACGTAGTTTCCGTTACTATATGGCATAATCATTCAATGCTGGATTAGTCAACTGGCCAGCAATAATTTCACACCGACATAAAGCTTTTACTACTCCGACCTTGGTTTAAAAACTGCATCGATTCATACGACGGCCATGTCCATTCTGTTTTTGGTATTACTGGAAAAGAGTTTCGATAAAATATTCTGATTTTTGACAAAAGTTTTAGTATAAAATTTACACCGAGTATTTTTTTATAAATGTGTGAAAGAAGCTGCGTCCTTTCCTAAAAAATTCAAACCATTACATTTTATTTTATTTTATGTTCATGACGTAAACAGATAAAATAATCTGCTCTAAACACGTCGACAAACAGTTAGTGTTCTAGTTAAAAGCTAATGAATTAATAATTTAATAGTTTTATATGAATTCCGAATATATTTAAATGAATTGACGTAATAGGGTAGGAACCGTTACTTATTACAATAAGATGTGATTTTGATTTAATTCTAACGATTTAGAATAAGATACAAAGACAAGATAATTTAAAAAACGTGGAGTCATATGTATTTTAATACTTTTTGTATAATGTGTCTTTTGGATTATTGCACCTTATAGAAATAATCGGTCATGAATGATACATCATGTTCACTATTATCATATTTGTACTCCCTAGTTTAATACGGTTTTGCTTCTTACCAGAAGCAATTCTTAGCCAGATCTAGCAACAGCTAGTGCCAATAACAATTGACTTAACTCGTGTTTGTAAATGCCCCTGAGGTTCAAGTTTTTCGTTTTCAAGACGTCTTTCACATTCACTACTTGTTTTAACTGAACGATTGGGGCTAAACGCAGCTATTACCTAGACACACATACCTACATATTATATTCAACAACTCCAAATAATGAGTGTCAAATTCATTACTTATTTTAGAGGGCAATTCGCCTTGGCAACTATGAACTCAATGACCCACTACAACACAATGAAAGTCGTACACGACTGTACATATGTAAGTACTATGTAATATGCGTGTATCCTTTGCCACAAGGTCGTACATCGTGCCACAGTATCACGCATTCATTTCACACACACTCATACACACACCCATTCATCACTTTTTTACATAGTCACTTCGAATAATGTCTTCCATAGTGATTCTTGAAAGTGTGGGAAGGAAACGCTAAACGTTTTGGTATCGGTAGTACCATGGATGAACTGTTTGACAATGTCATTGCTTCTAATATTAGCTATATAATCGTAATATCTGGGGCATGCTAATAAATCTGTGCGTGTGTCTTGTTTCATTATTTGTTTAATTAGTGAATAACGTTAAAATAACACGCCTTTTCATCGTCAGCATTTGTTTGATTTGACAGCTACGCTTGATGGACATATTATTTTAAATCGCGTTCGTTTTTTGAAAATCGATTGTAGGTAATATTTATTCAGCCTTTAATTGAAAGAGTGGAATGTTTTTTTTAGTTAGAGCAGACTCGCGTTTATTGGAAAAATCCTTTACACAAACATGGAAACATTTTTAGTGCAGAGGAAGCGCGTGAGGTTTTTAAGGATAGAAGCAAGTGGCGTACTGTTGTCTCTGCCTACACCGACGGGAAAAAGGCGTGAGTATATGTATGTATCGAAACATTTTTTACAAAGAGTGTATTTTTTTTTTGCTACAGACCATAGACATATTAGTCTTGTTGTTATATTTTTAATTAATTTGTATGGTCACTGGCTATTCAGTGTTGACAGGAATCGGCCATTAATGTATATTAAATGTTTTTCTTATCGAAAGAAAGAAATCATGAACATGTCCATTTTATGAAATACGATAAACAGATATCCACAGATCATATACCCTTTGTTTGTGGGCTATGGTCCTGCATATCGTTTTGGTAGATCCTAAGATCATCAAATTCCTTCTACCAGTAAAACTATTGTAAGTCCCTTTCCAAAACCTTGTAGGTTATGTGAAAATAGTCGAATTAAAGTCGTCCGTTTCTCGAGATTTCAATCAATATGACCATATCTTCCTGTGAAGCCTGTAAATAAAGATAGCTCCATTCTAGCACGTCAGTTCTCACAAAGCATACTTATAACCTTGACCTTTTCGTAGAACAATGGTGTTTATCACAACGCTGGCAAACACGCTACTGATGAACTAGAACATTACGAGTATATCTATCTAATGGTTCGTGTGATGAAGAACTTATGGGCGGAACTTGTGAAATATACAATAAGAGGATTTTGTTTTTTGTTGTTTATTGACACGATTTTTTTTATTGTACATACATAGACTCACGCCTTTTGCCCGAAAGGATAGGTAGAGACTACGAACCACCATTTGCAACGATCCTGACAAAAATCTCTCTTTGTTTAATGTTTATGAAAATAAATATTATATATAACTGGTGACCCCGTTGTGCAAGACTAAACTACTTGTGATCTCACTGGTAAAACTAGAACGATTTGGAAACATAATATCTGTCAAACTTAGTTTCTCGAATAAATATATCGCATGGTTTCAGTGAAGACAAAAATTTACAGTTTTAGGTAGAGTATTACATACTTAGTCTTTTCTCTCGTGCTTTGATTATTCATATGTACGGGTATTGTTGTTAGAAAAGGATAGCAATAATTTTCTTCTTATTTGAGTGTTAAACTTATCAACGAAGCAAATTTCATCTTTCCCAGAAGTGTAATTATTGGGGAGTAACGGCCAAAGACACAAACGTATATTTATAATAGAGCAATTTGTTATCAATTCGGTGAGATATATCGGCCGAATGCAGTGTGGTACCTAATGTCCTCAGATCTTACGCAATAAAACCATATGTTCTGAGAATAAAACAAATCAATGAATAACAAACGCTGCCAACTTGGCAAGCTTTATAACGCTCTTAGTATTATGACCTATTCCTATTTACTTGTGTGCATCTGCATAATAAATATGTCACGATCATATTTTATAGTACGATGCGAAGACATTTGTAATTCAAGAAACTGTAAATTACTAATTGTTATTTATTATGAACGGGTTTCAAAGATTTGTTTGAATGGGATTTGCTTTGCTGTTCTTTATTGTGCATGACTTTCTGGTAGTTTAATTTGACTTAACCACAACGCTGCTACACTGCTTATCAAGAGTAGGTAGTGGTTCTATTCCCACGCGGAACAACACTGTGTGGTTATTGTCACAAGTTATTGTCAAGTTCCTTTTGATGCAGGATTTATTCCTAGTGCAGGAGCTATATAGAAATTGTAAATATGTCAGATATCTATTCGATGTCGAATCTGTTTTGTTTAAGCCATCGAAAACGAGATAAATTAAAGAAGCATATATCGAAAATATAAAATTAGTCTTTCATAGCTATTTTTATACTTGTCTTAAAATTTCACGTAAAACAGTTTGACGGTATAATTAAGGCGCATCTCAATATGATAGAATCAGGAACATCTTCAAGTAAATAGTGCAACGTGTGGGGTCTGAACTTGGAACATATCGACAACGAAACGAAAAAAAACCTTTAGCTACTGGCCCTTCAAAATTCACGGTGCGACATCCAAGCGGCGATGTTCAAACCCTTTCAAACGATGATTTTACATGCATATTAGTATCGTTGATGTCACCGATTCGGTATGGCACAACCATCTGTGTAATACAATAAACTTAACATATGAAATCTGCATAGGTAATAAAATTTACTGCATGAAATCCCATCGTAAATTCACACCGAATACCTTCAGACCTTTGTTAGACCTACTGGCTCTTGGTGTACTAACTTAAGCTGTTCTATGAATAATTCATAAGAATTAATAGTCCCGTCTTCAGTATTATAAATAATTTTCATTAAAAACTAATATATTCAAGACAGGTTTAGTCGATTTTTAATCCAGGTTTGGTTTGGATTGTAGGTATTTCATGAACGCTTAGGGATTTAGGGTCCAAATGCTTAATGGGATTTGATGCCCTTTTGTTCTTTTAGTTTAGTGCCAGCATATTTCTGTCGGCGAATTCGATTGTGGAATTTAAAATACGATGTTATTGTTATTGCTAGAGACTCTAGAGAGTAATAAAGCGTAATATCAATTATTTTAGATGGCTCTTGTATCAAATTTATAAGGCATTTCTTCATCACTAGCTGAGTTCTGGAGCCTATAACACCAGGATATGACTGGCTACGAAAATATTAATGGTATTCAAACATCGCCTATAACATATGGTATGTCAACAAATCCATACTCCACGCGTCGTACGCTCATAATGTTACACAGAATAGACTATTTACTGTTTATAAGCCATTCCAAGTTAAGTGGAAATCAGTGGCAACAATGCAAAATAAATTGAAATAACATTATACAGTATTCGCGTAATGCCATTCAGAGAAACATGTAGGTGTCGCAAAGTATTGAAGAAATAAATCAATGTTCCTCGGCTCAAAAGGATTTTATTACCTACCTATCTGATAGAGTACCTCATTTAAACGCACCTCAAGTGCTTCCATCTATTTACAACTATGGAAACCTCGCAATAAAACGTACAGAAATAACACTCTCAAGTCATATAATACTCAGCGGTATTACACAAAAATACAGTTTTCTCGTAGGACGATAAAGATGTCGTCTTACGCTGACTTTGGCGCGAAAATACACATCTACAGTGCAAAGAAATGTCTATTAATGAGTCGAGAAAATTAATTTGGTCGTAACTTAATTACTGAAGTTATGCTTAACTTTTCTAAGTTCAGTGCACAGAGACATATAAATTTTACAGATATACTGCCAATAAAACCGGCGGTTAGTTAGGTACATGTGCATCGCAGAACTCGGCTTAGACGTTGTAAAATAACACAACTGAAATATTTTATCGATGGCGCGTAAAGCTTCGCGAAAGTTATGGCTATTGCCTTGTCTCGTTGAGCATCGGACAAGATTTTATTTCTTTACGTTTTATTACTTGTTATTATAGGAAATATACTCTTATTGTTCTTCGAAATCTGTTTTAAATACTGTTATGATTACAATAATAATAATTATTTATTTATTCATATTTTTACAATAATAGTATATGTACTTCTAAGGGTTATGAGTAAGCAAATGAATATGGTCACTTGTAAAAGTTTATTGTACGATATTAATGTATGAGTCGCGTCCTCATCCTCCCACGCGTTCGGTTGCATTTCGGTGTGTCCATTTCGAAAATCAAATTAGAATTCTTCGAATACCGCGATTGCGCTCTCAAACACTTCGTGAGATATGGCGCTGTGTTCATTTTATTTTATTTGTTGCTACCATTCGCCGCTGCCGTGCGACCGAGCGCTAAGCATTCTTAACTAAAAACAAAAATAAAAACCCCTATCAGCGATTAACCTAACTGACATTTTGTTTAATTCATTCTTAACTGATCTCGCCTGAAAATTTATGTTTATTTAACTCAATCATTCTGATCGATCAAGGATAATGCGAATAAACGAAGCTTTCATTTCTGTTTATTACCGTGAATTTTATTATTTTTATTTAGTTAATATGATTTTAGTGAGGTAGTCTTTTTGCTTGTATGCGAATGTCTGATGGAATTATATGCCTTTTATTTTGCCGAAGTTCTTGTGGAACGGAAATATCACGGAATAAATCTTAGGGAGAAAATAATGAGCTACATACGTTCCAACGTGGAGCTTTTAGCGGAACAAGGACATGCCTGCGTAGCACGAAATGTTCTTAATTAATTCTTCGAAAATTACAACGCTTTCAACATGAATTATATATGCGTAAGTGTTTTTGTTTGTTGTCCCTTTCTTAGCGGCAAAAATACGTAAGAAATGGACTTGGTAAGACTTGGTTTATGACGAGAGTAATTCAAGGAACGAAGTGGAGCATTCAGTACGTTTTACTCTAGAAACTGGCCCCGAAATGTGGTAGGTACAAAATTAATATAAAATAATATACCTTGGGACATCTCACACATGGTCAACAGATCCCAAATTAGGCTGATCTTATGCTAATTCTATCGGATAACTGATAAGTACCTAAACATATTATTTACATATTTCTAAATACGTTCATAATAGACAAGTTACACCTGACACACATCACATAAAAAATATAAATTGTAATAGTATTCGCAAGTACTGAAATATTATAGGCTTGCGTTTAATACTACCTCTGTAAGTCTTTTCTATTTTAAATCATTGTAATTTTACTAGATGGCGCTACACGAACTCCATAACACTTTTCAATGCATACAGTATTGAAAGGTAAACAACGTAATTATATTCGAATAAAACCGCGGGCTGTGACTAGTTTCGAATAATAATAAAACCCGTGTGAATCACCGAAGTGTTTTTCTTCGCGGTAACATTGTAATGGCGATTAAATTCAGGTAGCCGGATCGAAATCGGCCATTTTTGTAAGCCGATGACGTCATCAAGTTAGCAGAAGAAGCGCGTTAATGTCCCCCGGTATTTGTGGAATCACTTAGCTTGGACGAAATGTTGCGAAGATTTTCGCGGCAATTAGGTGTAGGTAATACTTTTAGGGCCAGCGCACATAATTATAGCGGAGCGCAGCGCTAGTTTACTACCAAACTATCTGGATATATAAAATCCTTGGGTTGTTGGGTGATTACTGATCGACAAGCTACAGCTAAAACTGTTTGGCGAATGAAGCTGAAATTTGGCATGTATGTTCCTTGTGGACTGTAGGGGTGCAATAAGATAAGATTTTCCGAATTCTCACGGGATAGGGCAGAAAAAGTTAAATTTAAAAATGCATAATGTGTGGGCGTAGCTGCTAGCATCTTCTAGTTATCGAAATAAAAAGCTCGGACATGAGCGCAGCTTTATAGAACGTTATGGTTTTAATTTGTAGATTGAAAAGTGAGCTCACTTTTCTGTTGTAAACTCAGCCGTTTCATACATCATTCCCGTCTGTTGTTCAGACATTCAAATAACGTGTTCGCCTAGGTTTGTTAGCGGACGGACGCGAACTTGCCCGACCTCGTGGTTAATTTGACTTCGAACAGGTAATGGAAAATCTCCGGGTTGACGCTAACGATATTCTGACGCCCATAACAGTCTCATTTCGTTTTGAAGTGCCTTGCTCTTGGAGGTTGGAATTGGTTTCAGATTTCTATGAGATTTTGTCGCTTGCAGTTTTTTAATTCGGAGATCTAGTTTGTAACGTGAAATTATTATGTAATTATTTAACGAACTGCACAACAATCCAACCAAACATCTAATGTAAACATTCAAAATGGGTATATCTGATAAAATTAAAAACTCTATTAATTTTACTACACTTACCTATTTTGAATGACATACTTACTTTTAGGAAAGAAATTTAGAAAACTTAGAAAAAAATATTTTATGTAAAGAATTATGGAAAATGTCCTTAGCAGTCCAGAGTTTAAAACTACTTTCGATAGATGGCATTGCTGTTGCTAATTACAGCAAAGAGTATACAAATACTACGTAAGAAATTACAGCATAAAACTGTAACCTCACAAGTTAAAAATGAACTAGGGATACATCGACACATCATTACCTAACTCATAACATAAGCACCTAATTTGTATGACAGTACTTAGTCCTTTAGAAAATGTTATTTTATAAGTTTCTCTTACACGTGCGATGTGTACATCAGTTTAAGAGATAAAGCAGTACGAAATATGACGGCACTGCTATCTAAATCATGTTATAGTCAGGTCATTGCCCCCATTATCGCGTTGTACGATAACGTGAAATACGGAAAAAATCCATCCTCAGCATTGATAAACACGACGGCCACTATCATATGATCCTTCGCGATTCTGAAACTCGTTCTTAAATTAGGCTGTTTGTATGAAATTGGGTGAAGTGTCGGGGTTTTATTTAGACTGGTCGGTGAATGTGTTAATAACACGAATGGCTAGAGTAAACATTGCTTGTCCTTGGTCGCGAATCGTCATCACAGTGAGGTCACCAGGGGTCGCACGAGTTATTGTAAATATTTAAACTGTCATACCGTAGTCATAATAATAGTTGTTATAACTACTGCCGCGTTCGTTATGAAAAAAATCTGTTTTTGTCGTATTTAAATTTATTTGGAAAATTACCCTGATAACCTTAGATTGGTTCAATATTTATTACTCATTCGATACTTTTGTATTCAAGTTCAATTACCTATTTTTCGATGATTCTGAGTATCTTCGTTTCTACTAAGGTTGGTTTTCTGAAAGATGGACAAGATATTGTTTTTCACAAATTAACTAATTATCGGCTGATTGGTAAGATATCCTAAGCTAAGATTAGGTGATTGAACGATTCTCATTAACTCTATTCTGTTAACGTCACACTAGGAAGAGAAGAGAAATTGAAGGATAATTGTTTTGTGACTTTTCTATTTATGTTTTCATGAAAACGTATCGTAATAAGTACATATCATAATATCTTCAATTAAAATAAAACCAACTCAAGACTTGTTGGTGTATTACACCTCTGCCTACCACTTCGAGGACACAGGACTCATGCTTGTGTCCTCGGTGGTGGGAAGTCTATAACTAAAATCTCAATACTGCTTTTAAAAAAATTTGGAGGAACATAAGTAACCTCCGCATATTAGGTTTCTATCCCAGACTTTGACCATTCAAAGTTGCTAAAGCGTAAGATTTATCAATAAGTCGGCAGTATTCGCGGTTATACAGTAACATATATATATACAGAATTGTGTAGTAGATACTCCATACATGATCGTGGTATTTACATATGTACTTGTAGATAAGATTTGGCTACACGTGAATCGCAGACGGATTAGTTATCGGTTAGTAACTGTATCGGAGATAATCATGTCTGCCCTTGCGTAATGCGAATAATTTGAATGTGACATAATCGAGATGATTATATTGCGGTAAAAATATTACGCTCTTTTTTTATTAGACTTGTACGTTCGTAGTGAGTGGTTAGCAATCCTGTCTGCTAAACTGAAGGTCTTGGGTTCGATTTATGTATTTTCCGTAAGGAAATTCGCAGTAGCACGGAGTCTGGTAATGTGCCTGGTACAATAGGTTCGCCCCCTATTACGTGGGACCTAAAAATCTTTGCCAAATGTGGGTGTAATATTACACCTCTGCCTACCCCTTCGGAGATACAAGCGTCAAGAAGCAATCGAGCAGATTACGGTTTCAAAGAACACATGATGATTTCGTGAACACATGATTTAAGCAGGATTTGGATATTTTTATGATTTGTTGAATGTAGTTTAACATTATTTATCCCTGATCATATCATTGTTCACTTGTCACCTTCACAAAATTCTTTCTACATTTGCATTCCTTCACGCGTTCCACTAACTTATGTTAATAATAACGATCTGGAAAATGGAGGTAATTGGCGGTCATGGTCAGTATACCAATAGATTGTTTCTTACTGCTGGTTCGTATACCGTTGTCGTCATGCTCACTAAAATGTCATTTCTTGTGGTGGCGTCGTGTGTCGGGTCATCCCTGTCCCTCTAATATGGCGAGAAGGATGATGGCTGGCACATGCGTCATAGTCGTGAACTACTTGCGATGACTGGTCGATTACGGTCTTGCGGACTGGTATTAGATTTTAATATTTAACTGCATCATTTCCATCATGGTTCTGATCACTTTCGCGGATTGCCTGCATTATTAGGTATTTATAATGTAAGTGGATGCTCCTGTTTCACCATGTCTATTCTGAGGAGGCTAACCAAAAGTATTATGCTTGAGTATTATTATGTACAGTAAATATATACAAGTGATATAGAAGGTATATGTACATTCGTGCACCAAAGGCGTTGCTCCATTCTTGACGCATTTAGGGAATGCTGCCGTCCGTTAACTAAAACCACGCTAACGCCAAAAAGTGATTTTGGAGAAAAACGTAATAAACGCGGGAGTCGTTGTTTCTAGAAAACTATTATACATATATCAGCGATTGTTAAATATTATTTAAACAAATATTTGCCAGCGTCATTTAGGATATTTCTTGCTCAGAAATTTACTTAAAATTAAGTCCATAAAAAAAAAATTTTTTTTTTTTATGTTCATATTTATAAATATAAATATGTCTATCAGTTTTCTGTTCACTATAGTACCTGCAGGATCCATCTAGTCTGGGATCAAGTAATCGTGTGTAAGTTGTTCTGAGATATTATTTAATTGGATAAACAAACAGTGATAAATTGGGTACATGCCTTACATAGCTTAGACACAGATAAGACTTAATTCACAACCATCTCCGTTCACCACAACTTAATTAAGGAGTCAAGCAGTTGAGCAAAAATAAAAAAATAACACTAGGTAACATACCTATCAAGAAATAAATCGAAACAAAGATAAAAAGAAAATAATTAAAATAATAACAAATGGGCATTGATGTGATTAATCTGACTCACTTTGTGGTTAACTTTTTATACCTAATAGATGTTTTAACTTGTTTTCTTTAAGTTTTTATATTCCATCTATTAGATTAGTTATTTTCTAACTCTTCCAATGTACTTCAGATTTAGTTCATTGCGGTTTCCAAGACAGTTTAACTTTCCCCGGGACTACATGACTGACAAAACTAATTGTTATCAATGGTCACTGCTGCTGATCCTGGCTACAGAGGTGACATAGTAGCGGAAATGTGGGCGGCACGAGTCAAAATTAAAATATAATTTTGTTGGAGACTCATCCCGACCATTGTTGGTGTAATGGCGAAACGTCGGGCAGTCATTACCCTTATTCCTTTTGCCTTCGCCGTTGTTGGGTAAAAATAAAGTATGTACCTACATATACCTATCATAATACCATTTTTTTATCTCCAATAATAACGTAACTGATATGTATCATTATAGAAATAATATAGACCAAATACTTTTTTGAGAATGGAAACAGAACATTCTAGAATGTTTACAAAACTGCGTGCCGTGTTCATGGTCAATGGAATGAATTGGTATCACGTGCGAGATGTGAATGTGTGGAGTTCCCCCAATGCCACGTTTATTATGTATGTATTATCCATCAATCTACACAGGTTCAGGGTTAAATGGCTACTGCGTAGATACTAAGGTAGTTCGGCTATTCTTGAAAGAGTATGTGATATAATATCACATAATATCAAAACAATTGGAAGGAATAATATCGGAGCTTTGTACCGTAAGCAGCAAAATAGGACTTAAACTAAACACATCTACAACAAAAGTAATGACTAATGACCAAAAAATACCTAAGATAGTAGTAAACTACTTACAACACTTAGAGTATGTAGAAAGCTACATATACTTAGGAAAATACATTTCATTCCGCAACTCTAGAAACAAAGATGAGATTGATTGGAGAATAAACATGACATGGAACAAGTTCTGGACTCTAAAAGAAATAATGAAATCTACACTACCTTTAAAATTGAAAAAGAAAGTTATGGATGGATGTTTACTGCCCTGCATGTCATATGGATCACAAACCTGGATTTATAACAATTATACTAAAGACAGAATACTAAAAACTCAGCGAGTCATGGAGAGAAGTATCCTGAATATTAGGTTGAGAGATAAGAAGAAAGCAGAAAACATAAGGAAAGAAACTAAGGTGAAAGATGG
This sequence comes from Euclidia mi, assembly GCA_944739405.2. Lineage (NCBI taxonomy): Eukaryota > Metazoa > Arthropoda > Insecta > Lepidoptera > Erebidae > Euclidia > Euclidia mi. The sequence goes on from OX123198.2 coordinate 40,849,865, forward strand.
TCTCCAACATATGAAACGGCTGAAATGGAAGTGGGCTGGCCACGTAGCAAGGCTGACTATGAAAGATGAACACAATCGGCAACAAACTGGTCAGGACCAAGCGGCACTAGACCGCGAGGACGTCCAAGGGAACGCTGGGTAGACGAAATTAGAAAAACTGCTGGAGATGACTGGACAGCAAAAGCAAAAGCAAGGGAAACCTGGAAACTGTTGGAGGCGGCCTATACCCATCAGGGGCCTTAACAGCATGTATGTGATTTAAGTTATTTTATGCTATTATTTTTTGTTATACTTTTTTGCATGTTAAGGAAATAAAAAGGCTTTATTATTATAATAATATATCACATGTTTTTATTCTGTTTAAGATGACGGACTTACAATTTTAAACTCAATTCTTTACTATTTTAAACAGTACAAAGTAGTATTAGTACAAAGATTGTGTCTGCTAACTAACTATGAGAAGTCCTATTTGAGAAGCCTTATATTCACATATACATATATCTTGATTGATGCTTCGATTCCCACAGGGTGCAAGAGATTGTTATGGATAAAAACAAGTTTGAACAAGTGAGGTTTTGGGTGGTTTTGGTGTGACATTCATAAGTCCTCACCACTTTCTTAAATTTGAATTTGACATCATGTCGAGGTACTTAGCCCATAATTGTAGACGTAGGGAAACAGCTAACTGTCAAGAAAATTTATATTAAGCCATCTCGTTTCAATAACCTGTCCATATTTTCTTGACAATGAGGTATCGTTATTTTTCTTATTACGCGTCAATGCACGCATCAATATCTCTGCCCTTTATATCACTCCAAAGAAAATTATGATAATTCCGTTCTTGATATAAGGGTCCCATTTTCCAGGGATATCTTTTCGTAGTGACACGTTGTCGGTAGTACATGGCTCCATGTCTACCAGAGATGTGTTAGTCAACTGAGATATTTGCGTGGGAAATAGGTATTCAGTATTATTAAAAGTGAAGCCACACGTGTGTAAGTGAATGAAGTGTTGCCGTGCCGTGCTGTGCTGTGCCTAGTTAATTCTCGTTTGCTACAGGTCTGCCATTTCGTTCGTTTCACTTGTAATTTAGGCGCTGTACCTATCTCTTTCACTTGGTTCGAAGATTTATTATCACTTTATCATCTCAGCTTCGCTCAGATCAGCTACCACACATCTCCGTCAGATACGCAACCTAAACGAGATCCCTTTCTTCCATATATCGACGTCTATCATGACACACGATCAGTGACATGAAGACCTTCATTACTTTCTCTCTGACATGAAAATGGCCGCCCAAACGATCCTTTCGTTGTCATAGATTACAGATAGAAGTTCGGTTCGACTTTTATCCTTCATTGTGTGGGAGCGAGGAAATCTAAAATATTTCCAACTAACGTTATGTAATACATGTAATTTTTAATTTGTTGGACTGTGGAGTGCGGCGTTGGGGCTTTTTACAACCAACCAACTACTTCCCGCGATCCTAACAAGATCATCGGTCCACCTGGCTGGCCTGCATCAGCTCCGTCGTCCAGTATATGGACCTCTACTAGTTTCAATTATGCTGCCAACTGTAAAGTTTTACTACGTCCATTCCGTCACAGAATAGCTGAAGTCTGATTTGAAAGAATTTTTCATTCTCTTCTTCCGTTACTCCAACTTATATAGTACGAGTGATATGCACTTTCTACGCCCTATGGTGCTATCATTAATGGCAAGGCTGTTGGGAAATGTACTATTGTACTTCTTCGTGAACAGTATGTGGGTCATGCATTCAATGTGAGATTACTGTTCTTCACTTAGCCCCCTGCTGTTACACAATTATGTTCGGTCGCATGATGAAAACTGGGTCGCTTGCACTGACATTGTTTTGACAAGACATATGTTTTACTAGCCATTTCCGTAGCCATTTCGAATCAGCGGATTTACATACTAACATGCAATTACTTGTACTACTATTTTAACCCCTTGAGGATGGCATATTAAGTTATCCTTGCTCAATGGGTGCCTGCAGCGCAATAAGCACCACTACTGTTTACTGTTTAAAGTCCATAACTCTATTTTTAGTATTTTAGGTTTAGCTATGATATGTTAGGATAAGTGATTTTATATAAATGTTCGTATGTATGACGATTTGTGTTTCTCTGTTTCAATCTGTATTTGTGTGAAAAAGATTGTTTTGTTGTTAAAATAAGTGCTTTATGATGTAATAAATTAGTATTTTTAGAAGCTTCAACATAACCTCGCAACGTACAGACATTTATTAATGATATATTAAATTCTGACATGATATATTATGTGACTGGCCTGTTAGTCTAGTAGACATTGACCCTGACTGCTAAACTGGAGGTCGATATTTTTATGTATTTTAGAATAATTATAATGTATAAGTGAGCTTATCAGTTATCGATGCGCGGTCGATCGCCCTCTATGAGCCTATTGTCTGTACCATATTTTAATAATATCTAATATATAAAATTCTCGTGTCACAGTTTTCGTTCCCATACTCCTCCGAAACGGCTTGACCGATTTTGATGACATTTTTTGTGCTTATCCGGTATCTATGAGAATCGGCCAACATCTACTTTTCAAAAAAAAAAAAAAATTTGCAAAACAACGTTTGCCGGGTCAGCTAGTATTTTATAAAATGATTGATTCGTAAACAATTCTAAGTAAGAATACGTAAGAAAGAAGTTTGAATATATTTTTCGTGCATTCTGCGCACGATGGACAAGTAGTAATCACACCTAAAATTAAACAAATTAAGGTCGAATTTCGACTATCAGCTCTGTGCAATTCTGTAAGAATTCAAGTGTTTGCCGAAGCAACACAAACTCGTGTTCAAGGTGAGCGATAACATTAATCAGTTGTTTATAAATGTAATGACAAAATTGCGCATTCTTGTCAAATAAGCAGACGTTTACTGCCGACTATCAAACTTATAAATTGCTTTGCGACTTTATTTTACTTCCGATGAAAAAATATCGTGTTCTCTTGTATTTGTAATTTTTATGTTACAAATTCGAGTACCTGTTTATGTACGTTTGATTGTTTAATAAAGAGAAGTATGCATATTGGACAAGTTGAAAATAAATAATGATGTTTTTATTCTATCTGTTCTAAGAAATGTTTAGTATTTTCCATTTTGTCGTCTACGTTCCTGAATAATTCAATTTAATTAGACACTATATTTGAATTGTGCTTATATCCTTTAAATAGCACCAACAATGCAATGTTGCCGTGATTTCACGATTTATACAATCACCATTAATCCCGACACATTTTATGGAAATGCTGCTAGCGGACCTTGGGCTCCAAGGAGTGTTCATCTCGGATGCAACCGGGATAACGTTAGGACGATGACGATGGTAAGGACAACATGTAAACTATCTCGTTGAAACCTTACTGGCGACTTCTCGGTCAGATAAAAAAAATCAACTCACCCATTTTCCCATTAGGACTGTAGGGCCCGTAGCTGCCGGACGACAGGGGCGAGGAGTACCCGTTGTTCGGCTGCGGCTGCGGCGGGCCCGGAGAGGGCGAGCCTGCAGTGGCGCCGCCCGCCATCCAGTCCCTGACGTGGCCGTTGGCCTGGTGGCCGTTGTGCGAGACCCCCGGCTCCGCCTTCACGGGCAGCACGCCGCGGTACGCCACCTCGTGCTTGAGGTCCATGCCGCTGCTACCGCATGCTGCCGCGTTGCCGGCCCCGCCGCCCGCGCTCCACACTTCTGGGGAGAAAGAGACAGATATATGTATTTAGTAGCTACTCAATATAAATACGACGTGAATCGGCTAAACACCGGGGATGCCGATGATCTCGCGAAGTTCAGGTGGTACAGAAATCGACCACTGAACTGACTGGTCGCTCGCGGTTGAGTGTATTCCTAATGAGAATTTCACTGAGGCGTTGTATAAACTTTACTGTCAACGTTTTCTTTCTTCAGAAAATTTCAGGGAAAACCCTGAAAGCTAAAGCCGTTTCCTATTACAATACAATAAGAATGCTCAGAAATAAAAGTCAAATTCTGTAATTCTTATGCATTTTAAAAACCAATTTCATAAAATGACCTTTGCTTACCGCATTAACGACTAGTGTTGTTTAAATATGCTGCACTTTAAATAAGATTTAAACAAAGTACCAAAAGCGTGAGCAATCGGTCTTATCGTCAATGACAATTGTTTAGATCCATTATCAAATGGTCGAAGGTTCGATCCCATGGTCGTTACAATCTTGATCTCATCATGATAAAGTACGCAGTTCGGCAACAAAGAGATCCGAAGGTGACTAGAAAGCTTCAACCTTCTTCATACCTACTTACTTTGTTTGTTTATCTGATGGTTTCTAACCATCTAAGAAATAACAGGCAAATTGAAATTATGATAACAATAATTATTCCTATTGCAGGCTACCAGGAGTTTAGAATTAGATTAAGTTAAGATAATGAAAGTATGTTCAAATTTAGCATGTTCTGATTCTCTAATCTATCCCAACTTGATTTATTTTTACATAATTATGAATTTGCTACCATCAACGTATAATTGTGTACGTATTTTACCATGCTCGTGTAAGTACCAATACATATTCTTTACATCCTACTATACACCTACTAATTTTCTCTTCGTAAAGTAGAAGGTACACTGGAAGATAATGTCTATTGATATCATGACCATACACAATAAATATAATAAACAAAGTTAAAACCAACACGCAAATTTAAGTATTTTCTATATTTACTCATGGCTTACTAACTTACTTCAGCAGTTGTCGATATCAAAAGTCGTTTGAATCGTTACGGTAAAGAAATAAAACTGAATGACTCCATCGCGTTTCTATTGAAGACACGAAGGCTATACCGATGGTCTAATACCCCATAGTTATGAAACGATATAAAACCAAGTATTCAAAGCAAAATAACGACTCCTACATACATATGCTATCGACATGTGGGAATGCACTATAATAATGAGCTGTAGTTCAGGTTATACATAATGCAACTCTACTTTATAATAATTATAATGACTTCATTATAAACTCGTTACCTACCAGAATAATTAAAAAAATGTGCCTTTGAATTCCTGCTTTAGTGCCGATCTTTTTGTTTCTTGAAAGACGGTTCTAATGTTTATTTTTCTGATTCTAAGTATGACCACCCCGAACTCAAAACTATTTGGAGAACCCTTAGATACATGGCAGCTTACAAACTTAATACGGATATTAAATTTCGAATCCTCGAAAGAAAGGCACATGGAACACATGAAGAAACATAATTTAAACTTCGACGTATAGAAAAATCATAAATTTCAAGGAATTACTATTTCCGATTCATTCACTTCATATATCCTTGGCAGTAAGATTACGTTACAGACAGAAAATCTAGTTTGTATCTTAGATTGTCAGTCGACCACAGTCATAAACCACAGTCCGGGATTACTCGGGTCGCAATACAACGATGTCATCCTGATTTCCTCTGGATGTTCACAATTGTGTATCTACGTGCTTACTCGTAAAACTTGGTACATGCTACATGAGTTTATTGTACCACAATAAGTACCCACCAATGCACTTAGCAGTACAGTCAACTGAGATTTATTTGAATTATTTTGGTTCATGTTTCATGTTGTATGTAACTTTGTTTGGCGCCAAGGCGTCGAAAATTTTATATGTGGTTTATTTTTCGTTGATTGTACATTTCATGGCTAAAATGGATAAGGGTGATAGTAGGTATTTTACCTTTCTAAAATAAGCCTGCAATCAATCTGAATATTATAGATGCCAAAAACTTGTTTCTTGAACTGGTATTAATAAAGACATAAAGACATTTATTTCTGCATTTTGGTTGTTTACAACACTTATACATGTCAATACCCTATTCTAGATGAAGCCGGCTTTTCCTAGCTAAATGACTTCTTGAGAAGAAAGGCCGAAACAAACTCAGAGTCATTGTTTTTTTTTTGTCACTTCAATTTCTTTAGTCTTTTCTTCATCTTTTAAAGTCCAGACAAAAAAGGGTTTAGTATGCAAGTACAATCCAGGATTAATTTTATTACTCTCGCATAGGCACATCAATGGAGGCTACAATCAATACTCTAATAGTAACTTCGTAATCGTAAAAGTATATACCACAACAGATCATTTTTATCTTTTTATTAGGTGTACAAAGAAACTTGATTTTGACGTGACAACGTCTTATAAATTGGTTTGCCGGGTGACACTTCAAGAAACTGCGTTACGCTCCGCTCACGTTATGCGCTCACAATGAGAGCGAGTGAGAGGCACGCGTCCCGCCTAAGAGCGAGAGAGACAGACATAAAAAGTGAAAGGCACGCGTCTTTCATCCTTCTTCCTACTATACGAATGAATATTCACATTAAAATTATTTTACCACTCAAAGTCGTTGTCACGTAAAACTTTCGCCCGTATACCGACTTTACAGGCAACCAATTTTTTATTTCAAGGGATATATTAGTATCTTATAAAAAGAACTACTGGATGTCTTCAAAAGTTCCTGGGAAAGATTTGGCAGATATAAAATTAGAAGGCCAGAACAATCTTCAGAATTACAGTTCCATATTAACATTCCGTATTATCTATTACAGAATCATCATAATACATAATATCATCTATGTAAACACACGCTTACCTAACCACCCTAATTATTACCAACCGCACAAAAATAAACAAACAACCATATATTTTTATCGCGCGTTCGATTCGTCATTGAGAGGTCATTGACCAGTTCACAGAATCCGAATTTTAGAAAGGCTTTAAGTATTCGGTGTCCTACAAACGCATCTGTGGCTTACGTAGCCGACGGCTTATACTTTGGGAACATTTATTTAATTTTAAAGGGTCTTACCGAGATTAGAAGTGACCTTTATTCAAAGACTAATCGGTTCAACCCGGCTTTACGTAATCGGGGAATGAATTACGGTTTGTTTGTACTTAATACAGCTGTATTTGTTTGGATCGAAGCGTTTTCACGTAATACTCGTGTTGGGTGAAGTAAGGAGGTGCTTTCTTTACTTTTTCAAAGCTTTTAGCGCTTTGGGTTGTGCCAACGATTACTATAGCTAACTCTTCCATTTATGCTAGAAATGGGTAGGTATTATTTTGAATTCTAAAACCAGTACTGAAACCGCTGGACCTTGAGAAATAATAACATTGTTTCTAGTTTAATGTCTGCTACTTCTGCTCCAACTATGAAACCGCTGAACCAATTTTGCTGCAATCAGGTATGAATAAAGTCTGAGCCCTGAGGTAAAACGGCTTATACTGGTGCTGATAGCTTTGACCTAAGAAAACTGCGTTTTATAAATGGCTTTACTAGGAGTCGTTATATATATTTACCTACTAATATACATGTTATACATCAGTGTACTTCTTCCTACGTTAGTTTGTCAACATTTTATGTTCTTTACAATAAACTTTGTTACTTTAACATTTTACGACAAAACATAAAATGTAAACATTACATGCGATTTAGTCCTCCGAAGTAGTTGCGATGACTAATGTGTAGTTTTATTTGATGCACATGTTGCAATGCAAGTTTATTTTTGTCTAAACAATAAGTTCGTTCAAATATCAAGTTTCAGTTTTAGCGTCCAAGATATCTGCCAATCCAAATGTGTATTATCTAACCATGTTAGTGACGCTAAGGAAAGACTTTCAAGCCCATGTTTGTCGGGAAGGAAGCAAGGCAAGGGAATACGAGTAGACAGGAGACTGGAAAAGAATATATAAAGCTGAAGAGTTTGTTTGGTTGAACGCGCTAATCTCAGGAACTACTGGTCCGATTTGAAAAATTCTTTCAGTATAAGACAGCTCATTTATCGAGGAAGGTGCTATGAGCCACGGGAGCGGAGCAGTAGCCTTAAATAGCGCGGGTGTAACCGCGGGCTCATCTAGTAATATTTATAATCTCAAAGAATAACATGGCAAATGCATATGGCTGTATACACGGTTCATAGACCGAAATGACATTTTTTTAAATTTTGTCAGTCTGCCTGTCTGTTTGTTTTCGCTAATCTCTGGAACCGCTAGACTGATTTTGACGGGACGTTCACTGGCGGATAGCTGATGTACCAAGAAGTAACTTAGGCTATAAATGAACCGGGTACGCGAAGTACTTCCCTTCGGACGCGCGCGCGCGACTTTATCTAGGTAATATCTCTAAATTCCTGTAAAGATTAAATATTGAATTCAGTGGAATATTGAACCCGTCTAATGTCAACTACCGAGTCAAAAAAGAAAAGAGAACAAAACAGAGCAGGTAGCAGTTCGACATAGGTACCTACTACCTACTGATTACCCAATATACAAGGCGTCCCGACAATTGATAGCCATTAATTATTTCGTATGTCGATACCCAAATTCTCACGCGACCGATAAAACAGTCAATGACTTTTTAACCTTTAACTCAATATTTCTTTTTAATACGTTATAAATATAGACGGCGATATCATATGAAAACAATGTTATTAAAGATCATCATAATACACAGGTTCTTTTGTAAAGGTATTGTCTTCACTGCGTAGTGGCCTATAATGTGTCACTTTTCACTATACTAAAAGGACACATAACACTTAGCTGAAGCAATTGTATGAAGTGGAGGCGCTTGATTAATTTAAATTAAAAAAGTGTACGTTTTACCCTCGCTGGATAAAACCTCCGTCAGTGACTACAGGCAAAAAATAAAAGCGTGTAAAAAAAAATCTGTGATTCTGACATCAAAGGTTAATTAAAGGTTTCGGTATCACACACTTGAACAATTATTTATAATTCAAACACGAAAGCAGCGAACGCAGACTTGATTGACATCCATTATCTATTCTCCGTTACATAACATGGTATAGTTATGTCGTTTGTTTAGGGTTAACACACATTAATATTGAGTCATGAGTAGAGGTCGTTGACATGCTGTCGAAACTTTAAAACAACACATGAGGGTTCGGTGCAATGTTCGACGGAGCGGCTGCGTGGTAGCGGCGGCGGTGTGGTTGCACAACTCGCGGCCGCAGAGAAAGCGGCTGACGTCACGACCTCGACACGCTCACCTACTTGCGCGCGCGCCGCCGCCCGCCGCCTCAACCAAACCAACCCACTTCTGCCTATACCGGCCCAATGTCGTCTTGCTTTCTCTCACACACCGTACTATGTACCTCTACGGCTCTATACCTCTTCACACCGACATAAACATAGCAAACATAGCGTAATCGCACGTTGCTATCGAATACGTAATACTTGCGAACGATACGCATAAGTATTCCATGTTACCACGGGAACTGACTCGCTAAGTAAAAGTGCGATGATGACACACATTCTCTTATGTTGCAACTTTTTATTGATGTCCGTTTTTTCAGTCAGTGAAAGTGTTAGTACCTACCTATTAAAATTTTAAACTGTAAATCTGAAGACACCTAGCGGGCCTGATATACCACTTTCGCTTCATCAATGCGAATGCAAGTATGCCGGCTACAAGTAGGTGAGTCAACTTTGTTGCTAAGTAAGAAGTAGCGCAAAGTGAAATGATCTTGTCTATTGGAGCTCTTCCGCTCACAACGTTTGCTATCCGCTTGCGCACCTTTCTTTAACGATTCTTATCTCTATATGATATCGTAAAGAACAGGATTTGCGGTGTAAAGATGACTTATTTAACGGAGTCTTACGACGATAATAATATAAAGATATAAGGCACCGTTGGCCGGCGCCACCGGGAACATAAAATCAAAGTGCATCCCGAGCTGCTGTGGCATAACCCTAATTTTTGCAAATCGCATCTCGCTTTATTACACAATTGGCACCAAGTACGGCGATGCGAGCATTGTCTGCGGCGATGGCGCGCGGCGTCGCTCACGTCTCGTGACATCAACGCTCTCGCCTCATCGAATCCACCTTCGCAAACCAGAGGATTCGCTTTTACGACGCGACCAATAAACTTTTATGACTCATTACGATAACGTTAGAATAAAATACGCCGAGAGCAATCGAAAGAATGTAAATGCTAGCTCGTTCGCTACGGGAAACGTTCGACTCTGTATTTTCCTTTCAGAAAATATTCATCGCCAGGGGTCGCCAGTCATCGCGATTGCGATCGCCTGATTTATGCGCGGTACTAGAGCGAGCTCGAGCTCAGAAAATATTCACTGAAATAAATCCGGTGCGGTTCGGTGGTTCACGCGGAGAACGCGTGTATAAAGTATCTTAGGTGCGGTCACCGGTGCGGTCACCGCATATATCTACTAGCGCATAAACGTATTATGGAGACGCGAGGACGTGCCGGCGCGGCGCCGTGGTGGCAGTGTCCGGGGAATGTTCCGGAACGCATGCCCCGCGCTCTCGCTGCCACTGATGTAGTGCCGGAGCCGCTATGCAGCTTGTGCAAGCCGCTCGCAATATATATGCAAAGCTTTGTGGCCCTCGCCCGCCGGTGTGCCATTAAAGAATTGTCGATGACGCGGAAATAGAATTTACGAGTGGCGCGACCCCCGAGCGCGGCGTGTGATATATTCAGCGAGGTCAGTGGCTCGCTGGCGCTGTTGCGTCACACTAACACTAATGGCCTTGTTATAATACATTTATGTAGGCATAGCATACTTCTAGGTGGTGGGTTCGATAACCGTGCCCCGAGGTGGGAATAAACCGTTTGTGTTGTTCGCCGTAATTAGAGAGTCTGCTTGGCGCAGCGGACGACTGACGGGCTTCATGCATTATTGAGTTCAGCGCATAGTAGGCAGACATCGGGCTCAGGTGATTGCGAGCAAATTGTTATAGTTCCCACGGGACTTATAGCCGTGTTTGTGGACCGTTTTACGTAATGTTATGAAATTTAAAGCGGGCTCCCTGCAATATTTGCCGTACGGGCACTTTATGAATGCGCGCCGTATTTTTATAGTGCTATAAGAAAAATTCATACTATGTCAGCTAAAATTCAGTTGATTGCGAACAAATGCCGCTCCCGCTACATACTTTTAATTAAAAAGACTCTTATTTACCTGCAGTCACAGGAGGAAACTTTCATCACATAAAGTTTAACGACATTACTAACAAAACCACTTTATATTACGAATGCAGAAATCTTGTGCAAGTGAAGAAATCGTGGAGCAGGACGACTCCGACAAAACTGTATTTTCAGTTTATTGTCTGCGAGAAATGAGGATTGCGCTTCAGCAATAACTGTAGAAAACAAGAAACGGATTTCTAAGCAATAAAAATCTTTGAGAATACGAACGTATCAAGTAACAATAAATAGGTATAAATCTGTTAGCTTTATTCGAGATATTTGAAACTGGCAATACGGTGCTGATATCGCAAGGGAGTGCTTCAATAATGCGATTTCTAAACTTAGTCTGAATGTAAAATGGCGGATATTCCCGCCAGATGACAGTCCGTGTGTTTACTGCATCTTTGCTAGAACACGAGACGCTGCGAGCGGATGGGGAGAGATGAAAAGATTGGAGGATCCCGTGCGGGGAAATCACGTAGCTATTTTATCGGCGCATAGTAGCGTCTCGTCTCGCTTTCATTAAAAGGATTCATCTGTACGCTGAGATTTTTAAACATAATATTTTCAGAGTTAATGTAGAACTTCAGCAAACTTAAAAGCTTTAGAGGAATGAGGGAAAACTCGGTAAAGCTTGAATTTTCTTGATGTTCTTTAACATAAATTAGGCAAAGTACTTCAATTTGTTTTGTTTGTAAAGTAAACACTTAAGCGTGCAGAATATGTAAGTAGAACTCCTAAAACTTTCAACTACGTTGATAAATCCAGTTTGTTATCAACAATCATGACTAATTGCTTGTTCCCATATTTGTATAAAAGATCAATGCGCCATTGACAAAGATTTACAGATGTTCGACCGTGTACCAATATGTTATGAAACCGCATCATGTGCCAAATGTATTAGATTATGTTAAAGTACATTGTACATTGGTTGATTTAGTTGCGCCACGAGTTGCTCAAGACAGCTCAATGGCTGTGATTCTTTTATTAGAGCGCAACAACAAATATGGGTACAATTTGTTATAAGAAGGGGACCAGTTTGATTATCTTTGACAGAACTTCATTAAACGTTTCGAAAGTATGACTTACTGTTCTTATAAGGAGAGCTGAATGAAAGTGTACATTTATACAACCGACAATGTGTAGTGTGGATGTTTTAATAACAAGTTTAGTAAAGCTTGATAAAATAAAGTACGGCTTTATTATTAATACGTGTGTGATTGATATCGGTATCATATCAGTTGTGCTGTAATTCTAGCTGTTGTATCATACTCGTATCGGTCAGCGACCTGTTAATAAACCGCTTAGGCATAACAGTGTAAAAATGTTTTCGTTATATTCATATAATTACACTTCTGCTTGAAGGCCTTTTAAGATTAATTAAACCCACCTAACAGTCCGAACGTCCATCTTAATTTACGAACAACAGCGAGTAAAGAGCCAACCCGCCATTATTTCGAAGACAAAAGACCGTACCCACACATTTCTGTGACCGTACCCATTCCATTTTTACGTAAGCGAGGACACATACTTTTACGATATGACAAAATACTCCGTTCACGATAACAGGAAAATAATAAGAGTCAATGTAGAACTGAAAAGGGGAATTCGATATCAAGTATTACCTCCGATATTACTTATTCAAGTATGAATTGCTTTGTTTTCTTCTAACGTAATGTTGAAACCATCGCGCGTAGGGGAAGTGAGCACCCATAAACTCATCCTACATGTTTTGAATGGAATCCTTTACATAAATTTTATACTGAACATTTTATTTCTATCCTTAGTTGTTATACTATAATTCACCCATACCAATGTTAATGGCTTTTGTGTTTTATACTTTTATTCTCTTTGTTCTCTGGTTACAGCGCAGATTAAATCTGCATAGCATCGATGTTAGTATACTTTAGTGCTATTGCTGCTCATCTTGTTCGAGATAAAGTTGGTACACACTATTGCTAATAAGGTACGCTATTTTTAGCACAAAGGTGTAGATGTTGGTCGTAATGAGCTACGTATAGATACAAGATGGCGATAATGTCTTTCTGTCTGCATTGAAAAACGCGAAGGCAACGTTTACGACGTGGTTATACAGTTTCTTTTAAAAGACGGTTAAAGTTACAAAGTAAACGTAGATGTTACCACAATGATAAAATAAGTTGTTTATAAGCGTCACAAAAAATAAGTAAAATACAAGTGCCCTCTGCGGCTTATTTCTTGTCATATGAACCTTGACATATTACGTCTTTACGACGACGATGAACTGCAGTACTTTTTCGAAACATGGAGAGAATTTTCATTACTTTGTATAGCAGGAAACGAATTTAAAAATAGGTATTATTCCAATATTCTCCTCCGGTCAATTCGCCAAAGACACATTGTCACGTCTTCAAAGCTATTCTATTTGAAGGCTTTCTTCCAGAAAATGATACGATTCTGTGAAATGCATTGATAAAAGCAATGGTTAATAAAAGTGCAAGGCTGATACAAGGACGGGGAGCGGCCTTGTGTCCTACGGTACACTGGGTACTCAGTACATTCAGCAGTTTAACACGCAAACCCCACGATTTAACGGTTTTCGTAAATTAAACTTTAAGCTCCTGCTGCGCAAATATTAATTTGTTAAGTAAAATGTAGTGTTACGTTCAATATTATTAATAATGAATTCCCCAAGCAAAATATTAAGACTTCTATTGGATTTATTATACGCCGAATTCGAGATTCGAACTCATTGAAAATATGATCAATGAGCTTAATAAAATTAGCTGTAAAAGTTGAGAAAAATATCGTGGCATATTGAATGTCAGACAGTTATTTATAAATTTCTTAAAGATGTGCGAGGTCTACTAAGCCATAAACGAAGAAAGCCGAGTTGTATTTCAATGGATGCCGTGATATTATTTATCACAAAGAGTCTTAAACTTTCTAAAACATTTCGACATCAAACAGTGGAATAACAATTTACGTATTACATAAATTTATTTGTAAAATTATACAAGAGAGACGAAGTAAATTTAGAGGAAGCGAAGCATCAAAATTTGCTGCCTCAAGTGGCAACTCAAACTTCGCACATAAAGTTACAATTGTTCTTCGCACGAATACTCAACTTGAACAGTTTGCATAATAGTTTTATTCCTATTTCATGTTCAGCTGCATTCCTTTATATTGGAAACTCTTTAAATTTCGCTCAACGGAATATTTTTATGACCTTAAAACGCTATCGAATTTACTTCACTTTGTTTGTTAGAAGTTTACAAAATCGATGTTAGTTTTAGCTTTGTATGTTTAATCATAAGCTTGGCATTACTGTGATGTGTACGGAATTAGGTGATTCCAATAAATAAATTTGTTAAAGCTCTATAAAACCCTCTGGGGAATGGCCTTGTGAATTTAACAAATAGTTGCAATTTTTTTGTAAATTTCTTCTCGACATAAAATATCGATAATTCGATAGTACAAAATATTTTGCATATTTATTACAATATTATCTGGCCGTTCAAACGACCTCGTGGTTTCTAGAAAGTATTGTATCGTGAATTTATGTATTGTTTTGTGTTTTTGTTTACCACGGTCTGTTAATTTTCACACTGCATTATTTTTGTTGTACAGTCATAACATAATTATGCAAATATAAATTGGGATAAAGGATTTGGCGTGGGCAGAAAGCACTTAATGTTTGCCTTCAATTATAAAAACAATATCTGCCCTACCTTCTTTGGACTTCTCGATTATGACAACGATAAGTCAACGACACTTAAATGGTTTTAAAATAATGACAGTAAAAAAGGTCCGTACACTCGCATGTTACTCATTCATATTTAATCTGTGGCGGAACGTGATTACGCGGGACTTATCTGGATATGACCTCTGTGCATCTCTTTATGGTGACCATAAATAAACGCCTACGCAGACACAGATTTATTGCGTAGAAATTCAATTAAGAGTTTAATGCGAGATATGACGGGTACAACCACGTCCGTGCTAAAGTAAAGAACAACAAAATTTCTTCTTTGCAAATCTGCATAACAAATGACATCTCATTACGGACAAAAAAATAAAATACAAATAGAGAAACTTCCCAAACATCTACTTATGTCACAATACAAATATATATATTTGTTCATATCTTAAGTATTACCCTGTAGTTACTGCAGAAGTCTGACTGGGTCATTTTTTTTGTCATTTGTCAACCTAGATAAGCGTTTTCCGTTGCCGTATTCATAAACGTCAACTGTATTCGTTACCGTACTAAACTTAAAACTGAAATATATAGTTTTTGAATTTAAATACATGGAGACACGTAATTTGTTTGGCGTGCTACTATGAAATTGCACAGAAATGAAACTAGCTAACTCGGTGTGGTAAGATGATCACATCCGATTAGGCAATTTGTTTAGACACTTAGTTCACTGCATAGATAGCTACGTTTTGTCTCAGCACATCTATTTATTTTCGCAGGTTTATTTTTTTGTTTTAGAGCGTCATACATACGCTCGTAATAAAAAACATAGGTGCTGATTTGGCATTATATAAATTAACAAAACAATTAAACTTTATAATGAAAGAAGTTTGATTTATCAAGACAATCTGTAATCAATTTTGCGTCAAGTACACATAATTATAATACTTTGCTATACAAATTATAATTAATTATTAATTATAGTTTTTATCTTTACAAATTATAATTGCCAATATAATTAAAAAATATAGGATTGTCTTACTATTAACCAATACTTTCGTTATAAAGAACAATAGATTCTCTTTAAAATGAAAAATTTCAAAGGAAACAAGTCTTAAAACTGACGGAAACTAACTACTGGTATTGAGTGCCTTTTTCTAACAAGCCTTACATTAAGGAGAAAATAAACAAAGACGATAGGTAGACTCATTATTTCCATACAATAATATTAGTTTGGTCTAACTTTTGTGCAAATATTCAACCTCCAACATTAATAATGGAAATAAAGAAACGTTCATCCATTAATCACGTTACACAAAACAGAAACGGTTCGTAACATTTAAATTTATTGTACGGAACTCTAACATTACCATTACGAACGAGTTATTGTACGAAGCAGATATTTTATTGACAATATTTCTAAATAAAATTCCAATAAAGAGCTATTGTAATAACGGAATATTTACTCAAATCTACGTTTCTATTGTACCGATAAAGGAAATATGAAACGAAATCGTTGCTTATATGCTATGGGTTTTCTTGTGGACAGTGACGTCATATAATGGCCTCTCACTCTCGCATAGTGTATGTAGGCACCTACTATCTCGTTTTATTGTACCCTTCGTTAAGCGTTAATCCATAATTGCTGATGGTTTACGGAGAGCCGTCAGTATTTTAATCGTTTGGTTATTTATTTGTGGTGTGAGCTGCCCTCTCATATTTTTTTAATCTGGATTAGCTTGATTGATTGGACGATCAAATACATAAAATAAGTACATCTAAACTTTTCTTGAGCCACAACATCCAAAATAGCTGCCGATGTAAGGTTAAAATTGACCTCAATCGTTTTTTTAACACACTCGGAAAATATTGAAGTGATCTGAGATAATTACATACAGGGTGTAAAAAGACCCTTAACGAAAACTGAAATGCCATGTTTTACCAATCACTACGAACATTTTTTACTTCGGCACCATACCTGGGAAATTACTGGTTCAGGAGATATTGAGGCTCAAAGTTAGTATGGGATTTTTCTAATTAGGTACAAAATCGATGCATTTACCCCGCCAATATGTTCTTTAGATGCCCTATGAACCCATGGATAAGTAGGTATTTCGAGCATTGCACGCGCGCGCTTTTAATTGCAGTTTAAAAAATGTGAAAACTTAAAAAAAGTTCGTTTCCCAGGTATTATTTTTGGTTAGTATGACTTGGCATGATGTCCACAACGAGTAGACTTTGGCTTGATGATTGGTCTTGTGACACCCTGTAGTTATCGTAAAACATTTTCTTTACTGGTATTTTCTCAGTCACATAACAAAGCCTCTCATTAAAGTAACTATGTTTCGGAATGCACGTAAGAACTACGATTTGAAGACAATTGTTGTGGACTGTCAATAGATACTGTCAAATATTGTTGCATGGGAGATATATCTATATCCATAAAATCTTTGTAAATTGCATACATAAGGTGGGAGAACAAAATTGTCATATGAGCACAGACTTAAGATATGAAATGCATTAATAAGATTCAGTGTTATTGGTCTAATCTTTCTTAACTATACGCGGATTATTGCCAATGCAAAATACTATTTTATCCTTGCAGGGGTAATTCGTCGCCTAGGATTTTTTGACACAGAAACAGAAGAGTTTTAAATTAACTACAAAATATTTCGGTAAACATATACATAAGTCTATGTTCCTGTCCATTTATATTTTAAGTATAAGTGTTTGTAAGTGGAATCGAAGATGTTACTGAATATTCAAAATGAGCCGTCATGTTTTTGTATTCAATACATGCTAGTAAATAACTCAGCGCGTGCAATCATTTCCATCCTTGACGTCGTAGAGGTCAATGACCTAAAGGCCTTCATACTTCACAAATAATTACGTATTTGTATAGGTGTTTTCCACAACCAGAAACTCATTGTTGGCATATCGTTAAATAGATTGCCCGCAATACTGACTTTTGTATTACTGAGGCCAAATACGCGTGAAAAATAATAAAGGACACAAATGTACTAGCAAAATGTAGTATAGTGGAGCCTTGAAACCGAAAACATGTTTCGGATCAAATTGTCTCACTCGCTCGTATACAAACCAACACGAGGAGTACTGGTGAAAATAAAAACATACTTACGTGGATAATAAACGTACGTGTTTCCTAGCATAAACGGAATAAACGGTGACCAAGCCACAACATTGCATTTCTTAAACCTTGGTTATCTTGGACGCGGACAGAGGTTTGCACTTTTGGGATACGTTTGCTCGGATTCAGCTAGTATTGCTTCACCAAATCGTAGTTATCGCATCTAGTTGGTTATGTTTAAGACTCTAATGTGTAGAGGGGCTCCTAGAGGCGTCACAGGGCCGAGTACGCGGCCGCCGGGCATTGTGTTGTGTCTGCCAGTCTGCCGGTATCGATCCGGCGCCCTCATTTCAGCCGAGCCGACTGCGCCCACAATAATGCAGATGTAGCCGCTTCAAGAGCTATGTATGCACCCGATCGTAACAATGGCCGCACATTTCAACGCACAAAAACCTGCGAACATTCTTCAATTTTTCCGAACCTGTCCCGTTTAATTAAAGTTAGTGGTCGAGCCTATTAATAGAACAGCCTTCGGTTACAATCTTCTTTAGTACTGAATAGACGGCGCTTTTACGGTAAATTGACTATTTTTATTTGTACTGGCCTTCTATTTAGGTCGTTACTTAGGCACGGTATTTGTGCTCCACATAAATATGTAAATTCTATTAATTTATTGCTCGGTCTTTGTCATATTCGGCACCAGTAACAAGGACAGTGATAAAACACAATGAACTTGAAACTCGTCTACATTTTCAACTGTTGTTTAACATGGAATTGATGACTCTGTGAAACATTTAAGAATCCTTATTTCTCAAGAATCGGATATCGTTAGATGTTGAAAAACAGAACGAGTGCTTCAGGATTTCGATTTCCTTCACAACCGTTCTTTGTACCTCGGAATGGTATCCAATTTCCTGAGCAAGCGTGTTTTATTCTCTCGATCTCCAAAGACCGCTGTCGACGTTTCGTTATAAAACAACGTATCCACTTTTATTGTCTTCTATTCTTTTATTATTTTTATCTAAGCTCGTACTGTTATTGCAGTGTCAGAATTACAAGATACCAGGAATATGAAGGTTTAATTTTCTTTTTCTGCGTCATTCATACCGCTAGATGTGGGCACGTTACCGGGTTCTTAATTAAAAAGCTACGCAGCTGTATGCCTACGTTATATTGCAGTAAATAGCTCAATGACGGAGTCTATTGTTGGACGTTATTTTATGAGTATAGTATTGTTATTATAATACTGCATCGCTTGCGTGAGTTTTTATAGTCATATGATTGCTCGTTAATCTTTTGGCGCGAGGTCGCTATAGCACCTTTGGTCTTATTTTAAGGTCGTTTTAGGTCTAGAGCGATTACTCACAATATATATTTCAGGATCCGCGCCAAGTACTTGTCAAGAAGTTAATACATGGAGATTTGGCCAAACGACGATAAATGGCAACGGACTCGTATTTATTACGGCTATTTTGAAGCCCACCCCGCTAGGTATAGTCAACAATCAAAATGAATATATATTTCTTGCTGTGCTCATAGCTCAGAAATTATCAATTTTATCATGCTTATTCATTGAGTCTTATTATTGTGTTCAAAATTACCAAACTCTAGACTGAATGGCGGATAGGTTTCTCAAATCAAAGGGTCAGATTTCTCTAGACACGTCTATTTTCAACACCATTGCAAACTGCGACAAAGTGAATGTAAAAACCGACCGGAATGTAGTTACTCGTATTATATCTGATCTACAAATGGCCCAGCAGTTACGTGACAGCAGATCCATGCATAATATTATGAACATTTACTAATAACGTCTTAGGATTACGATAAACTGGTTTCGTAAGCAATTTAGCAATTCTGGTGACAAAATGACCAGTTTTAGGGCTAGGACACACACAACGAAAACGGCATGCAGACATATGTCGTTAATTTTTATCGATGAATAGAGAATGCACGCAGCTTCGCCCACAAATCATCATCATCATCATCCGCCTGGCGTTATCCCAGTCTCAACCCGGGGTCCACTTTCTAGTTTAACCGGATTTGGCCAAATATTAGCTTTTCCACGGAGCGACTGCCTGTCTGACTCCCGCAACCCGAAGGGATAGCGATATTCCATGGTTTAGACTAGTGTTAGTTTGTTTATAGGTACTGACTCCCTATAACGACTGTCAAAGATCTTCATGACAACCGGGACTGACGGCTTAACGTGCTCTCCGAGGCACGGGGCAAGCGCTAATTTAAAAAATATATATTTTAAGATAATTAAAAAGAAAAAGTCATTGGTGCGCGCCGTGGATTCGAACCCGATACCCTCTGCATGGCAGTCCGTTGGTATCTCCAGTAGGCTATCGCTGCCTCCTGCTTCGCCCACAAACATATTTTGTTAAATTGACCCGTTCCCGAGAGAATTTCGGGAAATCCTTTCTTAGTGCGTCTCTACGGTCCTCATGCAAATATTTATACATACATGCAAAATTACAGCTAGTTGTGCCCAATTGTGTTGACTGTGGCTTGTCTGTTAGTCAGTAACGCAAGAATTTTATATATATATACTTGCTTATTACAGACAGATTATATCCGTGCATACTAATGTGTTTGAATGTATTTTATAAAAATGCAATATGAGACGTGTAATGACGTATGTGCTGTTGCTACTTCCTAGTAATTTAATCGCTTGATTTGCACACGTTGCACAGGTTAAGTATCATTGTGTAATGAATATAGTAGACATGACAAAGGTATATCAAGAATATTTCTGTCTTGATGTCTAAAGTACACAAGCGATTTTGATCCAATACATTTAAATCATAAGACTGCTTTTTGAAGTCTTTGTTTTTGTTATTTTTAAAAAGATCATGTCTACTTAAAGCAAAGATATCTCAAAAATAATTCTTACTTTAATCTGGATAAATAAGTTTTCTCAAGGGAGTGAAAAGAAAATGGCCGAAAATAACACTAAATGTTTTCATTTACTGTTCTGTTTTCCATAGCTAAACAAAAAAAAATTGTTAGTCTGTAGTCTTGTCAGTGGGTCACTTATACACACATTTTAAAAGCACATGGTTTACCAAATAACACGTGGTTGTGGATGCAAATGAAAGTACGGCGGAGCTGCATTTTCGGTGAATCGTTTAACCATTGAGCAGTCACTAGCCGTAATTGATGAAAGCGTAATAGTCTCAGTCATACATATTAAGAACAGCGAGTGTGTTCTAGCCCTTGTGTGGGCAAAGTCCGGTTTTACTTGTAAGAGTAGGTCGCAGACGCTGACAGTACATGTCCGTAGATACTATTCAATTAAAGCACCGACATCTTACTTTCAAACTGCTTTATCGACAGATATTGTTTTATCTCTTACGCGGCCCCGAGCATCGTCCCATTAATCCTAGCAATTTCCTTGATAAACAACGACATGCCTGTTGTTATTTTCATCAAATTTTACTCTGTTTTCTTTTATCTTTTAACGTCCTTTGTTACGTAATAAATAAATGTGATAAGATCCGGTTACATATACGTAAACATGTTTCGGTATATTTCAATCATTTCGAAGCACCGGATATAATACAATCACACATAAATCTCGCGTCTTCCTTCCGTAGCGTCTATGTAGGCAAGTTGTTTACGCGGTGTTACAGGTTCAATCTGTTGATTGGAACTCAGCACACTATTTACGTTACACCTATAAATTCCACCTCCTGTTTCGCAAAACAGAAACCATTTCCCTAATTGAATTTGTGTTGTTTTTGCTCTTGTGGAAAATTGGCTTTGTGCATTGAATGCGGGCGAGCGTGAGAAAGTGCATAACTCGTTTACATAACCAACACAAATTTACACCGAGTTTCTTATTTAGAAAATGTACTTGGATGTCTACAACGATTGGTTGCGAGATACTTCGTAAGCGGCCAGCTTGTGAGTAAAACGTTACATGCTTGTCTATTTACCAGACACCGTGTAATTTGGAAACTCGGTTGGCAAATAAGGCCCGTAGTAATGTTATTCTAATTTAAATTTTATTCAACAACTTCGTGATGTGTTCTACGTAATGTGAATTTCTCGAGTGAATTTGTAATGTGAGGTATCAAGTTATAATTTCGATATGTCTGCGTAGTATTTTAGCTTGTCAGCCAATGCACGGGAAACACTGAGTCGTTATTGGTCTATTACTTATGTGAGTGAAATAAATAGACATTGTGTCGCAATAAATCTTGTAACTTGATACTGTAACGACGGTTCAATATACATAAATGCACAGCCAAATATCACGACTTCTTCGGTGAATGAAAATTGGCATGGTAGCATTTGCAATTGACCTGCTCAATGTACGAACATTTCGACCTTAATGCAATGCATTCCATCGTGATTTTTGATTATTTTTCTCTTTGAGACTGAAGCAACACAAATAATCCAATTAGTATACAAAGCTGGCCAATAAAACCCCTCGTAAACTGTAGGAATATTCCCACAGCCTTTCCTTTTTCTTTGGTTCTTAGATATTTTACAGCTTTACATTTTATAGGCAATTAATAATGTCTTTTGCAAAATTCTACAAGTCTGCAAATGTTTACATTGAGGCCAATAAATTAATATGGCATTCCTGCAGTCGGTGTTCGTTGGAGAAACATAGGTGTTGTACAGTGTATAGCGCAATGAACAATGTATTTTATAGCGCAGTTTTACGATCGCGACGGCCGGGGGTAAACAAAGGGCGAAGCTGGAGCTGCCAGTCTCCTTGGCGAGACGCGGGTCGTGGGGACTTATACTAGGGCTAGCAACTCTATGTTTTATTTTTATTTTTTTGTTAGGAGTATATGAAGTGCAACGCTTTGTGCATTGGCAGCTGCTTCAACTATGTTTGTACTCCGTCAAAGTGAATATTTACATTGAAGTTTTTCTATTCATTAGTTAAACATGACATGTCTGCTTAACCAAAATGTCGTTATATATGTATGTCATTAAAGTACACGCGCTTTCGGTTCGTTTCAAGGCTCCGTTTTCAAGGATTTCAGGAATGTGTCACCCCTGCTTCAGACTATTTACGTTGACGAGGCTGGGCGAGGTGACCTACGCGTGACCTTTGACCCGAAGCCTGCGACCTACATCGGGAGCCCAATCGATACGCACCCGCTGTATCTGTTGCCTGCGATAAGGACGCACTTCATTAAAACTTTTGATTACCCACCGTCTGGCAGTTTAGTGATAAAACAGTAATGTATTTAGAACATTTCGGTTTTTATCCTCAATAGAGCGAAGTGATCAATGAAGGGAAGTCACGACGTTCGTTCATAGAGTTTTTTAACCCAGTGACGTGTAGGATTAAAACACTACAGTGTAAATATGACAGATACTACTAGTTGGCGGATTGCCTAGTAGCACCAATAAATATCATGTTTCTTCAAGATGCTTCATACAACTTCAATGAACATAATATATTAGAGATCGTGTGTATATTTCAGTAGGTGCGTAGGTCAAACTGTAATATTCGTGGCCTATTATTAGGCTTTAATATTCAATTGGAATAGGTAGATAGCTGGAAAATAAATGTAGACGAAAAGTTGACCTGACCTTATATAGGTCGTTGGCAGGTCACCTTCTCTAGTGCCTATAGACGTGAAATAAAAAGCCTCTGTTATCTGCAGACTTTTACGGTTGGATAATATTTTTATATAGCGAGTAAATATAATATTGGTATCATTTTCTTTTCTGAGATAAAAATGGTATAGGTTATATAGTGATAAGTAGCTATCGAAACTTGAAGTTGAAGTGTGGGATGTTTTTATCGAAATTGGAATTATAGGCGCTGCTGTTTGCGTTGATATTTTTGTTATTCGAATATTGCATTATGGCATAAAAGCTAAAAGTAGGAATTAAACTTTCAGTACATCATCATCCTCCTAGCATTATCCCAGTTTCAACCCGGGGTCCGCTTTCTAGTCTAACCGGATTTGGCTGAATATTAGCTTTTCCACGGAGCGACGGCCTGTCTGACCTCCGCAACCCGAAGGGATAGCGATATTCTATGGTTTAGACTAGTGTCATATTGTGTCATGTTTATTTAGAAAGTACTGACGCCCTATAACGACTGTCAAAGATCTTCATGACAACCGGGGCCGACGGCTTAACGTGCTCTCCGAGATCAAACTTTACATGATGGGTCAAAAATCTTAAATTCTGTGCATGCGTGACCACGCCTGGTGTAACCCATGCTGAAACCTCGGGCACAAAAAAGGTAGGTAGGCTAGGTATTTTACATTTTCGAACTATTGTGCGATTTAGATCCGATACATCAATATACTTACATACCCTAATTGTATCAGGAAACCATTAGTGGGTAAACTATGATGTTTGTCCAAACATACAATAGTGGGGTACGCTGCTTGTTGGGACATAATATATTATATAAATAGGTTTATTAATTAATAAAGGATATAATATTTCAAACCTCTACGAAATGCAAATGGTAGTTCCAGAGATTTAAAACAAACAAACAATTTGGTATTATGTAAGTAGGTATAGATACTGAATCGCAATACGACCACCGGCGTTCAAAACGTATGTTTTTAGCAATAAGTCATAAGTGGGGCGAGCAGTGCTGCGACATCGAAATGTTACTCTCGTTACGAAACCGCGTAGCATTCGAACATTCGTATGAGAAACGTTTACACCTAATGTAGCCTTTTAGCAATACACTCCGCTTTTGATGAGCCTGTGAACGAAGGTTGTGAAATCGAAGGTACAATTTGATATGGTAATCGTGTATACACATTTACTGCGTAAACGCTTATTGCCATATATTCTATAGTTAACGAATAGATTAACAGGTAAGCCTTGCTGATTTCAGCATGAATGGGCCGGCTCGACCGGGGAAGTAACATAAAGAGGGTAGTAACCCTCTTACAGAAAATCGACGTAAAGTAACAGTACTTAAACTGTTGCGTTTCGTTCGGTGAGTGAGAGTGCCGGCGGCCCTATCCCCTATTCCTTCTCCCTCATCCCACTCCTCATCCTATCCCTTTGCCCGATCCCAAGAGGCGGCAACGCACTTGTGACTCCTGTGGTGTTGCTTGTGTCTATGGGCGGCGGTAATTGCTTACCATCAGGCGATCCGTCGGCTCGTTTGCCGCACATTCCTATAAAATAAAAAATATAATGTTCTAGGTTCTCTAGTCTTCGCCTGCGGCTCCGCCCTAACGAGTAATACAACTACCTAATCCTTCCTCGGAAAACACACTATCAATTGGTGAAAACCGTATAAAAATCCGTTCGGCATTTCATACCGACAGACAAGAAGACAGACGAAAAGGGGAGTTCATTTTATAATGTATAGATGGTGTAAGGAACGGATCACCGGTCGGTCCTTGTGTGTTTGCTAGCCCGAGCTTCAACTTATCAACTTTGACGCGATCTGTAATGCTTTAAGCCATTACGATATGACCTCAATGCATTTAGACATTATAGTCGCACTAAATTTGAATTTACCATACAGTAATAAAAACTTACAACTAGATTTTATCAAACAAAAGAAAAATGGAACAAACAAAATTATATTAAACTAGAGGACGCCCGCAGCTACGCCCGCATTTTATTTTATTTTACCCGTTTTGCCCGATCCCGTGGGAATTACGGGCAATCCCTACTTAGTGCATCCCTACGGTCCCCAAGGAACATACATGCCAAATTTCAGCTTCCTGCGCCCAATAGTTTCGGCTGTAGCGTGTCTGTCAGTCAGTCAGTAACGCAAGGATTTTATATATTAAGATTTGTCGAGTCTGACTCATTCCCTACTTTCAACGCAAAAATCTCTACATAATTTATACACTATAAAGAGTGCATAAAATAAATATATGGGGTAAGGTGACAATAAATGCATCGCGATAAGCTCACTAGCTTCATCGGACAAAGAAGAAAAAGTATTATCAGACATGTAAGTAAACTAATTTGTAAGCTTTCTTAAACTAAAATGCAAATAAACGGTATGTTTTGTCAAATGAATATTAAAGAACGCAGTCCTGGGCTAGGCTCCTAGGCGAAAGTCTTGATGATTGTTATAATACTAGAATTATCAATCCGTGACCACGACCTACGCCGAAACGTCGGACGTAAAAAAGGTATTTCATTTTTGTATTACGCGATTGAGAACACGAATAAAATTACCTGTTAAATGTATGTACTCGAATCCCGAATGCTTGAAAGCATTTTTAATGCTAGGATGAAGATAAGTTTAAAACATAACAAAAATAAAAGCTATATTATTATATATTAGCTAACGAAAAGAGTGTCCAAGCCAGCTTAATTAGTAAAAGAAGTATTTGTTCACGTCACAAGAAGCGATGAATCGACATTATGTTTTCAATTGCGGACCTGGAGTAACAAAAGGCTTTCTCTCAAGAAAACATCTCAAATAAAAGTAAATAATGATGACATTGCGCGTCTTTTAAGACATGCCTTTATTGATCGCTATAAAAAGAGTAAAGTAAGAAAATCGATTGGAAAATAATGACAGTTAATACGATCTTAAGATTTTCTCAAAATGTTCTCCGATAGATCTGAGATATTTCTGAAATTTCGAGGAAAGCTCTTGTCCAATCAATTTGCTTCGTCGGTGTTGCTCTCCTGCGTATGTTAAAAGCCTGGCAATTTTGTGTAAAATGCAATTATGCGGTTGTACAAAAAGGTTTGAGGTTACATGACACAGACTAAAATCTGTAGAATATTTCGAAATACTTATTAAGGACACTCCAACTTCTTGGCAAAGCTGCAAAAACTAGGAATTTAAACTTTACAGTATTTTTGTCAACAGTCACTGCGTACTATTTGCAAAAAATTAAACACGATTTCGTCGAATAAATTGCTCGAAGCATTTGCGACACTGACAATCGCAATTTTACCGACGGATATTTTTGATATTCCTACCGATAAACAAACATTTTGTCATCTACATTAAAATATTGCTCTTGTAATATTGATGACAAGCAGTAAATATAAGATGGCGTGTAGCTTATAGCTTTATTTACCTCACCCTTGCGTTGTGCGGTAATAAAATGCTTTTAATACCATTCATTTTACTTTAATTATGCATACAGTAATCGTATGTCTAGTGAAGTCACCGTTGAGAACTTCACCTTGCATAATATATTATTCCCATAGTAAGATATACATAATATATTTATTAATATTTTTATGTATGTCCTTTTATGTACGGCTTTATCAGTTGCCGTGTCATTTTACGAATGAATATTTTGAAGGCGATGGAGGGAAGGCATTCACCAACGTCACTATAGTATATGTATACTTGTATCGCTATTATTATATGTTGTTTTGATGAAATTGTTTGTAGAAGTATGATTACCAGAAGCTCTATGTTATTTCATCGATATAATAACCAGCTTTGTAATAATAGGTATTTTATGTGAAAGTTATGGCAAACTAATACTTAAGGGATTTGATTTTATTGATAGTAACCAGTTTAATTTGCACTCTTTACATCTCCGAATACACTCACGATGAGTTCTACAGCTCTCATTTATGCAAACAGATTAAGCATACAAACATTTTCTTGCCAAATCTAAAATTATTCTGTGAACGATAATCTCGTTTAGAAGAAATCGCATGGTTGATCTACTTCAGTACATTTATACAATAATCTATTTACTTAGCTATTCCAAATTCACATACGATAATCCCGTTTAGAAGAAATCTCAGGGTTGATCTATTTCAGTACATTTATAGGTTATAATTACACGTGCCGCGCTCTCCTGTAATAGATCGTCTACACCGGCCTACCTTCCTATATTTATTTACTTAACTACTCTACGAAATAGTGACGTCATCTTTTTTTGTACTGCGTGCCTTACATTCTTTATTTTCACTCGCAGAGATCAGTACTGTGTATCTTTGGATTAGAGAAATTGTTCAATGTGTTTTCGCGAGTATTGCGTATCGTTATACAATTTAAATTCTATGCTTGACATAGTAAGGTTTATTTTGCAATAGCGGCCGTAATGGATTAACGAAGGTTCAGATATTTCGGACGTAATTTGCTTCAACATACATTGTAACAAACTCTGCTTGATGTTTTATAATAACTTATAAGTTAACGTTATTTCTCTAAAGGAATATCAGAGTAAAATAAATGTAACCCATAATTGTTGTAATCAGTAACTTTAGACTAGCTATAATCCCTTAATGACGCTATAATCAAGCCATTACGATTAATTTGCTGGCCGCCATCTCTTAATATCCTCCATTGATTGCGGCCATAATAAATAATTACCTTCTTCGTAACAGAAAAGTAATTAGTATTCGGGTCATTGTATCATTCATTTCTGCGATCTATGCTTAAGTGCAATATTCCTGATTTCAGTATTTTAAAAAGAAATGAATTTTGGTTCTATAATCTCTTAAGGGTGAGGCTCTTTCATGAAAGAAAATTACAAAGTTAGGTAAATACAATTAAGGAATTTCCTGGCTCATTAAAAAGTAATTTATATTTTCAAAAACCTGTTAAAGATTTGCACTCTAAGAGTCTGGTGAATTAACTTAGCAGTAATATCTTCGCAGAGTTTAATTGGCGAGACTGTCTAATGAACTATTTCTCTGACTACTTACTGCTACAGAAAATCTAAATCGACTAAACTTCTGACAGCCAGTTCCTGATTTCCATGACGTCACCGCCGAAAACAACTTATTGAAATTTTTAAACCTGTGGTTTCATTCTAGAACCATAACGGTCAACGTACTTTCCCCAACAAGAAATTTAAACATGGAACGTCCCATATTCTTTTTTTATTATCAACATCACGAATATTCTCAAAACTGCGGGATCTCTGACTCATCGAAGTTACCGAGAAGTTGTTTGGTCGGTTCTCGTTTTCCTCAATACATTTTCTTTGCGGAATATCATATTTTACGCTTACTTAGATTAACGATGTCCACAAGAAATGAGCGAATTAGCAACTTATATAAACATCTATCGATCGAGGCTAGAAAAATAAAGTTATAGGTACTATTGGTAGGTATTATATTACTTAGACAACTCGTACATCGTAGCTGCATACATATGTAGATTCAGCGGGGTCATGGTAAACTGCGTTTTAGTGAGTAAGCCCAAATACCTTTGGGGAGTCTCACATACCTCGGTCTACCCCAAACTCGATCCATTGAGTAGTGGAGGACCTTGTGGTAATTTGGATTTCCAACCCAAAAGCAAAAAGAAAATATACACCTAGCTTATCTCAAAAAATTTGCTATTAGTATTTTTGCATTCATTCCAATGATGATGAGCGCAGTAATTAAACGTAAAGCGGAACGTTACGCTCATTGTGTTCGGCTATTTAGCTGAATATCTTGTGAGGAATGTACTTAATGTCTTCCTAGAGAAGTTCTTTGTGTGCTACAATATACATACATGTGTAGTAGAATTTCTATGTGTAAGTGTTTCAGCCATTGATGTCATTGATTATGAAGCCATGATTTATATAAGTGGGTTTAATAACTAAATAACATAAAAATAAGCTTTTTATAATTAATAGCTTATTTTTAAAGGACAGCAAATAAATGTTAAATGAGGAATAAATTTGTTCTCTCGACAGTTATAGTCATCGAGGACCTTTTGAAAACATGCCGTTTTAAATGATTAATCAAATCCCCTAAATCATCCTGTGAGTAATTGCTAAAACTTCGAATACATGTATTCGTCCGTTATGATTTACTTCGTCCCAATTCAAAATTGGGGTCAGTTTTAATAAAATCATTGTTCGAAATACTTTTTATTTCTTTTTAACACCGGATTTAAACTTTTATAGCTACATTTTCGGTCGAATTTTATTGTCTGCGAAATTAAAACCAATACTTGCGATGAATAGAATTGTAAGTATTTTTGAATTACTCGCTTCTACATTAGAACTTGTATTCTTAATTCAAGCCTCAATTCAAATAATGGCGATTGATGGCACTAACAGCTTATTATACAAAATGGTCGACATGTTTCAGAGGAAGATAATTTATCTCAGTACCATGTTTCTTTGTCTAGAAACTTCCCTAAATGATATAGTACTTGGAGTACGTTACTGAAAGTAAAGCAAGTAAACAATAGATTATTTGTTGTTCAAGCCTAATATATGATCGTCTAATGTCCGCTTAGGTATGTACCAGGAAAACATAGTCTTTCGACTGTTACAATACCTATTTGTTATAGTTAGTAACATTATTGTTATAAAATACATGGATGGAACTGATATTTATATCAGATAGACTATCTATTTACCGCGGCTGCGGAAATATAAATATAAGCATAATAACTTGTCATAGAGCAAAACCTTCTATTGAAGATACTTAACTATGACATAAAAGTCGTAACCGCTAGAATTTTAAGTTGCTAGTTCTAGAGATTCAAGCCTTTATGCAATTGTAGTAAATTTTGAAAGTTCTGTTAAATGTATCATATTTGCACAGTCTTACTCTTAGAAGACATAAATAATTGTGTTACTAATACACACCCACAATTAGAAAATTTACATAGAATTTCGCGTCTAGGCTTATTGCGGGTTTCGGCGAATCTACGAATTGAAAAAGTTGTCTAGCAAACGTAGTAGTTGCTTACTTTAGATTCACAAAGAAGTCTACCAGCCTTAGAAGTCTCAGAAAGTCTATTGTTAATTTACTACGTATTTACAAAAGATTTTCTCATCAAAAGCTTTAGTAGTTCGTTTTCCCCCAATGTCAGCCGTAATGTCATTTGGTGACATATATCGGGATGCTAACCGTGCCCGGGCTGTGACCGGGTCACGATTGCCATCCCCCTCTGCCCGCGCGCGCATTCCCCCGACCACTCGCATCTGCACTTGAACTGGTTCGCGTACTTTCGGTTTCTCTCCGTCCGGGACGGAGCCTGACCTACCCGAAGATGTACGCTTAGAGTACTTGGTCGCATCGGCAGCTTAGCCTGTAGTGAAACTGGTACCCGTACTACTAGCTTTTCGTAAACGATCTTTGTATGAGAATTTCATAATGCCAAATAGCATTTCTTTTGTATTACTTATTTACTTAGGAACTATCATTATATGCATTGGCTTTGTAACGTACAAAATCATTTTTTAAGCTTTCGGTGTAGTTCTTTAGCTGTGAATGTCGCTCTACCCGATTATTTCGGCACTCAATGCTTGTTCGGCTTAGCTGGTTGAAGATTTTGACAAATTCGTGCCCTGAGGTATTACCACATCAACCGCACGGATAAAAAGATTTACATTTAACAAAAACAGCGTTATACACAACAGTTTTCCAGCCACAATGCAGAACAAAATCAGATCCATCAGGCCACCATAAGATAAGAGATAAAAGTGTATCGCGAACAAAGGTGCTAGAACAATCGATGGCATGTGACGTCGGCCATCACAAAAGGTATTAATGAGGAGGATCCACGCCACAATATCCCATTTCCTGGCACACACAACATGCCTATTGTCGACCACAGCAGACACGACCTCGTCGAGGTATTCACACTAATGTAATGGCTTGAAACTTTATCGACATTGCTGGTAAGTTCCTTTATAAGTCTTGTGTTATTGGTATCATATGAAAAGACAGCTCATTACACGCATATATGGTTACAGTTTCAATGGCTACGTAAAATTCTGTATCTCTAAATATTTTATTATGGTATCTACTTCAAGATAAGAGTCTTTTCCCCTAAGCAAGCAAATGAGATGCCCCATGTAAAACGACGTTGTGACAGAAGTTATAATATCGCCATCCAGTTTAAATGACGCCATTTGCCTGAAGTCTTTCATAGCGCGAGGGTTATTACCACTTGCCAGCCAGATTTATATTACGTGCGGTTACCGTAATTTTTTTTGACAGAACAAATTTATGAATACTTTCGGCTATCCTATCTGTATTAATGTTCAGAACTACAATACACACAGATAATTAAACATTGAAGTGTTTAGCGGTAGCTGGTTACAGCAGAAGCTTATTATTTGATAGCCATACATAAGTGTTTAGTTTTAAGAATTATTATCGTTCTATATTCAAATTTACCGACATTTGTTTTCAGCCAGTTCTGGCAGAGACATTTACGCTTGGTTCTGCGTTTTATCGCCTCCACCATTCAGCGATTCTTTTTTTAGAAAGAAACATAAATCTGTTGGCAATATGAATAGCTACATTTTGCTCAAAAAGGTATATCCAAATTTAATCCTGAACAAAAAATCTTTATAAGTATAAGTGTTTTTCCACACAGCGTTTGTTTCCGTAGAACAATAAAATAGCAAATAAAATTATTCAGAAAACGCGACAATCTGAGAGCACGAATATTAAGAAAACAATTTCTGAATATGATTCCTTTTATAAATTTACTAAAAGTCTCTGTGTACAGAATAAATTTGTTTTACATCGAAATCGAGAATGAAAATGTGTAAAAAAATCTCATCTCTTTGAAAACATACATATTTAGAGAAATGCTTTATTTGATGGCGCACTTTGCAGAGCCTGTTTTCGCAGAAACATTAAAACGCGTATATCGTTTACGTTAAAGAGATATTACCCACTTTCATTGGAGTTATCTTGTTTATGGGATTCGCATAAATTGCCTATTTCCCATGGGAGGTAGAAACAAGTTTTAAAACGAATGTTAGAACTCAGACAGTTTGAAGTTTTCGTTTAGTAATACTCAACAAATGAATATGGTTTTGAATTGTTTTTAGTGCTTGGTAATTATTAATGGATTGGATTTTAGATTTTAATGATTATTAGTACCTTTTTACTGCTTATTTTGTTCTCATGAGTTTTTTTTATGATTTTGATTCATCTTTGTTAAAAAATATATATATGTATATATATATTTGCGATTTAAGTATATCTTATAATTATAGTATCTCCTCAAAGCTCACCCTTTTTTTACGTCCGATACGACATCGGGCGTAAGAAAACGATACAGCAAGGAAACTGTATGAACTATATGTCGAAAAATTGAACAGTCATTAAAAAGCCAAATAAAGCCAGAGCCTAGTATCCTGGTATCCTACTAAATATACAAGGCTCTCTATTTAATGGTTAGTTGCTCTATATTTTTAGACGCAAGAAGGACCGCACTTCGGGCAAATTTTATGTGGTATCTTAAAGCTTAATCGTACCCTCATCAAGAAAATGGTGGAACACAAGTATACGGTTAAAGCTAGACACGCTTAGATATCCACTAAACGTCATCAAAAACATCAGGTGTCGGTTTCATATTGTCCTAAAATATTATATCCCTTCATTATATCAGACAAACATAGTAGATATAACTTTACAAAGGCGTCGCGTCGGTCGTATACCGAATATATTTATTAAATAACTGACATCGGCTTATACCAGCAGAGGCTTTGAAGTAAGCGAGTACAAGAGAACTTATTCCAAGTAAATTAGTTAAATTGATCCAATTATTGACTATAACTGATATATTATGACTAGTTATATAACTAGGAAGTTGTGTGATGTTCATGTTAAATTACTTCATAGTTTCCTAGTCGATAAGTTTTTTATTTATTGAGTATTCTCAGACGCGTCACTGAATTTTAAATGAATAAGACGTTCAGTCATGTTACTTTGACACGAAATCAAATACATTTTTCTAAAATGCTTTATGGAACTAGCCAGATGTAAGTTTAAACTAAACTTTGATGTGATAGACTGCCTTGATTACTTTATGTATGCCGCACTTGTTCAAACATGGCATTCAAGACGTCTTTTTACTTGTTAATTGAACTTTAAAAGATTAGCAAAGAGTACCGAATACGACAAATACGGATATCACGTAAGGATATCATTAAATTTAAAATAATTAAAAACAAATTACGTACATACCTCAAAAATCTTATTTTTTCAAATCAGTGTCATATCTCAACGGCTTTTTCGCACTTGCGAAATGTCTTCGGCTTTGTGGCCACAACTCAACGTATTATTACAGCCTACTTTATACTGTGGTATTATTATCGCCTTGTTACGTTGTATAAAAGGTAGTGGCGGCGTACAAATTTGTCAATGTATGACACTACACGTGTAAGGTATAAATTTATTCGTAACTAGTTTTACCCCTGCCGAGAACCTCTCATTTTGAGGTTATACAAACCTTCTTGGGCAAATAATAATGAAATAACTTCATAAAGTTATTAGGTTTTTCATGAAGATGTTACAAAGTTATTTGAATTTCGAACACTGATTACCTTATTTTATGACCGAGATCTTCCTTTTATTGGGTATTGTGTAAAGTTGTTAACAATATTTTTTAGTTCAAGCTTATTTGCATAGTAACATCGTCTTTATGTGAATACTATTTTTAATATTCTTCAGTGCCGTCTTCAACTGATCAACAACTGGTTACTTTTCTTAGTAAATGTAGAAACTCCAACATGCTAGCCAGTAGCCACAAGCTTGTGTAAGATTCGTAAACTGCACACATTTTATTGGAAATTTTGGCAAGCTCTAGACTTGAAGGTTGCGTCTTATTTGCATTTTTATTTTTCATGTTTAGCAATAACTTGCGATAATTATTCACTATGCTCTATATTTGAAAGAACTGAAGTTTTTCGGTTTTTGTTAGGTATAACAGTCCGTTAAAACAATAAAAATATATTTACGGGCAGATAGAACCAATTTATAAAACATTTATTTTGTTTTTCAACTTGTAACATTAATTAGACGCACAAAATACCTATGTTGTATTCTGCCGGTGTTAAAATGGTTAAATTAATTTGCCTTTAATTGCTTTTACGTTCTGTCTAATAAAATTTATGACTCGTACGGCACTTCTCATAATGTCTTTACATTACAATCGTGACTAGATTCACATATGGATTGTGCCCCAGTATAAAATTCTATAACATCGTGGTTACCATTCGGTTTAAGATCAGCTGCTGTATAGAGTTCCACAAAGAACAGATAGTTCTAGATGGAATGGAATAGAATATGGGGTACTTTGAAAATAAACATCAAATACCACTAATTCTCTTGCTGATCTCAAATCTGCAGGAAATCCAGATTCCTTGTGTAAAATATGCAAAAAGTTGATAGGTAGACCTAATAGTTCTAGAAAACAAGATTGCTGCAAAGGGTAACAGTAAAATCGCCAGCGTGTTGACTAACCATTATGTACGTCTACCATTTAACTTAATGTACATTATGTACACTTAAACAGTATCCCTTAGCATTTCTATGTCTATTCGCCAGAATGTCTTCAATATGATACTGAGCTGTTCTCTGAACAAGAGTATAGATTTCAATACGAGCGTCATGTTTCAGACAGATCACGCCATGAGGGATCGACGTTAATATAGTTTACTTAAGTCAAACATTATCAGTCCTTCAATGCCTAAAAGACGTACCAACCATTCGATCGGTAAGCAAATTTAAACATTATCCTGATGTGGTTATAAAAAGCAATTTTGCTTGCTAGCGAGATTTTCTTTACATGATTTGTTTTGTGATAATTAGTTATTCATTAGATCTTAGATTATTAAGAACTAGGAGTTTAAGGATACTATTTTGTTCTAGATTTTATCTGGATCCAGATAATCGATTTAATATGAATAAATGAAATACAAAAAGGTTCGTCTTATTATGATCTTTCTTGTCTACTCAAATGTCGTCATCTTATAATTTAAATGCTTACTAAAAGAATACCTTTCGACAGAATGGCTCTATGTAATAAATGAAAACATTTACATAAAATTATTTCCATTGAGATATTATTATATGAGTTCGCAATGAAGTCGTAAATAAGTACTTATTATCTTTGCAACCTACCTTGAACAAAATGTTTACGTGAGAAAAAGAAAGTAGAGAGCAAATAAAATAAGATGATTTTATTATAATCTGCGTATTTTGTTTTGAAGACACATAACTGTATATTCTTATTTTTCTCTACTCAACTGTGGTTGTCTAAACTTCCGGTCCAGTTCTTGATTGTAAGCAAAGTATTGACGGCAGGCTTTCGGCATTCTTTTTCGTCATCATAATATTATTAAGGAGTATATTAAGATTCATTAAAATTCAGATAGACTGGGTCTCACGTGCATAGATTGTATTCGCACGCACTGAGCAAAGACATCGACGGACACCGTGAGTGCTTTGTAGTTCTTACTTTGGTCAGAGATCAGGGATATATCTTTGCGTGGAAAATCACTCATGTTATCTCACTAGCTTCTATGAAATACTCTTCTTCTTTTTGTTGTAAACTGAGCATTTATAATTTATGTAAAGTAAGACTAAAACCTTATAGAAATGTTAATGGTACAAGCTAAACCCATAATAATAAAGCTAGCCATTTCTATTCAGAACAGAATTGTTCGCAGAATAACGCTAAAAACCTTTGTGTTATGATATTTCATTAGAAAGTCTCTTAAAAATAATTGTTTTGCTTCGCAGGCTTGCTGTTTAATTAAAAAGCTTTTAAGTTAATTAATTAGCATAACATTAAATCAGTTTACTGGACCCAAACAGTAAACAAAAGAGGAGGAAAATATGTATTTTTTTCAAAAATATTTTTTTGTTTCTAATTCTTTGAAAAAGCTTTGAAAGAATATTTGAATGGACTACTCTAATTCAGTTTTTCCTGGTTGTTATTTTTTTGTACTTGAAGTTGAATGCGTTAATTTAATTAAAATGCCATATATGTCATGATATATTGTTAATTAAAAGGTGGATACGGTGTGTGATTTCTTGCGTACATTTTAATTTAATTTGATTAACACTGGACGATAGAATAATATTTTATAATATTACGTAAATACTTACTGTATTTTTTCTACAATGTAGTAATATTAGGCAAGTAGGTTCATCAAAATTGATCTAGCAATTTATTTTCTCTCTCGCACACATATCTACCGAAATGTAAAAGGACAAGTTCCCTTACTTACACTTAGTTGCCTACTACATTTCTTAGTAGTTTACGCACAGCCTTTCCCAGCCTGACAAATACTCCCCATTATCTTCCCACCGTCTAAATGACTGTGCTATTCTCAGTATTGCCCAGTATTCAAAATAAATAGACGTTCAAGTGAACATATTACGCCATATCGTAAGTCGACAGTACATAAATAAAAGGATTAGCACATGTCGTGATGACAAATGGTGCAGTTCTCGAGAGAAACCTGCCTATGTGTCATGGCGATAGCATCGGTGTTTAGCGTATGCTATCTGACGGCCTGCTGGACGCTTTGGGAGCGCCTTCATTGCTCTGCTAATGGTAAGTACTCTCTATACGGCAAGCTGTTTGGAAGCGCGTTCATTTGACATTTAGGTAAACATACCTAACATAGACTCCCTAGAGTGCATACAGGCCTGACTGTACACGCAAGAAAAAGAAGAAAATCAATATTTAAAACTAAGTATGATATTAGGACATTCCTATTTTGAATTGTTGTAGATATTTATTTTTCTGTGTTTGTAGATGTCTATTACAGTGCCTTGCAAGTTTGTCGTATTAAGGGGAGTCTTCCATTCAAATACACAAAATGAGTATCTAGTACAAAATGAGTATAAGAGCTGTCAGAAATCTGGGTATTTATTTATCATGGAGCCTATTATTTCAAAATTGTTTTCTATCAATAGCTTAGAAACTTGAAACGCTTCTGAGGCAGTATGGCAGGAAATACCGAAAACAGTTTGCTTGAATAAATAATATTCATTATAATTGGGCTCAAACCTCACCTGCGGTGTTTTACAAGTCGCTAAACAGCGAATCAAACAAATTTTCATTAGTAACATCTACAAAGCATTGTTTCTATTGTTATACATTTAAATAAAATAACAATCTATTAAAACGAACGAATGTTTATCTCATCTACATCAGATAAATATCAACTATACAATGAAACAGTAGCAAGCGTTTAGTAATAGTAACACTATTAGTAAAACAATAAGCGATCTGATATCCTACTTCCTACGATACAAACGCGAAATTTTGTGAGGACGTATATAATACATATGTTCGTTACTCTTTCACGCTAAAGCTACTGAACATATTCTCATGAAACTTTGTAGTTATATAGTTTTTCACTACTATTATAAAGGATAAAGTGTGTGATCATGATTGGACGTTTTTTACTCTTTCACGCAAAACAACTTAACAAATTTTGATGAAACTTTGTAGTAATATAGCTTATAGGTACATCAGCACAGTACATAGACTTCATTTTGTCGCGATAACCAACAACCGCCCCAAATCAACCGTAGAAGCTAGTCTTATCTACATCAGATCAAATATCAACTATACAACAAACACTAGCGAACATTTAGCTACATCAACACATTTAGCAGAACAATAACAGATCTGATACAACGTATAAATCAAAATTGTTACATTGTATGGTACAAAAGAGGAAGTATACAAAATAGATTCGTCGTGTGCCGGAAACGGACCGTAATGTACAAAACGGTAGGTTACTGGCCACTTTCTGTTCGATGTTCAAATGATTATGTTCTTATATGTGGGTAGCTTATAGCACGTGGCGACTGGCCCTTTGTATGTGATTGTTACGTAACGGTCTTGGTAGGGGTGCTTAAGAATGTAGGTGTATATTAAGTCTTTAGTGAATGACTATTCTAGTTAGATAGAAGATAAATTATTATACCTATTTATTACTTAGGAGCCTTTGATGCAAAAAAGGGGTATTAAAAGTTTTACATGTCCTTGTGTCTGTTTGTGTCATCGTTCATCGTAGCTCCTCAACGAATGGACCGAATATGACGCGGATATTCTGTTAAAGAACAAGAAAATGTTATCGACATGATTA
Source organism: Euclidia mi (assembly GCA_944739405.2). Taxonomy (NCBI): domain Eukaryota; kingdom Metazoa; phylum Arthropoda; class Insecta; order Lepidoptera; family Erebidae; genus Euclidia; species Euclidia mi. Next base: position 40,888,406 of record OX123198.2, read on the forward strand.
TGAAGATTTATGTCGGCGCTTACTGAAAATTTTCCTTTTTTTTCGAGTTCTTTAATAATTCAATATTTGTGTTGCGGACACCAGAACAAAACCGCATAAGTAGGTACCAAAATGTCTTTAATAACTTTTTTCAAGTGCGTTAGAAGCTACTACTAGAATTTCTTAATGCAACATACGCTAGATGACTGCCTAGAAGTATGTAGATTTACCTTACATAACTTGAGTTTTCACATATGGTGAAAAACTAACATCAGTATTACATAGATATACCAATACAAATATACCACAAACAAACAAACACTTCCGGCACACGGTGCTACTGCTTAGTAATTGACAAATAAATGAATACAGACTCAGAGAGATAACTAGCCAGCTACGGTAAGAAAGCCGTTATCAAATAAACATAAGACCTACATTTGGTAGTCAACTCAACGACAAAATGGTCGTATGCCGTTGTTCAAACTTTTGAATATTTCATCACTTCAAAATTCACTTAAAATTATTTTTTCTGATACAGATATGACAATCATTTGAAGGATACTCGAGGTTTGTTACTTCAAAATAATAATTAATACAAAATTGTCACTGATGATAACAATGTCTTCACGGCGATTTAGATTAGGTACCCTAATAAAATAGTTAGGACAATCATTTGAACGGTTTGTGTGAGATTAATACTTTTAAAAATACCAGTACACTATTAAGAGGCCGTCAGTTAATTGCCTTTTTCCAACTTTGTAATTAAAAACATACGTTGGCAAACCTTTTATACATAACTATCTGATTTCAGAGAAGATCCCTGAGGTGATAATATCCTTAAAAATTACCCACTTGGCCTCTCGATTTTCAAGTAGTTCCTTCATCATCATCAGCCCTTTACAGTCCACTGCTGGACTAAGCCTCTCCTTTGAAAGGAGGAATTGGCCTACTATACCACGCTGGCCAAACGGGTTGGTATAGGGTTTATTTCAAGTTTTCCTTCTCTTACAGTGCTGTTTTGTGCACAGTATGGTCCCTCTGTCGGCTCTTACGACACCCATGGGATGATATGGGGTGGTGACATTTCGTATTCTTAATCCGTCACCACACCGGTTCCTTAGGATTTCTCAAACTATCCCAGTATTGAGGAAAACACAAAAAATTCGGTCCCGCCATTTTCAAGTTTCTGCGAGAACAAGTAGCATTTGATTTTCTATACACAGATTTTCCTTTCGAATACCTTAAATAATAATTTGAACCTTAAACTAATAGTAATAAAACAAAATATCCACTGCAAGCAAAACAACGTCAGTTAACAGCTTCTGTCGCCGACAGTACCGCATGACGCACTTTCCTGTATAAGGTGCATCGATTAAAATACATAGGTGTCCATTATTCTAACTATCGAAACGACTTAAATGCTTCATTTTAATATTTATCTTAACTGTCTTACAGATACGTCTTGGCTGTATAAACACCAAGAATTTAATTGAAAACACCTGGACGTAACACTGTTTCTACATGTAATATGGTAACTGAATTCTTAGACGAACGGGTAAATGTATTGAACAATAATATTTAAAGGGCTTTTCAAATATTTATTTATTCAATAAGATTCCGGTTGACGTTGGATTGTTTTTTGATGTTGTGGCTTTGCGGCAGGCAAGGAAGAGCTTGAAGGCATCAAGTTATGAATAAGGCATATTGAGTTTTCTTTGAATTTATCCACTCGTTTTGGGACTGAAAACTTACACAGAAGGGTCGCGAAATTTTGTTCGAGGATGTAGTAACTTCTGCCCGTCTTCATGACATGCGTCACATAGGCCTTCGTATAAAGATAAAACATTCATACAAATAATATGGCATGTAATGGCATTTAAACTAAATCGATGTTCAAAGTAGGTCGCACCCCCTACGAGTCAAGAAGTCGTTACAATTTGTAAAAATAATTATTTTTGGGTGTTAAGAGTAGACGTAATGCATCTCTGAATAAGGTAGGAAGGTCACTAGATATCTATTTATACATACCATGGAGGTTGTGTCACGAAAAAGGTTGTAAAACACTGATCTCAATAACATGTGGTTATAATTATAACGTGCGAAAACTCATCAATCCACCTGCATCGTCATATAGAGCGTCTCTGTATGTACCTATTAACTCAAACGTGAAAATAAAGCAATGTTTACTCACCCAATATTTGTAAAACTGTTATTGAAAAGAAGGTTAATTACCATCATTATATTTTTTTCTAGTTCGTTCTTAATTACGATATTTACAAGCTCCTATTTATTTAGCGTTCCCTTATGGTTTTCATTGTGTACGTACAAATTGGGATCAAGTTATGTCTATTGACTTTAATGAGAGAAATAAATAAAAACAGCAGACCCTTTCTTTTTTTATTTATTTTTATAGACTCACGCCTGTATCCCCGAAGGGGTAGGCAGAGGTGTACACCCACATTTCGCCATGAATTTTTAGGTCCCACGTAATAGGGGGCCTATTGCCGTACCGGGCACATTACCTGACTCCGTGCTGCTACTGAGAATTTCCTAACGGAAAAACCCAATAGCACTTTGCCCGACCCGGGAATCGAACCCGAGACCTCCCAAGCCCACGCGCACATTTATGCCGCGAGACCAACGAGGCAGTCACCCGTTCTTAAAGATATAATTTACGGGTTTTATTGGACTAATACATACATACATCATCAGCCTTTAACAGTCCACTGCTGGACTAGGCCTCTCCTTTGAAAGGAGGAATGAGCTACTATACCATGCTGGCCAAACGCGTTGGTATAGTGTTTGTATCAAGTTTTTCTTCTCTTACAGTGCTGTTCTCTGCATAATATGCTCCCTCTATCGGCTCTTACTACATCCATGGGATGATATGGGGTGGTGACATTCCGTATTCTTAATCCGTCACCACACGGACCAATATTTCTTTCACTGGACTAATATTTCAGTGCATTACGTGTGAAGATGCAGATCATTAGGTAAATAAAACCAGTTTATTAGGTGTTTATTTTTCTTTGTATAAGTCATCAACACTTTCTAGTTCTATATACCTGAAGCATTCTGTGAAACGGCAATAGGTTTGACAGCCTTATTTAACATTACTACCACATTAAAAATAAGCTGTAGAAGTTTCTATCAATAAATACAATAAAGATTTTACGACTACATAATTATGAGCGCGGCAACCTTTATATGTATATTATACATATAAAATCCTTGCGTTACTGACTGACTGACAGACATGCTACAGCCAAAACTACTACATGCAGGAAGTTAAAATTTGGCATGTGTGTTCCTTGGAGACCGTAGGGGTGCTCTAAGAAGGGATTACCCGAAATTCAACAAATGAAACAGTTAAATTAAAAAAAATGTGCGGGCGTTTGCTGCGGGCATCCTCTAGTCTAAGTATATTTAATTTGATAGCTTGTGAATTTCAGCTTAATTAACGAAGGTAGCAAAATTGTCATTTATAAAAGGGAAATGTTTACTTTATATTGTTATTTACGTGGACCTTAGAATAACTATTACTTATTTTATAGCCACTAACCATTCTGATTAACTGGTAAACATGGCTCTTCAGACTATAAACTATAACATTACATTGTAATATGAAGTAGATTTTCTATTTTGTCGTGAACTTTGCGGTTCAGCCGTAAGTTATGGTGCACTTTCATTTAATAAGCCATGCGTTAGAGTTAAATACGTTGATAATGAGGCTCGGGGCGTATGTAACCAGTTGGTGATTTCTCTGCGTCCGCGACGTACAGCGATGCAGGGCTGTCAGCAACGAGTTCAAATTTTAAGCAGATAATTCGAAGGTTAGGACATTGTGACATCCGTTGGGTGAAGATGTTAGGTAATTATAAGCATAGTAAGAGGCTGCGGCAGCATTTTGGACTGACTAGGTAAAGACAATGTTTTGACCTGCCTTTTATGCAAGTTGAAGGTTGCTATATTGTCCTGCTGATACCATCGACATTAGTTAAATTCTAATTTGTGCTGATCGATCTGAATATTCTCTTTGAGTACTACAAGACTATTAAATAATTGCCCAAGAGTATGAATTCGGATATTTGAATCAAGCCATAATTCAAATTAGAACAGACCATTACTAAAGACTAGCTCAGATCGTCGTCGTTTTTGTAGGAGACATACATTCTATGATATATTATTATTTTAAAGTTAAGCACGATCATATTTGATCAGATACCTAAGTAAATGTGTAACAAGAAATAGCAACTAACATTTCCAGCTTCAAACATTCTCACATCTTTCAAATTCTGACAGGGCAGCCCTACATTGGTTCCGCCATAGCGGCAGCGCGGGCGCAACCGTCAAGATCGTGCGTGCATTCCAGATTCCAGGCGACGGACGCGACGCGGCGGCCGGCGCGAGCATTTCTCTCTAATCTATGTATGTCTGCACCGCCGCGGTATACGCCACTACTGTGCAATATATTTACAGATACACTGATAGCGCCAACACTGAGAAATATGTGCGAAACGTGCCCTTGAAAGCTGTGAACTGATGATGAAACTTGCGATACAGATAATGTTCTGTCAAGCCTGGTTGGACTAGAAAGTCTTGGATGCAGCTGGGATAACACAAGAGCGATGATGATTGGCGAAAGAGATACCCTTATAAGTTGGTGTTGAAGTTGGGTATGGTGGTCTCTTTTACTAATATTTCTTGTCTCAAATAAAACCGCTCAAGTGCATATCAGGATTTTTTTTTATGGGATAGGGGGCAAACGAGCAGACGGATCGCCTGATGTTAAGCGATTACCGCCGCCCATGGACACCCGCAACACCAGAGGTGTCACAAGTGTTTTGCCGGCCTTATTTATTATGCACAATGTAGGAAGTTCCATTGAAAAAAATTACAATATAACATTATGCCGGATATTTGCTGCGGTAATTTAAAGTGCTCTCTATATTTTTTCTTAACAAATATATAGTAATGTGGTTTTTCATACTTGTTGCTATGCACTACTAGGATAAATGCATTAATGCGTTTCTAAAACGGTTTATTGAATAATGTTTCGTTGCATTACATATTTGGAGGACAGAAATAGAAATTCAAAGTAAACCAATGAATTTATGATGACTTTGGTTTATTCCAATATGAAAGTCGGCGGCAGGCGCCAGGAAAACTGTGATTTAAAAGTAAAAAATATCAAGATTATGGTCTAGTCACTTACAAGTATGCAAATAGTAACATAGACCTAATATTTAATGATTTAATTAATTTATGACATTTGTAACATAACAAAATGACAAAATAACAAAATCTGTTATTGAACATAACAAAATGAAAGGATAATCTATACCCATAAATAAAATTGGAGTGTCTGTTTGTAATATCAAAATAACCGCTTTTTACTAAATGCATATAGATGTAGGTATGCACGGTACATATACGGAAATGTTTTTTTTACAATTTTTGTCTGTCTGTCTGTTTGTTCTCGCTAATGCTCTGGAACGGCTGGACCGATTTTGACGGGACTTTCACTGGCGGATAGCTGATATACCGGATACGAGAAGTAGTTCCCTCAGGACGCGGGTGAAACCGCGGGATACAGCTGGTCTAAAACAAGTGAACACACTTTAAGAAAAAATTAAGATAATCATAATCGCAACAAGAAGTGTTTTGTTTTCAATAAACAGATAGTTGATATCTTAATATCCCGACGTTTAGATCGCGTTAGGCCGGTCATGATCACAGGCCGCGGGTCACGGGCCTATTACTGATAGCAACACGAAATAACAGTACGATTCAACAATAGCAAAATAAGCTTATCTAAACAGTAGTAGGAGATACTGAGATGAAAAATATGGGGAGAGTTGTTTTGGAATTTCTGCGAACCGAAGAGGGAATACCAAAACGTGATTTGAATTTACTTTTTTTTAATTTGCTACATTTATGTTTGTTTTCTTTCAGAATGTCTGTTTAACTGATTCGATTTTGATACCCACTATAATAAGAATACAATAATGTTAAATTTTTGGTAGACGGGCATGACGCCACTAAGGGAAGTCGAAAACACCGCGGAGGCTTTAAGTGACCAGGCATCTTTCAAGAGACACATAGTACTCCGTCCATCAGGCTTCAAACTCAATTTTGGTTGGAGGGCATCGAAATACAGTAAAGAAAAATATTGTCGTACAAAAGTTATCTACTTGAGATTATACATTTTAAATATGTTTGTCAAATGTGTTTATGACTGGTAAAACCGAATAGATTTGGGTGCATACATGTAACATTTAAGTAAAACGCGCGGAAGTATGTAGGCTGGCCGCGTTGGCGAGCGATAACGCTATCTTACTAGGTCAACAACCTATTGCAGAGTATTGGAAGTATCGCCGCAATCACGTTTACTTATCAAGCGACTGTCTTCTGAGCAAACGTGTTATGAAACTTGTATTTGTTGTTATTAATAGACGTTCTTTGAATTGCTTCAATTTTAAACGGTCCAAGAAGCAAGATAGCAGACTGATCGCCTGATGGGCATGGCAAATAATAATTACTGCCGCCTATGGACACTGGCAACAGCAGAGAAGTCAAAAGTGCATTGCCGATCTGGATGGGAAATAGGAAAAGGAGATGGGGCCTCCGGCACTCTCACTTACTGAACGAAACGAACCGCAACTTTCAAGATGGATGTATGATGACCTCGATTTTGCTATCGATGTCATAAAATATAGCAATGTATGGGTGTTACAGAGATTTATTATATCACGTCTAGTAGTTATAACTATTATGGACGCAGGACCAAATAATTATAACGATTAGACATTCCGAATTGATAAATACTGACTAATTTAGAAAGCAACCAATAATTCACGGCCAAAAGAGGTTGTTGGTCCAATATTATGAAAGTTATAAATAATATGACACATCGATCGCCTTCCGATGTAATTCGAAGGCTGATGCCAAATTTGAAGATCTATGTCTACTATAGAGGATTTCACGCTCAAGTCTTATTTTCTTTGGGAAAACAATTAGCCATCATTTGTCTAGGTATAATGAGATGATATATTGTTTTTGTTGATCTGAACTTAACAATAATATGACACGAATATACTCGTATATCGAAAGAAATTGAAATCAATATTTACTCGGGTCTCTGATAGTCGCAAGGCAGCGATAGCCTAGTGGAGATACCGAGACTGCCATGCATAGGGTATCGGGTTCGAATCCACGGCGCGCACCAATGACTTTTCGGAGTTATGTGCGTATTGAATTGTTAATTATCGGTCGTCCCGTGCCTCGGAGAGCACGTTAAGCCGTCGGTCCCGGTTGTCATGAAGATCTTTGACAGTCGTTACAGGTCGTCAGTACCTTCTTAATAAACTGACACTAGTCAAAACCATGGAATATCGCTATCCCTTCGGGTTGCAGAGGTCAGACAGGCAGTCGCTCTGTAGAAAAGCTAATATTCAGCCAAATCCGGTTAGACTAGGAAGCGGACCCCGGGTTGAAATTGGGATAACGCTAAGAGAATGATGTCTCTGATAGTCGTAATAATGCTACAAAATTTAAACTAATGTATTATGCCATTTGTTTCTGTCTAACATCATTACAAGTAGGTCAGTATAACACATTTATTTATAAACAAACATCAACATTTTAAAACGAAGAAACGCTCTTTTTAATTGAATTTATAAATTAATTTAATAGCATCGCGTGTTTCACAAGAGTTAGACGCATTCGTTTTTCTAGTTGAATAAAAGTGAAAGAAACATAACTGCGTATAGTGTTACATTTAAAAAAACAATTTGTATATGAATATATAAACCTGTTTTGTTTGTTTTTAAATATTTATCACGTTTTTTCACACGCTGTTTTCGCAATTTATAGCATTCTGTTATAACATGTGAATTTTTTGTGAAACACTTTTCTATTGTGCCATTTTTGTGTGTAATGGAATAAATTTAACATAACTTAATCCGGGAATTTATTTTTACGAAAAATCTTTACTGTAAAGAGAATAATCTTGAGGTGCCTTAAGAGTAGGTAATAGATATAATGGCCTGTTTTTCTAGTGCTTAGTGATACCAAAGATAAAATAATACTAGATATAGGTATATAGAAAGCAGTGAGACTGACTGCCAAGTTGGTTCTTCTGGGTTTGATTTTCATCCAGGATTAGGTATAGTTTTGAGCGATGAATACGACTCTGTGTTTTGTATCTGGTGTTATATAGTCCGTGTGGGACGGATTAAGAATAAGGATGGTCACCACCCCGTCATCCCATGGGTGTCGCAAGAGTCGACAGAGGGAGCATATTGCATAATATGCTCCCTCTGTCGACAATATATAGAGAACAGCACTGTAAGAGAAGGAAAACTTGATACAAATCCTATACCAACCCGTTTGGCCAGCGTGGTATAGTAGGCCAATTCCTCCTTTCAAAGGAGAGGCCTAGTCCAGCAGTAGACTGTTAAACGCTGATGATGTATGTATGTATGTTATATAATATGTTAGCATTTAGAAATATAAGAGTATGTTCGTAGGTGTTCTGGTTGCCATAATACATGACCGTGTGTACACTATCCCAACATTTTATTATTTTAAAAGCTTTTTGATTAATTTGTAACTGCTGTTTTCTACTACCGTGCTATGTGCCATAGCCTCATTCTATAGCCAAAGGTTCAGTAGTTCGGTGGCGTCAAACCGCCAAAACTAACAAACACATATATCATATTTCAGTTAGAAATATTTCCAAAGATATCAATAAGAAAATTCTGTGCTGTTTATATGAATATACCATTTCTCCGCGCAAATAAATCAAGTCGTCGGTCCTGTTACGTGACAATCGTATATATATCGTACAGTTGTGTTATCAATATATCTTGTAATAAACACTTCACGATATTGGTGTCTTGTCGAAGCTTCAATAACCGTGTATCTATATCGATATTATTGTGTTGAATGCACTGGACGAGTATCTGCAATCTCGTTTGGTGTAGATATGTTGGAGGTTTCGCACCAGTCTAGACTTGCTGCCTCTGGTTGAATATTAACTGGCCTGATAATCTGGAATAGCAACTTAGCAAGGGACTATCCTTATCTATACATATAAATAAAATTTGAGTGTCTGTTTGTAATATTAAAATAACCGCTTTTTACTAAAAGTATATGGATTTATACACGGTACATAAAACGAAATAGCATTTTTTTTAATTTTTGTCTGTCTGTCTGTTTGTTTTCGCTAATCTCTGGAACGGCTGCACCGATTTTGACGGGACGTTCACTGGCGGATAGCTGATGTACCAAAGAGTAACTTAGGCTATAAATTAGTCGGGTACGCGAAGTAGTTCCTTCAGGACGCGGGTGAAACCGTGGGCAACAGCTAGTTTTAAATAGGTTCTTAAAACTTTCGGCATTTGTACATATATAAGTCTGTACCAATTTTCATGTAACGGTCTCAATGATCTCAATCTTGTAAGTATTTGAAGGAAAGAATAGAAATTCTTCTATTTGCCCCAACTTTTCGGCATGTGTTTCACTAGCCCTGATCAGAAAATCGCTGCCAATCACTGCAGGACTTGTGGGTGCTTATTACCTGGATTATGTGAAGTACTTTTATCAACATACCACGCAGTCGAAGCTGCAGGCATAAGCTAGTTGGTATGTACATGTAATAGATAAATCAACAGCTCAACAATTTCATGTTTTGAGATCGGCAATATGTCTTGTCCTTTTAACCCGTGCTAGGGTTCTAGGTTTCAATAACTAGTTGGTAGTATTCCTAGTCGTGTCTGATGTCGCTATGCTTTATCCCTAAGGCCCTAGCTGCGGGTGTTCACGATTCGTTAGATTCATCGCACACACATAAATTGAGTCGTGAAATTCTCCACAGCGATACTTGATTTACAACAGCAGAATATCAAAGTAACCGCTGATACAGTTCAAGGGAAATGCAAATTTATTTACTGCGAAAACAATCTTCGGTAGTGATATCATACATCTTTCTGTCAGAGACGTTCCGAAAGCAATTACTGTTAAACATATGTTGGGAGAAATTAAGCCTTAGATGTTAGCAGATGGCTTGTGTCTAAAGCGGATAGCTAAAGACAAAGGGTATCATTTAGAAACAACCTATAAGATGGCGAGATCAAAACGACTTTTTTTGGTTGAGTCAGTCAATACGGCAAAGAATCAATACAGCCGAGTGTACCTCAAAAGTCCATCAGTAACGACGACTGGTTGGCGCCGCGGGAGTGTGAGCGACTGCTACGCCGAAGGTCGCGGGTTCGACTCCCGCTCTAGTCAAACATTTGTGTGCATGAACGTGGATGTTTGTCTTGGTCTGGGTGTTTATGTATAGTATGTATGTATTTACAAAAAAGAAGTATGTTTGTTTATCCATTGTCTAGTACCCATAGTACAAGCTCTGCTTAGTTTGGGACTTGATGGTGTTGTGTGAATGTGGTAGAATATTTAATGATGCATAATAATATTGACCGCCCATCCATGTGATTGATAAGTACCCCTCATTAGCAGACAAGTAAAAGTAGGCTAATTCTCCATTTCAACTAAATAAAAAACATTTCCTACTGGCGTCTTAATATGTATTCAAAAGAATGACGTTTACAAACAGTATTAATTATCAACCTTTTTTGCGATGCATGGTCTGTAATTAGTTGTGAATAGGTAGGTAGTATAATTGTATGCCTCAGGCATTTCTGTTCGTCCAACTATATAGTCGCAAAAAGTAAATAAATAGGCATTTTATGCGATTTGAATAAAATGCAGACAAATTTCCTAGTTACGGCACATGTCCACCCACACAGTCTTATTTATATGTTTATTACCTAATTAATTTAAAGATTTTTCTTCGTTATTTATTGCCTTGCAATTTTGCTAAAGTTTGTGCTTTTATGCTCATAAATATCATTAAATATCTACAATCAGACGCTCATTTATATCCTTGTGGGATGCTCCGACAGAATTTTATACATATTTCATAACATCTACTTATTAAGACTAAGATCTCCATAGAGTATCCAATTTAAAAATAATATAATAATAATATAACCATAGACTAATATATTATAACTGGGAAAATAGAATCAAGGCAGATCGATTCTATGTACTTGCATTCGCTGTCTACTACTAATGTAATTTTATAGATTTTTAATTCCATGTTTCAATAAGTACTAATAAATGTTAAAGATATAACAAAATAAACAACTTAAATAAAAACAAATGTATTTTTCTAAATCAACAACCCCGAATTGAAATGGACCCAAAGCAGAGATTCAAACACAAAGAAATACCCTAAAAGATATCACAGCCACTTCGCGAATGAAAGATGCCTTTCATTCGGGCGAAATAAATGAAAAAATACAAAAATACTGAACATTTCTCGATATTACGGTTGTCAGTTCGTATCATCACGAAATACAGAACAGACAGGAATTGGCAAAGAACACCTCTCTGCTGTCAGAGGCCTTAATGTTCACTGACAAGCCTAAAGCGAGGGCCACACAAACAGCGGATGGGCGAGCTAAACTAGCGAGCGGACATCTTTTCATAATACATCGGTACACATCGCGAACTACATAGCTAAGCTACGCCAGCTACTAAGTACGAAATATCCGGGTGCCCTCAGCGTTCTATACTTCGAGTCACCAGGGCCTCGCTCAGTTAGCTTAGCCCGCCTGTCCTCTGCTAGTGTGAACTTTTGCCTAGGCTGCCTGAACATCAAAGCGGAGAAGAGCGCGCTGTTTTAATAAAAATGTGTTCACTCTGCTACGGAGCTTTTAAGCATTTTTTGTGTTGACACAGCTTCGCTCATCGCTGTTCCAATGGACAGGCTGCCTTATGGAGGCTGACTATAAACAGATTTTGCCTAAATAACGCCTGAAGGACAGTATAGACGAACTAATTTAGAATTATAAGCATTTAGTGTCTGAAACGTGTTTGTACTGATTATTTACTGCTTCGGTGCCATAAACATGAATTTGGGCTTTAAATATTTGTATTTTCAAGCCCTCTAAAGGACCAATTTCAAGGAAAAGCGAATAGTGAAATGGTTCGTAATTTCGTGAACAGATTTTAATTATACCTGGAAATGTTTGATCTCAGACAATGAATCCGTACAAATTTTCTCTAGATTGTCTAGGCGACTTCATAACCCAATAATCTTCAATATTTGAAACCGTGGGCAAAATAAATTGATCTTTAAATGAGTTTTCTAATTATGCAAAAACTAAGATAAATGAAAAATATTATTGTCATGATCATGAGCCTGCTGTGGTATACTGCTGGACACATACCCTGTAGCAAACCACACAATACAAATTAAATAAAAAGAACACAAAATATGTTAAAATTACACCAACGAGTAATTGCTTTTCATACAGCACTCCGCTCGCTAATTTCTCTAGAACATTATATTTCCATAATGGAGTCCTACTGCGGCACTCATTATAACCCAAATAGATTATTATATTACACCCACACACACGATACATTCGCGTGGAGGAAATCACGTTGTTCGGACGACATTTCATTTCCGTAATAGCACGCCGAAATTCGCTTGCTGACCTATTCTGGAGCGGTTGAATTTCAAGGACTGCTCCGGTTTAAACAGTGTGGTAAGCCCTTGTCTGATTCCGTATCCTAGGTTAGTCCTTCGATGTTCTATTTTTATATGGTATAGAATCTATTAGTAATAATCAGAACAGTGTCGAGCTCAGAGCTTTGTGAACGATCTGAAATTAGCCAGACGCTGAAGAATTTAAAAAATATATTTATTCTTGCAACTTCTAGAAAAATCAAATTGGCGTAACACTCGTCTCGACACAGACCACAATATGGAGCTTTAAAACAGCAGGCAGGTTGTGAATACACATCCATTGGAGATAAAAAGTGATAATGTTGATGTTACATGTTTATTAACGTTAATTACCCACCACCCTTCCTACCGACAACCAATATACAATTACAAAGTGATTGATGAAAAGTGACATAATTATGATGTCCCTAGAACTTGTATTAATCGCTGTCCATTAAAATAATTATATATAATCAATATTATCGCGTTTAACTATATGAGGAATCTTTTAATCTGTATTGAAGGTTTTGAAAGTTGAATGACCCTTTTATTGGACTTTTAATGGGCTGCTCTTTGCCTTTTACAGTTGTAGCATTAAAAAGTTTTCTATACGTATGTTATGCAAGTATGTTCGCTCGGGTGTACCTTTTTAGGAATGTAATGGTTGTATAATGTCGATTTATTTATCTTTTTGTTTTAAGTAAAAGTGGATAAACTTATAAAGTAAATGTGTTATGCAAAAGGTCGTCTAAAAAAAGTTTGTATGGAACTTGACATTTTTCGGTATAAAGTAATGTAGTTACTTTCGTGATATTAATTTATTACGTGAATATTTATGTCGACTTACCACTGGAGGCGTTTTCCGAGGCGAACAACGGGGCGGCGTTGTAATCTGTAAGGTAACAATATAACAAGGTCAGTATAAATAACATTCGGTGTACAATGTGCTTAAGAGCTAACATGAGATTGCAATTGTGGTATTACGATATTGTCGGTCGATTCAAATGAATCAATGTTATGTTTGGTCCAAATGTGGACGCGGTCTGGCGACATGTGTAATTAGAAAACCTTTCTACTGTAGGACAAGTAATCTAAACGATTGAACTCTGTATTGTAATGTGAATTTTAATAGCACTGCAAGAGAAAGTACGTAAAAAATCTCTCTCTGTAGCGCATGCAGACAAGTAGGTACATATAAAAAGTAAGAACAAGCATTACATTATGATTCATGCTTCGTTTAGTATAATGTTGAGACACAGCCTGTAATTGAACCTCTATTAGAGTGATGCCAATGGCGTCTTACATTAGCTTTCAATACCGTCATCAGCGCACTATACGGGCTGCATACCACACCTTCCATTGCCCTAAGGGTTTTAAAAACTGACATTTATTTATATTACGTCTTGTTATCTACATATATTATGTATGTTCACGATTTCCCTTAGGGCTTTCGGCGATCGACGTTTCATCGAAAGAACCTGTTTTACTTCGATGCGATGGCTGGTCGATGGCTTTCTTCGTCAAATAGTCGATTTGTATAGATCGTAGTGTGCGCGTTAAGTATAACTGTAGATCGAAAATGAACGCCATTGAGCCGAGGAAACGGAACTTTGGATGTTGAAATATTGATGGTAAGACGAATTGCGATTTAAGACTGATTGTAACATATGTAGCTATTAGCTACGTAGAATAGATCGCCCTTTTCTGAACTTTCTAATAGCAGAAGTGTTGATCCATAATATGTGTTATTATGGACACGACAGAAACACTATCATTACGAAACTATAATCAGCTCATTTATAAAGTCAATCTTAATGGCTTCTGCTAGAAAATTTGGTGATCCTACTGTGTTTGGCATTTGATTTTCAGTACAGAAATTCACACTAGTTAATACCTTTTGTGGAATGATTTTCTAGAGACTTAAGTTTTCGAGCCCTTTTATGCCAAAAAGGTCTTCGAAGAACACGTTGACAAAACATGGAGTGCCGGTACCCGCAGTGACGGTACAAGGATATATTTCTATGGAACCCATAGAGTATTTTATATTCATAACATAGCTACATTCTTTACACTGTGATTCATATTTTATGTAAATATGTAGATAAATGGTTTGCCTTATAGTCGTTTCGAGAAAAATATTCTTATTTCACAGTTATAGCCACCAACCACGCAAAAAATAAGTAGTTTTTGTTGTTCCTATATCCACTTTCTCCATAAATCATGTTAACATACATAATTATGTGGAATAAAAGTATTTCTTTTTAGTGCGAAAGTATGTGAAATTCATTGTAACTGTATAATTATTACAGTATTACAGTAGGGGACAACGCAAAAAGTATATTAAATAGTTTGAACTGACCATTTCTATTGCGCGAAATATGCATTATTTGGGAAACTTCGTAATCATTAAATATTATGAATCTACATCGGAAATTTTTATTTTGTCCCTGTAAATATATTATAAACTTTTCATCTCATCGTTTAATAAATTCAAATCTAAAGAATAAGATACATGAAAGCATAGAGTAAAGCAATACTATGGAAAGATGAAATTGCGTTGTACGAAATCGCTCTTAAAATGTTACAGGTTTTATAAACATAAGTGTATTTATAAACCGTTATTTTTATCATAATCTTTCGAGATTATTTAATATTGTCATGTTTACTCATCCAAAAATACTCGTTCTATATTTATAACAATGGCTTCTCCGAAATAGTAAAGGTTATGCGTACGGGTCGCGTATTGAACGTTATTTGTAAACAAGATAAGGTCCTTCTGTCATGCGTCAGGTTCGAAATAGAACGGATAGAAATAGGCTATTAGATACAGATTTGCAAGTACGCAAATATGCGCTGGACGAGAGGAAAATCTAGACGAAATTTTAGTCGAGCAACACAAGAATTAACTTTAGAAGAGGTTTGCAGAAAGTTCGTCATAAGTGTTTTTGGGCTATGACTGGCCTTTTGATCTAGTCTGCTAAGCTAGACCTAGCGGCTGCTAGTGGGTGCGACTATAAGTAAGATTTTTGGTCCTGATTGGTCGTAATTTATCCAAAATATGTACCGGACATCTCAAGATGTCCGGGTACAGGGTGTAAAAAGACCCTTAACGAACCCCATAATGTACCAATCATTACGATCATTTTTTACCTCTGTACCATACCAGGGAAATTACTGGTTCCGTAAATATTGAGGCCCAAAGTTACTATGAATGTTTTGTAATTAGGTACAATATGGATGCATTTACCTTGCCGCCCTGTTCTATAGATGTCCTATGCACCCATGGATAAGTAGGGATTTCGAAAATTGCACGCGCGTACTTTTAATTGCAGATTGAAAATTATGTTTCCTTAAAAAAAAAAGTCGTTTCCCAGGTTGGCATGATGTCCAAAACGAGTAGACTGCAGTTTGGTGATGGGTCTTGTGACATCCTGTATATATATGTTCAAAAATAAATTACAACAACTTATTTGATGGGCCAATGACAAAAATGTTAACTGTATAGACGCAACCTATCATTAAGGAAAGTAAAAATGTGACTCCATGTAATTTATTTAGGTTACCGTGTCCTTGTGAGTTTTGTAAGTAGCTCATTCATTCAGCGAAAGGTTTAATGACCAGTAATTTACCCTTTTGGGAACTCGACAGCCCTATAAACAATTATCGTTATAAAATAGGAAGTTTCGTTTCGAAGGCCACGGGGTAAACGATCTAGCTGACGATTACACAACTGAGCCGTGGCCATTTAATACTGACCCATTTCCCTTCACGAATTGTATACAATTATGTTCTACAGAGGGGATTTTAATAAAATGGATGTGCCGGACACAATTCAATTAAGGCTGCCGTTGCATTTTTTGTTCATATATAAAGCGGTGAATGTATGGTCTTTATTTTGGAGGGCAGACAACTTTCTGTTTTAAAGAGGAATGTTTATATCTTTATAAATACTTTTATGGAAACTGTTTATGCTTTATTATTAAGGCAGCTAATTGTTTATGAGTTTGAGGAATAAGGGATTAATAATCATAAAAATATATATGTATATACCTATACATATATGTATATGATTATTTATATTTGATTGGCTGGCGAATCATCGCGGAGCCTAAACAAAAAACTACTGAAGTTACTATGAAATGTGGATAATGGGTACTTTTTATAACGTAGGCGCCAACTAGGGATTTTTATATTCCACTCCAAGGAAAAAAAATAAGTGTTAAGATTGATTGAAAATTCGCTAAATTTTGTCGCCACAACAGGTTGTACCTAAATTATAAGGTACTCAAAACCAAGGACATGTGTAACTGGACCTGCCCACAAAATCTAGGCTGATAGGTATATTTTGAAATAAACTATTTATTACACTGTTATTACTCGAGAGTTATTAATAGGCTAATCGTGTTAGGTAAAACTTTATAAATCTAGTGGCAAAAAGCAATAAACTATGACCCAAATAAATACAAATTTTATTACATTTCAGCAGAGTGCCCTACTTTAACTGTAGATTAGGACAGCAAGTCACAAATTGTTATATTATTTGATGCTGACTACTTTCAATCAAGTTTACAACAGTCATAAATCAATATCTGATTAACTTAAGAGAATAAAGATAATAGATTATTTTCGGAGGTATTCCATAGCTAAAGAAAAGGCAAGTGGTAGAGCTTAATAATTTACGAACGAATTTTATATGCGGTTAAATACCAGGACCACCATAAAATGCTTTGATACCCATAGTTCTTTAACCAGAAATATATACTTAACACCAGAAAAATAAAGTCTAAAATTACAACAGTACTAGCTACCTATTTAAGTTACGACTGCACTTCAAATTGTATTCGAACACCAAATGTAGTAAATGATCACCAAATAAATAGGTTATGTTAGGTTCTCTTGTGACCCTTAATTCAAAAATTTTGTGGCGTCCCATCGGACTATGAGAGTGAGGGAATAGAGAGTGCACTTGTGTATGCGCACACACTTGTGCACTATAATATGTCCCGCGCAGTTGGCAAGTCTCATAAATAGACAAGCCGCCGTGGCCGAAATCGGTCGGGAGGACATTATTATTATTAATTCAAAAATAGGAGAAGCGAATCAGGGCTCCGTCAACTTAGTTAATTAAAGTAGGTGGTGTAACCAAATCTAATTTACGTGTTGGTATTTCATACAACTAACAAAAAAACGTTGGTTATAATTTTACATTAAAATGCTAGTTTAATTTTGGTGATCATTTACTACTTTTGGGTTAACAATGATTTATTTGGAGTCATTTTGCTTAGCTAGGATAGCGAAATGTTAAACTTTGGTTATAATTTTACATTAAAATGCGGGTTTCATTTTGGTGATCATTTACTATTTTTGTCTGTTATATGCTATATCTGGTGGTAAGTTAAACATAAGCCATTTTATAATATATCCTTGAAATAGAATATATATTTTGTGAGATGTCCCGAAACAAAGGAAAGCTTACGGTGTCAGTGGGAGGTACTCGTCTGGGTGTCATTGGGAGGGTAGATCTATTGTCAATAGTACCAGCTGTTTCAGCGCTTCAAATGCATCCTGTGTTCAATTCTTGATGAATGAAGACTCTACTCATCAAGTATAATCCAATAGTGCTAGTCAACCATCAACCAAACTAAAGAAATGATTTCACGTACATTGGAGCATTGTTACACTGCCTTCTTGAAAATGAAAGATTTTTATATATTTTGTTTTAAGAGAAAGCCAAAGTAAGTACGAAATAGCCCACTTCACACACGTCCGAAAACATTATCGACAAACAAAATGCAACCTGCATACAAAAAGACTTCATAACGATGTTTTTCTTCGGCTTAGACGGCAATTATTTTTAATTAATATCAAAATACAATTTGCGAAGACAGTTTGACATACGTCAGTTCTTTTTTCTTCGTTTAAAGATGCGCCTACGTTGTCACCAGGGTCGGATCTCCCCAGGCCAATGACCACTCCGCTTGAAAACATGCCAGCGCTGTCCATATTCATTTTAGCTAATTATTTGCTGACAGACAGAGACACCGGCGAAGAAAACTACAGGATGCATCGTTTATCGTCTCTTCACGTGTTTTCTTTGTGTTTTATTTGTATATTATAAATAACTGTGCAAAGAAATTAAATTAAACATTAAAAAAAATGCATTCTTCATCAATATAGGTGAAAAAAGACTTTTCTAAACTTGGCTCATAGATGGGAATCTTACTACTGCTATCTTGACACCGGCTTTAGCCAGAGGGACGGTTGGAATTCTCTATATTTTGACACTAATAAAATAAGAATAGGTCTAGTAAAAATTTACCGGGCCCATGCGAGTCTGACTCGTGCGCCTATGGCAACCTTTCAACCATATTTAGTTATAAATATGGTTGAAAATGCTAAAACCGGCTTGAAAGTTACGCACGTACCTGGCGAAAAGGGAAAACAACAGACGGGTACACATACAGACAGACTAACGGCCACCAAAGCTACCCCATGAGGTGTCCGTTATTATTTTTGAGGTACGGATTCCTAAAAAGCTGATTATATTAGAAGCAAAAAGCCGAAACGCAATTCCCTGGAGCGTGTTTTGTACTTAGTAACCAAATATCTAAAAGTAAATACAATTTAATAAAGTCTTTTTTCCATGAAGCGCCTCTTATTTTACAGAATAAACTGAAAAATTGTAAAGTTCTATCTAGATAAGATCGTATTAAAAAAAAAAAGTGTTGTTTGCCCTTTCGTCTAGACCTGTCTGAATAGAGTATGTTTTTATATCTTTCGAACAGATAACTGTCGTACTAGGGACTGGTTTCCCTGTAGGGATTGTTATGTTATTATTTCTGTATCGCGGCAACTTTTCAGTTTCGTAGAAATAATGGCCAATACATGCAGATCCTTAACAACAATTCAGGCATCACATAACTGTCCATGTGCTTCCCGAAAATGAAATTGTCGCAAAATACGGTCACCCATCCAAGTCCCAACGTCTGAAAATGTAGCTTCACTTTGCCGATCTATTACGAAACGCATTTCAATCCACGCTATGAGCGCTACAATTCCTTTAAGAATTGTTTTGTCTACATAATGTCACCTTTCCACGTTACACATTGTCTAGGAATGTGGTCTACCATTACACCATCTATGCTAAAGAAAGTAAACCGTGATAGAATGACACTGCGAAAATGACATCACCTCAAAAGTATAACAGTATCTAATCTTAAATTTATGATTATAATGACTTTGTTTTTCTAATATAACAGTACAGTTTCTGATAGTTTTCTTTTTTGAGTTTCATTTGACTCGTAATATTGTATTATATCTACTGATATTTAGATAAGATAGTAGTCTCTTATGGGTATTAAGCAGTTCAAAATTACTTCTTTTAGTTTCTGACACGTCTTTTATCGCATAGATTTTGTATTACATTTTGGTTTAAATGTTAATTTCTTATATTTATTTGAGACATTTATATTCTGAGTCATTTGTTATGAAATTACATAGTTCACAGACGGAGTGGCACAGAAATCTCAAGTCAACAGTTATAATTTGTACAAGAACATTATTAGAAAGTATAATAATCGCCAAGACTGACAGTATCAAAGTGACATACTGATCGAGTATTCAGTCGTATCGTCGGCTGCCATATACGAAGCTGTCTACATCAACCGCATGCAAATGTATTATGTATGCTCGCACACCCACACACACGCATCCACGATGTTTACCCAACATTATTCTAATACAAGTTCTCGCGCACACATGCAACTTGTCCATGTGTTAGTGCGCGGCCTCTTTACGTACCAGCTATAAGTTATTGCCTCAAAAAACTAGTGTCTAGTGAAAATACGGCGACAATGTTGTCTATTCTACTAATTTGTTACAAATAGATAAGGCAGTATTCTGGCCGATTTGTATTTTATTTTAGTTGGGCGAGTTTTTTAATCAGTTTTTATACCTTCTTGGCCGTTGCCAAGATCCGTTGATCTTAATATACTTTTTTTCTGAATCAGCGATAAAAATCCTAGACGGCTTTCTATTAAAATAAACTTTTGGCAGTTTTATACCGACTCCGTATTAAAGTTAGACGCCGATCGTTATTATAACTGATTCGCTTTTATTATTTCAACAGAATCCGCTCAAAGTCGAGTCGGTCGTACAAAGATATTTTTGCAAGGTGACTTCCCTTAGACAAAGCACTGGATGGCAATTCAATAAATCTCACTCGGCACCTACAAGTCAGGTACTGCGACACTAAAGCAGTTTATTTACGCGAAAATAAAATTTAACAGCATCGAGAACAAAGGCAGCACGTGAGGTAATATTTGTACACTTCAATTATGAATTCTCATTAAGTTGTCTGCGTTATTTTTGTTTTCCAGTGACGTCATTTGTGGGTTATTCCCGACCTATGTCACTTTGAAACGAACGCCGTGTCCGAGTGACCGTTCTGGCTGCTCGCAAGTCCCGGTGCATAAATAGGTATACCTTGTATTGTACACATGTGTTGAGGAGTGCATGCGACGCACACGCACAGCACGCGCCCCTATGTATTCATTACGTCTCCCCCAGTCCCCTCTCTTTATGTAACTGGTTAGGGCTTGCGCGAACGAACCTAGGTAGTCAAGTGATCTGAAATTGCTACAGTAAGAGTTATGGGAGGGTTCGCTTTTGACGCAGGTGTGTCAAAAGTGAAAAATGCTTTTGTATATGAACGTTTTTAGAATATGCAAATGTGATTAAAGTAAATCAAGAACTAAAAGGGTTTGCAGAATCTGTCAATATAATACAACCTGTTTAGATATGCCAAATTTCACTACCATTTCTCATTTTGAGTACGGATACTCGATATGAGCTGATCCAGCGAACTTTTTGTCCGTCTTGTCAATGTCTGGGTTTTTTAAATATTGGCATTGGTTCGAATTTTTCCCGCAGCAATGTCGAAAAAGAATTTGGTGGAAAGGACCAGATTCGGTCTTCCATCAAACTCTGACGAGAGTTTCATTGATTAGATGACCTCTCAAACCAACTTGCCACCCAGTGTTTTCACCCAGGATATGAATTTGAAAGACACTTACGGTAAATTGACTGCATCCTTGGTCAGACAGTTTCTTGTTGGAAATAAATCTTGTCATTCTCAATTGGTATCTATGTGTAGTTTTATTGTGTTCCTAGCAGGTAATTCGTTCCAGAAGTTCACTGTCTCTCCGCCATACTAAAGCATCCATCTCTCAGCGAAATCAGGAAGTAAATTACTTATTCCAATTTTTTTAATATTTGTGGTGTTATCCTTGCCATTATAAAGGCGTGGCTTTCTTTTTTTACATTTCCTATCCTTAACTACTCAATCGATGGCTATCGCTAAAATATTTTCCATACATTGTCACGGGTACAAGGACTAGAGATATAGAATTCCAGACAGGTGAAACCAAGTGCAGTAATAATATAGTAATGTTAAAATTAGAATACTCAAACAAAGCGAGGGGTAGCTAGCAAAATGAGCTTATCGTAACATGAACTAACATAGTTGAAAAGACAAACATATTAGTCTAGCCAAACCTACCCCAACAGCCTGCGGAGCGTGTCTAACTTGATTTAAACAGGCGCCCTTGGCAGCCAGCAGCCCTGCATGCGCGCGCTCCCGACCATGAGCACATAGGGGAAGTGGGGGCCTCAAGTCCTGACCACGCACAACGTCAGCCGTTCGCCCGGCCTATATTTAGCGTTGCATTTCACTGTGCATGTACGAGTATGTTTACTGAAATGCGCATCTACGTACTCAGTACTGTATAGCTAGGTGGAACGCGTTGCGATGGAGAACTCGCGACCGGAATACGCTCCTAAAGAAATGTACAGAATTGGTTGCGCAGTGAACGTATTTGTGTTACGTTATGCTTATGCGCTGACATAGTGATTGTCATTTGGGTTAATTATTTAGTAATGGTAAACGATCTACTTTCAATTAATCTAAAATTTCCTTGTTTATTGAACCAGTTTACCATATTTTCCTCCAGGTTTGTATTAGGTATATGATAATGTGACATAATAAACGTAAATATTTTAAAAATCTGTAGGGTAATTACAGAAGAAGAAGTTCGCACAAAAGACTCTTTTACAAATGCTCTCGATCATTTATGAACACAATATTATTCTTACTACGCTCGTATGAGCACGGATTGGTAGTTTCTTGCATTGCAAAGCGAATGCAAGATAATTGGCGGCCTGGCATGTTATCAATTTTATTGTATGACTGTAGCTATCATACATTGTAATGTAATGTGTACAAATTGCTACGTATCTTTGACACTTTCTGGTAGGTACTTGAATTGATTGTAGACTACACATGAAGAGAATACTCTAAACACATATTTTGTCGCGAATGTTACCAAGTTAAAAATGGTGTGCATTGTGAGTCAAGTCCGTGAGAATGATACGCCTATTTCCTGTGGCAAAGGAATATGTTGATTTTATGTGTATCCTGCAAGTGTGTTATGCTTTATAAGATGGAGAACGAGTAAATAATGGATGTAGTGTGGTGGATATTTCTGTACAGACACAGAATAGCCAGACCTGATATGACTCATTCGATTTCCTTTATGGCAAATATCTCTACCTTTTATCACTCATTTTTTATGTCGAAATGAACTACCTATGGGATTAAATCTAAGAAACTGTTTGACTCTCTTTTAGGTATATGTTATTACCATGATACTATAATATGTATATTAGATAACGATACGATAATATGGTACCGCAGAGCTGGTCTTAATGAGTGAGCTTGAAGGTAGAAGGCGAAATACTACGAAGGCGACATACGAATTCGAAGGATTTACGTTTACGAGTAAATCCTTCGAATTTTGAAACATTAGATTCGCCACTCTCTTTAAACTTTTCTATTTTCTACAGGTACCATTCTTGATGTCATGCACTTGTGTAGTTAACCCAAGGTATGGTTGCCTAATGTCAAGACTAATTTATGTTTGACAATTTCATAACGATCTACTTAATATGTGAAAATTGTGATAATGTGGTGACGAGGCTGTTTGGGGTTAATTTTAGAGCTTTCACGACCATGTTGTGTCTAATATCTCACAATTAGCGATATGATATTATATATTGTTTAGTTATATAGAATTTATATTAAAATTACACTACACTACAGACTGGCAACTTTAATGACAATAAAGCTTAATTTATATATAGGTTTCTGTATGATTAATAAAAATAGGCACCATAAGAGAATTAAATTTAACATTTTGACACTGTCTCTAAAATCTAGGTAAGTAGGTTTTTAATTAGGATAAGTCCAAACCACTTTTATAACTTAGGTACTTAAGCTATCTTGAGACTGCAATCGTCAGTTTTTTTAGCCATTTTTTTAACATGGAAATGACTTACTACGGATTTCAATATTCAATCTATAGATAGATCTGTAGATTTTAGATTCGTTTTTGACATAAGCTCCATACAAAATATGTCAAACACGAATCTCGAACCTCAAAATCCATGTATGGATCGAATATTGAAAATGGCCGTAGATCGGCCGGATTGCAGTGTGAGTCATAATTTGGCAACAATGCAAGATTACAAATAAAGTATTATAATGTTTTAATCTGCCTCGTGACCTAGGAACGGCCTAGGAAAGTTCAAAAGTTCTCTAAATAATTATTCTTCAAACTTTTACTTAAAGAAATCATTAGTAACACCAAGTTGCAAAGAGATCTGACGATGTTCTTCGACATACAAATGTTAATAATGACAGACGTCACTTGTTAAGAAAATATGAATAAAGTTTTAAAATATGCGACTCGTAGAATAAAGTTGGTCCAACAAGTTTTCTCATTTCAAATATGCTCATAATATAAGTACGTTATGAATAAGTAAATTTCTATTTGTTCCGTAGATTTTACGCGAAACGGGTTTTACAAACTGCTTTTCAGAATTTGGAATAAAATATAATAATTAAAAATTACATGGAAGTTAGTGATTGTTATTTATTTACGCATTCAGAAAAATAGTAACTATATCATAGCTAAATTACGAATATTGTTTTCTGTAAATAATATTTAAAAACCTAATATATTTCGTTGTTTTCACAGTTCAAATTCTTCGTTCGCCTGTAAAGCGTCAACCTTAGCGTGCAGACATTCTAAGTCAGGTTTCTGCATATACTAGGTATACACCCCGAGGGCTCATAAAGTACTCCGTCTATCGGTGGTTATGCGGCTATCTGTAATGGTAAGCTCGTCACCTACGAGGTGTCATCGTGTGGGTGTAACCGCAGCCCTCCCCCTCCCACCATCGAAACTTACTAACCCCCTCTCGCCTGCCTTCGCTTCGCCCTATGCCCTCGAGCTAGAAGCCTATGCATTATACATATTACAGACATTATATTGTGACGGCAGTGCTGTCCGTTTTAATCGATAGAGAAGAAATGGCTCGGACTTAAAAAATCAGCTTTATAATCAATACTTTAATCACTCAACAGACTTTCATAATAACATCGCAACTCAACAACTCAAGCTATTATTACGACTGTGATTGATTAAATTTCATTTCCAATTAACTTTATACGCACCGACATGTGTGCATAAAACTATTAATTTATACTGAACGCGAATTAATTAATGTCGAGACTCCATACAGCAAATTCATTCTTAGACATTTATAAATTACTGCATCATTACACGGTTACGTCATTTCCGATCAAGCTGGATATCAAATTTTGATAAATGTAGAACATGGCGTATCGAACGCTCTGACTATATTTACTGCGCCGATAAAATTGCACTAATTACTTAATACATCGGCACCGAGATCGCTGTAGGTACGTGATCGGAACAATATCACGAGTGAAACCATATTTTCCAACAAGTTTCACTCGAGTTGAGCTTTCTGCGAAAGAGAAAACGAGCGCGACGCAGCGGAAAATGAAGAAAAACTTCATGAAAAACGAGTTAAGACGAGCGGCGGCCGGCGTGACACCACGTCCCACACAATAACATAAATCGATAATAGGAAGCCCTCCGACTAGTTCAGCAGTGCGTGCGAGCGACCTAATACACCCACTACGGCGACCGCATGCAATGCGGGCTAAATATACAGGGACCCGCTGCGTTCCTGCGTTGCAGCGCGCCGAACGGAACTTATGTCGCAACGACAACGTCCACAATTGCTTGTTCAGAGAAAATAACCGGTTTCAGCGACGTGCTGTTCGATTTGCTACTCTGCGGTGTCGGCATGCGGTGTGTTTCCGCTCGTGGTGGGCGCGGAAGAAGGCCGTTTCGCAAGCCGGCCACCGCGGTAATAACACAGCTAGGTGCATTCTCGCTGCAATTTCGCTCTCGGTCGGGCTGTGTGTTTGTGGCGCGCTGAAGATCAGGGCTAACGATCGGCGTGCGTGCTCCGTCTCGGTCGCACCCGCCGCCGCCGCCGCGCCGCCCGCGTCTCGCAAAAGAAACGCTACAACTTTATCTGACAGCGACGCGACGCGACGCTCGAGAGGCTTTTGTGCGTTTTCCATGTTTATGTTTATAGGAGAGCACGTACAAGGGGTGCTTTGAACGCCAGTTGCTTGCTGTTGCGTGCTTATAAATTCTGCGACGGTCTTGTTTTTATTTCAAAGCGTGTGTTTGCACAGAACTATGCTACGCCGGCGTAGTTTTCGTGCAATAATCTTGTTTGCTCATAAGATTTTATTATCAAGCCGTGTGGGCGTTCGGACGGTGGGAAGAATAGCAATAAATCGAATAATGTGTTTATTATCACGCTATATGTTGCACACAGGACGACAATAACTGTTTTTGTATCATTCGAGAGTCGCGGGCAACACAATGAAGTATGCTTAACGTTTTTATTATATTTGAGATTATAATTTCAAATTGTCGGTATTACATCATAGTTTTAACTCGTGTCGGTTCGAAACGGACATAAGACTGAATCCCAAACCGTTTTTGTGATCAGCAGGGGTAAGCAAATTTGGGTTCATTCAAATTCGATGGCCAGCCATTATCATACCAAAATACGTTCCACTACACGTGATCGTTTTTTCCCTACATTCGACTGTTGTATAAGGATCTGAATTAAAGTGAGAATATACCTAGATTATGTTAAAAGGTTTAGGCGATATTACTCAGTGATTACAACACTAGACTCTACATGTTTATTACACAGGCTTGTATTGCATAACACTAACAGCCTGTTAGCACTGTCCCTAGGCGCGTTGGGAGCAGAATGGATCAATAAAGAGGCTAGTAAGCTATGCGACAAGAAGCTTTAAATGAATGGCCACTGGGAGGGATGGCTACAAAAAGTGGGCTAGCGTGTGAAATTGTATAGCGTGGTAGTCAGATCTCTCATATTACAGGCCAGTTGGCCAACGAATATTAAAGTCCCTTGCTTGACCCAGCTTATTATTTTCACTTGAATACCGAGTATTGAGAATAGTTAACAATTTACTAGATTATCAACTGACGTGAATCGTACTTTCATAACATCTTAATGACAAGATTCTGCCAGTTTTTGGGACAAAAGGAAGCTTTTATCTTAAACTGATGTATCAGCTAAATTACTTGGAAGTTCCATCAAAATCCGTTAGGTATTTTTAAATAGCAAACAGCTATCCTTCCATGCAACCATCCAAACAAAATTTCGCATTTATAATAGTAGTGAGTTATAATTAAAGTATGTAAAACTATTTTCTTACTGGAAACTTCACATATTTAGCTCAGAAGAGCCTTATGTTTTGTCGTGTAGCAAAAACATCAGCTACGTAATTACCCACATCTATTTTTATGACTTCTGTTGATGTGGAGAAATGTTGTACCGCCAGGAAATGTATCAAGAATAATTGTTTTTAAGGCCATGAATGCGAAGCAAGGTAATTTAACTAGTCAAGTATAGTGTAGATGGAAATTATACAACTTATTTGCGGGAAGACGATCTTATTTACAAACTTATGTGGGGATGTGCTATTCTGATGTTAGAGGTTTCATATGTACCTTGATTTTTTGTAGCCTGGGTTTCTTATACATTTTTTATTTTATTATATATCTACTAAGTTTGGAACAAGAAAATTGTCATTTATTTCATTTGCCTCACAGAGTTACAAATAAAAGTCATATATAAACAAATATTTGACAAATAGGTTCGGCTAGATAGTAGTGATATAATTATGAAGTTAAAAAACACATGCCGTATAATATAGAGATATTGTCAGTCAGAGGTAAATGTTGATGCAACAAAAACAAGCTCTACTCTTGCTGGCCGTAACAGAAATACCTATTTAGTACTTTGCTCTTGCAAAACTTGTCAAATGCAACAATTAGTCATTACGGTCGAAAGACTCTTCTCCGACCCCTGCAGACAACTTTGTCATAGGTGTCGTATGGTCATTTTGACCATAAACCTGCATAATAAACTCCTTAAAAATGTTACTATAATGTATTTATGAATGAATTTAAAATATATTCTTTGCTATCCGACATTTAAGACTGTGATAAAATTATTTTTGAACACTTTCAAGGTTGCACGCTTTATAGTTTTAGTTGTAGTCTGCATAGATGATATACTATAACTAGAGAGAAGTCTGATTCGTCATTGTTATTTGCCTAACTGCTAATTCAATATTGACATACACTGTCATTCAAGATCATTGACATTAAACAAAGCTAAAATTAAGCAAAAATTACGTAATTTATGGACGGACGAATTAATATTCCATTTCATACAGCCGAGAAAAGTCACACTAATAAACAAGTGTCAAATCGAAATGTCAAAGTTTTATTTTTAAAGCGCAGAGGTTTTTTGGACCAACCATAATGTTTTATGATCATTCACGTCTAAGGAGGATTAAATGATTATTTATGATGCCATTAATCATATTTCCTATTTCCACATTAAGTAAAATACAAAGTTGCATATATGGCCGCCAGCCAAGAATAATATTATAGAATCAGACAGCGCTAAAACTAGACCAGAAATTGGATGTATCTTTACATTCTGTACAAGAATTTGATTTAATCATGGATATTTCTTTTTTTTTCGTTTTTATTTGCTGATGGATATGCATTAGTCTAATTGCGAATATCTACATAGAGAGTTACGTCAAAAAATAAGTTTATCACATTGGAATATAGCAAAGTGAGTGAGATGTGACTATACCATTTCGTATGGTTTATTTTGATAGATCACCTCTATAAAAAGTTTCATATATTAACGTATCCTCACTTACGTGGAGTCGCGGGAATAACCCGTGCTGCCATAAGATACCAACGTATCCTCATCCTTACGATGTTTTCTCTTATTTATAATTATCCACCGATAATAAACAATTTAAGACGCACTCAACTTCACAAAGTCAATGGTGATCGCCTTATGTTTACTACCGAGACTCTCTTCATAGCTTTCTGTCAGTTTCTCTATAATAAATTCTTTAAAAAAATAAAGAAATAAGCATTCGCTAATCTATTTCTAAGCTTTGCAATACTATCACCATAACTCGGCTGATTTAATATAATGTAATTAATATAACAAGAGTAAACGAGGCCCCAGCGCTGTACCGTGTCGGAGCGTTCCTAAACAGCAGTCGGGAACTCAACACTGTTTTACCGACGAATTCGCGATTCAAACAAATCCGGGAACGATGGGCCGGGCACATGACGACATGATGGCGTAACGGAACGAGTACTATATTTACTTTCGGGCACGTGTTCAGAAGTGAATGGGCAAAGACCCTGGCCTTGAACCCGGGGGGAACGCACGCCGCCCGCGGCACGCACCGCCCGCCCAAATGGCGACTGGCCGCACCTCCGCCCTCCGCACCCCGCCCGCCCACAAATCAATAGCACTTCCTGTTTACAGTTTCCTGCCGCACAAACTTCGGATCAGTGCGCAAATTTTTATTAATTAATTTAATGAGTTTCAAAGATGCCTAAAGGATTTAATTAAGTAAGTTTTGAAATATATTTTCTGATTTATTAAAGTGGTTATTATTTGTGTAAAATTTCGTGTACATAGAGGCTTAGCGGCCACAACCTGGCTCCGTTAAAGAATAACTGAGAAGTTGTACGATGTTCAAAATTTGTTAATGAACCGATGATATTATCGTACCTAATGTTGAAGGAAGGTATCGAGTCCTCAATTTGTGTTTCTAGATAATAGGTATGTCGGATTAAGGTATGTAATTTGGGCAGAATGTGTGTTGCTTTCTCTACACAAGCCGTATTCTTAGTATGAGAATCGTATTAGAAGGAGAATAAACTTTTTAAATAACTACCTATGTCTTCTACGTGTCACAGTAAAATACTAATGGTACTTTTCATCTGCCTTTCCGCACTTGGCCAGCACTCGACTCTGACCTAATTTTTCCATAGTGTGAAGAGGCCCGTGGCACAGTGGGGCAGTTTATGTACAAGGTATAACTGACTACAGTCTGTAGTAAAACGTTCACGATCTGCATTACGTAACCTCACTTCCAGCACAATAATTTTCATTTACTTAGTGTATAGACTCGGTCCAAATATTATATTGTAGAATAACCTCGACAGTTCCCACGAGAATGATTACTTTTTGCATTTATTAGTGCTATAAAAAATATAAAGTATTTCCGTTTCAGTGTAGGTAGTTGCAGGTGTATAAATATACTCTGCCACGCGAACACGATAAGGTACATCGGCGGTAATTATTGTACGGTCAGCAGCAAAAGTAGCTGCACACTTTATAATTTTTATGAGTCTTTAATGCATTAAAACTCTTTAATACTTAATTATTAATATAGTCTATAGCTCGTTTTATTTAAAAATACAGCTGAGATATTCTCAATTTTTAAGTAATAGTTTGATGTAAGTTTTATTCGCGCAGAACTCCTACAAGATGTTGTGAGTAATTTGGGACGATAAAATTGTTTAAAATCACAAAAATGTATATCGACGTAATTTTTTTATACATATTTATAAAAAAATTGAGACTTAATTTGCTGACGGTACAATTGTACATGTAATGGTCACTGAGGGTACGTAGCTTCGTACCCTATGCACTGATGTATTACAGTGTGAAGTAGATATTTACGTAGTGCCTACATTGTTATATTATAAGGGATTGTTTTTTAAGCAATTTGTGATGTAGAACCAACAACACCTTGTAAACCCCTTTTTAAAAACTTAAAATTACTCACTACATCATCAATGTTTATTTTTGAAAGCTATAAGTAACTTTGTAATAACTCATCCAAAAGTATACAAAACTTTTAGAAACCATTGTAGTTTTAACACACGATATCCAAACAAACTAATTTTACCTAATATATGTACTGAACAATATAAAAGAAACGGCTATCCTATGTCTATCAAAATATTTAATAATTTGCCAGACGATCTGAAACATCGACCTATAAGTATCTTTCGTAGAAAATTATTTAATTGGCTGGTAGATCAGTGTTTCTACAGCATCCAAGAATATATCAATTATAAAAATTCTTATTTGTGTTAAAAATTGAATAGAAAAATATGATATTCTAAATATAATTAGTGATAAGGCCCAATATTTTGTAAATTTATGTGATAACAGATGTTAGGTAATACACTTTAGTCATACTGGTACTAATAATATCATAAATAATTTATGTAAATGATGTCTAAATAATTGTTTTTACCTTAAATATAATTATGTCTCACATGCCAGAAATGGTAAATATGTGGCTACCAATTTTATATGTATCCTATATCTATATATACCCATATTTTGTTAGCTAATAAATGGTTTAAATGGCTTAAATGGCATTCAAATGTATGTTATATAAAGTTATAAGCTTTATATCGGCCTCGTGGCTACTCGACCTGATCGATAGTTTGCCGACAGCTCACACTATGTTGGACTACTGC
The DNA here is from genome assembly GCA_944739405.2 of Euclidia mi. Classification (NCBI taxonomy): domain Eukaryota; kingdom Metazoa; phylum Arthropoda; class Insecta; order Lepidoptera; family Erebidae; genus Euclidia; species Euclidia mi. Next base: position 40,919,843 of record OX123198.2, read on the forward strand.
AACGGCACGCATGGAAACTATGAGCATTATGCATCAAGTTAAAGAGAAATGTTTCAAGAAAACCTTCATAAAGCAACTTTTGGTAAACTATACGAAATAACATTAAAACTTGAAACACAGTACACAGTTCCTAAAGAAACAATTCTATCTTATACTAATATTATAAAGCTGAAGAGTTTGTTTGGTTGAACGCGCTAATCTCAGGAACTACTGCACACAAAAAAAAAAAACTGTGTTAGATAGCCCATTTATCGAGGAAGGCTATAGACTATATAACATCACGCTATGAGCCACGGGAGCGGAGCAGTAGCCTTAAATAACGCGGGTGTAACCGCGGGCTTATCTAGTGCTAAAGACAAAGTATGGGTAGATGCGTCTGGCTATATGATGTCAATTCGTGACTACTGCTGGTGTAGACTACGCCGAAAAAATAGTTCTTAAAAAAAAAGACTAAAATTTAAACACCCGTCACATAAATATTAACTCACTTGAACTTGTCTGGGATGCAAATGTTTCAAAGTTCAGTTTAACATCGAGCTGACAATATTTAGTACAATATTATATTGCAGTAACGATAGAACTAACTTCTCATTTCTTTCTTGTTGCTTCCTCGTGACATGCGTCATACTCGTGAAAGAGTGCTTCTTGCGATGACTGGTCGATGGCGGTGTTATGGGCTGGTATTCATTTTTTTATATTTAACTGCATCATTTCCATCATGGTTCTAAACATTTGCGCGGGTTGCCTGCATTGTTAGGCGCATAACGTAAGTTGATGCTCCTGTTTCCTTATGTCTATGTTCAGGAGGCTAACTAATGAACATCAAAATTTAACTTAATAATGCTTGAGTATTATGTACAGTAAATATATACAAGTAACATAGTAGGTGTAATACAAAAGTTTAATTGTTATGTATTATTAAAACCTGGCGATGAAAAAGAGTGACCGTGAGTTTTATTACCCGTTCTTTCTCATGGTTCTACGCCCTTGCTTTGCGAACGTGGCAGTAAATGTAAATATAGAAGCATAAAGTAATAATGTTTTAAATTTGACGTTCATAAGTGTCACTTTGTGATCTAAATGAATAAAGGATTTTGACTCTGAAGCAACTCTGCCAAAAATACTTTTCTAAAATGTCTGTAAAATGTCTAGTCCTTTTTAGCCACGCTGAAAGAGTATAGTAGACTAAGATAATTTAGCTTCGATATGGATGAACTAGTATAGTAGTTAAACCAATTTTGATACAGCATCTATTAATATCAAATATGCTTTCGGAACAGTCTGTGTCTTAAATTTACAAATGGCATGAGTATTCAAAATTAAAAGGTAGAGCCACACTATAAACATGTAGGTACAATTTTACATCAAAATCTATTTTAGTCAGTTGGTCTACCAATATTAAAGTTATTTAATTTTGTAACCTAATCTGGTCATGTTAGGTTTAACCCTTTAAATATTTAAAATTAATGTAATATTTACTTCTAACTGTTACCTAACTCTATTTTTGTTGAACATAGTAATAAAGCTTTGTACTTTAATCTTCTTAAAAACATATTTATTACACTAATGACACATTCAGTTTTACGATCGCTTCATATATCATTCCTAGGAGGATAAGCTATAAATGAATTAAGAATCATTAGTAACGCACATAAAATTGTATCATGATAATAACTTCACAACGGATTAAGTATAGACATTACAATTTTTTTAAAGACGGTCGTTTATAGACTACACAATGTCGATGGTTATAGCGTGGACGTGCTGATGTAGAACGGAATTATAAAAAATTGGGCAAGTGCGAGTCGAACTCGCGCACGAAGGATTCCGTACCATCATCTATAAAAGAAAATCACGTTCGTTGTATGTATACTTAAATACTTTATAAGTTTCTACCTGTTTATTAAGATTGAGTAACAAATTGCTTAAAAATTACGTTTGTTGTATGGGAGCCCCCCTTTATTACTTACTTTTTTTAAATTTAATTATTTAATTTGAAAGGTAATATACAACTACATATTCTGTGAAAATTTAAAGCGTCTACCTGTTACAGTTAGTAATTTTGAGCAAAAAATACGAAAAAAAAACACGTTTTTTGTATGGGACCCCCCCTACAAGACTATTTTTTTAGTATTTGTTGTTATAGCGGCAACCGAAATACATAATTTGTGAAAATTTCAGCTTTCTAGCTATCATGGTTTATGAGATACAGCCTGGTGACAGACAGACGAACAGACGGACAGACGGACAGACAGACAGACAGACAGCGGAGGCTTAGTAATAGGGTTCCGTTTTTTACCTTTTAGGTACGGAACCCTAAAAAAGAACTGAGAAACTTTAGGGTGCATTCCATTGAATTATTACCTTCAATGGTGCATTCATATTCGACGCGTAAGTTTGTGTCAAAAAAATCGTGACATTGCTTTTATGATTTTGCACTTGTCTTGCATAAGTTCCACGTGGAGTTGTGGACGCACCTTTAAACAAAAGAGTGATGTAACGTTTGCCTATTATTTTGAATATTTCACATCCACATTACATGTGCCTGCTTCGAATTCTATGAAGCTTAAACAAATCAGTTCGCAGACTAATAAACCGAGCTTGATTAAATGCAGTTTAAGGCTTGCAGACAGTCTGAAATGTTTTGCTCCTAGATCACGCAGCACGGAGTCTGGAAATGTGCCCGGTACCGCAATAGGCTCGCCCCTTATTACGTGCCTACCCCTTCGGGGATAAAAGGCGTGACGATATGTATGTATGATTAAATGCAGTTAAAGGCTTGCAGACAGTCTGAAATGTTTTGCTCCTAGATCTTCAAAGATATGCACCTTTTAGCACGTGTTCAAAACATGTCGCCCTCAAAACATTTACAAACAAATCGTTATTGTGAAGGTGTTAATCTCATTTACTCTGACATTTAAATTACTTATAGAATGTCAAATACTGATTGCAATCAACAAAGTGTTGCATGATTAAGACACCAACTTGTAAATGTCTCTCAGAATCAGATAATTACTTCAAATTAGTTAAACATTTTAATAGTGCGCTTAAACATTAAACGCTTTTATGATAATTGCTAGCCGTTCTCGTGCAGGATTTCAAAGATGACTCTCAAAGGCACGCACTGCCGGAGTTATAATCCAGTGATACTGTTGCGTTTTTGGACGAAATTACAAAATCGTCACAGACCGTCTAAAAAATGCATACGCCTACACGATAGCGACTAGTAGACGTAGTACGTAGTAGACCAAGAAGTAAATAGAAGAATAAATTAAAGTGCTCACGAGATCTAACTAGCAACAGCCCCAAAAATTCTAAAGACAGTCGCTTTAGCAGCTAAATTCAGACACAAATCCACCCACAGTATAAAGACATAATCCACCACAAGACACAATGTCTTCGTTCGTTCCTATTATTATCAAGTTGCTCATATGAATAGGTTATTTGAAGTTATTAAGAAATAAAACACGTCATCTTATCTATACAGCGACTTATCACTCTAATTAAACAAATTAATGACCACTTCTAACCATATTTAATATCAATTCAAACCGCCAACATTACACCGGCAGGTACTTTTTAATTATTTCAAATGTGAACTTGATTGGCTTGTGTCACATAAAGTATAATAAATTAGCATGAAACTAGACGTGAGTGAATCAGGTTAAATTATAAACAAGAAAACTGGTCTCACCTTGGCCGGTTTCACATCTGCTATTGCCGCTCCGTTGGACAAATAGGCCGGCAAGCTTGACCATTGTCAATCACATTGCGGCTGCGCAATCTTTTGGCCATTGTTTACAACTTAAATAGAACTGTTGCTTCTAAACGTTTAAGAAACGTTGGTGTAAAAGAGCTAGTATGACTGCTTCATAGGGCAGGCTCTATGAAGCACCTATGAAGCCCTATGAACAATAATCCTCAGAACACTCCAGGAATTCAGGAATTTCTAGAGTGTTCTGAGAATTTTATTATTGTTACATATTTCATTCAGCAAATTGTCTTCCTTGCCTAAGCGCAAGCGTATACAGATTATTGGTACCGCGCACGGTGTGAGACGTATTTTACATATTTTACTCAACAAACAGTCTTTTATTTATAAGCGTTAGTGTGACCGCATGATAGAGTACAGGCTCTATGGTTTGGTCTAGAGATACTGGGTCTACTCTTCGATATTCCTCTAAGCATATTGTCTTTTCTAATCTAGCTTCTAAGCTGATTTCTAAAGTAAATGATGCTTTGCTGAAATGTTTGTTAGTAGATCAGTCTGCATCGAATTATATTACAGAAATGCTGTGTTTGTGTACCTTTGTGTGAGATTATGAACCCTGGTGCCGACTGACTATCCTGCCAGTCAGTTTGAGCTAAGGAATTTGTATGAGTTTAGCCAGGTTAAGGCTCCCATCGATTAGACCGGTGTAGGGCGCATTGATATGCCCGCTTGAAAGGCAGATCATTTTTAAGCTTACAGCAAATTGAGGTGAGAAGCTAAACATTTACAAAGTCCACTGATTAGGTACCAGCTTATGGCAACACCAGCTTTCGTTGTACAATATCTATTGTAATATGTCAAATGTAAAATAACAGCGGCACTCATCGCATTGCTAACTCATAGTAGTTATCTTGCATCACAATAAAACTTTACACACTAAAATTTAATGAAGCTATGTTAATTTCTCATGTCTACGTTTTTGCTCATTCTAGCCATTTAATACGTTATAAAACTAAAATTATCTGACATAATCTTGCATTTAAATACAATATATTATTCAAGAATATGTGTTATTTTCTACACGGTTGTGCAATTATGTTTTTGACTTAATAAGTGCAATTATAAGGAAATCGTACGCGGTTTTATTTCTTATTAAGTTATTATATTCTATTTGAACACCAACTAGTCGTGCAACATAATAAACGTCTAGTTAAATGTTAATGGGACCTTTATTATCACAATGGACACTTAAAGTCCCAGTATCCAAATATGGTGTAGAGTATAACACTACATCTAAAGATCATTGACTCGTAATTATTATTCTCAATTCCCAAGGTTACATTTATAGTGAAACGCAACTTAATATGAACATAAAGGCACAAAACAATGGCTGCATTATATAGAAGAGCTGTGAATCACGATTAGTTCCCAATTCCTTGGCTCCATTTATGTTTATTTTTTATTTCCGTCAACGGCCGTACGCGGCCCCATTGTGCTCGCTCCATTGACATCGATTTCTAGGGTTAGATTTAAACCGGCCGAAAAAGAGTGGGCAGCATGAATGCTCGGAGGCTTAGCACTTCTACAATTAGGTAGCAAGATTAAAGCGTCGGCCGGGATAATCATATTTGATGCACTTCTGATTCGAAATGGTCTACTCAAAACTATCGATATGGAGAAGCTAATCGCGAACAGTAGCGTAGAACCGTAAACTTCAATAAATGTTACGCTTTAAAAACCATTACTGTTTTAACACAAACGACTAAATTATTGTTACGAGCGTGCAGATTTCCAAACCCACGCTCTGACTACTTGTTTTTCAAGGCTTTTTTATTATGAATCGAGCCGCGGCGTACAATCTGATATTCTGGCAGCCGATCAGTAAAAACTACACAAATGTTTAATGAGAACTTTAACCTCACCCTGCAACGAAACCGCTCAGCGTTACATTATAATTTATATTTATTTAAATATACATAATAACAACGTTCAACGATGTTATTAAGAACGCTTGATGAAACCGAAAAAAAGACGCATTTTGTTAAATTTTCCGTCTATTAATTTTATGACTAAAATAACGTTTTAAAATTAAATGTTAAACGTTTAATGAAAAAAGTGCTGCATCAAGCTGATGGTACCTTTCATTCTCAAGGTTATATGACAGCGGCTTGACAACCCATCCTAGTAATAACTAAAATTGTTTGGCTTCACCGTTGCGGTGTTAGTGAACCATTGGCTCCATTGTACGAACACGTATAAATAACCTCATATGTAATCCAAAAATGTGTATTGTTGAACACGACCGACGTGATGCGAGTACGCAACTAATGACAGCAGTTCAAAGTTGCCAAAGAATCGGTGAAATGTACCTGCAACAATAGCAGGTCATTATCAGAATTGAGACTAGTCATTGATATAATATTTATAGTTAGGTCACGGGGCAGTGTTTGGTCTAGGCGTCGGTTGGTGTCGAGCGTGTGTTGACCGGGCGATTCACCTTGAGACCCAACTCGCTTCGTATAACCCCACCACGGCGAAATACCACTGGCCGGTCCGACACGTGTACTAGTCTGCAGACTACGTAAACTGGACGCGTACGGCGTTTGGTACAATGCTCGAGACCGGTCCGCTTGCTGTGGGTGAGCGAGTTGTGGAATGCACTGGACGGACTGAGACGCCGAGATTTGAAAGTATGCTCCGCCGCGCTGCCTACCGACACACTAATATTACCGATACCGATTCAATAGTTCCTCATCAGAGTGAAATCATCCAATCTAAATTGCTTAGTAAAAACATTTGCATTGAAACCTCCAAAGCATGAGCGTTGCCTACATTTCACCGCACTCGCTGCTCTGACCGATTGTTTGGTAATTCAAATTACCGGTAATCATACACTGTGATCTTCATTTTATGTTATTACTGTTGGTCGGCAATCAAATTATCATATTTTATACATAAACACACCGTAAGTCGCACGCGCAACCAGCGGGTCGAGCAAAAAAATGGGTTTCATTTACGTTAGAAAAACAATTAGGTATGATAATTCTCTGTCAACATCTAGCAGATACCTACTGTGATTTTTTTGCGATCAGGCACATGTATGTGTGACGACTGACGAGCATGATGAACCGAAATGGGCGTTTATAATAATAGTTTTACTATTGGGCCACAACGCGGATATAAATTTGGCAGATATTCAAATACCTACTTTGAACTCGGTTACGAGTCGTGGTGGATGCGACATGAACACAACCCGAACATTATAAGATATTAACGCGAGGGTTAACAATTTTCGCGTCAAATCAATCACAATTTCCACGCCGCTGCGCAAGTGTGTCCAATCGCACGATAATCAAGCTTCCCTGATGTTATTTAATTTTGTTTACCTCCTAAATAATTACCGGCTATGCGTCACGCAGTCATGATTGTACGCCAAGTACTAGTTACCTAGATACTAGTCATCCTATTATAATTCTAACGAAGCTCGTCGAACCCTATTCTTTACATAAGTGTCAAATGACGCAACTGCCATAATGCGAGTATTTTGTAACACCTAGCGATACTTCTATAAATATTATCCGACTAAATACAGGTGTCGGGTAATTGCCTGGAAAGATCTTTATTTATTTATGCCGCGTAATAACCAGACGAGCCTTATTTAATTTTGCAATTTAAATTTGTACACTTGAATTAACATTGTATAAGGAAATGCTGAGGGATAATCTGGTTAAGCGAGAGTGATTCATTACTTCGAGCGCGATTATACGCCAGCAGTTTTCGAGTTTATCAATTACGAGGGTCAAACTGAAAGTTCTTAGAACTGGCCACTTATAAACAATATAATAAAAAAAATATTCTAAAATTTGAAAATAGAACTCTTTGCCAATATTACTGAGTATATATTTCATTCATTTGTCATTTGTTTTACGATTTGGCGGCAAATTGAAAATTGTCTGTGTCACGTCAACATGAATTTAACACGAGAAAATTTTCGTGCAATGACGACTGAAAATAACATCTGTGTTGTGCGGCGTATGATAGAGACTGACAAAAGAGTGACCTATCAGCAGATTCGGACAAGCTTAGGCATCGGTATGAGTCAAGTGCACAAAATCCTCCACGAACATTTAGCGGTCAGGAAGCTTTTGCGCCCGGTGGATACCTCATAATTTGACTAAGGCTCAAAAACTCCATCGTGTGGATTGGTGCCGTAAAATGATTGAAAGATTTAACGGAGGTGACTCAAATGCTGTGTTCGACATACTAACAGGTGACGAAAGCTGGATTTACTGTTATGATCCTGAAACCAAAAGACAATCTGCTCAGTGGGTGTTTCCTTTCGAGGAGTTGCCAACTAAAGTGAAGAGAGATCGAAGTGCGGGAAAAAAAATGGTGGCCTCGTTCTTTGGAAGGATAGGTCATTTCGCAACAATTGTGTTAGAGGATCAAAAAACAGTTTCTGCAGAATGGTACACTACCAATTGTTTGCCACTTGTCTTGGAAAAAGTTCGAGAGAAACGACCTCGCAGTAGGATCCTCCTTCACCACGATAACGCCTCGTCGCACACCGCCAAGCGAACGATCGACTATTTGGCGACATCAAACGTTGAATTACTGGGTCACCCGCCGTATAGCCCCGACCTCGCGCCTTGTGATTTTTATTTATTTCCAAAAATTAAAGAAAAACTTAAAGGAAAGCGGTTTATGAATGCTGAAGAAGCGGTGGCTGCGTATCGCGATGCCATTGAAGAGACCCCTAAGGACGAGTGGGCAAAGTGCTTTTCCCAGTGGTTCCATCGCATGCAGCGGTGTATTGACGTCAATGGACAATATTTTGAAAAGATATAATAAAACTAATAACTGGCTAATGTAATCAGTTTTTGATTTTCTAAGAACTTTCAGTTTGACCCTCGTAGTGCTCAGAAAAAGCTATGAATCTAAATACGATGTCGAATTAAAAATTCGCTTCAAACGCTAGATATGTTTGCAGACTGACTAGTTTATGTAGAGCCGTGGTATTGCTTGCAATTGCCCCGACATGACAATGAATTGAAGCTATGGAGGAGGCAAGGAGGGTCTTGCATTACTGGTCACAGTTTTAGTAATGTAGGCTTGCCCCAATTCCTGGTGGGCTGTGTCAGCGACGATGAACGTTGAATAAATGATCACACTAAACATAAATGCGCTTCGTAAGTGTTGCAGGCACACGTTATAAATACTGTTACTTACGTAGTTCATCGCTTAATAGGACGACGATGAAAGTAAAAGTACTGAATAATCTATTCAAAGTACCATCGGTCGCTTAAATGACTACTTAAGTGAAATTTTCTGAACTAGTTCTAAGTAATTCATTCTTAACTTTCACGCGAGGGCCCTGCTCAATCGGTTTTTTGTTCAATGAGCTGGCAACTTTATTTGTAGTTAATTAGCGTGATAATTCATTGCACATACTGAACAAAAAAGAGTCTTAATGATCTCATCATTTACGGAAACGTTAAAGAACATAGTTGCAGAAGAAAAAATAAACCAATCAAGCAGTTCTCGTAATATAAAAAAGTTACTATGCCTAATCCAACCGTGGCTCGACAATGTGTTATGATTTCGGCCATTAATATAAGTCAAGCGTCGGCGTCGTCAAGTCGACATTGTCACTCACTCTTCCGCCCACGGCATAAAGTTCCCAATCGCTTGGCACAAAAACGCCCACTCAGGTATGGTTTGTAACTATGTTTTCATCGTCCCCACGACTCGGAAACCCCGATGTTTTAACGTGCCGCCCCAATTCAAGCACCGAAATAACCGGGCTCTGGCCCAGATTCAGTGTCCCCTGTCCCTACATTGGACGTGTGATACGCAATGCCCGATTAAACCCCCGTTTTATTAGTCAAATGCCCCGAGTGCATTGATACCATTTTATTATAAACATCCTATTACAATTTACTCAAACGTTAACAGATAACATGCCATAGAAAAGAGATACAAATATTTTCAGTAATAAACATGATCAGTATTTCGGTTTTAAGAGCCGGCGATTTTTAAAGCCTCTTTTTATGATGTGTGTCAGTTGGACGTTTGAATAACAGCTGTATTTTGATGCTTTTTATTTTATTTCAGCCAGTTTCGTGCAACTGGTTTAAAAGGCAGTGTGAAATTTTATTTCCGCGATTAGACGTAGCCGCCGAAAAAAGTGGCTTCCAATTTTAAAACGTTTAGCACGTGGTGGTTTGATTGGGGTATCAAAAAAATTGAAACAATAAATTTGATCGGTCGATTCGTGACATCGAATTAGTGGCTCGCTCGTGAGTCTATTCGCGGCGTGCCTCGAATTCCCTTTTGTTTCCCGCGAAGTGCCACGTGTCCGCCGTCCGCGTCCGTCCGTCTGACAGAGGCCCGTTATCGCTATAGCGAGCTATAAGCTTGTATAGTGTATCCGAATATCGGTGGCGGGCGGGGTGAACGACCTCTGCCGTTCACAGGCACCTGCAATCGCGTCGTCTCTGTTGACATAAGCAACTGGCGGCCGTGAGCGTGACGCTTCCAAGTGATAATGAGTGTCAGTGCAACGTACTTGAAATTTTAGTGAGGCTAGGATATGCTACAGCACTATTGGCTCTCCGATATAAATATTTGTGCTGCGGTATTTGTTAGTCTGCGGCGGGCGGCTAGAATTCCAAATTATTATTTTATCTAATTGTTTTAATCTTTTTATTTTCTGTTGCCATTGATGGGATAACCTTGAAAATAACAATAAAATTTAAAGACATTTTTCACCCAACTCATTAAAAAAAATACATTATCATTCTATCTATTCTTTAGTGTAGATTTCTCGCAATCCACTTACTACGGAATTCAATATTCGATCTATAGATAGATCTGTAGATTTTAGATTAGTTTTTGACATACGCTCCATACAAAATATGTCGAAAAGGGATCTCAAATCTCAAAATCAATGTAGGTATGGATCGAATATTGAAAATGGCCGTTAGGAGTACAATAACTAAATTGCATATGCTAAGCGGGGTAATGTTCGAGAACGCTTGCTTGTCAAAAAATAAAGGTCGCAATATGATTCAACGTCGCAATGAACTTTTATGCAAGGTCAGTCGCTGTTCAGTGGCTATTGTTAGATATGCTATAGTAAATATTACGATAGAATACTGATTTAAAGTAAAATATACTCGGTACCTACCTACTTACTTACTAATTTTTTTAAAATTGTATCTGCCAACAAGAATTTAATAAATAAATATAATAAAATAAAGAAGAAACCATTTTCAAAGTAAAGTTTGATTTGAACTAGAAGGCGTGCATAATCATCGTTCCTAAGTCGTCATGGTACAGATACCAGTAAGTTACACGGTTATGCAATCTTATCTTCAGTATACTTATAAAATTCCTGCGTTACTGACTGACTGACAGACAATGCACGGCCAATTCTATAAGGAGCAAGAAGCTGTTTGGCCTGTACCTAGGTTCTTTGGGGACCGTAGGGGTACACTAAGATGGGATTGCCCGAAATTCCGACAGAACCACACAGAAGTAGTTAAATTTGCGGGCGTTACTGCGGGAAAAACTAGTACTTAGTAATATTTTTCTATTTTATAGTAGATCCAGCGCGTCTGCGTCAACAGAGTGGACAACCATTTTCTTATACGATTCAAATTAGAATTTAAAATATATATTTATTTGCGGATATGTAATCTGACTAGGTGAATATACAATAAATTGAATTAGATAACTAAAGCATATTAGTCACACTACACGAAGTCTGCCATTCCATCCATAGTCTGCGTGACAGACTTATCCGACTTATTCTAAAAGCAAGGCTGTGCGGTTTTCGCTGATAAAACACATTTAAAAAATCGAGGTTAGAAAGCAATGTTCAGTGTTGACCAAAGAGTAAATATCACGTTACATTGCAGACGTGTAGAATGTACAATTGTGAGTTTATTACGCGATCCACAGTTTTCCTGCGTGGGAATTGAGGGCACGGCCTTGTCCCGCTTCTCAGATTGGCACATTTTTATCTACTCTTTGAACTATAGCCAACGGCAGGCAAACTTTCCATTTGATTGATAGACTATGCAGTCGGCGAGATTAAACATAATTAATTACGAGACTCTGCATTCGATCATACATCGAGCAATATACAGAATACCCTAATCTTATTATAGGATTATTTATTTTCCAATCCGCCAATATACCTACTTCTGATTGAGTTCGTTGCGGGTTCCAAGACTAAACATTTCCAGGGACTTCATGAGTGTCAAAACTCGTTGTCATCAATGGCCACTGCTGCTAAACAATGAAGGTGAGACTTGTCAAAATAAAAATAAATCACGAATGCTTAGAAACGTAAGTACATTTCGTTTCAAGCAACAATAAAATTGTGAATTTATGCCTGGATGATCAAAACTTAGAAGATACGCTAGAATATTAGCGAATCTCTGGAGTGTGAATTTCAAAATCATAAACTAAATTAAATTGTTTGCCATTTTACTTTAAATGTAGCAGGCAAGTAAATATTTTGGTATAATATTATTCAGAAATAAATAATATTCAGCTCCGCCCAATACCGTTACGCCTTGACTTGTATTTCCAATTCCAATTAGAAATGAAAATCTAAATTAAATTTGAATTGTGTTGAAGCGAATTTATAAAGTTTCTTTGTTAAAACTTTACGTTGAGTTGGAACGATTGGTTTTTAATAAATTTTGGAGTGTTGGATGTCAGCTGTTTTTCATCTGGTGCCGGTGATAGGAGGCAAAACTTACGTAATCAGCTCAGAACGTGATTGATCTGACTTAGATCAGTACTTTGTTCGGTTATAGAATTAACTACAAATAAAAAAAACCATATACTAATAAATGTTGCCCAAACAAAGGACGATAAAAATCAATACTATGGGTTCGGGATAAGGGCGAGAAAATTTTTGATTTGTGTTGAGTCTACATCTACTAGGTACCTACGCCATGTCTATTACTTATTTGTTTAAAAAGCTGTATTTACTCTTACATGTTTTCAATTAGTTATTAGTAGGACCAAACTACGTCAACTTTGCTAAAAAATTTAAATTCTCTGCTAGATATTACGTAAAATGAAGCTTCAAGGATTTTGTAACACTGTTTTGACGTAGGCAAGTAGGTATATACCATTTATTCTTGTTAAATTAAATATAGTGCTAGAAAGCCTCGTCTACTTAGAGTTTTGGTTTGGGTGAACAGCTCTACATTGATTTCATTAGTGATACCTACTTAAATTTATAGGAGTTGTTTCAAATCTAGTTTGTGAAATACAGGTGCCAGTTTATTCCATTTTTCAACCTTTATTTAAAATTGCTCTTTATGGTAGTATTATTAATTTATTACAATTAAGAACTTGATTTAAATACATACTATGTATGTCAAAAAAAATTGAATTGTCCACACTTGATGAATATTTGAAGAACCGCTTAAGCTGAAATTTCTTTGGCCTTTAGAATTTCTTCTCGGCAAGAAAAATATTTCGTCCTTCCTTTACTATCATTAATAATGTAAAACAAAAGCAATTCCCCAACTAATGATCGACTCTACTTCCGAAAAGAGCCGAAATCCTCGAAATTAAAACGAATCTAAATAATTCCAGACACCTATGAAAAAAAGAGCGTATTATTAAAAAATATTCAAATAGGTAAATACCTACTTACTAAAAGTTAATCGTAATAGGTACCTACCTAGAATAGTATTAGTTTAGCCAATAAAATTAGTCACTTAGATTTTATTCATCAATTATGTTACCTACTATGCAATAAACTTATACCACATTGTTCAGTTTTAGTTTTCTCCAGATCTTGTTTGGTTGTATGTCCCTACGACCCGCTTATCCAATGAAAGTATTACTATAAGTCCACTGCAATGGACTTGGCTCTACGAGCTCTCTCTAATTCAATTTGCGAAGGCTAAGCTATTTACGATACGAGTTGTTGACCCAAGTTCAATATTAGATAGAATATAGATACGTACTCAAGAACTGCACGACTTGAATGGATATAATAATATGCTAGCAATCACTAAATTTTAAACCTCAGGATTAGAAAAAATATGTTTATGATTCCTTTAGTTGTTGATAAAGGTGTATAATTATATCGTAAAGTTCACAAACATAATTTGAACTCGATGAAACCGGTCAAAGAAGAAAGCATCCTGCGGCGAAGTGAAATATCTGTAATGACAGATATTTCACTTCGCCGCAGGATGATTGCAATGCTAAACACAGTAGTCGGACACCTAACACGTGTTTCCTGTGTCGTGATCAACGCACTCCCGCGTTCTAGTCTCCGCACTCTACGCACAGTGCACTTATAATTACTCAATCACGAAAATGCCAACAAATAATTGACCACAACAAGCTCAATTGATAGGTGTACTTCATGCCACATACGAAACAGCTGAGCGATGCGGCACAACCGCTACAGTGCACCCCCTCTCAAGTCTCAACAACAACTTTCGAAACCCTGCCAGCAGACTAGATCTGTCATAAACAACGATACCCACCTAGATACAGTTTGGGCTCAATTTTGACGACCCGCTTTCCCACTCGGCCAGAAATACAGTCGATCGCCGGTCCGCGCACACACTGGGCTCTGTCTACTCATCCATCACTGCACATCCGCACGATACAGCGAGACTCACGATTTCACTGTCACAGCACGCGGCGGCCACCGGCCAGCCGGAGTCACGGCACGCACCAGCACAGACGTCGTATGCGTATCAATAGTAGCGCGGCTCCCGCTGCAGTGGAGTGGACGACCGACCGAGGTGAAACCTACGAGGACCGAAACTGTGAGGCGCGAGGTCGGCGCGACCTCCACGCTCGAGAGCGTGAGAGCCGAAGCCTGAGCGGTGGCAGGTGAGGTGCGCGAAGTGCAGCGCAGAGCGGAGAGAGGTGTACGAGACGACGCGCGTGACTCGCCGCCGCCGACTGACGGGCGCGCCGCGACGAGCCTCGCTCACCACCACACGCGCAGCCGCGCACACTCGCGCGCGCCGCCCGCTCACACCGACACTCTCGGGCCTCGCGCCGAGCGCGGAGCGCCACTCGTGCCTCGCGACGACCCGCCAGCCCGCCTGCCCGCCTGCCCGCCACCCGACGATCACAACATTATACCTACTCACATACCAAATTTGACTTTAAAATCCCATCGAGTCCGTCCAGGACGCGTGCCACTCAGACAACCTGAATATTATTTATCTACCTAAACAAAAGCATTGCGGTGCCTCACTGGACGCATCGGTTGCGCAGTGAATGGACAGCGCGTGTAGCGACAGCAACAGCGCATGCGCCACGCACACAGACAACTGGCGCCCCTGTACTTACTAAAAATTCGAACAAGTGCGACTGTAGTAGTTTAGCATGTCCAAAACGAGGCTGGAAATTGAAAACAAGACTGTGAAACTTGGTTGTGTGTACAATGTATACAGAATACAAGCATATCACGATAGACTGTTCTATCATGTAATGCCAAAAATTCTAGGAACTGACTTCGAAGAACTGTCTTGCTAATTGCCCAGAAGTGAAAAGATGTCAGTAGTCAGTGAGTGAAATCAGTTCCGATTGCAATACTTACAATACGGAGTGTGTACAAACATATCAGTGCATTATGTATGCAGTCACAGTAAGGTCATCAAAATGCTGTGGATGTGATGCTACAAATTGCGCAAATAGATGTTCCAATGAACTCGTTTAATAATAGCGGGCTTAGTGAGGGCGTCACTGAAGACTAGTATTTCACTAGTCGAGTAGCGCTGGCCGGCTCGAGTGCGCGAGCCCAAGGTTGGCAGAACACGTACGTCGACGTTGTCACGCCATGTGAAAATACTATTCATAAAACCTTGAATGGGAATAGATAAGACTATAAATATTTATATCTAGTGCTTTCTGCTATAATATGCTTTCTACATATCGAGGTGACAACAAAAGGCTGTTTCCAAAATAAAAAAACTAAAACAGCTTTTGGTTGTCACCTTGGTTGCAGATCATCTGCTCCACACTCAACAATATGATTTTGGCTCTAGTTGAGGAGAGCTGCAGATGCTGCTCCTAAAATCGTACGGAGACTACTCGCGAGAACCGTGGTATCCTCGACTTCCGGATGTCAAAGAGACCCTTGCTAATCCACCTCTTTTCCAAGCCTGGCGGTATGAGTTCGTAGCGATCTAGAATTCCTCTCCGGACCATGGTTTGTAAATTCCATTTGTTCCGACGTGACGAAGCTGACATACCTGGCTACTCTACCAAGGTGTACAGCTCCATGTTTTCAACAACGTCACGACAAGAGAAAGTAAAAGAGTTACAAAAGAGCTACAGATATTCTTCAATTTTCAAGTTTGCCATTTGTGTGTTGTATAATTTCAGGTATTGATATATATTTTTGACAATCTCGAATAAAAGCGGCTTCATTCAGCAGGATAAAATTAGTCCTTTATGCCAATACAGATACCGAGAAATCGAGCCAATGAAAGACTTAACGTTTTTCTATCAAGCATTTCTCGGTAGTGGTATCATGATTGGCAGAATGCTCGGTAGGCTTAACATGGATACCTATATTAAAAGAAAAAATAGGCTTAACATGGATACCTATATTAAAAGAAAAAATAAACTAAAAAGGCAGAACTGTTTCATACGCTCACATTCCCTTCAATACATTCATCTGTACAATACAATAATCCTTATTATTTTGGATGAAACGAATGACAGAGGCTGAATAATGCTCTTATAGAAAAATCCAATCACATATTTTAACACAAATTGCATACTATATAGCTTTTAGCCTATCAATATTATTCTTAATGCAGGTACGCTGTGCTGTAGACGATTTTTAGATATCCTCAAATTTCATGGCGAGACACCAGCAATTTAAAACTTTATACGTTTGACTGATTTTTGTTCTATAAGTTTAGCTATTAGCTATCGAATGATTTATACATTTAACGCCAAATAAGAACAAAAAACTAACTATATAAACGAAGTAAAGCCAAACCAATTAAAAGTGACATTGCAAATATTAATGGCACACAAAAAGAGAAGCAACCTCATCATCGGTGTGGCGGTCGGGACGACACGCCGCGTCGACTTCCAACCAAAATAAATTTACTCGCTTATTGAAACCGTCTCATCAACTAAAATTCTGTATAACGAGGCGAACACTGTGATAATACCACGGCTTCGCCTGCGCGGAATTTGCTTATATTCTCGACAGGTAATTCTCTCCTATGGGGTTCAAGTTTGTTTCCAAATGTGCCAAAATCTGTTCAATAGTGTAATTTCCACGGTGTAACATGTAGACAGACAGGGTTACTATCGCTTTTACTATATCAGTACATCAGTAAAACAATCTATGGATATCAGACTAACTAACCAACAATGTAAGACTAAGAGCTGAAAGAGCTCGACTATAAACGGCACAATACCTGTTTTGGTCGCCGGTTAAAATTAAACACAATCGCCCGCTTTTATGGAATTCACATTGCTGTGTTGATTTTTAAAGATCAAACGTAAAGGCAGCTTTATTTCTGCATAAAATTCAGGTTAATAAATGTCATAATGACAAAAGGAAAAACATACCTTAAGCGTTTTATGGACAATAAACGTTCAAATATTTGTTTATGAAGATCACTGACATCTAGTGCTTTATTCAAACCATATGGCCCAACACACACATAAATAATCACGTCTGCCTTCTAGAGGAGTAAGCAGACTACTTTCGT
This sequence comes from Euclidia mi, assembly GCA_944739405.2. NCBI lineage: Eukaryota > Metazoa > Arthropoda > Insecta > Lepidoptera > Erebidae > Euclidia > Euclidia mi. Next base: position 40,937,300 of record OX123198.2, read on the forward strand.
AGCTTTAGGGCAGACTAGTATATTGAAAGTTAGTGACCGATGTTATAAAAATAGGTGTTATACATGATCTTATACTGACGCAGAGACTCTTCTGAAAGCTAGTATTCTGTCAAATCTGATTAAACTAGTAAGGGGATCCGGGGCTCAAGAGGGAAATTCTCAGATGCAACCGGGATATCACTAGGACGATGATGAAACACGCAACGACTCGCACCAACAAATTCAGACTGAACAATAATTATCATGAGGTTTATTTGATGCAAGTAACCGAACAACCGAAGTAACCAAACGTGAATCATCATCATCAGCCTTTAACAGTTCACTGCTGGACTAGGAAAGGAGGAATTGGCCTACTATACCACGCTGGCCAAACGGGTTGGTATAGGGTTTGTATCAAGTTTTCCCTCTCTTACTGTGATGTTCTCTGCATAATATGCTCCCTCTGTTGGCTCTTACGACACCCATGGGATGATATGAGGTGGTGACATTCCGTATTCTTAATCCGTCACCACACGGAAAAACGTGAATGATACACACAATTTGGCATTTTTTTGCCCACGAATTTGGAGTTGAATCTATTGTCTTCCACCGGGCACATTGCCAGACGCGGTAATGTCGATTTTTCTGGACCAAGAATTCTTTTACATATTGTACAGATTGTCCTACTTTGGAAAAAACTCGGGCACCTTGGGTAGGTAAGTATTCGTGCCTGCATTAATGTTTGCGTCACTGAGCAAGGGGAAGCCTGTTAAACACTGGGGGAAATGGAATAAATTTTAAAGCTATTTTCAATTAACTTTGCTGACTCATTTAGGTTAAATATAAATATCATAAATATCATTGCAACAACTTGATTGCGTTGGTCGTAAGGATTCATTCATGCCTATTCTAGACTCGGATGTAACGTATAAGGTTGTATGTGATTGAGGAAGAAAAGTGAAACAAAGGTACGTGGTAAATATCCCGAAAGACAATATACATCAAATGTTAAAGACCACAAAAGTTTATATTCATATAAGGAAAAGTGAAGTTTGGGATCCTGCTGATCTTTCAGCCTTTCATAATCAATATTGTCCAGTTTCTTAAAATGTTCGATCCAACTATTCCTAGTCATTTTCTTCGGACCGTTAAAGTGTGGTCTCCTCCTTTAATCATACAATTAAACATCTGGTCTGCTTTTAAACTATCCTTTGTAAGGATATAGGTGCCCTCTTAACGAGAATGATAATAGCTCGCTTCTCGGGCCAAGTGCAGTTTGGCATACTCTACATATTTTTGAGGACATTATGAACAATTTTGAGCCAAGTAGGTTGCCACACTCGACGATAACGTGTGCTGTTAAATAGGTGTACGAAATGTTACAGTCATCATTATGGTGGATTTGAACCTTTTCATTGATAGTTCCTTAGCTTTTACTAGTAAGATTTTACTGATGTTATGAGTAAGCTATTTTGAATTTCTAAGCTAAACATAAACATTGTTAAGTAACAGCTAGTTGTTTATTAATCAAAGGGGATTAAGATTAGAACAAAAAGCCAATCTTGAAGAAAGTGAATTCATTTACCAAAAAAAGTAACATTTTTAGTCTTCTATAAGTAGAAGTCAGCTTGTAAAAGGTAGAGTCTAGCGTAGTCATGATTATTTTTGAGCTGATACGAAATTACTCAACACTTGAATTCTAAAAAACAAACCTTTATAACCACAAATGGATATGGTAGCAGCAGTTAAGCTAAACCTAGGCCAATTAAGAGATAACTCTACACGGTAACAGAAAAACAAAAGCTGGCATGTCGGCAGTAAAGGCGCCCGTTTAAAGCGCAGACAAAGATGGGTTGTTTGCGAGAGGTGGTCGCCCCGCAGCCAATGTGAACTTCCGCCGGCGCCCGGACCATCGCCAGAAACACTTAGGGACAAAACTCGAACATAAAACGTCAGTGCTACTACGAAAATATACACAGATAGTATTTATCGTGCTGTGTTTACAGTTTTAACAACTACTAATTATAATATTAATTGCATCACAAATCCGATAAATTAATTATCGGATTTGTCATGCAAAATTTTCATCGATGTGTTGTAAGGACCAGTTATCGTTGAAATAATAGAAAAATGCTTATGCATGCTAATATTATAAATGAAACATGTCTGTCTGCATGTTACGCTTTCATGGCCATGTTCTGATAAATATTATTAAATAGATAGTTGAATTGAAAACCTGGATCCAACCAAAGACTAATTTCCTAAAACATGCCTTACGAAGCCGATATATGATAGGCGACGTAAGTTTGTATGCAGTGGTTACAAATCCAATACTGCTCATGGCACAGGTTTTGTATATGTAAACTTGTGTTATCTCGTTATCCGCAAAATGTAGAGTTGTTTTATTTAAAGTATTACCGTGTTGATGATGATAAAATGCTTCTACCTGTCTACTCTCTCGCCTCACTATGCTTTAAATGTTCAAATTGCATCAGTTAGTTCATTTTAAAGCTCTTCATTGTATATATATAAATATTGACATAAATAGGTATATTAAATTTTGCGAATACATCAGTATTTATTGCAGTAAATTGATTTGTATCAATACCACAAGAGATTCATTTTTATTTACAGCACATTTCGCGTCTACTTTGGTAATAAGTACATCTGGTTACTCGTATTACGCACAAGCCAAATAAACAAGCTCCAAAAATGACACATATACCGAGACAAAAATAATCCAATAAGAGGAAAAAGTAAAATAAAAAGTGACTCTTGTACAAACATCAGTGACAGGAAGGACGACCGTCATCCGTGAAATTCCAAGTCAGCTGATAAATATAACACAGACAGCCGAGAAACACTTCTTACTTTAATAACCACAGCAAATATGTTATTATGACACTCTTGTGAAAGGACGCTTTAAAATTACTACAAATCAAATGAAATGTACTCAGTATTAAAGTTATTAAACAGACGCCTGTCAACACAGATTCAATTAACAAGACAAGGCGTACCGAAGTTTACCACTTCTCAAACAATCGAAATACCTATCTTAAACATCAGATTGAATACAAACCACACAGTAGTTGAATATTGGGTTTATTGCGCCAACTCGATACCAGCTAACTAAAAAAGGACTGCGGCGTACGCCTAAGCCCAACAAACAACTTGTGATCAGACAAATGCGTATTCCTGCTATGGTTTATAGAATTATGTCCTTTGTGGAGATCCAAGCCGACACTAACAAAAGCTTTCTGATTGGCTCGAACGCATCAGGGGTCGGACAATACGACATAAACGTTTGTGTATTACTGTTGGACGTCAAAGGAACATTTTCGCATTTCATACGAACGTAAACGAGTCAACAAACAGTCGTAACTGTGTACAAACAAGCTATTTACACGTGCAACTCGAGAACCCGCAACTATAATAAGAAGTTTTCACGCGATTGTTCGCGAACGACCCTCGATGAAGGAAGTCTGCCTTACCCTTAGGAGATATACCTACGGACTGCGGACGATTGACCTCAACAAAGGTGCGCTCAGCCGCACAGGTTTTGCTCGATTTAGAACATTCAGATGTTAAGTCAACGACCGGACGAAGGATGCTGCATAATTTGAACATTTTCATAAACGCGCTCATTAACAACCTTTTCGGGCTTGACTCATAATGTTAGTATTGTGTCGTATAACACCGCAATAATAAGCATTTATGTAGGCAATCGGTGGCAACCTATTTGTAAATTTAAGCGATCAACCTCGATACTAGATGTGGTCCCGTTTTAGTCATGCTGTACGGATAGCGATAAAAATTATTTTCACGTGCATTTCTATTCGCTATCAAATCGTCAATTGACGTAAATACAGCCATTACCGTATGACAAGCGACTTTCAAACCACACGACAGCACCTATAATCCCATATATGAACTGACCTATAATCCGCTTAATATGCCGTCTGTCCATAATGTCTTTCATGAAATTGTCCTGGGGTACCTTAATTTAGGCATTATGTTAAGGATTGCCTTATGTTTAAGCACAGAAATTAAACGAATTTTAATGCGGTTTGTTTTGAGTTTACATAATTACATACATGCCAAAATATCTATAATACAATTTTCACTATTACTCGATGTTTTGGCTTCATAATTATGAATAAGAATTGTGGTTACCGAAAGCATTGATTGATGAATAAAATATCTCACCAAACATATCTTATTTTCGGAAAAGTGAATTGTACTTCACGTATCTCAGGTAGCTGCAGTTCTTTCGATAAAAGGATAATCTAAGTTGCAATAAGCAATTATCACCAGAAGAGGTTTATCCTAACGAGGTACTACTCCAAACGCCGCACCTACATACATCCTACGCACGTCAATTGCAGCTCCGATGTAAATCAATACAAACTCAATTGTATAATTACGAAGGAGTTGTTTTGATTTATGCATGTTTTTTCAAAGCAGCTGTTGTTTGAAATATGTACCTATTTGTTGGAAAAGGTCTTTGACGCGAACGTAAATAAGCCACGACAAATGAACAGATACATAAATAATTTGACAACAATGAATATAATTAAAAAAGGAAAAGGATTCTGTTTTTTTTGTTGATGTTATTTGATGAATGGTAAGAAATAATTAAAAACATAAAAATATTTGTGTACGTCGGTGACCGCTATTCTCGAAAAGTTATAGATCGGTTGATATGCAGTTTTGACACATTACATTTTATACAGGGTGTATATAAATTGCGTCAAGTAAATCCAGGTTACTTTTGTAATAATTTCATATCAGATTAAGCCACCGCCGTTGCTGGGTTTAGTCAGTTTATAATAAAGTTAGAGCCACGAGAATGTAGGTAGTTCTATAATATTATTTTTATTAGGTACTTATGTACCTACAATAAGGTTTATGTGCTTTCAGAATTGGTGCTTTAAATAATTATTTACGTTTTTAACGAAATTTGCTTGTCTTAATATATGACCAGCCGTGAAAATTCTATTTTCCACAACAGATGAGCATGTACTATGATATAACTGTGTAGGCACGGATTTAGTCTAAGAATTTAAAAACATCGATTATAATCTTTCGTGATTTATATCCATCATAAGAATTTATTTATCTAGTGCTAATCTTTTTGCGACCACGGTCATTCCAAGTCTGTCGAAACGTCGGAATAATATAAGGTTAGATAAGTTAATTAACGACTAACACCCGATAACCAAATTTTAAAAATATAACTTTGATAAAAACGAAAATAAACATGACTATCGACAGTACTTCTGATTTCGGATACTATGCCAAGACTATGTATTCACATTACTCCCAAGCACAATTTTTTAAACCTAAACCAGGTTATTACAAACCATAGATACATTTATAATTTTAATAGTTTATTGAGTAGGTAGTTATAAATGCGCCGAGTCTCGCGTATCGCTTGCGTCGCAAGTAGGATTTCCTTTTTAGACCACACTCGTCCATCATTGGGTCAGTGTGCGAGCAACTAGCGATTGACGTCGCGATACTTTCCTGTAGCAACCTACATGCGCTTTGGAAATATCTAATACACTACTATTTTTGTCTATTGCAAAAAGTGTATATCCCATAAAAACAATACTTGTCAAAAATACTAAGTGTCGCGACTGTAAAAAGTTTTGAGATCCATGTCCTTTTTTAAATTTACCCGTTTCGGCCGACCCTGTGGGAATTTCGGGAAATCCCTTCTTAGTGCACCCCTAAGGTCTCCAAGGAACATACATGCCAAATTTCAGCTTCCTACGCCCAATAGTTTCGGCTGTAGCGTGTCTGTCAGTCAGTCAGTAACGCAAGGATTTTATATATCAAGATTACAAAGTTATTTATGCAGTTGATGTATCTCGAAAACTGGACAGAAATTGAAAAATATTTTAATTTTTCCTTAATTCATATACTAAACACTAATCGTATTCTAAATTTGAAGCTTCTATGTCTGCTAGAAGTGCCTTAGACTTTTGATGATCGGTCAGTGAGTGACAAAATTAAGAAGTTTGACTCGTTATAATTCTTAAACTACTAGTTCAAATTGAATGAAATTTGAAATACACCATGTTTATACAATGCCTGCATGGTGACAAAAAATCAGCCTTCTAGTTTTATCCACAACGAAGTTATAGGGGGTCGAAAATGGCCTGAATTGCTTCGAGAAAAGGATGGTACGGCCGTGCCGCTTTTTTGCTCGACTTGGTGGGGGCACTGCCGTGCCCCCAGATGCAATTTCTCAGTGAAATTCTCATTAGGAATACACTCAACCGCGAGCGACCAGTCAGTTAAGTGGTCGATTCATGTACCTCCTCCACTTCCCACGGTCATAGGCATCCCTGGTGCTTAGTTGACACTGCACTGCCGTGCCCCCACCAAGTCGAGCAAAAATTAGATTTTTAACCAACTAAGACTAAGATTTTTAACCAACTTTAAACTTTAGACTAAGATTTTTAACCAACTTCATATGATAGGTTTTTCTGGTTTAAGGATTTTGCTTAAATATGTTAGGCGGTGCAGGACATCGGCTAACCGTAATTGCTGGTGACCTAAACCGATATTTAAAAAAAATACGAAAGTCAAAAGTAATGTCGGGAGACCCCAAGTCTTCTTAAGCATCGAAAAAATTGCAGGTGTTTTATATTCAATGTATCTTCATTTATATGACTTTTCATAGATTAATCTTGGATTTTAATTTTATTTGCGCCATGTTACGAATTTAAATGTAATGAGTGAGACTCTAAAATAACACAGCCTATCGGTTCAGTTCCGTTCAAATATTGAAAATTTTAAAAGATCTAACGCAATTTATTGAATGGCAATACTTTATAAACTTTGATATGTATGGTCGTAGTTGTTAAGACGATCGTCGAGTTGTCGAACCTCTCCTTATAGGAGCAACACCGCGGTCACAGTGTACTGATTTTTATCATCATCATCATCATCATCCTAACGCTGTTCTGATTGCGTTCCAAAACCTACGCCTTAGAGCCCGGGGTCCGCTTTCCGGCTGTGTCTCCTCCACTTCGCACGGTCTTCAGCATCCCTGGTGGTTAGTTGATTGGCACGTATATCGTTCCTTACGACGTCAAGCCAGCATTTCTTTGGCCTTCCCCGTTTACCGGGGCCTGGCGGAGGTAGCATGGCAAGACATAATTTGTTACCCGCGTAAGATGCCGGTTGACATAAGACGTGGCCACACCAGCATAGCCGACACTCTTGCAGTTTGTCAGCAATGTCACGGACATGAAGGCTCCACACATCCAGCGCAGCATGTTCATCTCCGTGACACGGAGACTCTGCTTGTGTCGCTGCACAGGCCTCGTCTCACTGCCATATAAAAGGACAGGCCTAATGATGGATTTATAGACCTGTTCTTTGAGCTTAACCGGCATTTTCTGGTCACAAATGACACCGCTCACCTCACGCCATTTGGCCCAGGCTGCCGCAATGCTTGCATTGCATGCCTTGACGTCGCAATCGATGTCACCAGACGCGTGGAGTACCTGATCCCAGGTACTTGACCACTTCCTTTCGCTCGGCAATGTCTGCCTATGCGAATGCGAAAGTTTACTGATTTTTATATTCTATTAATATTACACTTAAGTTAGTAATTAACCTTAAGATACAAATGTTGAAATAAAACATTCATAAAATCTATTTTCTTGCTGAATAGTCGTGCAGATTTTCAGCAACGTCAATTTACATTTTATTGCTTGAAATTAATTCTAATCAAAGCCGAAGTCTTCTTTAGGGATTGTCAAATTAATTGAAGTGTTAAAATTGGGATTAAAGTAACAGATAAAATATATCCCTTGGGAACACTTAATATTATTGTAATTTAAAAGGCTTTTAAAGGCTTTAATTAGTATTTTTATGTTTGGTTCGTACAAACGTAAATTATTATTTTCAACATTGTTTATTGCTAGATCTGCATATCTAATGCACTTGGCTCTATTTATACCATTCCATCTGCCAAATGTATATTGAGTGTGGAAACAACTTAAGATGATATTGTACCGACAATATTAATGTTCACAACTCTATCAATGTCCAAACGAACATGTGTATTAATATTACAATGTCAAACAATATTGTAGCAAAACATTTATTTTAAACATAATTAGGGCACTTGTTCCATATTACTAGATAATAAATATAACAATCAAACAATCATTGTTCAATGACCCCGTTATACGCACAGTTTTATAAAAACTACAGAAAAAAAATAAACGAGTTAGATACAACGCCATGAAATACGAACAGATTTTTCGTAGCCGTTTTATTGCCCCAAACGGGGCTATTTAGCTAACAAACTAATACTATTAACATACATTTCCCGAACAGAACTACGTCTATCGTAGTACTATCTAACATCAACCGTAGTACACACATTTATAGTTTTTAGTGTGAGTGAGCGTCCACACTTCGAGCACGACCTAGAGAGGTGAATAAACGGCCGATATAGTTGAGTTCAACCCAAATTTTTGACCTGATTCGATGTAAAAACGCGTTGTGGTGGGCTAACGACCCGGCTGACGTAAGATCGGATAGACAAATAAAACGAGACGCGGAATGCAGCCAGTTTTTAAGCTTTCCTCGGCCGACGTAACGGGAACGCTCTCGGGCGGCCACGGCGAGGGTAAAGACACACGTTCAACACCAATGACCCCTCCCAATTCTGGTCCAGTTTTCTATCGCACCAACTTGATTGTTGACTCCGTGAGCCGCTTTGTTCAACCGCTTGTTTGTATTGAACCAACATAAATTAGGTTATGCATATACATTTCTAAACCCACATTGTTACGATCGTCAATTGACATATGCCTAAATGGCGTGGCGTAATGCCAAAAAACCAAAATAAAGGTGACAACCGGCATCAGTTTGCGACTGAAATACCCTTTGTATTATAAATACAAGCCCAACAAATGCCTGAAGCCTATTTAGATCAAGGTGTCGATTTCAATATAAATCAACCACAAACACACGTAAGAAATTGAATACAATACAATAATTGAGCACTTGCTTGAGTTCTTGTCCAAAATTGTTTAGCTATAAAACTTCCAAGGTGATTTCGAGAATGGGTGGTAGGTAAGTACCTTATATACAAATACTTAACCTAGGTATGCTGGAGTAACATGTCATGTTATGTTATTCTGTAGTACCTTCATAAATTGTGTAGAAATTGAAAAAGGATGTTAGACATTTTATATTAATAGAAGCAGAAATAACACATTAACATTTAACTTAGTACGTAATATATATAAAGAATTATAGTTAAAAGTTTACAGAGAAATATAACGGAGACGCCAATCAAAACTAAATAAAATTCTGTAACGAAATCAATCTTCATTATGACAGTTTTGTTTAGTGTTTTGTTTACATTTAAATGCTTTCAAGGCTTTTTACAGCCTAGACGTTTCCTTAGTCAATAAAAAATTAGAACAGTGGCGGTGAAAATAAGATTTCTCCTACATATCTTTTATAAACGGAATGCCAATGACATCGAAATCAGCCCGTACCTACACCAACAAAATACCACGTAGAACACGCATATCATAAAATCACATTAAATATTGGTTTATTATGTTTTCATAGTGCCTACAACCGTACGAATCATGTTCGGCTCCCATTATAATGTTTGTTTCCTTACGGTGAATATCGTGGGGCCTTGACCACATACCAAGCCAATCCATATCAATACTAATATTACGAATATGATAGACTGTCTGTTTGTCGGTAATGATTACTTTTACGATTTAACTGCTTACTGGAATTTTATAACATTTTGTATGAATAAAGATGAATTGATGGGGTAAGCGACATTTAACAATTTAATACTCACATAACCTTGAAGGTTAGTGATGCAGGTCGTCGATTGAACACGATACTCTCTGCATGGTAGTCAGCAAGTAGGCTATCGCCGTTGCAAGAAATAGGATATGGATTTTTGTATGCAATTGGGTACATACTATTATTTTAATCGACATACCACACGAGTGGAGCCTCTGACAAAGCTAGTAATTATATAAATCCAACATTTTACTGTGGGACATTGCTGTAGGTGTTATATAAGGCGGCTAAGAACTGGCACAGAGCGTGGGTTAGTATTTACGTTCATGCTGCTCCGTTGTCGAGCTATCGATGCACTTTCGTTTGTTCAGAAGCTCTATATAATCAAGACCAAGGTTTATAGTTTGTATTCCCTCTTATATGTTAGCCTTCAGCAGTGCACAAGCGGGGATTACAGCCTTAAGATGCGAGATATAGATAGAAACTTTTATAAACCTCAGCTTTGTTACAGAACTAGCGACAATGAAGTTATTTCTCGTAAAGATATCTAGAACTTTACAATGGTTTTAAAATCTGTGCCATTTCTAGACTTTCTGAGCTATTCATTATATGCATATTAATCTAAAGAAAAACAAAAAGCTTACATTCTGTGAAATCTGAGTAGACTAGATAGCGGACCTCTAAGGATTGTAGAAGTCTTGGATTCAACCGGCTAGCGCTAGGAAACTAGCACCATCTATCTGCCTGCCTGTTTATGGATTTGCATACGGTTTTCACTTTTATTGTGACTGATTAATGAGGTATCTTTAGGTATATCATTTGTAAAGGTTTCGTGCGTGCGAGCTTGGGACGGGTCGCTAGTTTAATACATTTTATATTCAACTAAGAGTAATTAGGGGAAATTTGGAAGTTGCATCGGTGCAAGAAAAGCTGAAAGGAAATCGTCTATTGTGGTATGGACATGTGATGAGGAGGGATGAAAAGCATGTGACTAGAAAGGTGATGAATATGAGAGTTGAGGGATATAAGGCAAAGAAAGGCCAAAGGAAAGATTGATGGATTGTGTAAAGGATGACATGAATGAAAAGAGAGTGAATAATCAGATGACGTCTGATAGGAGAGAATGGAAGAGAAAGACATTCTTCGCCGTCACCCAAGATATATGGGAACAGGGCAGGCAAAAGAAGATTAAACTAAGAGTAACCCTATTTTACTAGTCATATTTCAACACAACTTTCAAATTCTCCACAGTCTACAACTACACGTAAAGTAACTGTTTACAACAAACTAGCATGCCACTCAAAGCTAAGTGGGTCTCAGGCCCAAGAATTTACTATTGAATTCAATGATTGTTTTCTATTGTTAAAAACATTTCTCTCCAATAGATTTGCAGCCTCCGCAAACGTCGCTTATTCAAGCTTTTCATAACACGACCTAAGAAGCTTAGCGTGTAATTATTTTTTCTTGTATGTATGTAATAGAATATGAGAAACATAGTATGAAAAACATGGGTGTCAATTACTGCCAGGTGCTTTTCCTTCAGACGAGTCGTAAAGAGAGAAAATGTTGCTGTTGTATTAACTAGTGGTTAGTTTGCAACATATTATTAAACAGCGCTGTGTACTATTAAGTAATTTATGACAACGTGCTTTTAAATGGTGGTTTCACACTGGTCTAGTCTGCAGTACGATTGACTGGACGTGTAATTTTATACAGCTTATCAGAGAGATAGTAAACACTGTGTTATTTTACAAACCTAGATTATTATCGACGTAGAGTTCAGTTAATAATTTAAGTATGCTACAAAATCTAAACATACTCATTTAGTACTTTCTGGTTCACATTTTATGTTAAGATAAAGAGTTGGCTACGGCAAATGGGCCGTAAAGTTTGATGTGTCTTTTTAAAGTTCTCAACGTTATTCGTAGCACAATCTGTACTCGTACATCGATAAAAACATTACAAAATAAAAACAGCTATCGCTTAATTCGTGAATCGGTAATCAGATAGGAAAACTGAGTTCCTTCTAATATTATTGGTCTAAGCTGTAGAAAATCTATACCTAGTAAATAATTATTCGGTTGTGGTGGTCAGATGAAGTTTCTCCATAAAATTTATATTTAATATTCCACTTCATCTAGTAATAGCAGAAAGCGGACACCCGGCTCATACCGAGACAACTAAGATGATAACGAACAATATTAGAAAGACAATTACGCTTTAAAATATTATTGGAGAGCTTATTTTGAAGTCTCTGCCAACAAAATGGACTAACTAAACTAAGTAGTAACTCCAACACATTGTAATATTGTGTTACCAAGCCTCCCTGGCAACGGCGCGACGCGGCGTTAAATTGTGGTTACTGTATAACAAGGCTTTCAATGTAGTGAAAGATGAAACAAAGAAATTCATTGACAACATGAAAGAAGAACATACAAAAGTACCTATTTATAGGAAGTAGGTACTTCATATGTATACTGTCCGTAACTCTACATAGTTGTTGTTTTTGTCTTTTCAAGGAGACAAAAATAAAACAAAAAGGCGATCAAAACAACAACGATGTAGAGTTTGTAGCTGTTTTAATATAATTTTGATGTGATATTCATTAATACATGTATAACACAATAATTTGTGATTTAGTTCGTTTTAATTTTGACCTGTTTGGCTAGATTAAACAGATATGACAAAGAGGGAAATGCATGATAATATCAGATCGAGCTAATTAATTTGGAATTTTTACTGTGTATTGGTAAGTCCCCGCGACTGCGAGGCAATATGGAAAGTAAAAAGGTCGAATAATAAAAAATACAGAAAAAGTTTATTTTTAAAGAAGTTAGTAAAGTCTTCGTAAGTTCGATCATGTCTCGAAATTCCGTAGTGAATTAAAATGGTTACCAATACGTCAGCGACGAAATTTGCGTACGCTGACTACATTATACTCACTTCTCCACTCCGCTAATGCCCCATCTTATCTAATGCCTTATTTTCAATATCTTTGCTCCAACCATGTTAAGAACTTACGATCATCTAATAATCTTCTACTTCTTTGTCCATCCCACACTTCTTATCTTGTTCATTCTTCTTTCTATGTCCAATCTATCCTACTTTGGAATGCTCTCCCTCCTGAAATTAGGATGGCCAATACACGTGACACGTTCAAGTACAAGGTTCGCCAGTTATATCGTGGACAATCGGTAACTTCTCAGTAGCAGTACTCATTTATTACCTATATATTAGCAGATTTCATTATTGTAATACTCATGTGTATGTAATAAATATGGTTATAATATATATTTATATATGTTATATTATATACCTATATATATATACTTATTAAATATATTTAAACATGTATATTTATTCATATGTATGTATGTTATATGTATGTATGTATAAGGAGTTTCTATTCGCAAATATGTATTACCATCATTCTACTGTTATATTTAGTTCTCTTGTTTTTAGTCTCTAAAGCACACCTGCCACTATCATCTCTGCATCACCCTAAGGTTGACTGGTAGAAAATGCCTTTAGCATTAAGTCCGCTTCGTGCAAATTGTATTGCAGGAAGTTTAAATAAATAAATAAATAAATAAATAATGTGCTGATGACTGCAATTATACTTTATAATTCCACCTTCGTTATCAAAGAATTAGGTGATATAGATTTATTGACCCGTTGCATAAACATTACTATCTTTTATGAATGTTACATCTGATTATTCTTCCGTTTTTTAGTTTCAGAAATAATTAAAAACACATCTAAATATTTGTTATTAAAAATTATTTATTATATGGTATACCTAAGGTATTCAATTGTGCTAGCTCTACAAAGAAATAAAGATTTACACCTGAGGCCGCATTTCATTCGTCCATTCAATGTTGGGGTAATAAGGAAGACGCCGCAAAGTGGGTGGCTTTCGCATGACGTCAGTACGAAGAATGTAAGCTATATTAATGACGCCCTGAATTACTCATATGCCTACCTATTTTTGGCATGTCCGATGTACCTAAAGAAGCCGGGTGATTTTGATTTTGAATGGTTTTTTGTTTCCTTACTACCACGTTACGGCTAGCTGGCTACCAGCTGTAGCTGCTAGTAAAGAAGTACGCTGATCGGTTAGGTATATTTTATTTCACAACTTTAAAATATAGGATATTCAGGCCGATGGTCATACAAAATAGCAATACGTATAATTTACTTGAGAGTCAAAAAAGCAAGTAGTATCTGTTGGATTTGAAGAAATTATTATTTTCTAGAAATGTAGGTAGGTCAACGTGCGATCTATTTTTAAAACATAAGATTAGTCTTTTCGCTACATAAGAACTCGCTTACATCAGTGCCAAAGTTTTACATACATATGTACGTGGTGCTTATCCCGAAAGGGAACTTAGGAACTAATTCGTATTTTTTAATACTGCATAAAATTGCACGTAAATTTCAATTACAAAATTTCAATATCATCTTATACCTTTCGATATTACGAATTCAAGCTCTGAATTGCGTACTTGGCCGTGGGTTTAACAACGCCTATAATCAACATTCCTAGAAGGATACGGTCGTAATGACTGTACTCTCAGGATGGATAGCTGATCTTATTAAGTAATGCCCTATTGTGGAGCGCTCAAGTGGCCGCTGCTGCTAATTTTGTTGTCATAGAATAGATACTTGTAATAAAGATATCATTAGAAGTATAATTTAAATGATTCTGTATTGACTGTGAATGACTTTCCTGATGGTCTAATGGTAAGCGTGGTCGTGGATTCTATAAAGCCCAAGATAAATCTTTGTAGGATGAGTACAAGTATTTGTTTTGGATCTCAGTGTAATTTATGCATAATATATAGGATATACACCACTATTTTTTAATTAGTACAAAAACTTTAAGGACAGATTAGCGAAATATTATTATCATACTTATATGTGACGTAAGAATTTCATAATATCAATAAAGAGCAAAGTTATTATCATTTGTTTATTGTAGAAAATCTCACTTAAATCATAGTCATATTTTACAATCCATTCACTAATTCATTGATAATATTCCATCCTGCTCATTCGCATTCTCTCTGTCGCACTTATGATGTAGGTAGCCATAGAAAATAAAATGAAGAAAAATAATAAATGTAGGTAGTAATTTTTTAATTTTGTTAATTCTACCCTCTCCTTCATACTTCATTCGGGCTTAGGACCGGTAAAATTGATCGTTTAACAAGTAATTAAATACGGAGGCATGTAATGAGAAAGCAAACAAATATCAAAATAAAAGAAGGCGTTCTGGACTAAAAGAAAAGAGTAATTTTGGCGTATTTATGAAGTAACAATCATCTGCTATTTACAAAGATTATTTTATCATCATCATGTCAGCCTAGAGACGTCCACTGCTGGACATAGGCCTTCCTCAAGGTGCGTGGAGAACACAGACCGATTTTGAGCCGCCCGCATCAAATTATTATTTACTTAAGTACGCATTATTTACTAAACTTACAAGTATTTCCATTGTCCTTCGAAATGTCCACCACCGTTGTCAAAAGCATCCAATATGCACTGTTTTAATTGTTTGACACTGACCGGATCACTTTTGTACACTCACAATAAGATGTCCATGGGTACACAGCTGCACTCGCGATTTTTCCACTCAAAAGTACGCACGAAGCATAGCTACATACTCCCGTGATATGAACTGATATGATAGGCCATCGCGTCGGGCAAACGTAGACAAACAATTAACTTTTGTAACGAAATTAGATACGCTCACTTTCGCTAGCAATTTAGTACTGATTGTCGCATCGTCGGGGCGTGGCGCAGGCGCAGAGGGGCGCGGGGGGGGGGGGAAATTTATCAATGGTTCATTTTACTATGATAGTGCCCGGGTCGGTCATAGTATTAGTATTGCATTTACCAATTATTACGTATTTTTGTGGACAGTTTTGAGACAGTTTTGGGACTTAGTGTTTTTATTTTTTAACTACATAAATATGATCAGTTAAAGATACTTAGTGCTGTGTTAAATTTTTTGTACTAATTAAAAAATAGCGGTGTATAATAAGCAAGTATGTTTTGTATTGTACAGACTCTACCCTAATCAGATGATCTTGTGTTATTTGGCCGAGCCAACTGTGAATAAATATTCTTATATTATCGATGAAATTAAATGATTCTGTACTGTATGTATTCCTGGTCTAGAGTCATTGAAAGGATAACGACATAGTACTGGGCAAATTGAGAATGAGCAAGTTTAGATGAGTAACTGTTCAGAAATAGTGTCGCACAATGTTGCAACTGTGCAATCAAAGACCTAGTTGCGTCGGTACCTACATATTATTTGCATCAATATTGTACTTGTGAGGATGCATGGGTGTTTTACTCTTTTGCCTAAAATAAAACTACTAAACGAATGTTGATGAATCTTTGGCCAAATTTTGTTGCGATAACCAATAAGAAACCAGTTTGCTTATAGATATTCAATGATATCAGAAATATTCCCAATTTTACTGAATGTCTGCCGAATCAACTTGCTAAGCAATAGCTAGGGCGTAATAGCGCCCAAAATGCTAGTAACTTTGGAGGTTATTGACAATAAGTAACCGTAACATTTGATGCTATTACTATTGGTTGGTTTTATATAGATCAAATCAGCGACAGACGAGGCAGAAAAATGTATTGAGTCGTAGACATCAGTCGCCAATACACAATATTCTACAAGTATAAAACCTATCGGTTACTTCTCAGAATGATCTAATTTTAGGCGTATCAAATATGTTCCTGAATAATAAAGGAATAATATATCCAACTTTCTTTCGTAATATTAAAATGATTAAGCATTTATTTTTGGCGTATCATAAAAGGTATATAATACATAAGTTTTGGTATTATTTAGTTCTCGGATCGCTTCCAAAATATACCCATTAAAACTTCGTTGACGTTAACAAAAACAAAAGTGAGTTATAATGAGTTTTGCACTCTGGACCAAAAACTCTTTGCTCTCGAAAACTTTCGCGATTTTTTATCATACTTTTTTTCTTATAAGATTTCGAATTTGGGGAAAGTGGAAATGTTTATTAATCTTAATTCGTTTATTATATTTATCTTTTTATTTTTGTTTTAACAAGTCATCGCTTTATAGATTTAAAGAGTTGAGAGGGTGCATCTAATATTAGGCCTTTAAGTCCACGACCATAATGCCTTTAAGTGCTTAGGCCACCCGTGAATGCCAATGTGAGGGCAGCCTAAGGCTGGGCAGCCTTAAGCACGTTGGGCGTCAGCGTTTGCGCAGCGGCACCTCAGCGTCGGCGCAGCGTCAACGCTCCGTAGACGCCGCTTCTACGTCGTGTCAGCCGAGCGGTCTTCAAAAGACGAAAGCGTTCTCAAAGACCGCGTTGACGCTGACGCCAATGTGCGGGCGGCCTAAGGCTGCCCTCACATTGGGCGTCAGCGTCTGCGCAGCGGCACCTCAGCGTCGGCGCAGCATCAACGCTCCGTAGACGCCGCGTCTACGTCGTGTCAGCCGAACGGTCTTCAAAAGACAAAAGCGTTCTCAAAGACCGCGTTGACGCTGACGCCAACGTGAGGGCGGCCTAAGGCTGCCCTCACATTGGGCGTCAGCGTCTGCGCAGCGGCACCCCAGCGTCGGCGCAGCGTCAACGCTCCGTAGACGCCGCGTAGACGCCGCGTCTACGTCGTGTCAGCCGAGCGGTCTTCAAAAGACGAAAGCGTTCTCAAAGACCGCGTTGACGCTGACGCCAATGTGAGGGCGGCCCACAGTGTTTTATGAAGACCATTTTTCGGACACCGTCTTTTTATTAAAGAAGCTAATAGATATATTCAATAAAAAGAAATATTTCGTATCCCCATTAAGCTAGCATCTCTAGTTTTTTAGAAAAACTTTTTTGAAAATCTTCATATTTTAAAGCGGATATTTAGAAAAAAAGATATTCCTCTTAAACTAAGCATGATACGCAATAATAATGTTACAAGCACCGATAGCGTCTCTTTCACTGCACATTTTACAGTTAAAATGAATCTCGTAACTTGACTAGATTCAAATTTAAGCGAGATTTTGGATTTTTAGATTTTCTTTCTTTTTCCGAAGATTCTACCAAATGTGGAAAAGTTATATATACAGAAATGATGCTCTTTACTTTCCTCATATACTCAATAAATTTCAGACTCCAAATCCATGGAATCTAGAAGTTATTCCAAATTAACTGTTTTTTCTAGGGTTTTCACATTTGTATTCCGGATTTTAATGATAAAATTTTTATTGCATATTGATTTTATAACTAAATTATATGTTATTTAAGGTCTGAAATTTATTGAGTATATGAGGAAAGTAAAGAGCATCATGTCTGTATATATAACTTTTCCACATTTGGTAGAATCTTCGGGAAAAGTAAGAAGATCTAAAAATCCAAAATCTCGCTTAAATTTGAATCTAGTCAAGTTACGAGATTCATTTTAACTGTAAAATGTGCAGTGAAAGAGACGCTATCGGTGCTTGTAGCATTATTATTGCGTATCATGCTTAGTTAAAGAGGAATATATTTTTTTCTAAATATCCGCTTTAAAATATGAAGATTTTCAAAAAAGTTTTTCCAAAAAAATTAGAGATGCTAGCTTAATGGGGATACGAAATATTTCTTTTTATTGAATATATCTATTAGCTTCTTTAATAAAAAGACGGTGTCCGAAAAATAGTCTTCATAAAACACTGTGCGGCCTAAGGCTGCCCTCACATTGGGCGTCAGCGTCTGCGCAGCGGCACCTCAGCGTCGGCGCAGCGTAAAAGCTCCATAGACGCCGCGTAGACGCCGCGTCTACATCGTGTCAGCCGAGCGGTCTTCAAAAGACGAAAGCGTTATTAAAGACCGCGTTGACGCTGACGCCAATGTGCAGGCGGCCTAAGGCTGCCCTCACATTGGGCGTCAGCGTCTGCGCAGCGGCACCTCAGCGTCGGCGCAGCATCAACGCTCCGTAGACGCCGCGTCTACGTTGTGTCAGCCGAGCGGTCTTCAAAAGACGAAAGCGTTATTAAAGACCGCGTTGACGCTGACGCCAATGTGAGGGCGGCCTAAGGCTGCCCTCACATTGGGCGTCAGCGTCTACGCAGCGGCGCCTCAGCGTCGGCGCAGCGTCAACGCTCCGTAGACGCCGCGTCTACGTCGTGTCAGCCGAGCGGTCTTCAAAAGACGAAAGCGTTCTCAAAGACCGCGTTGACGCTGACGCCAATGTGAGGGCGGCCTTATTAGACTGCTGACAACAACAAAAATATAAAGAATTTCGGAATTGAATTTAGTAGGTAGTTGTGTAAAGTGATGTGAAGCGATTTGAGGTCTTTTATTTGTTATGAAAGTGAGTTTACCATAAATAGCTTATACATACATATGTAATCTCTGTGCTTTGATCTTTCTTTAATTCTCTACAATAGCGTAACTGTTGCTATATGCTTTTATTTTCTACAATCGCGTACATGTTGACCTTTCACAATACCTACTTCGATTCGAGAGTTATTCCTGCAACTGTAAACCGCAAGAAAAATATCGCGAAGAAGTTGCTAAATCACGAGATGGTAATGCCAGAAAGCACATGTTCATAAGAATCTATTCAATGAGTATGTAAACCTTTCTATAATCGCACAGAGACGTAAAAATAATCTTGGCTATAGTCAATCCACAAGCGTGCGCGGGCACTCTGTTCAACCTTACAGCTATGTGTACATGAGGTGATGGGAGTTGTAGCGATAAGTACACACGATCAACATATTTGAACAAGCTGCGTTGGCTTAAACCGAACGATTGATCACGATACCCTAGGTTCTGCAAGACCTTACTGCGTAATACGTAGGTTTCCTGTCTACAAATCAAGGTGTCAAAAAGCGGCGATAGCCCAGTGGTGTACGTAACGGAATGCCGAGACGATGGTCTCGGGTTCGATCCCTAGGTACCCCGGGCACACACCTCTGACTTTTCGAAGTTATGTGTGTATTAAAAACGTTAATTATCGCTCGCTTAATAATGTGCCCGGTAGATGGCAATAGGCTCGCCCCCTATTACATTGGGACCTAAACATAACTGGCGAAAAGTGGGTGTAATACACCTCTGCCTACCCCTTCGGGGAAAAAAAGGCGTGAAGTTATGTTATGAAGAAGAAGTTATGTAAATCAAGGTGTCATAACACCTAATACTATAACATCAGTTTTGATTCGAAAGTTGGTCACACCTATAATAATTACTATCGCACTACTGGGCATAGGAATCTTTGCTATAAAAAGGCTTAGGCCATAGTACCATCCTAGCCAAGTATGGGTTGGCAGCATCCACTTCTCTTTCGAAAACATTATGGAAACTTTCAGCTATGCATATTTCCTCACGGTGTTTTCCTTCACCGCTTAGCAACCAAAGGCTTAGATATCATGGTATACATCAGTGTTAGGAATTTGCGGGCCCTGATTCCGCATAACGGTTGACAAAGGCATCTTAGATAGCCTGAATTGTCAGATCGGCCTCGAATGACGCTTGGAGCAAGCGTCAAAAAGCTACTTACTAATAACTTCGAAAAAATAGTGGTGCACCACGTGGGTTTGAAGCAGTGACCATAACAGATTACCACGGAAATGTGGAAGTCTGTAAGCCCCTCCTCTAACCTATTACTGCCTCGTGATTAGACACTCTCCATTTCATTAGACATGTTTAGGTCCAATATAGAAGTGTGCATATTACCGTCTAACATGCACAGCTGAAACTCCCTGCTGTTGACGAGAATAGTGTGTCTAATAATAAACACCTAGCGAACTTGAGTTCTTATTACCGATAATCTTGTTAGAACTTACTTACACCATAGAATAGACAAAGGGTATCTATAGAATCCCGAACATTCCCTACAGATACTGTTATATGTATTTAATATGAGCACTGTAGTCACTTTTGAATACGAATGTTATCCATCCCAATGATATAAAGAATTTGCTTTGTCAGGCATGTGCATGATAGGTTTAAACAGCAATCGTAAAGCGATTTCAAAACTGAATAATATTATAAATGGCGAAAAGCAATATCATACTTCAATTCAGTTCTAAAGTCTTTCATAATAGTAAGAATAAACAAATTCTGAAGCAGCAAAATTGAGAGCTTCACACGCAACGTTCTATGTTGTCAGAATCAATTTCTATAATTACGTTCGGCTGGTAGTCAGTCCCAAAAGCTCCCTCTTGCCACTTAATAATAGCTTCATCAAACACGAAAACTTTATTGAGGTACTTTTACAATGACGAAATTGGGCCGTTTCTTAGAAAAACGTCAATGATAGACTCCCACGCCAATCTTCGACGGAGGAACTTTTTACCGTTATGGTAGAAGTGTGTGGGCACGTCTAAATAAATAAATAGGACGGACATCACCCACTACGTAGAAATATTATATTATGAACACACATATACACTTAAGTTTAGTAACCAGAGTATCTACTTTATATTTTAGAACAATATTACTGAAAATATGTCTTTATATTTTTTCTATCGTAGGAATGTATCGTTTGAATCAGACGATGCTTTTTAGAGACGAATATTTATAATTAACTATCATTTTGTTATTCGTATTAAAGGCGGCAATGTAAGTCACTGCAAATACCGATATTCACTGTATCTGACTTTGATTCTTTGTAGCAATTCAAGTGTTTTCACATAACGCAAATAAAACTGAAATGGATTATCATGGGTGACACCTCTGGTCCTAAAGAATGAAAAGAAAAACACTCTTAATGATAGATGACCGTAAAGAATACCAAGTATAGCTATTCGCGTGTCATGAGTTTCAACAAAGGTAGATATTTTGCTGCCAGTACGAGAAGACAGACAGATGTTAAATTGTCTCTATAATAATATACATAGCTACCTACATTTTAATAAGTGTGCAGTCCTTCTATTAGGCCGCCCTTCTTCTAGTCTGTAACAGCTCCAGTTCTACCTAACTCGTAAATAATAATAATATTCTACCACATTCACACAACACCGTCTAGTCCCAAACTAAGCAGAACTTGTACTATGGGTACTAGACAATGGATAAACATACATATATACAATTTTTTTTTGTGAATACCTACATACTATACATAGAAACACCCAGACCAAGACATCCATGTTCAAGCACACAAATGTTTGACTTGAGCGGGAATCGAACCCGCGACCTTCAGCGTGGCAGTCGGTTATACTCCCGCTTCGCCAATCGGTCGTCGAAATACCTGGAATGTTTCCATATTAGTTGGCGCACCTCAACAGATCCACTTAGACTGGTCGCCGATAGCACGGCGACGGAGTCAGGTCAACATAATAACAATAAGCTATTCATAATAAAATAAATATATTCATGCACAGTAACAATACAGGTTCGATAAACAACATTTAGGGCATGAGTCGGTGCACTGCCCTCAAAAACTAATTACCATTACTAGAACAATAAGTTTATTTTTGTATTGCCTTTATAAACGTAATAAAATGTTAAAGGACCGAATTGAATAGGAAATCTTATGAAACATTAATAAAAAGCGATTCTGTTTTGTCCTTAATACTTTGATTGAGCTACTTTCTTTGGCGAAACTTCGCTTTGATCCATTCTTGTTGATTTATAGGATAATGTTTTGTTACGTTTACAATAAGAAATTCCAGAAGGTTTGGCTGTTACAAGTTTGCTTATTATTAGTGTAATGGTACAGAAGATTGGTAAAGGTATATGTATTTACATATTATTATACAATCCAAAATGTTACGTCGACTTCTTCAGACAATACAATATTTAATTTTATATTTTGCAATTTATTGATACAGAAGTAAATTTTAGCGGTTCTTGTTCATATTTACTGACAAAGGACAATGGCAGATCTCCATACATCAAAATGTCTGAAATTAAATTGAAGTGAACAGTAATAAAAAGTATATAAAAAAATTTGGCGTAAGTAACAGAGTCTATAAATAATTCTATTTTCACTCAGGAAAGGCGGAAAAAAAAGAAATCGGTGTTTGAATTTTGAGTTAAGAATGAACAATGTAGGTAAAAGGAAAGTTATAGTATGAAAGTTAAACAATGTAGTACGTTCAAAACGTTTGAATTATCAAATGATATTTATGTCAGATTGACATCAAAACGCAGAAGTATTTTGTAGCATCAAACGTCACAGCCAAAGACAAAAGCAGAGCGCCACATTTTAAATCGATTTTATATGAAAGCGATA
This sequence comes from Euclidia mi, assembly GCA_944739405.2. Classification (NCBI taxonomy): domain Eukaryota; kingdom Metazoa; phylum Arthropoda; class Insecta; order Lepidoptera; family Erebidae; genus Euclidia; species Euclidia mi. The sequence goes on from OX123198.2 coordinate 40,960,304, forward strand.
CAACATTAAAAAGATGCTGTTACGTTTTTATTTGATTTAAACGTTGTTTTGCTTCAAAAATATTAGCTTATTGATATTGTGTTGATTAAATATTAAATAACTGCATTTTAAACCAAACCAACTCTATAAAGGTCGATGGTATTGATTACTTATTTAATAATCGATACGGATAAAGCACTCACGTCTATTCCTGTCACACCATTGTCTATGGCAACAATCAAATAATAAAGTATTCGTAATCAAATGGAATGCTTTTACTCATCATAAAATACTCCAGCTTTAACCAGATAAAGTGAAAACATTAAAAACCGTAGAAATAAAACAATTTGTTTTGTTCATATGAATTTTTAGGTCGCCACAACAAACCCAGACCAAATTCTGCCATTGTTCTTTAAGGTATAAAACTTTATTCCTCGACGTTTCGACCTTCTTACATCGGTCGTAGCCATCGATCAAAGTTTATCCAGCATAAGAATTAAACCATACACATAGACAAACGCAATGTGTAACGCAATTTCTCTACATACTTACACATAATAATATTAGATTTTAATCTTCGGTAAGTACAACATTGCACTGCAGATATATTCAAAATATCTGTAGTGCAATGTTGTACTTACCGAAGATTAAAATCTCTCTAAATTCGAAAATAATGTCGACCATAAACTTCTAATACGAGACAATATCTTTATTCGTGCAGTGTTTTGGCACAAACGTTGAACTTGGCAGACAGCATGGTGGCCCCGATTCACACATGGCCGCTCTGGGCCAACAGTTTTATGTAATTTCTCATACACGTTTATTCAATATTCCTATTGTAAGGAACAAAAGTGCTTGTCATTTTATTACATTATGGAACGTGACGTTGCGATTCAGAAGCATACGTCATCACTAAGAATATGGAATATACGTCATCAGAAAACGGCGTCCATTTTTTCCAGTAACGTTCTTCCTGTTTGAATTAGGAACGAGCCATTTTCCTGTTAGTGACGTCATTCAGCCGCCGTTATGGAGTAGGCTAAACGTTTTGGGATGCTTGTTTGTATGATGTAAGATCAATCTTGAACTCTTTTAAGGTTACTCGTATATTTTTGTTAAGGGTTACAAGTTTGTAGCAAACAAAAGACAAATTCGGTCGGATAAGTAAAGTATTTTCACATTATTGTAGAGAATATGAGATGATGAAAGATGAAGATGACTTGAATCATACATAAATGGTAATCAACGAATGAAACATAAATTTAAAATTTCTATTTCACTCTTCCTATTTCCATAAATCCCTCCACTAATACATTTTCGTTGATAGGATTTCCATATGTGTCTATATGTGATATATCCAGACTTTTATGAGTTACCTTGAAAATCCTGGATAGTAAATATTTACTCGAGACCCTCCAGACTAATAAATCTGCTAACAGAAAAATCGTATTAAAATTGAAACCAAGCTTTCTAGATTGTAAATCTAATTTCAATTAGGTATCTTTCCGAATTCGTGGTATAACAAAATTCCTCGAATCATACCAAACTATTTCGTTACGATATTTAGTATAATATATGTTATAAAACTTATTCGTGGAACTAATTTCGTATCAACTAATAAACCAAGCTGTATTGAAAGTGCAAGCACTACGGAATTCATTCCTTCCACTTGCGAGTGGGCCACTGTGCGTAGCATATTAAACATATTTGCGTGTAGCACCACCGGACGATCAGTACAGTATCAACTTTATATCCTAAATTATAGGGTTTATTGTCGTTTGATGGTTGGTTGCACTTAATGTGTTTGTAGGGTGAGGTTAAGTAACTATTTATAGAAGGACGAGTAGCAAAACCTGTGCGGCAGGATAGTGAGCATAATGAGAGAAGCGAACTTGGAATATTGCAACAAGTATCCGATGTGAGTGATACCTAAGACTTGTATTGCTTTCGGCTTCAACTGGTAGACTGTCCGCAATACTATGTATGTGGGACAGGGAAGATGCACAGCGCTTGTTTGGATGGTCAACCATAGAGAAATAGAAGAAAGGCTTTATTGCACACCTCTGTGGACTCCGGTCTCCATGGAGAAAGTGTTAGGTTGCAACTGGCATAACACTAGGACGACGACGATTATGACGATGATATGTTTGCTGTATAGTCAGTTTTTCGCAAAGGTGCAATTGACTTCAGGTCAATAAGTAAGGGCAATTTTTTATCCAGACTGCCTCCGTGGTCCAGTGGATAGCATATGCGACTACTGATCGGAGGTCCCGGATTCGATTCCCGTTTCGGGCAGAAGTGTTACTGGGTTTTCCGAATTCTCAGTAGCAGCTCGGATTCTGGTGATGTGCCCGGTAACGGCAATAGGCTCGCCCCCTATTACGTGGGACTTAAAAATTCATGGCGTAATGTGGGTGTTATATTACACCTCTGCCTACCTCTTCGGCGATACAGGCGTGAGTCTATAAAAAAATATAAGTTACAGATACAAATATGTTTTTTATTTCGTTCCTTGATATAATTATATCTTTAATTATACATTTTGAATTGCAGCTTGTAATTAATAAGTAGTTATAGTTCATAAAACTTAGACCGTACGAAATCAAGAACTTAACTGAGTAATAGTTTAATTAATCCAGATTAATTACGCTTTTAATGTGAGCAATTAATGTACAAATAACTAAGTGCTTTGGAGGAAACTATCTAATACTTAATACAAACCGGAGATTAATTAACAGTTGCCTTGCGTCTGCTATTAATCGAAACTACTGCAACGAATTTATACCTTTACTAAAAAAGGTAAATTACCATAGTGAGCGTACGTACCGTACCATAGTATCTAAAGAACAAAAATATATAATAATAAAAAAAGATTTATTTTAAATTGGCTTTCGGGATACGTACCTAGTTAATAAAAAAAGAAAATATTTAATTACTTGACATGTTTTAAATATATTATGAAGTTTATTCGAGGCATATATATATACATATATTGTTAGGAAAGATTCGTCCACTTTGGTTTTGTATTTGTTAGAGGCCAAAAACATGGAAATTTTATATTGATCTTGTAACACAACTAGACTCAAAGAAAAATGCATCGTGTGTTACTAAAAAAATTGTCCCGAGTGGAAATCGAACCCACGACCTGTAGCTTAGCAGTCACGGTCATTAACCATCGCACCAACATGCCAGTCGTTTCATAGTTCATTCTGTGTTGGGCGTCTCAAGGTGACTGACGCGTGTCACCGACCGCTAGGGCCGCACTATGTTTGTTTCGAGCGCATTCTTCGTTCAAGGATTCATTTATTTATGAATGGACGTGTATTATGTTGAAAGGTAAGGCTGGTATTTTCGGTCAATACTTCTTGGGTGTAACTTGATTTCGGCTGATGACTTATCTTGAACATTTACTTAACTATAACAAAAGAGAGTACATACCCAGTCCAAAATTTTTGAAGGTTTCGATATTTTTATACCGCTGCAAACGCTAAGATCGCGGTTCACTCAGTGCATCACTTTGTCTTGCCGGTGGACCGATGATCTAGTTAAGATCGCGGAAAGCGGTTGGCGAAAAATTGGTCTCTGTGAAGAGCCTTGAGGGAGGCCTACGTCCAACGGTGGATATAGGCCTCCCTGGAGAAGTCCACCCTTCTTAATGCACTCCTGCGCCTAATAGTTTAGGCTTGGCGTTGTCTGCCAGGCAGTCTTAGTAACGCAAGAATTTTATATACAGAGTTTTTATGCTATAGGCGTAGGTTTAAATATATGTATCTACGATGTAATTACAAAGCGTGATCGCGCCGGAATAATACGAAGCACAGTGTGGAGGTCAGCGTCTGCGCAGCATCAGCCGCTATATCAACATTAGTTCGGCTTCACGGTTCACGCCAGATTACGAGCGTACACACGCCGCTTTGTGTTCATTAACAAACATCTCTAGTATTTTATGTATAGAATGGTCTGACCTATCATCGTCCAGTTGCATCTAAGACCTACGCTTCGGAGGCGGCGTCCACGCACCTCTGAAGTTTTGCTGTTCTACAGAGCAACTGCAGTCTGACCTATGCTACTCTATATATCTATGCTACTAATTGTCAGTATGATAATAGCAATGGCTGGTCCTTATGATAGCAAATGATCTGGTTGAGCAAATAGGTCGCGATCTACTGCGTTGTTTAAATAAGTACTTGCAAAATTTGGAGAGATGGTAAAACTGGGAGTGATCGTATTTAAGACTATATGTACATATAGGTATGTTTATTAGTTTAAGAAAGTCAATAGCACATGCTGCGGCTGTCACATTGTCACACAGTGACAGTCATAAAGTAACGCCCGGCGTTACATCTATACATATAAATAAAATTGGAGTGTCTGTTTGTAATATTAAAATAACCGCTTTTTACTAAATGCATATGGATGTATACAAGGTACATATACAGAAATGACATTTTTATAAATTTTTGTCTGTTCGTCTGTTTGTTCCCGGTAATCTCTGGAACGGCTGGACCGATTTTGACGGGACTTTCACTGGCAAATAGCTGATGTACCAAGGAGTAACTTAAGCTAAATTAGCCGAGTTCGCGAAGTAGTTCCCCCAGGACGCGGGTGAAACCGCGGGATGCAGCTAGTTATGACTAACATGGAAATGGTCCCTTGATTTAATCGAGTTTTCATGTAATTGAGACCCGTCGCCTAAATAATTAAACGATGACTTAATGTCTTGTTTTATAAGCAACGTTTAATATAGTTTCAATATCTGTGTCACGAGAGCATACACCCACACTTCTAAGAACGTCCGGATCACGTCCGCCTATTTATACCGTGAAGGAAGATCCAATCTATATATTAATACTACTACGATACGATTGATCTTTACAACTACTATGAATACAATAGACGTCTATTCGGTCTATCGAAAACTTCAATACGTCATATTGAATGGACATTGCATACGCAATCGTCTTTTTCTACGATCTGGATTTTTCATCCGAATTGATACTCATATTCGTTTCGAGATTCAGAGCTCAGTCTTGCATGTATTATCAATCACGATCCGTCACAATCACAAACAAATGACGATACATGATTTTTAACGAATGTGACCATTAAAATATGAAATGCGAACTGACGTGTAATTTTCCACGATTGATATGATGTGATATAATGTGAACACGAGAATTTAAAAAGAATCGCCAGCATCAAAATAATTGTTTTGTGAAAAAATACTATTCCTCATCGTGTCAGTAAGCTCACTAATGATTAACTATCTATGTTTTCAAGAATGCACCTAGTCGTCCTACCGTAACCCCAGTTGCATTCAGTCTAGAAGACCGCAGTCTTGCCAAATCTGACTACAGTTTGTATATTTAAAGGAACTAACTCCCCATAACTTTCTGCCGCCGTGGTTCAGTGGATAGCGTATGCAACTGCTGATCGGAGGTCTCGGGTTTGATTCCCGGGTCGGGCAAAAGTGGTCAAAGTGCCCGGTAACGGCAATAGGCTCGCCTCCTATTACGTGGGACCTAAAAATTCATGGCGAAATGTAGGTGAAATATTTACACCTCTGCCTACCCCTTCGGGGATACAGGCGTGAGACTATAAATAAAAATAAATAGGTAAATAAAAATAACTCCCCATAACGACTGCCAAAGATCTTCGTGACAGCTAGGATCTGTCGTTGTCCTAACTTGCTCTCCGAGGCAAGGGGCAAGTATTTAATTGCAAGAAGATTATTATTATTACCTAGAGCTAACAGCAAATTAGGTAACCAAAACATGAATTTCCTAGTACAGGCAAGTACATAGACAATGTTTAAGTACTGATAAAGTAAACCTTCCTGTTTGTATGTTTGTCTGATTACATTGGTTTGAAGTTAGTAGTAAGCTGTTAGTAAGTTGTGGGCGCCGTATTTACGTAAACAGTTAGTATCGGCTTAGTAAACGTATGCTATACGTAAAGCTTATGAATATATTTAACCTAAATAGTGCTATACCAAGATAAAATTTATTACAGATTGATAGAAAAGCGATGCCACTAGAAATTAATCGGTTGATGAGGTAAAGGATGTTCGACACCGTTTATGGGCGACGTACCACAAAAAGTTTCATCCCTTAGCACATGCAGCCTTCGTTCCATGAGCCTGAGCCCATGACAGCGGGGAACGAAGGAACGAAGTCAACTCGCAGCTTTCGGCTTTGTAAAAAGGCAAATTATTCTATCACATCTGATTAAACTACAAAGCGTACTTCAGGCTCCACAGCGAAGTACTGAATGCAACCGAAATGATGGTAAGATAATGGTAGTGACCTTAGTCGTTACAACATATACATACTTGGTCTGGGTGTTTCTATGTATAATATGTATGTATTTACAAAAAAAAGAGTATATATGTATGTTTATCCATTATCTAGTACCCATAGTGCAAGCTCTGCTTAGTTTGGGACTAGATGGCGATGTGTGTATGTGATAGAATATTATTATTATTATACTTAAAGTGCGTAAGCGTCGTAGGCGCCATAACTTCAAATTAAAACTATACACGGAACACTAGTTATAACGACTTTCTTAATTCTTCTTGAACATCGTATATTAAAAACCATATATTATATTAAATCAAGATGACCTCTTTTCCTTCAACGGATCATCTACAGATTGTGATCGACTTCTTCGATGGTATTGTATCATACTCTCAATCAAGGTTTGTGAGTATTTTCTGGTTCTCTCTTTCTCGGTTTAGTTTAGTAATCTTGCATAAAATTTGTCCGATACACGAAATATTGGCGTTATCTTTTTATCTCTTGGATGAATTTTCTTAAAAAGGTCATGGCAAAATTATTTTCCACGGTAAATTTCTCAATTAGAAACGCATATACAGTAGACTGTAATACAGACTAACAGTAACAATCTTAATCTGCCCGGTCACTGTAATCAACCTCATAGTGCTACAGTCAGCAAAAGAATTACAAAAAGTGAAAAATATTAAACAAGGCAAATGTAGGGTTAGTCTTAGATATACGTTATCAAGATTAACGCTAAAATGAACTTTTTATGTCATGGAAAGCAAGCATTGAAAAGCATTGACAAGCATTTAGGAGTCGATAAGAAGCAACCATGGCCCATGGCATCATGTAAGAGTGCGTACATCAGTAATGTAGGGTTCTTTCAATATAAGACATCCAGCGCTCTGAACAAGAGAGCACTTCAGCTGCGAACACACGTGTGCATTACTCATATCCTATCCAAAGATGGTCACAATAAAAATCTATTGCTGTGATCCATAGATGTGGTTCACGTGGCAAGGAATGGGTTGGGATTGGGACACCTGAAAAGGTGAGTCACTTCAGAAACACAGGGTGGGTGCTAATTCTCCTCAAGCAAACTCCAACCATTGCAATTCCAACCATTGCATTGACTTGAATTTGACTGAGGAGAATTCCCAAGAACCCGAGAACTAGTTCTATATGGTAATTCAGCTGCACCGTACCTCATATTACTAGTTTGTCACAAATCTGTTCACGTACGATACCTAAGTGCTCCAGTAATTTGAATAATACTCTCACAGACGTCGGCTGGCAAGCGATTGATACACTGATATAGTTTTTTGCTCGCATCAACATGGAGATCACGGTTCGCAAACAATCCTTTTATTTGTTAAACAATCACGTCTATTTAATCCTACAGTAAAATGTATTTGTTCTCGTATTATTTGTCTTTCATGCACCATTAATATTAATTTCTTCCGTCCTTCGCATAATCGAACAATGAATATGAATAGATGAAAATTAATGGTAAATAAGTCATTTATTCATCGTTGTTATATTACACTTGAGGTGTCAATTACACACGCTCTACAGTACAACAAACTTGTAATGAGGCCATGTGAATGTAACACAAATACGTACCAACAATAGCTACCAACCAAAGAGTACCAACTAAAGTATTTCTGACCGAACCTTTTTTATCTGTGGAATCTTCAGAAGACAACCACTGAAGATATAGGCGGGATTATTCGAGACTTTTACCCTCCGAATCCCAGTAGCAATCTTACCGTGTGAACTAAAAGCAAAAAGTTTTTGCACTCGGTACGTGTGAGAAGGACACAGAAAGTTTAATTCCAAGTCATTATCGATGACATGATTGATGACATTGTTTATATAAGGTTGTCTGAGTGACGCCGAGTGCGGTGGGTCGTCGCGGACGGCGCACAATTGTAACATCCGACGCGCCGTCTGCTGCGCCAATTGCGTCCACGTACAAATTGCACCGGGCACCCAGAGAAAACGGCCACAGAAAACTGCAACTATGACCTCATCCTATTGTACACTTGCAGTACGTAGGAGTGACCGCTAAATGGATATAAAGTTACTAGCAATTACGGCTCGTTGTGATGTATCACTATATTTATTAGTACTACGACAATGCGTGACCGAACGCTATCAATTTCAGTGGCAATTAAGAAAAACATTTGGAGCGGCGGCAAGGCCGGCCGTTGACCCCGCGGACATGGCTATTAGTGACTAAATTATAAACGAATCTGGTATAAGTTAAAGCTTACCGATATTGTGTAGGTGACATTCGAGCGTTACCTCATATTCGTATGTAGACGAACTCTTTATCGGTCATCGTGTACGTTACGTGCATTTATTATTTAAATTCGATGTCTGTGGCTAACTGGCTATAGTATCGTACGTGACTTGTACAGTTTGATGACAGAATAACTTTGACACTTGGCGGCAAATGTGGCTTGGTGTAACGTAATTATAAGTGTGACGAGTTTACATCGATGTCGTAAAAACAAAAAGTAATATAACTTTATTATTATCTAACTTATATTTACGTAACGCGTCTGTAATAAACATGAGTTATTTATGTCTCTATTCTGTTTGTAATTAATACTTCAATGACTTGGAGTTATCTCATTTGTCGCATAGTTTTGTAGATGTATCTTTTAGTTGTCTAGCGCTTTCTAATGTAAGCAAAATGGAACGCATTCATGGAAAACATTAATAAAATAAATTGCATTAAACTCTACCAGCATATTATTAGTAAGCACCTAACCATTCTACAGCATAACGACGAATCCACTAAACCATTACAGTACTGTATCCACAAACACTCAAAGCTAGCCAATCACAATCAATCACTCGATAATATAATACTTCCATCGGAGGGCAATGACCTTTAAATCAATATAGGCTCAGCATTATCATAATCACTACATTTAGCCGACAACACTACACCCAGAACTAACGCTTCGTAATTACGTATCTAACATTTTTCTTAATCGTCCATAATGAGTCCCAGCAAATGAAGTTCTATTTGAGCCAAAACCACATTTTAATTAAAAATCCAAGTAAGCAATCAGTACTTAATTACATGAAACACCAAAAACTCAATTAATTAAAATGTTACCTTTTGATCTTGTAATAATTGCGGCCCACCGGATATAACAAAGGATCAAACATTACTAATAAATAGAATTAGAAATTTAGAATCGATTAAACAGCTCGGGGGTTGTTTTGTGTGAAAATAAGTTAATCGATTAATTTCAGTGGGTGTGAACGGTAATTTCCATTGACCTTGTATCAGGGGTCGGGCAAGTCCTTTGTGAACAACTAACTATTAGCAGCAAGCTGGCTTCCACTGAATTATCCTTGAGAGAATGTAAACTAAATTGGAAACGTTTTGTAACTAAATCAGGATTGAAGCTTTCTAGGTACCTATTGTGTGTTCGAATATCACATGTCGCTCATGCTATAGCTGTTCACTGGTAAATAAAATTAAAAACGCCTCTTGACGTTGCTTTAACTTATACCAGATTCGTTAATAACGTTTTCTTAATCATTATATTTTTTTTATTTATAGACTCACTGCCTGTATCCCCGAAGGGGTAGGCAGAGGTGTAATATTACACCCACATTTCGCCAGGAATTTTTAGGTCCCACGTAATAGGGGGCGAGCCTATTGCCGTACCGGGCACATTACCAGACTCCGTGCTGCTACTGAGAATTTTTAACGGAAAAACCCAATAACATTTTGCCCGACCCGGGAATCGAACCCGAGACCTCCGAATCCCACGCGCACATTAAACATTATACTTTTCTGACAAAATTGGTTAACTGAATAATGACCGTGACTGCTTATCGGAGGACTTGGGTTTGATTCCCACCTATGAAAAAGTTTTGAAAGATGGATGTTGTGTAATCTATGACAGATTATCGAGACGTTTAAAGCGTCGTGGCATCAGTACTTAAATGGAGATGTTCATATAAAAGACGACACGATTAACTGATGTCTTTTCATTGCAGTTTCGACAGATTTGATATAATGAGAACAGCTATGGATGACAGTCGTCCAACGAGAAATTAGGCGTCACAGCATACTGAGAATACGCCTTCAGTTGACCTGTAACCGTCATACTTTGATTGTGGACCCTATGAAATTCCAAAGTAAAGATGATTCATAGTTATATCAATTTAAATCAAATTAAAAGACATAGCCCACTGAATTACTTATAAGGCAAATTCTAATAAACTACTAAAAGACGCATCTTCGACACATATAATTCTAATTGATTGGTAAATCAGGTCCTTAAATGAAACGCTTAAAACGGCAGCAGAATTTCATTATTCCTATAGTGGATGCAGCCATCCAAATCACGCAATTACTGATTCAATTGGCGGCAATAAATAGCTAATATGCAAAGGGAGTACTGTAAATTAAAGCTATTACGTCACGTTGCAGTCAGGCCCTAACTGTTAAAGCATGCATCTTCTATTATTATGTACATAAATGCTAACTATACGTGTAACCAGTTGCGCTTGTACAATTAAATTGTTTAGTTGGCAGGTAAATCATTTCTTCTTTCTCGAAATAGACAAAATTACACAGGTGTTTTTTTATTCTTATATTGTTTTGAATGACCTCAATTTGGACATGCAGCCAAAAGGCTTATGAGTTTCTTGAATTTTATGCGATGGTCACAGTAACAGCTTGTGGTGTTGTTTTGGCTTTGGCTGGCTCCAAGCTCTTCACCAATAACGACGTCGAATATGGGTAACCACGATTACGTTAATGTTAATAAATAGCACCAACCCCTTTGGTGGCATGTACGTATTCGATGGCGTGAGATTTGTGGTGGACTGTTCTTATTAGTACTTTCACCACAGCGGTGCCACATTACTAATAAGAAACCGCCACGCCACTGAATCAACACACAACCGCCACGCCATGGAACAACTACCTTCCGACGCATTTAAAGCAGTCGATCGCGCTATCGCCTACCGTAAACTTTTATTTAACCCCCTTAGGTCAGTATTTTCTACTATGCCAATATTAGGAAATACTCCCTTATCGAGTGTCTACGTCTTAAAAGCAACCAACTGTCCAAATTTTATAGTTATAGCTTGAGTAGTTTGACAGCGGCGATAGCCTAGTGGAGAGACCCCGTACTGCTACGCAGAGAGTCTCGGGTTCGAATCAACGGCGCGCACCAATGACTTTTCGAAGTTATGTGCGTATTGAATTGTTAACTATCGCTTGCTAAACGGTGAAGGAAAACATCGCGAGGAAACCTGCGTGTCTGAGAGTTCTCCATAACGTTCTCGAAAGACATGTGAAGTCTGCCAACCAGCACTTGGCCAGCGTGGTGGATTATGGCCGTACCCTTCTCATGGTTAGAAGAGGCCCGTTCCCAGCAGTGGGACAGTTTATATACAGAGCCGATGATGATATGTCTATCAGCATGAATAATTGTATAGGTAGATATACATATGATTATAAGTAAATACTTATTCATAAGAGCCAGACAAACCTGACACTAAGCTAGAGCTTAGAAATAGTAATATTGAACTTTGTACCGACGAATTTAATATTATGCTTATTGTCGCTGACATGTGGAACGGTGTAGAAATTGTTGGTACAGCACTCTAGAATTTTGGAAACAAAGTGCCTGCACGTTTTCGTGATAATATTATGAAATGACTTTTATTAGGTAATAGTTTTAGTAGCTAGACGAATTTTATTTTATTTTTATTTATTAGGTATACCAACAATTGTTACAATAATACATACATTAATATGAAAAAAGTGACAAGAGCTAATTGTACAATTACTTATAAGATCATCGGACACTCGAAATGTATAGCAAAATCACCTTAAAGAGCAATATTTCGATCACTGATCATAAAGTCATATTTATTTCTGCATTTTGGTTGTTTACAACTCATATACAAGTCAAAATCCTACTCTAGATGATGCCGGCTTTTCCTGGCTAAATAACTTCTTGAGATGGAAGGCCGAAACAAACTCAGAGTCATTGCCTATTTTTTTAGTCACTTCAATTTCTCTCATTCCGTCTTCAAAATTGTAATTAAGAATAATTCCAGATTATTCCGGTTGTACAATTATTCTAACATTTTTTACCAGGTCCTAATCAAAGTTTCAACTGCTTTATAGAACCTTGGTCACGAGGAAACTGAGTTTCTTTACAAACCGCGCTAAAACGCCAGTTTGAAATCGCCCTTATAAGTATTTCATACTAATGATACATTCGCAATTACATGAGGTCAATACTGTTACGCCATCTATCGGTGAATGGGGGTACTAGAACAGATTGAATGTATCGGTGGTTTAAAGGTAATTCATCAACTCTGTACTAGATGGCGTTGCTGTATCGAACATCGACTGTTCGCGATTATTTCGACAGTTTTGTGGAAGAGTCTAGAATGCGCTAGTGATGTTATCCGGCCAGTATAAATAGAGCGTAAACGCGCGAGTCAGGACAGTAACAATTGAATATCGAAGCGATAAACAAGAAGCGAAGGGAAGTAAGTCGGAATTGTTTAGTGGTGTTTCTAGTAGTGTGAAATAAGAGTGTTTTTACTAGTTGTGTAAATAAGTGTGTATAGTGTTTGTGTATAAATAAAGTACAGTTTAGTGGCATAGTCAGTTTTAATTTATCGTAGAACCCCAGCTCGTAACAATACTATCAGTATTATTAAACTAATACAGATAGTATTATCAACTTTAAAATCAAATAATCCAGTAGACAAAAAAACTATAAGGTATATGTTATAGTATTCCCCGGTTAGCGTGGCAGCCTGTCATACAAAAACTTCAGTCACTATACAAACAATATTAGTGATAATAGTACTAGCTGACATTGACCTAAGGCTTCGACGGAAAGAGATGTGCAAGGCATGAGCAGAACATTGGGCATATTCACCAAAAATACCACGTTTCTTTGCTTCTTAATTTTTTTAGGGCCTAGTCCTTCCTCATTCCCGCTAGCGTATCAAGCTGTGTAGCAAAAGTCTGCAGTAGTGACCAAACAAAACACGGAGCCTTGACACTCGTAAAGTGCCGACAAGGTTGAACTTGCTAAGAATTTAATCAGAAGTAATTGTTTACTAGGAGTAAATCCCGAGTCGTGGATGACTTTAGAACTATCCAAGCAACGAAAGCAAGGAACACCTAGACTCTAGACAGCAATTTGTAAATCAAACAAAGTGAAATCATACGTGGGATCGAATCCAAAACATTCTTCGTAGTGTCAAGTGGCAAGGCGGGCGCTTAAGCTAGTATGCCATCCACGCTATATAGTTGAAAAATTCTACGTACTAACCCTCAATATGTTAATAAATAAACCAAACATTGTAATAAATGTATGCGTGTCGAACGTCCATTACAGTTTTGGTACAATAATTACGGACATCACCACTTAGGTGTCCAAATCTAATCGCAGTGAATCGCAAAGTGGTACATGTATTTTTTCTGTAATAGTGTTTTTTTTTTGCACTAATTAACTTTACTCATGACATTTAAGGTTTTGTTATTGCTGTCAAATTTGGTAATGAAGACATACGTGATATGTGTTGTGTGATACGGTGGTAATAGAGAAATAATGAAAGCTGCGGAAGAATTGTAATGGGTAAAAATCCGTTGTGTGATACGGTGGTAATAAAGGAATAATGAAAGCTGTGGAAGAATTGTAATGGGTAAAAATCCGTTGTGTGATACGGTGGTAATAAAGGAATAATTAAAGCTGTGGAAGAATTGTAATGGGTAAAAATCCGTTGTGTGATACGGTGGTAATAAAGGAATAATTAAAGCTGTGGAAGAATTGTAATGGGTAAAAATCCGTTGTGTGATACGGTGGTAATAAAGGAATAATTAAAGCTGTGGAAGAATTGTAATGGGTAAAAATCCGTTATGTGATACGGTGGTAATAAAGGAATAATTAAAGCTGTGGAAGAATTGTAATGCGTAAAAATCCGTTCTGTGATACGATGGTAATAAAGTCATAATGAAAGCTATGGAAGAATTGTAATAGGTAAAAATCCGTATCGCGTTCTATAGAACGAAACTGGGAGTTATATAACATCTGAGACGAAATTATTGGGACTTGGGACACATTTACTCGTTATCAAACTAAGATGCTTTCGAACGGTTGCTATTTTTATGAACTTTAAATAATTTCTATCTTTTCTCATAAGAGAAAACTCCACTAAAATAACACCCTAAATAGCGTGTTATTTTAGTGTAGTAGAGAAATTTGAAAATGTTGAGTTATACTTATTTTTATGAGAATGTAGAAGTAAGCTTTATTGCAACAGAATCGATCAGAAAGATAGATCAAGATTGGTGTATACAATTTAAAGGATCAGAAGGAATAAAGTAAGTGTGAAATTAATTCAAAGGGATCACGAAACTATTAAATGTCAAATAAATTGGATTTGATATGTATAGACTGCTGTAATTTGTTTAACGGATACGATAAAACTGTAGAGTCGAAGTATTTATTATTTTATTTTAACGAATTCTGTTAAAAGCTACTTGCTTCCAGTTCAATCAATATAAAGTCTGCTGTATTTTTGGAGACACAAATTACTTGAAGCTGCGAATCTACACGTGTTTGCACTTATTAGACAAGAAACTATAATTATAAATAACTGGTTAATTGATTTTATTAAAGTGTGGTACTAATTGGGCTATTAATTTTATTGTATTGCTGTAATATGGAAATGTTAGTATTGTTATGACGAATTGATTCAGATATCATGAAAGTTTCCTTTCATAATTAACAGTTATTATGTAGTCGTTACATAACTGTATCAGTGCTTGAATAATGTTATGTAAATAAACTATGTGTACAGCTATTTGATGAATAAATTAACAACATTTTGAAATTATATGTCTCATGAAACATTAGGTATATCATTAAAATTAGGATTGAGTAATAGTGGTCATTTATCTATTTATATTTACATAAAAGCTTAAATTACATAATGATACTTAATGATGGTTGGCTTTAATATTTGATCTATACAGGCATTTGGCTAATATTTATCTATCATCAATCAGCCTATCGCAGTCCACTGCTGGACATAGGCCTCTCCGAACACGACCCACAGTACACGGTCCTCAGCCTTCCGCATCCAGTCTGTCCCAGCCAACCCTTTCAGGTCGTCGGTCCACCTAGCCGGGGGCCGCCCTACCTTACGCTTACCGAGTCGTGGTCTCCACTCTAGGTCACGCTTGCTCCATCGGCCATCAGTCTTTCTACAAATATGGCCAGCCCACTGCCACTTGAGCTTACTAATTCTGTGGGCTATGTCGGTAATTTTGGTTCTTTGTCGGATAACTTCGTTGCGGATTTTATCCATCAAATATTTATCTATAGTAATAGATAAGTATTTGACATACGTTCCATACAAAATAGATAGATAGATATACGCTTTATTGTACACCAACATAGCATTAAAGAGTACATATTTTATGAAGAGACTTAAAACTACGATTAATATACAATCGGCGGCCTTATCGCCTAGAGCGATCTCTTTCAGGCAACCTTGAGGTGGACAGGAATGATATGAGCAAAAATGTGGAGCGGTGGTGTAGTTGCTAAAAATAATACGAAAATCTTAGATACTATATACATACAAATATATACATTATAATTCGATAAATCATCATCATCATCCTCTTAGCGTTATCCCAGTTTTCAATCTGGGGTCCGCTTTCTAGTCTAACCGGATTTGACTGAATATTAGCTTTTCCACGGAGCGACTGCCTGTCTGACCTCCGCAACCCGAAGGGATAGCGATATTCCATGGTTTAGACTAGTGTCAGTTAATTTAGAAGGTACTGACGCCCTGTAACGACTGTCAAAGATCTTCATGACAACCGGGACCGACGGCTTAACGTGCTCTCCGAGGCACGGGACAAGCGATAATTAACAATTCAATACGCACATAACTCCGAAAAGTCATTGGTGCGCGCCGTGGATTCGAACCTGATACCCTCTGCATGGCAGTCTGTTGGTATATCCACTCGGCTATCGGTTGGTATATTATAATTCGATAAATATACGTACATAAATAAAATACAACTAAGTATTAAATATTACATAAAATAAAATACAAATATAAAATATACCTACTTACATACATTATAGAAATATAAGAGACAGTCAAGACGGACAATACAGATGGAGTAAATAAGGCTTATGTAACAAGAAAATCATCAAATTAAATCAGATAGTGATTTTTGATCAAAGTTTTGAAGATATTTAACGATTTTGCTTTTCGAATCTCCAGGGGTAAAGCATTCCACAGACGCACAGCTTGAGCAGTGAAAGATTTCGAAAAGTAATTCGTGGAATGCTTTGGCATCCTCAGTGTTAGATCCTCAGACGACCTCAAGGATTTCACATGTGTGTCATGAACGAACACAAAAAGTTCTTTAAGATAGGAGGGAGTACTAGGATTAAATAGAACATTGTACAATAATGTTAGAATGTGAGTATTCCTGCGAAGACGAATTGGAAGCCACTTGAGTTTATTGCGAAAATCTGAAACGTGATCATATTTGCGCAGTCCAAATATAAATCGTATGCAAAAGTTTTGGAGACGCTCAAGTTTATCTAGCTGCTCTTCAGTGAGATCAGGATAGCTGACGTCAGCATAGTCAATAATGGGCAGAAGTAAGGATTGGGCAAGTGCAACTTTAGTGGCAGTTGGAAGAAAGTTGCGTAGCCTACGCAACGAGCCTGCCGATGCGAATAATTTACGACTCATTTCTTTTAGTTGTGGTCTCCAGGACATGGTTTCGTCAATGTAAATGCCCAGATTCTTTACAATTTTGCGAAAAGGAAGATCTATTCGATCAAATCTGATTCGTGGAAGATCAACCCAGATAATTTTAGAAACCATTTTAGGACTGCCGATAATAATTAATTGAGTTTTATCAGGGTTGACTATCAGTCCAAATCTCTTGGTCCATTCGCAGATACGTTCTAAGTCTGTGTTAATAGTAACACAGGCTTCTGCCAACTTAGTTATAGGGGCTTGCGTGTAAATCTGTTAATCATCTGCATAAAGGTGGTAGGATGAAAGTAGTTGATTTGAGATGGAGTTTATAAATATGGCGAAGAGTAAAGGAGATAGCACGCCACCCTGCGGCACACCGGCAGTAGTGTAAGACCAAGAGGAATAAGAGTCTTCTATGTGTATACGTTGCCGGCGACCAAACAGGTAACTACTAAACCAGCCAATTGCCGATGGAGATACGTTAAGAGAGCGTAAAATGCCCAGTATGATGTGAAAATCCACGGTGTTAAACGCGTTGCTGAAGTCAAGTAATGTCAAAATCGTAAGATTTCCACAATCCATACCTAGCCTTATGTCGTCAGTTCGTGGGCCAGAGCAGTGACAGTACTGTGCCCAGGGCGGAAACCAGATTGATAAGGATTTAGGAGCGCATTTTCACATAGAAAGAAAGTGAGCTGTAAGTGGACTAGACGTTCAAGGACTTTCGACAGGAAGGGTAGTAAGGATATGGGCCGATAATCTGTGAAGGTACTGGGCTTGAGGTTCTTTGGTAGAGGAATTATATGGGCATCTTTCCAGTCCGATGGAAAAATGCCACGAGCAATGGAAAAATTAAGAATGTGACAAAGGACTGGAAGAATTTCATCTAGGATGGGAAGGATCATTTTGCGACTGATACTGTCACTACCGACTGCGTTGGATGTAACTGCCAATATACTCTTCTTAACGTCACAAGCGATAAATGGCGAGAAGTTAAAAGGATAATACTCAGGAGTTGGCAAAGATGAAAGATGTTGTAAAGTGGCTCTTTTCATATTACCATCAAAATTGGTAGAAGTAGAGAAGTAAGTGTTGAGAGAATCTAGGTTAACATTGTTTGGAGTGGATTGATGCCGTGTCTTACCAACTCCCAGAGTTTTAAGAAATTTCCAGACCTTAGCTGGATCACCGTTTTCAACGGATTTATAAATGTGTTGGCGTTGCGCATTCCTACACACCTTGTTACAGAGATTTCTAATGGCAACGTATTTTTCTTGGTTCAGAAGAGTAGGCTTGTTCTTCAGTTTAGCTTTGGCAGCAGATTTTTTGACCATAATCTTTTTGATGTCTTCAGTTAGCCAAGGTGCCGGTAAATGTTTTAGTTTGATGGAGCGGATTGGCGCATGGACGTCGTAAAGCTTGATGAGATTATTTGTAAAGATTTGGACTAAAATATATTTTATATAATATATTATCTTAATATATAAAATCCTTGCGTTACTGACTGACTGACAGACACGCTACAGCCGAAACTATAGGGCACAGGAAGCTGAAATTTGGCATGTATGTTCCTTGGATACCGTAGGGGTGCACTAAGAAGGGATTTCCCGAAATTCCCACGGGATCGGCCAAAACGGGTAAAAAAAATGCAGGCGTAGCTGCTGGCGTCCTCTAGTATTATATAAAATATGTCTTATTATGTATCTCTAGGAGTCAATTCCATGGATAGATCGAATATTGAGAACGGCTACAATAAAATTGCCCGTCTCGCTGTTCAGCAATACGCTGAATCAAAAACTCCTGCTTTTTTAGATCACGCCAATTTTATCTAAAGGTGTATCATCTATCACTAAGGCAGCGATAGCCTTGTGACAACAGACTGCCATGCAGAGGGTATCGGGTTCGAATCCACGGCGTGCACTTGACTTTTCGGAGTTGTGTGCGTTTTGAATTATCAATTATCGCTTGTCCCGTGCCTCGGCGAGCACGTAAATCGTAGGTCCAGGTTGTCATGAAGATTTTTGACAGTCGTTATAGGGCGTCAGTACCTTCTAAATAAACTGACACTAGTTTAAACCATGGAATATGGCTATACCTTCGGGTTGCGGGGGTTAGACAGGCAGTCACTGTGGAAAAGCTAATGTTCAGCCAAATCTGGTAAGGCTAGTAAGCGGGCCCCAAATTGAAACTGGGATAACGCTAGGAGAATGGATGAAGTGTATCATCTATCTCTATAAAACATTACTTCAGTTATTGTGCCTAAATATTAACATTGTACAAGCGAACATCAATACAATTTACTCCATACATTTATAATTAACTTGCAATCGGAGACGAAATAGTAGAACATTAATGTAGCCGAGCTTGCAGTCAGTGTGGCGGGTAAACCGCACATGTCACACATCTCATGTGAACAACATCAAAATACCAACAGCTACGTAAACATCGAAATGTACTGCCAAAGGGAGTCTTTGCATGAGTCTATGTTGCCTGATGAATACAGTCTAGATGTTTTCAAGTCGCGGGTGAAAAGGAGAGCCAGTTTTGGCCATATCATCGCTTAGAATAAGCGATATTACGGTTAAAGGTAGGTACCTAATTAATAATATAAATGTGGAAGTCGCAGGTAGGTCCATCAAGAGACATTCCCTCAAAGTGGGTAGTCACGCAGAGGTTCAACCTGGAGCTGGAGCACATGAAAAATCAAAATTAAAATCAAATGATCTTGAGGTTACCAGTATATGAAATGATAATGTGTTATGTGTTAAATAAACTTGTTTCAGCAAACGCGATACTACATAGTCTGGCGCGCCATACATCATTCCTTTTTTTTTGTATGGCTGCGGCGAGACCAATGACGTCCCTTCTCACTGCGCTATCGCATGTAGCACCGCAGTCAACAGTATCGTTACAAATGTTTTAGCAACTATGTTTGTTCAGTTTTCTTACAAAAGTGGAATAATGTTGTTTGATTTTGACCCTAAAGTCGCAGAATACTCCAATCAAAATTTGTCTACCCTAGATGTCAATACTCATGGCAATCCGTTACGGGAAGCGCGCAAATTCAGTTGAAAATCGAATTTCGAATCGTCATAAACGTCGAACTTTTCAATTTTCAAATATGGAAACACGAAGAGGTAAAAATCTTACCAATACAGGCAAACTTTGATGAATGGTACATCAATATTCGCAGCACTGTCCGTCAGATTAGTCCGGCGGCTGTGCGAAACGTGACATAAAAGACAAACAGACAGAACAGAATTGTTCAAACAATTAAAAGGATATAAAACAACACAACAGTTCGCGGCTGTGAAATTTAAAGTGTGTTTTTTTGTCGGTCTTTGACTGGATCCTGTCATCGTATTGTTCATTTTAGTTGCATACGACGATTTTATAGCAGGTGATAAAACATGCCAAAATCAACATCGTTTTTTATAAACCTGAGTCACTGTCACCGATTTTATGGGGTTTCACTCTTTGATTTGAATACTTTATGAGTTGAACTTTGGGCTACAGATCTTCTCACGATTTAGTACTTTTTTATTTAAGTTACTGATCTTTTGATGGCTTAAATGGTGCTTGACTTACAGAAAAGTCGATTACTGATTCTTGATTTCCTCTAACTTCTTAGTTTATTTCATAGATAGCTTGTTTAAAGTAAGTTATTATTACAACATCAAAGTATCTAAAATTAGAAATCTATTCTGTAGCATACAAATTTATCTGACATAGGACATGTAAACAAAAATAACAAATAAGTCGCTGCCAAAGCATATTGTCTTTTCTTTTAATTTCTAATACACTATTCAAACAATTATTTCGTCACTAAACATAGATGAAGACGCGCATTTTATTAAAACCAAACGATGTTTTCCAACGTTATTAAAATACGAACTTAAACAATGGATCTTAAGATTTGAATCATTAAGTTTGTTTCGAAAGTTACACTAAGAATATCTAAAGTTACATTAACGCTTTGTAAAATTGAGCCCAAAAGTTGTAATTATCAACATTCTGAATCTTTCGTAGTAGTCTGAACTGTCTGAACTCAGAATTTATTGAACCAACTAAGACGTATATAAAACATAAATAATTGATTTGCAAAGGAATTCTTTGGTGTGACTGTAATTATTTGTTATCGAACATTTCAATTATTAAAAGTTTTACCGTCTACGATGGAACTTTTCTAATAATTGAATGAGAAATTGTATTGAGTTTGAAGTTTTTATTTTAATTATGGAGCGACGGTGAAAACAATGGTCTCTGTTATGATGGATTGGTCAGTAAAGAAAAGGAAAGGATTTAGAACAGAGAAGAACGATGGCAAAACGGGTGGTGAAGGGAATATAATAAAGACATATAGTCCGTGCCACGAATACGTAGACTTTTTGTAATCAAAGAATTTCTACTAAGTGACATAGCGATAGTTCTGTCAAAAACAAATAATGTCAAATCCAATTAGCGCCACGGTACATATGTAGATACGTATCATTGGAAACTAATATGTTAATGGATCGGGTTTTTATCGATATTATGTGCTGTCAACAAGATCTTTTAATGTTTTGAGTTACTGACGCCTAGAATGTCAACATTTGGCGTTAGTTCATTGAAATGTTACATTCTTGGGCTTAACGTGCATTTATCAGCTGACAAAATTAATTTTTGAGTTATCAAGAAGAGGTAAATATGTAAAGATCGCAACGCTCTTCCCGCTGCCGCCATCTCGAAAAAGCGGGTGCAGAATAGCAGATGACAGAAAATTATTTATACCTAAAAATAAATTGCGTTTTCAGACTACCGTAACTTTTAATGGATTTTGTTTAGGTTCATTCTGAAGATTTCATTCACAGACAAAGTAAAATCTCCATGCCTAGAAATTTTATGAAATGTACTAGCTAGTTATCTGTTATTATTCATTGTTGGTCAATAATATAATATTTTAGGATAGGTATGCTCTCATCATCAGCCTTTGATAGTCCACTGCTGGACTAGGCCTCTCCTTTGAAAGGAGGAATTGGCCTACTATACCACGCTGGCCAATCGGGTTGGTATAGGGTTTGTATCAAGTTTTCCTTCTCTTACAGTGCTGTTCTCTGCATACTATGCTCCCTCTGTCGGTTCTTACGACACCCATGGGATGATATGGGGTGGTGACAATTCGTATTCTTAATCCGTCACCACACGGACAATATAGGTATGCTACTTCGAGCAAATGATTTATTGTCTATGATTTAAAAAAATCGTGTCAATAATAGAGTAACATGTATGATCTCTATCATTAACATACATGGTACTATATTTTACCTTAATTTACAGAATAAATTACGTGGAAAACGACATATAAATCGGCAAATTTATGAACATTCGACCATTCAAACACAAAATCAAATATTTTTATTTCAGTAAAATTTAACAATAATTATAAATTTAAAAACATAGTGGCATAGTTAGGCATTGAAAAAGAAAGACTGTTCAAAAAGTATAAAATGTAAAACACAACTGTTTGAAAAAAGATTGTGAAGCCCTGAATGTTTGTTTACAAAAAGTCTATCTTCTCGTGGCACCAACTATAGATAGGCACCAAATATATCTTCATCATCATCATTATCAGCCTGCCATAGTCCACAGCTGGATATAGGCCTCTCCAATGGCACACCACTAAGTCATTGATATAAGACGATGAAAAAAAGGTGAACAAGGAGAATGTATAAAAGTGAGAATAGAGAAAAGAAAAAAGTTTAGTGGAAAATGGTGTATAGAATATCGTTCGGACCTCCAGTGCTCTTATTAACAAATCTAAAGTAAGATGGTTCTAAAACACGTCGATACAATGAGATAAGCTCACATGTACATCTGAAGTTTTTCAATTAATATAATTTAGTCGTCGTTAGTAATAACTTCATAGGTGATAGCTTGTTGCAATAAATAAAATGGTAATTGCTCACCGATTAGTAGAAACCCTGGGGGCAGAAGTCATGTGAACGTACTTAGTTCATACCGACAGAACAAATGAGCTCTTCATTAGTTAGATTGTACATACATACACGCCTATACCTTGAGGCGTAGGCAGAGGTATTATTACATTCAGTCATTGGCTACAATCACAGATTACTAAATAGTTACTTCGTATACAATGTAGGCTTTGCGTCAGAATTGACATCTGGTGTACCTTCGTACTACGCAGCGTACAATGGAAAAGTAAAAAGAAAAAAAAATACTGATAAAAGTAGAAAGAAAAGAGTATACTAGAATGGCTACTGAGCGAGACCGTGCACATTGTCCCTCGAGGTCATATAGCAGCAGACCTGGGCCAATATGCGCCTTATAGCTGATGTTCAGCTGTTACCAAGAATTCTTATAACAGTTCAGAGAAATGGGTAATCACTTGCTATATTTTGCTCCTATTTACAGGGGCTTCCTTCGTTATCAATTCTGGGTGTGGTATAAAAAAATTGTATCATTTCTCAAGGCTTCATTCGTTAAACTTTAAAACGTGCTATAATCCGTAAACATACCAGACGCTTGAGCAGTAGACGCTTTCAAAGTCGACACTTAACCTCAGATTGAATAATACGTACTTAACCTCCATTTTAAACTTGAAAGATATTTTAACATTCGGTCTATTTGCGCAAAATATTTGCAGATTAGGTACGTTTGACAAACGTAAATATTACGTTTGAATAAATGTGGGAGTTCAGACATTAATTACGTGTGAGAATATATTTATTTTGTACGGCGGTGTGGGGATTCCAATGGTAACATTGACTTTATATCCACATACTATGCTTAGGCTGTATATCACCCGTGTTATCTGAACTGTATTTGTATGTCTATGCGGTAAAATGTTAGGTCAGCTTCTAATGGATGTTCTTGCTGAAGGTGTTCTCAAGTGTATATTGTATGTATTTTGCCTTGAATATGCCGTGCATAAGAAACAATTTGGTCAGACAAAGCTTTTAATAGAAGCATCCTATCAAGTAAATCTGCGTTTTTGATTAAGGACGATGATGTCTAAGAGAATAGGATTCCCATTAGTACATTTCTTGCAGCAGTCCTGAAATAGCCTAATAGCTACATCTTTTGTACTGTATAATCAAAGCATAAGTGGGGAAATTTGGATGTAGTTATTGTTTCAGAGGGGAAATACCCGATGGTAAATATAAGCAAAAGTACGAGACTTGTTAGTTGACAATACTTGTAATACCGTTTTCAATACCTAACAAGTTGTTAGGTATTGAAAACGGTATTATAAGTATTGTCAAAACAACATAAAAATTTTACTGTGAAAATATCCAAAATCTTATAGCGATCAATGTTTGCGATTTCGGTTTCAGCATTAAATTACCAACAATGTCCTTCATAAGATATACTCGAATAGAAAAACGATGACATATATGAATTTTCTATCGATACCCTCCAATTATTCGATTTAGAAATAAACTTGAAAATTCACTTCTATAAATCGCATTGAGATTGTGGATTTCAATTTCACGAAAAGAAATTGGCAATCGTTCAAAATTGCGGCTTTCTTGCGCACATACATCATATTTTACGGAATCTTTATCCTTTTTGGCAAATGAAGTGCTATTGCAGCGTCCAAAAGTGGCATCAAATTATATATGACATGTTTGCGTTCATTTGTTTGGTTGTTGTAAAATATGCTGACTCATACGATGAGCGGTATAATGATATATTGTGTGTTATGTTTACCATTAGTTATACACTGGTTTTGAAGGTACAAATAATCAAAAATATGAGAGGAACATTGATATCTTAGTTGTTTTCTTAAAATTCATCCTGAGAAAACGACCAAAACGAGAAGAATAAGGTCTTATCACATATTCTTTGTAGTCTGTCAAGGGGTTGGATAATATTGGCAAAAACCGCAGCATTAGCGATTGCCTCACGACATTTCTGAAGACAACTAGGATGCTTTCTATAGGCCGTCGGAACACTAATTGGCCCGTTCCATCAAAAATGATTTGTTTTATTGTTTCCCTGAACTGTTCTTAATTAGATGCGAGGTGGCTACAGAGCTACGATGGCATTTCTGCTGCGTTACCGACGCTTAAAAGAGTACATTACCATAAACAATAAGATCTTAGTATGGCGACACATCTGCCTTACCTACCACGCAGAACGTTCGATTGAATACGCTTGTAGTGTTTCTGAAATCTCCCATTAATCGGCGGAAGTTACGCCGAGCTCCGAATCTTCTATCTATGCGTCAAATCACAGTACACTTAGTGTATTGTGGTCAAATCACGCGGAACGTTACGCGACCAAATTTTAATGTAAGCCGCCGCCATTACATAATGCGGACTGTTCGACACGATTGAGTTTCATGCTGGCCGAATACAACGACCGATAGTTCAGCCGCTGAAGGTTCGGCGCGCCACTTTCAGCAGGTGTGTCGTTATATTACGCATTAAAATTAATCCAAATTATACGCGCGCACATACAGACGTTAATCCAACCGTTTAATTTTCTTTGTATAAATGAGTAGAAATATTAAATTGCAGGACATTTTTGTAAACGACTCGCCTTCCATTTATTGTTGTTTTATGCAATAATGTTATTTATTCGAGACCTATTAATTGCAAGGTTAATATACGGAATGACAACAATGCAGACCTCACTGACGTCGCTATAAGTAAAGGACATAGCAGTTTAATGTAATTATATTTTTCGAATGGGCAGCCATGTTTTTAATTTCGAACCATTTGCGTCGAAATTGTCGAAATTAAGCAGTAGCATGTTTTTCTTAATGTTGAATATTCTTTAAAAAAAGGACAGGTCAGAAGTACCCTAAACAGAAGAGCATGCATGAGAAACTTGATGGGAGTGAATGAAGCAAGAGAGGTATGTCAGGATCGTTGCAAATGGCGTTCCGTAGTCTCTGCCTACCCCTCCGGAAAACAGGCGTGAGTCTATGTATGTGTGTATGTATGAATATTCTTTAATATTGATGTTGTTGGTAATGAGAATAAATAGGTAAATGCCACGTTTATTTCTCTGATCAATTATTGTATTTATTGTTGCATTTTCT
This sequence comes from Euclidia mi, assembly GCA_944739405.2. Lineage (NCBI taxonomy): Eukaryota > Metazoa > Arthropoda > Insecta > Lepidoptera > Erebidae > Euclidia > Euclidia mi. The sequence continues at coordinate 40,986,422 of OX123198.2, forward strand.
ACGATCAATATGAATAACTAAACTGAAAAGTGTACGCACATCTATACGCAGAGGATTGAATGCTAAGTCAGTATAGTATTTAGGGATGGGAATGAAAATTGGTTTGTGGATTATTTATGTTTGAATCTTAGGCGACGATTGTGTCATTGACAACATTGTCGAAATATATTGATGAATATATAGAACAATCTAGGTATACCAGCGAAAATAGAAGACATAGCTACTAAATTACTCACCTTTGGTACCCACTGAATAAGTACCCGTGTACCTATGCATAACTTTTATTTATCGTAGTCTAGTTTAGAATATTCTTTTAAAATAAATCATTTATTAAAATAAATTATTTATAAGTATCTACCTTTCGGTGCAATACCTAAATATATAGCTGTTTTGTATTGAAATTAAATCAATATTTCGTCTGATAACTCGCAGCCTAAGTACGGCAATATGTTACAAGACACTTTTGTTATAAACAGTGTCGAAAAATATGCTTAACGATGTCCACGACATTTTTCTGTGTCATTATAAAATAAATCGGTCAAATCGGCTAAACGTTTCGCAAAACAGAATTGAATAACTAGAAAAATATGTCGAACACATCGAGCGGTTGAACAAATAAGATTATTTAATTACGCGGCAAGCTTTCAACTGAATACAGCTCAACATCGCCATTGAATTCTTAAGAATAAGGTCGGACTTTCGAAAAAATTCCAAAGCTTCCTCACAAGTGGGGCGTAAGAGCGCGAGTATTCAGCCTAAACTAACTTAGAAGTAAATCAACCCCCGTCACTATATCAACAGCCGAATTTCTGGTAATGTCAACAAAATTACTCGACAAGTGTCATCGAGGCATCGGCTGAACGGCGGCCATCACTGACTCGTTTTCGGGAGGTCATTGTGCGCGCGGGTGACGTTACCGATGACCTTGACGCGTTCGCGGCAATCCCTCCTCCCCCGACGACGCCCGCGCGCCGCTCGCCCCGCCCCTCGCTGCACGCATGAAAAATGTCGCTGTCAAAATGCGAGTGTTTACTGTGCCGACCTGCTTTAGTGTGCGATCTTTTTTACAGTATTTTTTAATCTTTTTCTTTTTTGATGTCCTATCTTATGTGATTGCACCACTGTTTTTTCTGTTCTGAGGATTGCACAGCCTAGTATGTCAGAAAATATAAAGTAATTATGGCTACGCGTGTATTTAGAATATGATTATTAATACGTAAAACTGATGGCTGTAAAAACTAAGCAATGATTCATACTAAAAACATGAACAGCCTCTAAATTAAAATTTAAAGTAGATGTCACGTGTAAAATAGGCCACTAGTCTTAGGCGTTATGTGGAAAACGTATGTTCTCGTATATCATCTTACTTGCAATGCGATTAAACTTTTAGTGCACGGGTGCTTATTTTTGTAATTTATGACGAGAGATAGTAGTCATAGTTACTTCTTACTCTGTTTTTTATGGCTGGTGGTAGGTAAACACAGATGTAAATTTACATTTTAAGTAGGTCATACATGGTCGCAATTTTGCTCATATTTGGCATAAATTTTATCGAAATGTTTAATGAGTATAATAAAATAATTCCATCGGCGTTGTACTTTTTTTACCCGGGGCATTAAAATATCTGTACTTAAACCATTCCAGGTTTTGCACCTATTTGTAAAAAGGTAGGTATCCTAGAAATATTATTTGTATAAGATGACTTTCAAGATTTAGTTTCATTGGTTACATCTGTGATTTATTAGGCGCCACTTCACGATCGCTGCACAATCGAAGTAATGTATATTACCATAATATAAAACCCACACTAACCATAAAGATAGCTTCCAAAACATGAGCATCCAAAAATAACTAATAAACACTTTCAAACAAAACATTAAATAACTAAACAACGTTTTGTCTTCATTTCTCACAACTGTGTATTTAGCCGCATTTGTTAAATACTGTTAACCCCATTGGCATAACTTCAGTCGTATCGAGAATACCGCGTAAAGACATACAAACATGTAAAAGTAGGCACAAATCGTTGGTTAGTAACAATAAAATTGTTTGAAACATCTGTTTAAGTGTTATTCACTGATTTTTACGTAATGCATTAGCTATTTTCGTCAATTCATGCTTTTGTTATTTTCCTTTGGAATACGATATTCTTACTCAGGTACAAAGGTAAATAAATATATCTTATTACAGATTTCGAGGTCTTGGTTTAGATACATGGGTATGGAGATAGCGTTTTAACAAAATTGATTGCAAATACCATTAGTTAGAATAAAAAAGACGATTTACAATGACATATATTAACTATTAAGTGAACCTTTCTGCCTAGCCCTTCTGGACATCGAATGTGAGACTAAATACTTGCATATATCTAACTACTAAATAATCACAATGACTACGATATTAATCAAATTTAGTACAAAGTGATAAAAAAAGAAATAACAAGTAACAATATAATAAACTACACTGAATTGCAAACCTGGCACCACATTTATATTATTATGTAGAATAATTAAGTAATTAATTCTTAAATTTGACAATCCTAAGCGTCACACCGTGAGCTAACTGAATAATTTATTTTGGTTTCGATTTCGAATACCTATTGTTTATGTAACCTCCTTTAGCCTTTCCTATTTTCGGGCGCATTCTTATTTAATCATTATGCATGTTAGAAGTTAAAAAACTCAAGCCCAAAAATACCTTATTAGGTTAAAGATTCACAGTGTTGGAGCCAAAATCTCTGGCCCACCAAATCGTCGTCTAAATTGTTTTATTTCGTCGACAGTAGCTTGAATACAAATTTTATTATTGTGATGACGACAGTGCGCGTTTTGACGTCAAAACGATTGAATTGATTTACTCATGTTACATGCATGGATTTTTATACCAATAAAAGAGCAAGGAGCAGCATGCACGAGGCTTTGAAAGTAAAATAATTGATCCAAACTTCTTCTGTGACTGAAAATGGGATTAAAATTATTTGCCGATGCAGCGATGTTTAAATATAAGTCAAAGAAAATTTCCTATTTATGATCGTATTTTAAACTCCTAATTTAGGCCAAGAATAAAAGGTAAGTAAATCGTATCATAGCCGAGCTAATCATACCTTTGATAAACATTATAAATACAACAAAATAATCTGTAACGTGTAGACACATCTATTGCCATCATAACGCAGTATTGTATTGCTAATTTACACGAGGCTAGGCCCCAGAGCATTGTGATTAATTAGCAATTAGTCGTGTAGTAAACTCGGGTGATTCAACTGTCTGACATTATGCGTCCTTGCTGAGCCGACCTCTTCCAACTTATACTCAGGGCTGGGCCTCTAATCTGTACAACAATTATTTGTTGCACGTAGGAGGCATGAAATAATATATTTTTACAAATTTTAATTTTAGATTAAACACGAAGTAGCCTATTTAGAAAATCATATTGTAACAAAAGTGTTTTCATACTTTCTAATGCCAGAGGCCAACAAATGGCATTCGCTTCTCATTTCTACTTTCGGTAACGCTTGGTTGCCTTGATAACATAAGCAATTCGTTCTTAGTTAACCACGTGACATATATAGAAAGCCTATGTTAGTTCCATAGATTTTTGCACTAAGCGAATAGCGATATCGCTAATCAAATGCAATTTGGCTACAGGGCCAGATCACTGTCTCGCTGAAGAAAAATAAAATATAAACATAAATATCAAATTGAAAAAGGAGCGACCTGTTTCGAAATTTAGATTCACAGAGTACATTTTATTTAAATTTGGCTGAGCGCCTCAACCCTACAGCTCACCAGCGTCACGTAACGATCAATGTATTATTTTTTATTTATTTCTTGATAACTTAGCAGCACGCGTAGGTATATATCCCAAAAGGGTTAGGTACCTCTGTTTAACCTTTTGATAAACAAACACACCCACATTTCGCTACCTATATTTACTTATCTAACTAAGGCTATATATTGTCGTACGATACAGATACGCCTCCAGATTCCGAGTTGATACCGAAAAATTTCTGAGGGAATAACTCATGACACTTTTGTTCATCGGAATATGATACAAGCTGAAAGAACACGTAATAGATGTGCGTATTCAATAGTATTCATGTCGCAGGCTTGCCGTTTAAAGCCGCATTATACAAACGGCATCATCTCTTCACAGTTGGTTTAATATAACTAGTGAAAAAGTCAAATACCTAGTGCTTAAAAAATCTCTTGCCCGCTCCGTAACAGGTGATGTTAGGTTGTATACCTCTATTACTACGAATAGGAGCCCTGTAAAGCTGGACTTCTTCAACTAGAGTACCTACTAGTAGATATCTGACTTTTTAGCGAAATCAAAACAAATGTTGGAGTGGCTAGCTAATCTTCGGCGCATTTCAAAACTGCGAGTATTTTTAAACAGACGACGCCGTTTGCAAAAAGCGGAGTCATAAAATTGCCAGCACACTTACACCTAAGAAAATACCAGTACGGGCTATTTTCTTCCTCAATAAGCGTGAAAAAAATACATCATTCAACGAGACCGTAGTCGATTAAATAAAGTATTCTACAGACACGAAACGTATACGTAGTTTTTGTTCATTCAAACGAATATTTCGGGCATCCGGCACTCGGTGACCTTAAGCTTTTCACTGACGAGTTTAAGACAGATGACTAATCTTGCCCGATAGGAACATATAAAAAAACTTTTGTAGGTCTGTGTGGTATATATAGCTATGTATACAGCCTTTCGCCGTCCACTGCTGGACAAACGCCTCTCCTAATTTGCGTCACAATAGTGAGTTAACAGGAGGATTTGGCTTACCATACCACTCCGGGCTAACACGTTGGTATATGGTTTGATATCAAAATGTCCAATTTTTCCCGAATATAAAATTTGCTTTGTGTTTTATCCAGAGATTTATTTGCTTGGATAAAACACAAAGCAAATTGTTTGTAAGACATCCTAGGAATAAAATGGGGGGGTGACACTTTGAATTCTTAATCCGACACCATGAGGATTAAACGACTTCGATTAATCCGCGAGGTTCACGCAATCGATTCTAATTTGACTGTAGAGTATATATTTAGTGCGTAAAGATAAAGTTGAGCCTGTTTTAAAACTGAGGCTACTTTTAGCGATATGTGGCTTCATTTACGAATTTATAAGAGAAGGTCACTTACTAATTTGTGTACAGAGTAAGTACAGCTACGGTTCTTATTTATATGACTTTAACAGCGGCATACCACAACGTCAACAGAAAGTGTCATGACCTGCCTAAAGCATTGTGGTGCGCTGTATCTTATTCTTCTCGATGTCTTTTTATGGATGACCTATGCCATAATGTTACTAACGGACCTTTTGTTGATAGTACAGCGCTTCTACAAGTTGCCATGACAACCATTGCCACGAAAACAAAACAAAATAGGTACCTACTTATTCATTCGAGAGTATTCTACGTTTTACTAGAGCTTATCCTACCTCTTTTACGTTTAACATTAGCATAAAATGTAGTAAAATACAAAGATTTAGTTACAGATAAAGTTTAGTGAAAGGAAGGAGAGGGACAATGTAAACATTAGTCTTACCGTTTATCAAAGCGAATCCGTCGGAGGCGTTCGTTGATATCGTGAGAATGACACTGTACCTGAAAACAAACAGACAGACACATATAATACATATATAGACTAGAAGTTGCCGGTGGCTTCACTTAAACTAACCCTTAAACTTACTTTTACTGCTTTTTGGGTGGAATATTACAAATTCTACCTTAGGGGGTGCCTACGTCATGAAAGGAACTCGCTGTCCAAGTTTTATGTTTCTAGCGTACGTATTATCGTGCGTCAGGACTTGTCATTTTATTTTTTTATTTTTTTTTATTCGTGAAACAAACAGATATAATACAGATAAAATAACGTACAACTAAACCATACACAATCCAAAAACAGTTTCCACACATTGGCATAACATAAGAAACAATCCTACTAATATTATAAATGTGAAAGTTTGTGAAGATGTATGTATGGATGGATGTTTGTTACTCTTTCACGCAAAAACTACTGAACGGATTTGGATGAAACTTTACAGTAATATAGTTTATACATCAGAATAACACATAGGCTACAATTTATAAAGATTTTGTATAATGTTGCCATAATATAAGGAAAAGTATCAACTAAGTCGGCAAAAATCTTGAGTTCTGAAAGCTACCTTCGCGTGCGTTGCCTAAACCATTAAAGTTACTTGAATATAATGTACGGTGATATTGTTTATCATAAAAAGTTCACTATGAAAAATCCAAGATGGCCGCCGCCACAAAATGGTGGATTACTTATTTTCCACAAATACCTCAATATGGGTATCAAATGAAAGGGCTTGATTCGTAGAATAGAGCTCACTATAAAAAATCCAAGATGGCTGTTGCCGCAAAATGGCTGATTACATATTTGCCACAAATACCTCAATATGGGTATCGAATGAAAGGGCTTGATTGGTAGAATAGGGCTCACTATGAAAAATCCAAGATGGCCGCCGCCACAATATGGCGGATTACCTATTTTCCACAAATAGGTACCTCAATACGGGTATCGAATGGCAGGGTTTTATTGGTAGAAAAGGCATAGCTCACTATGAAAATAGAATGAGAAGTATGAACTAACAACAAAACTAAAAATTTGAAAATAAAATAAACTAAAAAAAACATTTATTTTAATTTGGGGCGTAGCGAATCCAGAATAAACATTATGATAGAAATTTTACTTGCCCAACGATTTTATATTGTCTGATCAATACCCCAGATTGATGAGAAGATTTTTGCGATCTGGCAGCTAGGACTAACCGAATTTCTTTTAGCTTTTTGTACATAACCTAACTACATCATTTTTATTGTATTAAAACAGTATTATATAAAAAAATATGTATTTTAAAATGCTCAATCTAGAGTAGTTATCAAATTGTTTTCAAAATTGATAGATTTATTGCCTTCAGTATTTAATGTAGATGAACTTTGTCTTTACAGTAAGTAGTTTGGACGAATAGTTTAAAAGTTATCACGATATAATTGACCTAAGCGCACCGTCATTAAAAGCGCTTTCTATGAGTTGGCGCGCTTAAGACGGTCTGATATGTACTTTGTGGTAATGCTTTCAGTTTTTATTTTAGCTGCTGTTATATTCAGTAGACAGGTCAGGATCAGGTATTACCTTGAATAATATACCTATATACTAATCTTTACCTGAAGTTCAACGATTATGAAAACAAAAGTAATTTTTAGTATTATCTGTTAATACATATGTATGCTACACAGCACAGCTAATCTGCAGAGCCGTTTGTGATGAAATTTGACATGGATAGTCTGAAACCCGGGGAAGTACATAGGCTACTCTTTATTAAAATTTCATGCTGGCGAAGCCGCGGGCGAAAGCTAGTATATCATAAACAGAAGATGCGAAAGGGTTAAAGTTTTAATTACAATCAGCAAGAACAAGGTACTCGTCAACAGATTTCTTAAAGTTGGGCAAAGAGAGGTTAAATGCATTCCTATTAGCATTACAGCTATTGCTATTATACGTATGATGACTTATGTTATTGTTTTATTTGTGTAAAACGTTATATGAATCATCATCATCATCATCAGCCTTTACCAGTCCACTGCTGGACTAGGCCTCTCCTGTGAAACGAGGAATTGGTCTACTATACCACGCTGGCCAAACGGGTTGGTATAGGGTTTGTATCGATTTTTCCTTCTCTTACAGTGCTGTTCTCTGCACAATATGCTCCCTCCGTCGGCTCTTACGACACCCATGGGATGGTATGGGGTGGTGACATTCCATATTCTTAATCCGTCACCACACGGACAGTAATATGATTGCTTACTTGAAAATTTTAAAAATATTATTACTATTTCAAACCCTGTAACTGACTGTTTGGTCATTACTTGGTGTGATGATTTCATCTATAATATAAAAATGAATCGCTGAATGTGTTGCAAATCTCGAGAGCAGCTGAACCGATTTCGCAATTATTTTTTTATAATATTCCGTGATGTACGAGGATGGATCTTATGGAGAGAAAAAATAAAAAATATATATAATTGACTGTTAGGCGGTACGAAGTTCGCCGGGTCAGCTAGTTCTTAATATAATGCTATACGGTCGTATTCAAAAGAGAATTTCTTGTTGTATAGCACTCATAAATTCTACATATATGACGGGGACTACATTTTATAATATAGAACAGATGAGATACGGTGATTTATTAAATTTTATAGGAATTTGAGTTTGCTGGTCATTAACATTAGTTTTACCATATATTTTTGGGATTTGTACCACGTACCTTTGATTCGAGTACATATTGGATATTTCGGCATGATTCACGCGAGTTGTTGCTCGCATTTTCAGGTGATTTTCACACAAACAACCTCTATTTTCCCATATAAGTAAAACCTTAAAAAATGCCTCCTTATTGGAGTGCCCACCTATGAAATAATTGGAATCCAATTTCCAAATTTGATGTTTTTAGCTTCAATAGTCTCGGCTATGCAACGATTTGTCATACAAGTAATTTTATGTAGGTATATTTTATGAGAATTAAAATATATAGGTACGTTTTATATATAAATAAATACCAAGTACCTACCTTCTAGATTATCCAAAATCCATCGTGCAACGAAAAAAGAAAAGATGTGAAATATCACATACCTACGTATCACATCACATTTCATGATATTTTGATGCTACACACATTTGATAACCACTGCGATTTCATGTCACTATCACAATTTTGCTTATAAACTTACGTAGCACCACAATTGTGTGGAAATCTGCCTGATTTGAACACATTTTTGAGTAAAAATAAGACGTGTACGAGCGCGTTACGGAATAATACTGCGGCTTCGATATTTTTTACAGTATCGATCGTGATAGATAAACAAACAAATGTTTTGCATCTACCCTCAAGTCTTGACTTTTTTAGTATGTGGAAAGTGTGGAAACCTCTGTTGGTAAACAACAAAATCATAACTTAATCTGAACCCATGTCAATGGATATGACAAAAATCAAACTGTAACGCATATCATGGCAATTTTATAAATACCTAAGTATTCATTAAAAGTATTACTTTACTAGGTTCTTTACTTCAGTCTAATTTTGCCATGATTTCATTATCATATGTTTCATAAAGCACATAGATTTTGTATACTATTTCTTAAAAGGAAATGATACATTAGCGATAATCGGATTTAATTACCTACTAGCAGTCTACATCAAGTTTCGCACTTAAACCAGTTACACCTAAGTACGTATCATACAGGCGCGGGTTAATATAAGTGCCAACAAGATAAAGTTGCATAATTAAAAGGCTTTAAATTCAAATGTGATGTCTTGGTTCTGACACTTATGGGAGTGCGCAAACACGAAACGTTAGTTTCTATAAAGTAAGATTTTAACGATTGGAAATGTATTCTAGGAAAGCTGGGATCGGCTTTCGTTAACTCTTCATTTTCATCGACAGCCTTGTCTATTATCTGTTTCGCTATTGCTCAGAGACATCTTCTCATTATAAGAAGCCACCACGCTGGCTAAAAGCGTCAGAGGTTTAAACATCTTTAGAGAACATTTTAAATAAATCTAAGACATGCATTAAAACGGCATGCACCCGCACTTTTTTAACGTTAAAATTATTATTTTGTACTTTCTAGTATTTAAATTTTTTTTTTTTTAAGTTTTATAGTCTCACGCCTGTATCCCGAAGGGGTAGGCAGAGGTATAAATATTACACCCACATTTCGCCATGAATTTTTAGGTCCCACGTAATAGGGGGCGAGCCTATTGCCGTTACCGGGCACATCAACACACTCCGGGCTGCTACTGAGTATTCGGAAATACCCAGTAACACTTTTGCCCGACCCGGGAATCGAACCCGGGACCTCCGATCAGCAGTCGCATACGCTATCCACTGCAACACGGAGGCAGTCTAATATTTCAAGACTAGTATTTAAAGAGCATGCTTATTAGATATTTCACAACAATTTATTTCACATTTATGAGTTGGCGATATTATGGGGTATTTTGTATAATATGCCAATTGCCAATGCACTCGGCTTCGTGTCAAGATGGTTAAACGTTTAAGTAACGTATTATTATCTCGGCAATCAGTACGGTTGCGTAAGTCGGAATTTACTTAAGGACTTCAACTTAATATAGTTATGGTTAGTTTAAATATATAGAATGTTTAAACGATATTTTCAGTATTACCTTGCTATGACCTATTGTCACATGAGAACGATCTAATTTGTACGTTATCAATCATTACGGAATCTGTAGCTGTCTTATAAACGAGTTAAACCCAAGAGAAAATGTTATATCTTCGATGTTCAGAAAACTGACTAGGTTGGCGTCAGAAAAACAAAGAAGAATAAAAAAAGAACATGTAATTTAAAAATGGAAATTGTCAAAGAATTACACAATTATCTGTTTAAAAACTGGCAACATACAATTACGTACGAAGTAGTACAAATGTTTGATGCATGCAATGGTACTGATACATGGTTTGCCAACATACATACACAGATCTTCTATTCGTGTGGTCATTACTTTAACTAGTGTCAGAGGTTATCCTACCACCCACAGATCTAGTTTGACTTAATGAGCTCGCTAAAACCAAGGATATTTTAAGGCTACTGACCCTCTACTTAGAATGTCGTGCACGACAATCAAAGACCAAGAAATTTTGGTTACAATTATAAAATTAGATTAAGTAAAAACCTTTTGGAAAATACACAACTAAAATCTTCGTAGAGCTTACCTAGTAATATTGCCATAGAATATTTTTAGAAATTATTAAATAGTACAGTTCGGCATTAAATTTGCTCAGCGTACGGTAATAGATTTATTAAATTAAATTAAGTTCCTATTGTACAGCTACTTGCTGAAAAAAATAGTAACTTGTGCAAATGTTAAATATTTCACGGCATACCAGACTCAACATTCGAAATACAAAATTGTAATTTCTAGAAGAATTTTTATTACGATTACAACGATAATAATTAAAAACATTTTCAGAGTGTGCCAGTATTTCCAACCAGTTATAAATCATCGCAGAAAGTAGCGAAAGTGAAGGAGATACATTAACAGAAAATACCATTCGCGAGTTTTACTTAAAACAAGTCTTTCTGGAATATGAATCGTAATTTACAAAGTTTTCCAATTCGCTAATGTATTTGTTCCCGCTGGGCTTTACTAATGTGCTGACTTACATTAAAGATATGATGATTACGATCAGATCATTCAAGTATTTTAAAAGCTATACAAGACCTACCGAACGAACTGCTAAGCTTAAAACTTGTGTAAAAGACAAATGGTTAGGCATTAGTTGCTAAATTTTGAATCTACGCAATTATTGGATTTTGTATACAAATAGAAGTTGATAAAGTAATAAACGTGGTACCTGAACTGAAAATGCTTTATTAAGATATTTTTCACAGATTATATCATATCTCAGCGAAAAGGCGGCGACAGCGAAAATACCTAACATAGGCGTCCCCAAGGCTCTCTTCATAAATCATTATATTATATACCTACTTAGTATACGCAAACAACTGGATACTAAGAAACCCAGTTTCCACCCAAATATAAAAAAATCTTCAGAATATTCCACTCAATTCGAACTAAATTGTCGTCAACAATACGAATTGATTAAATAAAAAATAGACCTTGAAAGAGAAAATATCAAGTCGTTGCTCCTCTGTAAAATTATTTTCTTATATAAGTCTGTTGCTCAGTTGTTACTGGCTTTTCGTTAATACTCGACCGAAATTGAAAGGCACGATCCCAATTAACATAATAAAGACGGCTACTTTTGTTTTCAGCATGTCGTCTTACACTCAATATGGTTACATTATCTGTTAATTATTCATACGGAAGACGCCTCCGTAACTTAGTGAGAAATTGAAAGGATCTGGGTAAAGCTTTGAGTGTTGTAGAAGCGATTTCATTTCACTTGGAAAATACATACTTATATTCTAAAACAGCCCAGCTTCATATTTATTACAAACTGTCAGAACAGATAAAACAAAATATGAACGCGTAGGTACTTATTGTGTACAGAAAATTTATTGGAAATTCTATGGTTTTCTTCAAACTTTATAATCAATGGATTTATTTGTGTGATATGGCATATTGGCATCATTTGGATGGCATGGCTACCGTCAATCTTGTTGAATGAAAATTAAAAAAAGAACAAGTTTAAAAACTGAAGTACATGCCTATTATTTCTTGCCTCAATGAGGGTGTTTGATACTTCCATCAGCAGACAGCGCTTCGTAAGTGTCAGGTCCCAAGGGCTGCCAGATACGTACAGACACACAATATGATATTCTAAACAAACAAATACATACAAAAATAGGGCGCTTTTAGGACTTTTAACTGATGTCTGGACTTTATATCTCAGTGCGGCTGCCTAGCGGGCGTCATTTCAGAAGACTCATTGAATCAGTTTTAGTTGCTAGTAAGCTGTTAGAAATAATATGAATACGAACTGAATAATTCTGGCACAAGCCACACAACCGTCTGCTCCATAACTTTGCAGATGTTGTACTAAGGCAATTTATTTAGTTGAAATAATAAATTCATATTTATTCACATCAGACGAGAAAACTTGATGAAAATATAATTTATACATGCTGCCTTTTTATGCGCCTCATAAAATTTCTGGTTGAAATCAGTAATGGGTTCGGGCCTCGATGTAAATATCGGTACACAAGTGCGCTAGTAAAGAGTTACTGCTTAAGTGGAACGGCTCCATTTATTATGTACTTAAGCTTTAAGCGAAAATGTCAACGTATTAAACGAATTTTACGAGATTAACGCAAATCTCGTGTATGTTGGAGTACGTTACGTTTTATTATAGGAGAGCATGAGAAATTAGGTTGTACATAGGGTATGATTTAATATACATTACAAATATACATACCTACAGCAATTCTGATTATTATTGAAGTTAAGAAAGTTACAAAATCTTTTTACTGCGAGAAGCAATAGTTTGGTTCGCTTAAATGGTTTATCTATTTAAAATATAAAATAGAAGATACAGGGGGGTTCCCTATATCGAATAGCAAAAAAGAAGTATTTGGTTTCTGATCTGTTATATGCTTATAACAGATCAGAATTTATTTTTTTGCAAGTACTTTTTTTTTACTTTTTTTATTTGTACTACTAATTAGACCTTCCAATTCTTCCTATCTACATTTATCGGCTGACTCGTACAAATTATCGTTATGCGAGAAATAGTTACACTTATACCTTTTACTTACTTTTAATGCCTATTTTAACCGTGTGTAGATCTTTGTTTATTTTTTATTTCAGTGACCAAAATGAAAAAAGAAGTAATCCATTACGAATTTTGATAAAAGGTTCCTTTTTACCAGGTTACGTTCGAATAAGAACTATGTTAAAAACAACAACAAATCCATGATTGTCTAAGCTATATTATTTAACGTTATTAAGTAAGATCAACTTATAAACACTGAGATGGCTCAGTATAATAGCTATTTTACTAAATATCGATATGCCTATATTGCCGTATAAAGGCAAAATATAACTTTAATATACAGCTTGTGCGTAACTTTTGAGGTCATAAAACTGTCATATATTAGTTGAGGTTGTAAATCTTAAATGGTTTGATATTATCGTACTAATCTGCTATAATTCATGCCGATATACAGAAGAGGTGACCCGTAAAAGTAGGTACCTTGTACGCAGGCTGACTAGCTGACGAGGTACAAATTGTATAGTTCAATAAGGCTTTAATATTTTAGTACCTAAATCTATTTTTATCATAGATTATTTTAGAGAAATTAATGCCAATTTATAAAGATATGTGGTCCTTTTTGGCAGTCGGGTAAAAACTTAATCTAAAATAGTTATTGTGTTCAATAATGAAGGATAGGTATGTCACCGGAAGATAACGAGAGGCGCAAGTTTATAAATTTTCGAGCAAAATTTATAAACTAACCTAACATAACCTATCCGCAAGTTTATATATAACTATTTTAGATTAAGTTTTTGCCCAACTGCCAAAATGGGTTGAGCTAGGTTCCAGATAAACTTCGACACATATATTTTAATAATTAAATTAAAACTATGAGATTAAGATCTAATCATCCAGCGGGATTGCGTCAAAGTGTATTACGTATTGTGTCATGTGTGGCACTGCCCTACGGCGGCACATTGACGGTCACCGCGGAGGTTTTAGTGGGTAGGCCCCTATTATCTGTAGGGAAAAATTACACACCCCCTGCCTGCACCAAGAGCTCGTAAATTAGGACAATAACAGACCATACCAACCATATGGACAATGTACAAATCGCGAATGTTAAAGAATATTCTACTTTTATCAACATCTAACTTCATACAATTCTGAGAAATAGCATATGACGTAAAATTCAAAGCATATAATTTTGTGACTTAAAAGTCATTAAATATTAATGAACCTGAAACACGTTTTTCATGTGACTGCATACTTATCTATGACCTCGAATCTTACAAGTTAGTATGAGGGCAGGTCTTGTAGCATAATATTCATATATCAGAAAAATTACAAAACGAATACAAAACAAAATGTGATATTTACAGAATAGGTACTTCATAATTTTTGTAATGGCCTGAACATAAATACTAGTTACTATGCTAAGCCCATTAAGGCGAGGGTTTCCCAAAATACAGTGTATTCGCAATATTGCGCTTCGCTTGATGACACCGAAAACAAAAATAAAGTACTTAATAAAATAAATAATAAGCTAATCATAGAATTTTATGAAAACGGGTCTTACTCGTGATATTTAATTAATTTAAGGTATAAATACCTCTATTATGCCGACGTTTCGGCCGTCTTAAATTAATTATTAATTAAATATCGCGAGTAAAACACGTTTCCATAAAATTGTATGATGTTTACAAATCGCGAAAGTTTAAAATCGATTAATAAGCTAATATTTTTCAAGTACCTTGAGGCTTTGTGAAGATGATGGTAATTTTATAATCAATGATATAAAATTACCACCTGTTTTTCTTTCCGTTTTTTCAACTTTCTCATTATTTGTCTTTGTATCTAAGGGATAATTTCCTTATACGTGATTATACATATAGGTACCTACCATATTTCAACGAGCACGTGAACTTATGTACATACGCGCCGTAAAATCCTTGAAAGTTGTTCAAACCGATACCAAGTAAACGTAAACTAATCATTGATTTGTAACTAAACTATGTAAGGATTCTAATGTAAGTTGGAATACTCGACTGGTTTAGTAAAATTTATTGATCGGCAAGCTGAAGGCTGCTGGCCATCCGAATAGCTGGCCAACTCGAAGGAAGCTCCGTGCCCCGTCCAGGCCTATAAACTCAGATATCAAAGTTGCCCACACAAGCGTACGAAAAGCAAGGAATTTCAATTTATTAGTCAAAAGCTTGGTTTTCGTATAGCTCACTACAGCACTAAACGGTAATTTTTTATTCATTTTTTAATAGTCCCTTCAAACATGTAGTGAATAATTAGCACTAATTAGTGTACCTGTCAAAGTAAGGTTACTCTAAAGAGTGCTTGATATAACATCAAGATATTAGAGCTTGCTAATTAGAAGATTTTTTAATTTTTTTATATAGACTCACGCCTGTATCCCCGAAGGGGTAGGCAGAGGTCTAATATTTCGCCATGAATTTTGAGGTCCCACGTGATAGGGGGCAAGCCTATTGCCGTACCGGGCACAGTACCAGACTTCGTGCTGCTACTGAGAATTTCCCGGGAATCGAACCCGAGACCTCCCAATCCCACGTGCACATTTATGCCGCGAGACCAATTAGAAGAAATGTTATATATTTTTTAATTTTTGTTATTATCTAAGTTTTTGTGGTAGTTCAGTTTTGTAGCGCTATACAGATTGCATCCAAGATCTTTCATTTTGCAACACGGGGTCCGCTTACTAATCTAAGCAGATTTGGCATAATAATAGCTTTCGCTCTCTGGCGGTCTTTCGTGGGGTTGAATATAAGCCTTAAATTGTTTTTCAGGATTAGTACCATGTACTTTTGTTTCCATTATGCACTATTTTGGTCCTGTTGCAAGCGATTGGATCAGATATAAACATATTAGCAAAGTAATTAGCTTATCCCGGAAAGTCAATTTAAAACAGATCGCTAGTTACTCTAGAAATAAGTAGACCAGTTATATCCACAAGCAAAGTTAAATAAAAGAGAGTGTGCAATACCTATGTATGTGGACGTTAAGTATTTGGCGCACTCGAGTATTGTAAAATTTTATTCGAGCGTTAGCTCTAAATATAAAGAGCGAACTGGGAACAAAGAGCTTAGTGTTGCGGTGTTTAAGGAGGTGCATTCTGGTGAAGCTAGTCCACACAGGCGCTGATTCTGTTTTACACTCACTGAACTAAAATTATATTATGAATCTGTCCTTTACTGCTACATTGTAGACTTGACAAATTATTGAGTTATAAAAAAAATGATTATTGATTGATCGACTGCACGGTTGGCGTAGTGGTTTAAGCAGCCGCCTCACCGCTTGACACTGTGCCGAAGTGTTGTGGGTTCGATCCCCACACGAGACAACACTTTGTGTGATTCATAAATTGTTGTTTCGAGTCTGGGTGTTCATTGTGTCCGTTAGTTGTATGTCTGTAAAGTCCCCCGCGACACAGGATTTAGTCCTAATGCGGGAGTTGTCTTTTTAAAAAAAAGAGCATAGACCACACAAAGATGTATATATATTTTACAACCACATAATACAAAAAGAAGCAGGAAGATATTTAAGAACTAATAAAAATTATTGACAGCTTTTTTTGCTGATCTTTTACTACCACAGTGGAAGGAAAAGGTAAAAGGAGATATTCTAGAACTGAAATATGGGTAGGTACAGGCTGACTTCATACTTACGGTCCTTGGCTACCACATAATGAAAGAACAAGCAGGCAAATATCTTAGAACCGAAACTAAACTTCGACAGATCTTGTTGTCGTCTCTTTCTAGTGCTATTAGAAAGAAAAAGACAGCAATAGTTTAAACTTAGCTTAGTGTATGTACAACAGAATCCCACCAGTGGCAGTGTTGCGGGAACGACTGACCGCTAGTTGCACTCAACTTTGTGTATTTGTTAAGTCTTGTTATGTTCTCATGTGATTCTTACGAGGGCTTGTGTGAAATCATTATGTGGTTTTTAGTGTTACAAATTTAGTTTTGCGGTTGCTTTAACATTGTAATGTACTGTGAGTAGGAAATCTTATTTTTAAAGACTTTGATCTGATTCAAAACAGTGCTGTGAGTATAATGATCAAGTTTATGCCCACGGTTTAGCTGAACGGGGGTCGGATTTCGGGACAAAAGCGGCCCATGTGGTTTACTGATCTACAGATCTACCATACTGTAGTATGGTAGCACGGGTTGTTGCCGCAACTTCACGCACTTGCGAATATAAGCCATATTACTTTTTCTTTTATTTTTTTTTATAGACTCACGCCTGTATCCCCGAAGGGGTAGGCAGAGGTGTAATATTACACCCACATTTCGCCAGGAATTTTTAGGTCCCACGTAATAGGGGGCGAGCCTATTGCCGTACCGGGCACATTACCAGACTCCGTGCTGCTACTGAGAATTTCCTAACAGAGAAACCCAATAACACTTTGCCCGACCCAGGAATCGAACCCGAGACCTCCCAATCCCACGCGCACATTTATGCCGCGAGACCAACGAGGCAGCCATATTACTGCAAAGTTTTAACAAAATTAGTCCTATAGGTTTTGCTAAAAAGAGGTACAAACAGCATCATCATCCTTCATCTTTATCCATCATACATCTTCCTCACTAACATTCACGTTCCGCACTATGAAAATGACGGCAATGCGACGGTTACTCCATTATAAAAATAATGTACGAACTCTCCTAACATGCTGAAATAATATTATCAAACCATAATTTACCTTACAAAATCTTAACAATAAATCTCCAAGCATAACAAAGACTTTATTAAACTTGTTCATTAATGAACTGGCGTGGCGTTATTCAGAATAATAAACCTTCAATCGTTTTAAGTCTTTACAGAATACTGAAATAATGAACAAAACATCTAAAATAAATTCGCTTTCACTTTTATAACGTGAATAGGAACGGTGGCTAGTTCAAACGAGATTTTGTACAGACGCGAACACTAAGCGCGGAGCTTTTCTTATTTTGTTCGTGTTTTATACTTTTCGTGTTTTACACAGCATATGTTTAATATTCACACCACTATATTTCGTGGGGAACCGCCGTATACAACTGTGGGGAACCGCCTCAAACTCTAATATAGAGGTCCTTCAAAGATTTCAATCTAAAATGCTCAGACTTATTGCTAATGCTCCTTGGTATATAACAAATCAGCAACTGCACCATGATCTTCAAATAAGAACCATCAAAGATGAGGTTAAACAGGCAATGATAAGCTATAAGAAAAGACTGGAAAATCATCCAAATGTTCTAGCAAAGAACTTAATGAAACATGACGCTAAGTTCAAGCGACTGAAGAGAAAGACACCTGGAGATCTATAGGAGAGATTTATATATTAAGGGCAAACGTCACTGGACTGCCTGCCCTCCAAGTCTTGTCGGAAATCCATAACCATTTGCTGAATGTTATCATAACAGATTGCAATAACAAATACAAAAAAAAATATTTCGTAGGCGAATAAGTCCTATCCAATAGGGCCGAATCTATTGGTTATATTAAGAGACATTAACAACTCAAGGCCAATAGACATTTTATGTTTTACTAAGAATATTATATACCTTAAACAGGTACCCTACTCATTTAATTTAACACAGGACAAATGTACTTGGCTTCATAGATTTAGGGGGTATAGTCATTCAATATTCGGCGCCTTTGCAGTATTATGAACGATGCGACTTCTACGAGTCTTTTATCGTCTGGCACACATAATTATGTGTAGACAGATTTCTAGTCCCAATACAGACTCAAAAAATCTCAGTTACAATTCAAATCACTCGTAAATAATTAGGTACATGCAACAATATAATTTTATTTTGCTTTTTACTTTCTTGTCTTTTAATATGGCTCTTATTTTCTTGGTCAATGGTTTGTTTCACTCTTTTTGCATGCCTATACCTACTATCTTAGTAATGTTTTCTCGATTCTCCTGTCTCTTTCACACACCGCTTATAGTAACGTAGTAATTTTTATTCCCGCATTCTGATCTTTTTCTCTTGCATAGTACGCAACCACGCTCAGATGCCTTCGAACACCGCTTATCAGATTTGTGTTGCCAGTTTCAAAAGCCTTTTTTGCATCAATTATCCGGTTTGTAACTTTGTAGTTTTTATTGATCGTATGTGCCGGTGACTTTGCTGCTTTTTGTCGTAGGCTTTTTATATTGTATCAATGTTTTAATATAGGCTTGTGTAGAACCGTCGTTTATTTAATAATGTAATCTAGATGATGCTAATGGCTGCTGGCACAATAGAATTGCTGTTTTTGTGTAGGATAATTGAGTTAGTGGGATGGTTTTGAAATTTGTTATTGTACGTTCTTGTCATATTATACAAGATGTATAAGCGGCCATAATGGATAATTTCATGTATAGGTACTGTTTTATAAGTACAGCGTGAAAAAGAAACAAACAAAAATTTATTTACCTGAATGAGCTGATGAAAGAGTGAAAATTAAAGCGACTTTGCTTGTTGTTGTTAGTGCTCAAAAATCAAATCATGCCAAATGTAAATGTGTATCTGAAGTGGTACGTCTTTGCTGCGATACTTTTTATATATACCTACAATAAATGTGTAAAATAGGAAAAAACATTATTTCTTGGAATTTCAACTATTGTTAATAATTTCTTATACTTATCCTCCGATTTAATCCACCTCCAAGAAATAAGTACTTTCACAAACAAGATCTCCGATCTCCTCAACTAGAACTCCAAGAAATGGCATTATTCCCGTAGATTCTAAGAGATAGTATATAGTATAATAATACCTAGTACATTTTAATAACACTTGTTTTCGAGTATCAGCAGCACTGCGAATGTCCTAGAGGGCGGTGTAAGGGCGTGCGGCGGATGTGCGCGCGAACCGATGTAATCTGCGACGCCGTTCATTTAGTCACACTGTATAAGTGTATGATACATAAGCTTCCCTTTGATGTTATTTGATTTTCGTCTGACATTCACCGAGTGAAACGGCCGGATCGTAAATAAACCGTTGTTCTGTGTAACGCCGTATTTAAAAATGTAAGTTGATATGGCGATCATGATGAATTGTACAGGGTGTAAGGCGATCGTTAACGGAGGAGACGGGTTATACAGTGTGT
This sequence comes from Euclidia mi, assembly GCA_944739405.2. NCBI lineage: Eukaryota > Metazoa > Arthropoda > Insecta > Lepidoptera > Erebidae > Euclidia > Euclidia mi. Next base: position 41,006,763 of record OX123198.2, read on the forward strand.
ATCATGTTCATATTGCAGAAATTATTTCTGGGAAACGATTATGGTTTTTGAAGACGCTTTGTGGAGAGTTGATGTCATGTTCACTGTGAGCAGGGTTCGGAGGCGGACAACTGAAGGTCGAACTCAGTGGTATATTAGAAGAGTGGCATATGTTCAGCAATGATGCAGACTGATTACGACAATGATTTTGAAGATTATAAATAAAGTTGGTAGCTGCGGCCTATAGTCTGCAATTCGCTTTATTTTTCGGCAGAAGCCTTTTTAGTTTGTTGCCGATAAAATTGTAAAATATCTGAAACTTAGCTTTCCGACTCCGAAATCAGTCAGAAATAAAAAAATGCCAACCGTAGTAGTATTCATAGCCTTTGCCTGACTGGATTCTAGCTACATCCTATACATTTTACTCAAGAACTGAAAACTAAAGATTGCGCAACGACATTTTAGCGACCTTTCTAAAGTCTCGTCCTACAAGCGTAATTGCAGAAAGTCATGTCATCTTGACTGGCAACCGGTCGCATCTGGGTTGCCTAAGATTTTTGTAACAGATAGGTATGGTATTATTCACATGGAGATCAAAAGTTATTTGCGAAACATTTTCTACCTGAAATTATGTTGTTCTGGCGTGATGAGACCTTTCACACTGTATAAGGAAGATGCTTGAAGTATTCTGCATAATTAAACCGCTTTTTTTAAGAAGTCACTTGGTTAAATTGGACTACAAAACTATAAAAGTCCGCCTAAATAGTCAACGTAAAGAATGTAAAGAAACTGCCACTGATACACAAATTTGCCCTGAAAACATTTAATAGTACCTGATTGTTTTCATTTGCAGTCGCAATATCATGCTTTTCAGCTTTGGATAATCCTACATGGAGATAAAATTGATAAAAACAAAGAATAATAAATATTAAATTTTTCGTGACATGACATCTTGGTACAAATCATGCTTTCACATTAGTATTCTTACTAACATCTCCAAGAAAGTTAAAAACTAGTGTCAAAATGCGTTTACGTATTTTGAAACATTCGGTAGCTCTCAATATTAAGTTACCAAAGACATACCGACAGGATTCATGTTGGTGTTAGCTTACAGGACAAAAAGTGCAGATGAGTGTTTTAAAATGTGTGCTGTTTGTGTGTATCGTTGTATGCATGTTTCAGTAGCAAAAATTAACTGGGTAACTTGTTCATTTGTGGCTTCATTGCTTTCTTTTTAGAAAAAAAACTAGAGGACACCCGCAGTTACGCTTACACAGTTTTTTTAAAGTTATCCGTTTCTGGCCGATCTCGTGGGAATATTGGGAATCCCCTTCTTAGTGCACCTATACGATCCACAAAGAATATCCATGCCAAATTTCAGCTTTTTGCGTCCAATAGTGTGGGCTGTGCGTTGTCTGTCAGTCAGTGAGTAATGCAAGGATTTTATGTATACAGATTTATACATAGTATATACAGAAGATATTAGGTACGCGAATAGCGATGTGGACTTCTCGTCGTTTCACTTTGTGCCAAGTATTGTGGGTTCGAAGCCTACATCGGACAACCCTTTGTGTGATACGCAAGTTGTTGTTTCTTGGCTGGGTGTTCTTTGTGACCGTTGACCGACGGTCTTTAAAATATATTTTGAAGATGAACTCACACTCACATTAAAGCCTGTGGTTTTAGATAGTGCTGTAGGTTTAAAATGGAAATATTTTTAGAATTGGATCAATAAATAAAAATCCTTAAGTACTGCATATTATCATGTGAGTAAAGTCCTATGTTTCAGTTATTCGCTGGATAACTATGCTCCTATGTAGTGAAAACCTACGCTGTTATGAATATATTTTGTTTTTGATGTTTGTTCAACCCCAAGGGATTGATACTCAGTACGTGAATATTAAAATATCGAATGCAAATATTATTTTGGAAAGTCGTATTTAATTTTCATAGTAAACTAGAGTTGGATGTTTTTATATACCTTTGTTATAGTCGTTTTTAGCTGGGCATTAGTTTGGTGTTATTGCCGATAATTAGAATGTTGTAAAGTATATAGAGGATAAGTTGTTTAAATTTAATATAGAGTGTGTATGATATATCTATACTAACATAATAAAACATTTATTGAGGAAGGCTTTACCTATATAACATCACGCTATGACCCACAGGTGCACGGAGCACATACATTTATTACCGAATCTTATAATTCTAAATCAATATCTTCTTAATATATAAAATCCTTGCGTTACTGACTGACTGACAGACAGGCTACAGGCTAAACTATTGGGCGTAGGAAGCTGAAATTTGGCATGTATGTTTCTTGGGGACGGTAGGGTTGCACTAAAAAGGGATTTTCCGAAATACCCACGGGATCAGCCAAAACAGATAAATTAAAAAAAATGTGCAGGCGTAGCTGCTGGCATCCTCTAGTAATTATATGAAGTTTAAAGTTCAAGTAAATACGCACGTTGTTACAATCCTGACTTTGACTTATCTTATTGATATTCATCTGCATCTTTAGGATGTTCTTGACCTGGCCTTTCACCAGAAACTATCTTGAATTGACTACAGAACATATTCTAGAGGTTTTCCTTTTTGTTGCATACTCATTATACTTGTTTTATATATTTAAAATATATCATAGGTATTATCGGAATTGCTATTTTATTAGTTAACTAGACGTCGCCAGCGGCTTCACCCGCGTCAATTATACCTACATATAAACCTTCCCTTTGAATCATTCTATCTATTAAAAAATCCGCATTAAAAATCCGTTGCGTAGTTTTTAAGATTTAAGCATACATAGGGACAGACAGACAGAAGACAGACTTTGTTTTATACTATGTAGTGATAATAAAATTAAAAGGAGACAGTGTGAAGAGTAGTAATCTAAGTTACGCGCGTAGTAAATTGATTTATTTCTGGCTGAATGGCGAAGGAAAACATTGTGCGGAAACCTACATGTCAGAGCAACAACCCGCACTTGGCCAGCGTGGCGTAATGTGACTAACATTTCACATGGTGACAAGAGGCCCAGCTGAAGCTGAAGAAGAACAATTTATCTACCTACATGACTGATATTTTTTTTAACGGTTTAATTACGTATGCACATTTAATACCATTATCGTCAGCTCTGTATATAAACTGCCCCCTTACTGGGTATTTGCCTCATCTCACCATGAGAAGGGTACGGCCATAGTCTAACACGCTGGCCAACTGTGGGTTGGGAGGCTATAATACATCTACATCATCATAATCATTGAATTCAGCCTTGTTTTATAAACTGTCCCACTGCTGGCCACAGGCCTCTTCTCATTGTGAGAAGGGTAAGGCCTTAGACCACCACGCTCTGGTCAAGTGCGGGTTGGAAAGCTTCATAGTCCTTCCAGAACATTACAATATACCTACATGTAAACAAAAAAACTAAACGTTATTGAAGTAAATTGTTTGCACAAGGAGGTCTTCTTGAACTTGTTATGTTTAATAATCAAACAAATGTAGCCATTGTTGAGAAGGCTTTATGTAAACCTATTGTGACGAACGTCAACATGTTTTGAAGAAATTGAGCCCAAGAGCCACTTGAGGGTTTTCTAAACGTACGATTATATGAAGTATATATAATCGTACGTTTACAAGGTTAACATTACATAGTTTGTTGTTGTACAGAAATTGATATTGAAATTCAGATTAGGAATTGTTTTGAAGTAAGCTCGCGTATACAGTTTTTTATTTATAAATATATTTGCTTCTTATAAGCAGTCTATTGAGATGTTTCTCTTTTCATAAATGTTGCAATTATAGGATTTAAGTTTAATCTCTTGTGCTTAATAACATCGCCTTTCAGGATACGTAACACGTGTTGTAAGCTTTCACGGCAGTAGGAAGAAGAAAGAAAACATAAAGAAAAACAATTTCATTTGACACACGAGGCACACTTAAATAATTTTAGGCAACAAATAAAAATTGAACGACATTGTAAAACAAAATATTGTGATTATTTATATTTTACCTTAGCATGCATGTCAGAGAGCACAGCGGATGATGCGGTTTAAGTAGGGCAATAGATTAGAAACACGCATCTCCATCGTGTGAAGTATCGCCGAGGATTTTCCTCCACGGAGCCTCGGAGGGCACATTACATACTAATGCGTTGTACCATTGTTATATCACAGCACCGATCTAAATATAAATAAGAACACACGCACCGCAGAGCGAGCCGACCGTGATCTCGGCGACCGCTTTAAGACACGCACCATCGCCATAATGTAGGTAATTCTAGCAGAGATGTGGAAAGGAGCGAAGCGGCTTTTTGTTTTAGCCAGCTGAACTAAGCGCATATTATACTACTGGTCATTTTCGTCGTCTATCTGTCTCGCACATCTCTTGTTGATGCGCAGTCTAATGACGAGTACACGCCAACTCCAAGAGCCGTCATTACTCCTCGGCCGGAGAATTGCGTGATGCGACCGCCACCGCACATAAATCACCAACGCCGAACCATTCCGGCGTGCCACCACACGCCTTCATATCGAACATGCTTTACATAAACGCAATATATTAAATTCCATTTGATGAAACGTCATGGTCCACACTATATCACGAATAAATTACTCGCACGCTGCACAATTTTCAACTCGTATTAAACACATCCATCTTTGCGAGCTTTCGCAGCACAAAGGATAAGCAATCATAAAAATAAATTGAAGCTCGTTGTCTGAAACCAAAGTAAAAAGGATAGTTTGGGTAAAACACGGCTTTTATCAGTCCGAGACGGATGAATAGCCTGGAGCGATGCGCGGGTCTTATACCGGGGTACTCCTCCCTCCCCTCAGTCCTCAGCCGCCCTGCGCTGCACGTAGATAGAGCGGGCTTATGCCACAATTGCCGAAGGGTACTACTAAGAAACAAAGGTGCACAGCCCTGACCCTGTAATACACTATGACCACGCCCGACCTTAATTACACGTCGTTTGTACATCTAGGTTTTGCTTTTTCAAACATTAAGCATATTTTTTTCTATCTCGCAAATGACTGTAGTAATCCTATTTGGTAATTGAAGCCGTGTTCTTCGTAACAATAAACTCGCATTTCATTAACGCAATACGCGAAACTGCCATTAACCGTCGAGAACTGACCATAAAGTAGTCGGTTATCTCATAGGCGCCTCATTATATTGAGCACATAACTCAAGAAGTTTTATAAGTCAATACGTTGACGAGAATTTAATTAGTCGAGTTCGATGTTGTTTGTTCAGCAATCAGGCGCCGGCTTGTTGGTCGGTTATTTATAGACGTTTGGAGTGGAGGCCATAATTTCGATGGAGGTTTTTCTCTCCACTTACTCCCGTAAATACGCCAACACAAAAGGACTCGACAAAGGGTCGCAATCAACGGTGCGTGTCAATGCTCGCAATGGCCGTCCTTGAGCTTCTCAATTCACAACTATTTAGTATCTCTCGCAAGGGAAATCAGGCCTGTATTCGCTTATCTCGCCTCATTAAACCGTAGCCGTGATGGTAGCGCGACGACAAGGGCACGGACACCGGGGACCCCTGAGGAATTGATCCGAACTATGCTCAAACGGTTGTATGATATCGGTGAAGTATCGACTCAGCTTCGCTTCGTTATGTAACAAGCACTTAGGGAGATGAATTTGCGGAATTATGCGGTGGGTTGTTATCACAGAGTTATTCGTGAGTAATGGAAATCTTCGCAAGTAAGGGAGCATGCCGTTAGTGAAATTATTTCTATTCCGAAAGCTTTGCTCCGCTAAGCCTAAAAGATTGCGCTGGAGTCCAGATTAAAGTGCACATTTAAATCTATTTTTCCAAGTCTTCCACGAAGCAGTCGTTGAAACTCCTCATCTATCCAATTCAATTACGAAAGAAAATAGCACCACCGATGGCGTAGCGAAAGTTCCACTTTCATATTCAAATAACCCTTTGGGTGTGCGGGAACAAAGCGAGCTATTCATTAAAATAATCCACTGCAACTTGCAGTAGCTGAGGGTTATAATAATACGATATTACGATATACATTGCTCGGTTGCATTACGAAATGGAGACGGTGCTGTGCTATACAGGATTAACGCCACTTTTACAATACACGACGGAGTTTGGAAACTGGACAAGTTATAAGAATATTAAACTTGTCTCAAAACAATAAAATTGCTCGATCGAGCAAGCACGTGTAATAAATAAATCATCATCCTCCTAGCGTTATCCCAGTTTCAACCCGGGGTCCGTTTTAGCTGAATAGTCTGTCTGTCTAGTCTAATCGGATTTGGCTGAATATTAGCTTTTCCACAGAGCGACTGCCTGTCTGACCTCCACAACCCGAAGGGATAGCGATATTCCATGGTTTAGACTAGTGTCAGATTATTTTAGAGGTACTGACGCCCTATAACGACTGTCAAAGATCTTCATGACAGCCGGGACCGACGGCTTAACGTGCTCTTCGAGGCACGGGACATGCGATCATTAACAATTCAATACGCACATAACTCCGAAAAGTCAGAGGTGCGTGCCGTGGATTCGAACCCGATACCCTCTGCATGGCAGTCCGTTGGTATCTCCAATAGGCTATCGCTGCCTACGTGTAATAAATAAATGCTGACAGAAAAATCTTATCTTTTGCCTACCATTATGATATTGCTCACGAAAACTCATAATATATTATGATAGACTGATCATCAAAATTATTCAGACGTAATTTTCTCTTATACAGATTTTTTCATGGAATCACGAGTAATTAGGGAATTGATCTGTCTCTTGCGTAATAGAATATTACTGGGAACGGTTATGTTGTATAGTAAAATACATCTATCTATCTATCTATCTATATCGTCACGCCTGTCTCCCATTGGGCTAGGCAGAGACTATCGAACGCAACATGCTTTGGTTCAAACATACCTCTTTCGCTTCCTCGACATTCATTAACCTCATCATGCATGTGCGGAATAAGGCTGATAAATAAAGTGAAAAACAGTGTGATACGAGAGAAGTGTGGTCTAAAAGGAGATGTAGTGACAAAGATTGAAAAAGGAATATTGCGTTGGTTTGGACATGGTACGCCGACCAATTAGGTGACGTACTGAAAAGGGCCAAATCAAAAGTACCCATAACCGACGCTCATGCAAGATGAGTAAAATATATGATATGTAAATTTGTATTCTATAAAAATAATATCGCGTCGGAATCGTGTCGTGTTTCGAAAGTGTTCCCTCCTAACTGCCATACCAAATGCAAGGATGTATAATTTGTGCAATGTGTTTAGTAATTAGCTTCTGTTTCATTAACATTAGGTAGCGAGATTGTTTGACTGTTATCCGTCTCGAGTTACATTTGTTTACCTAATAGCACCAATGGGAAATTTGGAACTTATTACATTAATTTTAATCAATTTACCTATTCGTACTTAGAAGCGGGTATTGAATTTTAAAAGCCAACTATTGTTTTATATTAGAATCAGACAATTAATAAGCAAAGAGAATTATAACTAGTGAAATGAGATTAAAGCAAAAAATAAATGTATTATGTACTACTACGATTTATTTATTTTATTTAGCCCTTTCTGCCCAATCCCGTGAGAATTTCAGCAAATTCCTCCTTACGGTCACCAATAAGAAGAACATACATGCCAAATTGCAGTTTCTTGCGTCTTATAGTTTTGGCTGTGCATTCTCTGTCAGACAGTCAGTAAAATTACATTCGTTGGATGCTTTAAAATATTTATCTATGGATAAACATTTAATAACAAACACAGCTTTCATGAGATCAATGAAGACTAAGACAGAAAAATACTCGTATGAAAGGATGAAAATATTTTTTATTATACAAGAAGAAACAATCAGTGGCGAAGCCGTGATTAGTTTTAGAGTGTAGGTAAGCAGACGGGCTTGTCTCGAAAGAAAGCTTAAAAGAATAAAATATATATATTTTTTTATAGACTCACGCCTATATCCCTGAAGGGGTAGGCAGAGGTGTAATATTATACCCACATTTCGCCATGAATTGGTCCCATGTAACAGGGGGCGAGCCTATTGCCGTACCGGGCACATTACCAGACTCCGTGCTGCTACTGAGAATTTCCTAACGGAAAAACCCAATAACACTTTGCCCGACCCGGGAATCGAACCCGAGACCTCCCAATCCCACGCGCACATTTTATGCCGCGAGACCAACGAGGCAGTAAAAGAATAAAATCTTGTTCCTTATACCGTCCCCTTGGTTACGCCATGCGCGAAAAGTACTGATCCATATAATTGTTTAATAGTATGCCAAAAATAAATCGTACTTCAAACATACATTAGTTTTTCACGTCACAAGGTAATTGACAATAATCAATTGTTGATTGATGATGTTAAAGTTAAAACTTTAATCATTTGAAAATTTCTGATATGTGGTTGCCGTTAGTTCAAATTCTTGATAATATAGTTGATAACTTTTATGCAAAATTCATTTAAAGTCATGTCACTTAAGTGCACGATCTTACTTTATACTGCCACTGCGTCCTTCATGGCGAGTCATAAGCGCCATCTTTGAAATTGAGATAGCTACGGTTGGCTTGACTAACTTAACTAACTTAGAATAAAGTTATTTACGTTCTAAAAACTTATCCGTTCTATTTTGAAGAGGGATAGTTTTGCCGCAAGATTGATGCAAAGGACGCCCATTTTATGTTTGTCATATTATATAAAAATATAACTCGGCGTTGGGATGACGGAATGAGCTATAATTATCCTTAGTTTGTAACTTTGTAATCATTCACAAAGTAGGATTATGTCTGAAGACATTGTTAGACGTTGCGATCGAAATACATACACATAGAATGTTTAAAACTTAGTATTTGCAACAAAATCTGCTAAATACGGGCCAAACTTATTGCTGTTTGATGCCTGAAGTAACACGCAACCCAATTCCAAATAATTATGTGTATTTTTGAGTGTTTTTGTCTTATTGGCGTTTTTGTACGATGTGATGGTTTGGTGTATTTGGTATCGGTGAAATTTAATATTAGAATGTCGGAAAATAATTAATCTTATGTCTCCATCTGCTCGCGATGCCGTAAATAAATCCAATTACTTGCGTTACTATGAATATTTCAATGAGAAAAGGTAGAAACTGATATGAAATGCAATCGCATTTTAATGACAATTTAAACAGGCCTTAACTTATATTGTAGTCTGAATTAGGTAGACTTTACCAACTGTAACCAACATATTTAACTTTCATGACTGTGACATCGAACTAATATTAAGATTTGATTGCATCAGAACGCCAAGTGAGTATTCATATTTTTTTTATAGTCTCACGACTGTATCCCCGAAGGGGTAGGCAGAGGTGTTATTACACCCACATTTCGCCATGAATTTTGGGTCCCACGTAGTAGGGGGCGAGCTAATTGCCGTTCCGGGCACATTACCAGACTCCGTGCTGCTACTGAAAATTTCCTAACGGAAAAACCCAATAACACTTTGCCCGACCCGGGAATCGAACCCGAGACCTCCCAATCCCACGCGCACATTTATGCCGCGAGACCAACGAGGCGGTCGTCAGTATCATAATTTAATCTCAGTTTGAAGAAAATATTAAGAAAATAAGAAAATTTATTTTCGTAGTCATAGCGTTTGGTAACCGCTTATCATCGGTGATATAAAAGATTGCTCCAGGAAAATTGCGTAAAGAATATATGTATTGTTTACAATGGAAACCAAATATCAGCTATTCGATTCGACTCATATTTTTCTATCATAAATTGCAACCAACATTTAGAGAGAGTGTAATGTAAACATGACAATATATTATGCAAGGATGGTTTATCTTTCACGTATACCCACGCGCCACGTACTTAATTTAACTGCACTTGCCTTGGAAAGTTCTCAGAGCGATCCTAGTACAGGCGACAATAAAAGTGGGTTTAGAACCAAACATTATTATAAATTAAATTGCTGCAAATATTGAGAGAAATTTGTGAGATAGAAGGTGCCTTTATCTTTCTCTCTCACTCTATTATCATGTTGCACGGGAGGTCCTGGTATAGTTTCGGTATTGATCACATAATTTTAACAGAACAAAACTATTGATAGGGTCTAGGGGGGATCCTGCCGTTTTGCCGAAAAGATTTGCCAAAATTTCATTACTCAAACAAATTTTAGCAACCTTTTTTTATACCATTGCAATATTTCGAATGATTTTAGTACGCATATTTTTATTTGGTCAAATTTTTACTTGGCAAAATATTACCAAGTATAATGTCATTATGGCATTACAGCAAACAATCTTCAGACAATGAACGTTTGGTGATATTAGTTTATTTGTGGAAGTAGTTAGAGTAGGTTAATTATTAAAAAAATGGTTAGATTAGGTTAGGTTAGAACTGTGACCTCCTACGCACGAGCCGAGCGAGCGAAGCGACCGGTGTCGCGGTAGCGGCCGGCGAGTGCCAGAAACGACTTGCAAAAAGAGATTGTTTTTAGTAGGTTACCCGGAACTGAACTATTTAGATTAGGATAATTATTGATTTTGCGTAAAAACTGTTATTCCAACTGAAATATTTGACTAAATAAAAAATGTTAAAAGTACTAGTTTGGTAAACAAGTTATAGTTTAAACGTTAATTTCCCAAACATAAGGTTTGATTAACAATTTTTGTGAATAGATTTTTTGCTAAGTAACAATTTGTCAAATGAAATTATGCGAAAAAATTTTTGGTATGTGAAAATTTGTCAAATTCCTTTCGGTCTAACAAGGGAGACCCGGTCCAGGGTTATTGTTTATTGGTACCAGTAGGCTGAAATTTTCAAATACTCTTGGAAAAATTAGACCCTGATAAATTATCATATGTTAAAACATTGCCTTAGTCAGTGTCGTTAAGGTACAGTCTACTTAAGCAGACGTCAGCAGTTACTAAAATATTATACGACTAGTATTTATTTCCTAAACGAAGTACTACAGATGAAGTTAATGGCTTCAAAAGCGGGATGGTCTCTTGGGAATTCCAGATGTGCCGGCCTAAAATAAGAATCACTCGCTCTGATGCCATCATCAGAGCAGGTGACGTGCAATCCACACTGGCACATCGGAGGCATTATCAAACTTTGTACTTGTTTCAATTATTTCGAAATTGTAATTGTTTTAAAACTTTTGTGGTCAAGTGTACCATATATCAAACATCGCGAATTTACCTTGGTAGATCTGAAGTACAAGTAAGCAAATAAGTTGTGAGACAATGCACAGCGCTGCTGAAATGGTTGCTGAGCAAACTGTATGCATTTGTTTGATTCTGTGACCACTTACTTGAAGACGAGACGAAGCGCAGCATGCATCTAAGATACTGTATTGTTTGTTGAGAAGAAATTATGTAGTAAAATTAACGTTGCATAATATATGTTTGCATCTAGGTCAAGGCTTAGGCATTATTAATTACTGAAAATTGCTCTGCCAGTTATTATGAAGAAAAAAAAGGATTACATACAACTTTTTATATTTGGTCACTTCAAGTTTAGAGTCTGGAATCGGTCTTTACTTTGATCTGAACATTTGTTCATAATGAAAATATTAGATAAAAATCCCACAATTTTTAATGGCAAACAGCAATATTTGGCAAATGATGATGCATTGGATTTTGATAATCAACACTTAGAATCATTAGGATTAAAAAATCAATTGAGTTCAACAGACGGGAGTCATTATTATAGCGGTCACTGCGATCTGACGTTTACTGTCAAACTTGTCACCATACTTAATTATGAGTGAACCTTCATTTAAGTGCATGTTTTACATGAATCTTTCGAAAAGTATTCCTAATAAGCATGCCGTGTGCGAAAGTAAATAGGTGTTATAAACTTAGTTTCCTCTCCCTGTTAATATATATTTCTGCGATCCACTTCTACGTAAACACAATTGTAAGCGAAAGTATCAACGAGAAAACAAGTTTTCAAACAGGATCCTACAACACCTTCGTATTAATTTTATTTCTTACTATAAGCCAGCATGTTTCAAACTTCTGCATACGTTTGATGCTCATTCGGGAGCTTACTATGGATTTTCGTACTATGCAAGTCACCTGGATTCGATCGGAAGTCTTAATGATTATCTCGCTTTGAGTTCTAAAACAATCTGACCTTGAGTTTACCAGTGTCTGATCGAATAAGGTGAGACATGAAGTTTCTCAGCCCGCGGTGAACGTAAGATTCAGTTCTTGAGTCAAACTTATCCTATTGTAATTATGAAAGTGCTTGAAATGCAAATTCGCCGCGGAGTGATAGTTGAAAACTTGTGACTGCGACTAGACGTGACTGCGTCTCTGTTCAGCTGTTGTGAGTTAATATTTCATTGTGAGAAACTTGGTTATATATTTAGTTCTTGTAGTGTGCTGGTTTTGTTCAAGCATGCATACTGTTTTATACGGATACAGTGTGTTTATATTTGAGATCAATGATTGGATAGAGATTGAATAAAAAAAGAAAGAAGAGGATTGAATCCAAACAAATCTTAAATTTTGCATGGTATATGGGTCCGTGGCAATAGCAGAGAGAGAAGTGTCTAACATGCTTACTGCTACACGAAGGGTCTCGGGTTCAAACGTACGCCATGCAACACAAACTTTTTGAAGTTAATTGCGTATCTATTTAATTGCTAATTAAACGATGAAGAAAAACACCGTGAGGAAAGCTGCATGTCTAAGAGATCTTTTTGTCTTTTTTTTTTAAAGACAACTCCCGCACTAGGAATAAATCCTGTGTCGCGGGGGACTTTACAAACATACAACCAACGGACACAATGAACACCCAGACTCGAAACAACAATATATGAATCACACAAAGTGTTGTGTCGTGTGGGAATTGAACCCACGACACTCGGCACAGTGTCAAGCAGCGAGGCGGCCGCTTAAAGCACTACGGCAACCGTGCAGTCATTCAGTCAGTCAGTTCTCCAGTATGTTCTCCCAAAAAAGGGGATGTTTGTGAATCAAAACTTGGTCAGCGCGATAGTCTTTAAATAGGCTTTCAACCCTTCTCATAGTGGAGAAGAGGCCCGTGCCCAGCAGTGGGACAGGTTATATACAAAGCTGATGATGGTGGTGACAAGCCCATGGTCAACGAACTCATACAACACCGATGCAAAGAGATGCTTCTTTTAAATATAGGAGACAGGTAACTAACAAATCCAATGATTTTTATACCATAAAGAGAAGGCGAAAGAAAGAGTATGTTAAGGTGTTTATTCCTGGGCTAAATATTATGCAGAAACTTACACATTATTCTTATCCTCGTGTCTCAATGTTACGTATTAAACATCTAACAAAGCCTTTGTAGTTAGTTAGCGAGTTTAAGTAGCAGTGGGCAGTAACATGTCGCGTGGGACGCATCACCCACCACATGAATGGATCAAATAATATATAGCACCAACGATGGGGAAAATAACACATTATACAACGATTAGATCTTATGACCACGCTACTAAAAGAGGTACGTCATAATTTTAAGGAAATTATATAAAGCAACATAAAAGAAAAAAATATAGGGAAGATGTATTGACTATCTGCGGTCCGAATACTCCGAAGTTCTAACTTTAAAATCAGCAGATTAAAAAATATATATTCAATTTCAATTGTACTCCCTTAAGGAGAGATAGGTACATCAAAAATTATCCTTCCTAAGTCATCATCATCCTCTTAGCATTATCCCAGTTTCAATCTGGGGTCCGCTTACTAGTCTAACCGGATTCGGCGGAATATTAGCTTTTCCACAGAGCGACTGCCTGTCTGACCTCCGCAACCCGAAGGGCTAGCGATATTCCATGCTTTAGACTAGTGTCAGTTTATTTTAGAAGGTACTGACGCCCTGTAACGATTGTCAAAGATCTTCATGACAACCGGGACCGACGGCTTAACGTGCTCTCCGAGGCACGGGACAAGCGATAATTAACAATTCAATACGCACATAACTCCGAAAAGTCATTGGTGCGCGCCGTGGATTCGAACCCGATACCCTCTGTAAGTCATAATTTTTAATTTAGTCTTGGTGGCCGGTTGTGATGATCAAGCAATGCAAGAACTTCGCCTTTGAGGCTGGGGTCAGTTAAGTATTTTTTTAAATTTTGTATATTATGATAATATAACTAGCTACTACCGACGCGACGAGCCGATTTTAAAGTGCTTTTGCGGACCATTTTATGCACCTTCTTTTATAATTTATGACTACCAAAAGTCAATTTGAAAAAGTTTTTATAAGCTTCTTTTATCACTTCCCATCAATATAAAACATACTTATTGACACTAAAAGGGTTCGTGAGATGGTGACTTAACAAACAGTAAACAACACCCTAAACATACTGTTTACAAAATAAAATGTGCACAAGATCATCGGGTCGTTGCCCTATAAGCATCATTTTAGTGTCGCCATGACTCATACAAATGCAGTTTTGTATTTATTCTTAGAAAATAAGAAATAGAACCGTGAGTCACATGTCTTTAGCCAAGGACTTCGACGCACGCGACTGAGCTGAGACGCGTTATTTTCGACGCGAAATAGATTCACTTACGAAATAGAAACGTCGCGTTTCGATGTAAAAAACGATGACGCGAAACTCCGAACATTTTAAGCCGATACTATTCGCAATTTGCGCAGATCCATACGTATTCGATGGCGTAGAAACAGCGAACAAATCTAATAAATCTTCCGGCGTAACCGCAGATAAATCCGTACAAAAAATTAGGCCTATTAGATTTAAAAATGAAACCACAAAGCCACAAATTTGAGTGTAAAATTCAAAATGGCGGGCATTACGTAACAAATCATAACGGATATCCGAAATCGTCGCGTCCAGTGGAGCATGGCTGGGGTGATCGAGCGTGAATGTCAGGACGAAGTTTGTGTTACAGAATCGCTTGGGGACACTCGGATAAACACTACTAGCCGCGTGATGGGTCAGATGTCAGATGCCACTCATGCGATAATATATAATACTAGAGGACGCCAGCAGCTACGCCTGCATTTTTTTTAATTTACCCGTTTTGGCCGATCCCTTGAGAATTTCGAAAAATCCCTTCTTAGTGCACCCCTACGGTCCCCAAGGAACATACATGCCAAATTTCAGCTTCCTGCGCCTAATAGTTTCGGCTGTAGCGTGTCTGTCAGTCAGTCAGTAACGCAAGGCTTTTATATATTAAGATTGTGTTGGTTACATACTTAAATCCTATATTTAAATGGTCATATATTATATGTCAATGTAAAACTAAAGGATGTCCGCAGCTTCGCTCGCAAATTATATTTTAATTAAACCATTTCTTTTCGATCCCGATGGAATTTCGACAAATCGCTTCATGGTGCACATCTTTAGTCCCCAAGAAACATACATGTCATCATGAGCTTTTCGCGCCCAATAGTTTTGACTGTGCGTAGGAACACCGCTATCCCTTTGGGTCCCTTGGGTTGCAGAGGTCAGACGGCAGTCGCTGTGTGAAAAGGCCGATATTCTGTCATATCTGGTTAGACTAGCTCATAGACATCATAGCAGTTTCCCAGTTGCAGCCAAGACTTATACGTATAAGTCTTGGCTGCAACTGGGAAACTGCTAGGACTATGATGGTGATGATGAGTTTTCACCGTGCGTTGTCAGCCAGTAACGTAAGAATTATATACTACACAGATGTTGTAAAGTTAAGTCGGAGAGCGATGAGCTTTTGATTGCATGTTTTAAAATATAGTGACGTTCTTTTTGTAATTATTATCCCCAAAAATATTGTGATTGATTTTATTGCCAAAATGGATTTGGCTGAATGTACGTTCCTTTTAAGTTTGATGTAGTACATACCGGCTACAAAATATGTGCGGAATATAATGTTTCCATCAAACGATTTCTGGGAAACGGGTGTAACAAACATATACTTCAAAGTGGCTCGAAAACTCAATCATTTTAATACAGACATATTAAAAGAAATTTGGATTTAAAAAGACAAGTTTTGCAAGTATTTAATAAAATATTACATTATACCAAAACGCGTAAGTTTCTTCGTACCTCAACGTAAAAATTTTTGTCTCATCCGAAGTAACGCTCCAAGAGTTTTGGGCATTGACCGCGTAATCGAAATGCTAATTCATCTTCAGTCAAAGCATCTTATTTTATGTACGCAACTTCAAGAAAGACAAAAAATAGTTAATTACAGAAATATTACCAACTTGATCACATATTACAAATAATAATTACAATTACACACAGCGAAGCACTTATGTAATTATATAATTAAAACGTTTGATACTTGAAGTATCCGTAATTAAGATACGACGGTAAATAAAAGCGAAATTTGTGTGTTCACGAGTCGTAAAATGATGTGTTTGCGCCCACAGATGAAGTTGTCAGTTGTCGGTTTAATCAGTTTAGCACGTGCGAACATACCGTCGTCATTTTCCGCCACATCTACGAGAATAATTTGATACACGAACGGTTTTCCAATACCTTGATGTACATGTTTCGCTTTAGAATTACCATTTTATCTTATGCAGCACAGAATATAATTGCCTCTCTGAAGTTGGCTTTTTGCGACGTGAGGTTTGCTTGGTGATACTGTAATGTGATTTGGTGGCATTTGGTAGGGGTAACTTTTAATGTGATTATAGCGTTCCTTCCCTTGAGCGTTTCAGTTTGCAAAGTGCTCGGTTTTAAATACTAACAATGTATCTTCCTATAACGGAACGAAATCTTATTCGTACTTTAAGATGAACGACTTTTCTACGCACTTTGCATACTGCATGCTCAAAAATAATGTTGCATGTGAAATGTGTGTAATCTTATGCAATGTTGTACATTTATCAGTCTGGTACGTGTTCCAATTCAGAATGTTACCAATTTTTAGGGGTATTGCAACGCTCGACAGATTCGATCCGCTTGGTACATTCAATCGATGATGCACTACAGAACACTCGTTGTGCTAAATACCAAAATATCATTCGCTCTAGATGTAATGAGAGATTGAAGTATCCGGTGAGACAGATTTCATGAATATTGGAGCAACATGACTACCGAAATGACACAAAATGACAACGTCACAGCTAAACAATCACATATTTTCCTCCTACAGTAGTACTTAGGTTTTTAGAATTCTTAAAAACACTGTTTAAGGTTAACAGAAGATGCGTGTGTATTTTGTATTTGTCGCTGGTAGAGCCGTGGTTCTAGCAATTTTTTTAAATCGCCTTTTATTATTATGAGAATCCTTGTCGTATAGGAGCGCGATAAATAGCTGAACCTAAAGCTTTTTTCTACAACAATTATGTAGAAAAAATATCATACTTATTATAATTATAGTAATTTTGCTACTCTAGAATTCCGCTGCATAAATGTTTTATTTTATTTCTCTTTCCTCCATGCATGCATTTACATTACATAAGCCCAACTTACTTCACATAAAGTTATTTTAACTCAACAGCCGCTGGATTCAAACGTCAAACTACCGTCTATTTTATCGTATCGCTATCAGTAAAATTACCCGTCAGCCAATATTTCAATCCCGAAAGGTCACAGTCTAATAATTGGTGCTTTGGCTTAATAGATCTGGCAGTTCTCACTGCAAATCGTTTATGAATATTTTCAAGCTTGGAAAAAGTTAAGCAACGTTTACACAGTTCACGACTTGGATGGGTGACCGCTAGTTGTGGAATTTATATCAGAGCACCATTGTGCTTCCAATGACACGTTAATCCGTTGAACAAGTACCCTTAGGTCATGTCGGAGTCTGGACGGTATATTATAAACCCCAACACTAGAGTCAATACCTACTCGACAACACAAAAGCTTGAAATCCGTTTCTGAATTAGCATAACTGCATAAGAAGCTTGAACATCGTAATTGTTTAAGCACAGCGTCATCGCATAGAACTGCACCTAGTGTTATTTGTTCGATCCCAACACCACGTTCGACACAAAAATATGGTGCATATATTGTTGTTTCAAGTCTGGGTGTTCATCCGATCTTTTTGACGATTTTAAACTCCTTTGCAATGCAATACAGGATTTATTCATAGAGCGGAAGCAGTCTTTAAAAAAAAAATAACCTATTTAAAAGTTCTTTTAGCTTTCATATATTTTTTTATCAAAGTATCAATCAGATCTTATTTATATCATTTTGTCGTTCAATTTATAGCCTTCTTGTGACTTGAGTACTGACATGTATGCAACAATGTATGGAACGAGTTACGCATGACTAGTTGAAGTATATGTCAAGTCCAGTACCGAATATGGGCCATTCGTATTCTCTCTTTACGTAGGTATATTCAATCGATTCGGCCGGCACATTTCAAGGACGATATCTATAAGAAGTTGTATCGTTAAGGAATAGTTATAGGTCTGGAATATTTGTCGAGCTATGAATGTTATTTATTTCTTAATATGCCATATAACATGTTCTTCTTCTTTTTTCAGTGCCTCTCCAACTAGTGGAGGTTGGCCGTTAACTCCGTGTACTTCTCCTTGTCTTTAGCGAGGCGGAACAGCTCGGCAGCGCTCGCGATCCCCGTCCACTCCCTGATGTTGCGGAGCCAGGATTTCTTTCTTCGCCCGTCATTATGAGTTGCAACAGTCCATATCTATCGTGCCGGAGCACATGGCCCAAGTATGCAACTTTTCTCTTTTTTGAAAGTCCGTAGGAGCTCTCGTTTTTTTCCATTACGCCGCAAGACTTCTTCACTCGTGACTCTCTGAGTCCAACTGATGGCAAGCATTCGTCTGTACGCCCACATTTCAAATGCTTTTATGCGTTTTCTGAGATCTTCCTTAATTGTCCAAGCCTCGCATCCGTACAAAAGTATTGGCCAGACGTAGCATTTTAAGAGACGCGTCCGCAAGTGGATCTTCAGATTACGGTATACTATAATATAACATGTTATTGCTTCTCAATCTAAATAGTATTGCTATTAAATTACGGCTATGTTATTCATATAAAATCTACAATAACACTAATGCTAACAGCGATAGCTATATTTTTTATATTGTTGTTCATAATAGTTCTTCAAAGCTCGTAAGTTCGAGAAGTAAAGAGATAGGGCTATGAAAGTAGGTATCTCTACTATTTTATGAATTTGAAAGTATGAGAAGGAAAACGACAGCCAATGCTTTAACTTTTATTTATAAAGGAATCAAGCTAATCAATAGAAAAAGGTGGACAAAACTGGTATTTAATGATGATCATGCGGATGGACATTGTAGGGCTTGAAACGCTTTACAGCACTCCGCTGCGTATCGCTTTAGGTATTAAAATAGACGAAGAGGTCAATTCCGTGCTGAAAGTTTGGTATCTCATCTCTCTATTACTTTGCATTATGATTTCTCCTGTTACACTTCAAAGAAAAGTAAAACTAACAAATATGGTAATTGTAAATATACAAATTGTTATTGTAAAATATTAAAAGTTCAGGTTCCATCATAAAAATGTGTTTATAACAGCCTTGGACTACAAAGAAGAACATAGACTACTTAATAAATACTTATTCCCTCAAATATAGATTACTTATTCTCTCCTATAGTTATTAACTAGAAGAAACCACCGGGACACATACTACCAATAAATTTAAGCCAACCACACCCTATTCTCGGGTATAATACCTTAAATGTCAAAAGCGAAAGGGCGCCCTTTATTATTATGTAATCTAATAGCTTTGGGCTATGTTACGAATATGTTTATATTACGGCTTAATAACCCTTAGCGATGATAAAAAGCAATTGTATCAGATACAACATATAAATGATTTTTTCACTAATGTTCACGTTAATACATAAGGGGTGAGTGAATGTCTGGAGGAGTTAAAAGTATTTTTCTTATTGTTACGTGATTGTTATTTTCCATTTACTCCTTTGGAAATATATATTTTATTATCAAAGGAAAAATTGGCAGATAATAAGTATACAAAACATACAAAAATATTGGCATCTCGTTCGTCTATATTAGACACATGTCAGGATGACTGATAGATTGCATGAAGATATATGGATTTGCACCTGCGTTCATGAAACTTTTGAAGAACGCTGCATGCATTTCATATCCCTACTAATATTATAAATTCGAAAGTGTGTCGGCTGAACCGATTTTGTTGAAATTTAATATAGATATATATATATATTGGACCATGGAGACGGACATAAGCTACCATTAGTTGCAAAAATTAAACTGGGAGGGATTGTAGGGAGAGTCAAAGTTTGTAGGGCACAAATCTAACAGTTGGAAGTAAGAACGTATGCGCTGTAAAATTTAGTGCTGCGCATGTGCTATCATATATCTGTCAGTACTGTCGCGGCTTACATATTGTCATATAAAAGTATCCGTACAAACAGGAGATTTGTGTAACGCTGAATATAACGCGCGCAAAACCTCGAGCAAAAGCTAGTAGGTCATATATATCATATATTAGGTCCATTGAAAAGTTAAATTTGGGGTTGCATTTATCAGAGGACGCAATTTTATTTTACAGATGTGTAGGGAGGGCTAATGTAAAGCTTGATCCAAATTTGTGGGGTCGTACCTCTTGTCCCTTGGCCGCCATCTTGGAAAGAATGCGCTTGCAGATGGTTTTTCTTGATTATCTGTTAAACTATTGGGCGCACAAAGTATATGTGAAAGAGTTTTTTGTTGCAAATTAAATTCTCTACAACTTTGGTTTTCCACTATAACTTTGTCTCCAGTCTTTGAGATGAGCCAGGCTTTGGCACATGGTCTAATTAAGCGTCAGTATACAATTTTTGATGAATAAATTTAGAGGAACGTCGCTTTTTTGCCGATAATTCATCATTTTCTTCTATGAATTTTGATATCTCTAATAATTTTCCTACGGGAGTCCCCAGAACATTTAGGCATTGCCGAACCTCATTGCAGTATCCCCCGGCTGGGCAGATTATGAACTTCAGATGCCCAGAGATAGAGTTTGTATATTTTTTCAACCTCAGTTTGTCGCAGAGTCTAAAGTTGAAAGACTGAAGACAAATTAAATGTTTTACGACGACGAAAAAAAGATAACACATGAAAAGAAAAGTTGTTTCAAAATTTCATTCGATTTTCGTTTGTAACTTTGCTATCTTTCATTTTTCGGCTAAATGCTACGGAATCAAAGTTGTAGAGAATTTAATTTGCAACAAAACATATTTTGAAATTTTTCTGTACGGCTAATAGTTTGCCAGATAAACTAGAAAACCCATTTGTACCACTCTTTTCAAGATGGCGGCCGCAGGACAAGGGCTACGACCTCACAAACTTGGATTTAACGTTATAATAACCCCTCTAGATATCGATAAAATAAAACTGCGTCCTCTGACAAATGCACGCTAAGCCCAAAAAAATTTAACATTTCAATGGACTAATATAGAAAAATCAATTCTGAGATGCCGTTGTAATATAATATCTATAGATGTTTTTCGACAGTATCAATACCCAAATGGTTATAAAAAAGTAAGTTTATATCAGTACAAACTACTGATAGAAACTAGCTTGGGTATTGATATACTCTTTTAGATCAGATTACACCTACGGTAGTAAGGGAAACTTGAGGGCATCCCATAGATAAATTCGGGTTCAACGATGTCAATAGATGTTGTGTAAGCTACCATGTAACATCAGATTTACCAGCAAACCAGTAGGTGAAACGATTAACAACTATTTTGATGTTGGTAAAAGTTACTCGTTAAGCTCTTTGCGCACATTAAGTATTGCTATGTTAAATTGATGCGTTAATTGTGCAGTAATATCGTTTTGTATATTTGAGTTCTACTACATATTGATCCTGATTTCAAGTAAATATTTCTTACCACCCACTTCTAATCTTGCACATGGTGACGACAAACACAAACACCACAAACCCACGCACCCACACACCCACACATGTGAGAGTGTATAACTTTTCCACATAACAACAAACTTGACCTTTGATTGATCACCGCAAAATAAAGATCAATTACGTATCCACAATTATATCGAAGGCTATTAAAATGGAGCTGAATAAAACAAACATTTAGTGGGATAATTGCAGGTAACAGGGCGCCTGCGTATGACCTGGTCACGAGAACTAGGTCAGCCCCTCCCTCGCCCCCCACAGCTTCTGTGCCCTGATTCAACGCTTCCGAATATGATAACTAATATGTGATTTTCTCATAAATATATATTTTATTGACGCAGAGAAGCGAGACACTAGATGAGTTTCCCACGCAAGTTGCGAAGATCAAGGGTTACTTAATGATACTTGTCACTGTGCACCATTTATCTTTACTCGTGTACTTTGTTGTACTTTTTTCGCTAGCACACAAGGCTTCAATATACGCCGCTACGTGCGAGGGGCTGGTGACCTTTAATATGGCTGATACAAGTTATACAGGCGGCTTCAAACTTGGGTCACGGTCTTCATTATGTGTGACCTAAATTCAAACAAAACATTACGTGGTAGTATCAGACTTTCGGAATAAGGAACAAATGTCGTAGTAATAAATTCTAAACGTATTATTATTACTCAAGCTTTTTGCCAGTCATTAACGTCGATTGAGCAAACTAGGTTACTAGATAGACAGGCTAATTATAGGTCTGTTAAGTGGTCCCTTGTTGATAATGTTAACATCTTCATATACAAGTAGATAAAGGTCGGCGCATAATACAGAAGCCATGTCCGCTAAATTAATATGTTTTACTAGTTTTGTTTATTTTATGCTTTAGGTTGTCTACTTTATCTCAGTCTAATACCCATTTGGCAACTTTTTGCTTTATTAAAATGGAAACCGTTCGGGTGCTGGCTACCGTAATTACCAGTTTTTGTTTGCTTATTTCTCAGATATCTATATAATTTATTCTTTGTTACTACTACTTTTTGTTACCATTTTTCATGACTGACAAATATCCGAAATTGTCGGTTTTGTATCTTTAAGACCTGTAGATTTGTCGTCGCTTTTGGCAAATCACTCGCGCGTGAATATACCTAACTTTGATATCACGATTTAAATCTGTTGAAATATCGCCAGTATCAACAGTTATATTGTTCAAACGAGTTGAATCGCCCATTTGTCCCGTGAGATTCAGTTTATCGGTCGTCACAGTAATTGAAGGGCCGTTAAAGCTGTCGCTGAACGTAGTCAATCAAGCGATAAGACGCCGCCGCCGCCGCGCCCGCCGCCCCGCTACAATCGAATTTATTGCACGCTCACAACACCGACTTAATTGTCGATTATTTGTTGGTGTATCTTGTTTTGCAATCTTGTATCCCAATTGTTACCAACGAAAGAAACAAAGTAACCGTTTAAACGGCAGGGAATAAAGACCCATAAACCTCGCCCTATAAATCACGTACTAAAAAAGTTACCGTTTAATTGCCACCTCAATACTCGAAGCGTAGTCGAAAATCTCATAAAAACATAAAAAGTCAGACTATAAATCATTGCGAATTTGTTGTAGTCAACAGTTTTATTTTCAAGTAGCGAATCTCGTTTTTGATTTATGTTGGAAGATGGATGGAATGGAGTGACGAATTGTTGTGACGCATTAAGTTACAACTCCAATCTAGTGTTCCCATGTCGAATCGTATAGAAAGTGAGCTAGTTAAAAGCCTTGAAGAGATCGCTAGTGCTAGATGGACGACCTACATTACAGTGAAATGCGATTATTGTCTAAACATGCAGGTATCAGTGATACGAATGCCACTGGTAATCTCCCGTGCAAGCCGGCTGCACCCGAAATAGAGCTCGTGCGTCTCCGGCGACGCTCGGGCTAGATCGTTTATCTTTTTCAATCCACTGTAATACAAACAAAAAGGTCAGAAGCCGACGACCTAGTTTCCGAGCGGCGAATACAAAGGTCACCCAGACATCGCTTCGGGAAGCGCTTGATAACGTTGGCAAGGCTGTGTGATGCATGCGAATGTTTGAGCTCGTGTTATGCAATAATATGATTCAATTCTAGTCGCTTTGAGCACGCAATCCGATATCGACAGTTCCGCAACAGATCTGGCTGAATGGTTCGTGAGCATTAGTTAAAGCCCAAATACTAGAATAGAGTTTATGAATGCGTGATGGATACAAACTGAATTTATGTTTCGTTTCATCCTAATGCGTTCAGACGTTAGCATACAGATATGAAATATATTTTCATATGATACATAATATGAAAAGCTCGGTAAAAAGCACATTAGCTAATAAATGATGTTAATATGTTTTGATGTCGGGACCACCTACTGAGTGCGATTTTGTTATCACTGTGCGAGGGCAACGACTGATATAATATAATGTTATGTGTTATCTTCTATATATATAAATACGTAAAGCAAAATTATGTGATCCCTTTTTACGAGAAATGTTTTACGAGAAACGCGAAAGGAGGATTAAGACACTTGACACACCTATTGCTAACATGTAGAAAATGTGCCGAATCCTAATATTTTTATTTGATATGCATTAGAAATATTATATGATTTTAATGAAAATAGTGTATGGTATTTTTTTATGATTATTATAAGTTTCCAACAAAGTGTAAAATAACAAAATTATATCTGTCTATTGGTATCCGTAGAAAAAACAAAATAGCAGTTGTCATACTTGTCATACAGTTTGAATTCAGAACGCGGCGCGGGATAATATTTTGCTTTCTTTGGCCCACTTGCGTAACGTTTGATTTAAGTCAGCCCTTAATTAAAATTTGTTGAACAGAATTAACAGCATAAAATCATTTAACTTAAAAGTATTTAGCGTCCTCACGCACAACGACAACAACGCTTAAATTTAGTTAAATATTTTATGAGGTCGGTAATGTAGTTTTGTTTCATGGCATGATGTCTTTTTGTTACGATTTTAACGATGTAATGCGTATGCTTTTGCATAAAACAAAACGCATTGTCATCGGCTAGCAACGAAATGACAATTGACAAATAATAACTTGAAACTTTTGAGCAATAACAATAACACAAGTACATTGTTATCAGTTATATAATTATAGATATCTATTGAATAAATATGAGTGAGAAAAATATAACAAGATCCCGAGCACCAAATTTTACCCAAGGGTCTAGATAAGTAATCTATAATTTCTTCTTCATCGTCAGAATACAAATCAGGCAAAACCAAATCCATATTTTTTATAAATACGTATAATAGTTATCTTGGGTTATATTTCTTTGAATGATCTCGTCGCTAATGACGAGTTGACAACGTCAGTGTGACAGTTCTTAAATGAAATTAGACACTAAACAGCCGATTTTAGGTTATTAATTTTGATAGTTCTTAAATCATATTACTCGACGAATTTTTCGTTGTGCAAGACGCTAGTGGTGTTTAATAATTTTTTTCTCGTTAAATACGTCGTAATTCAATTTAAGAATCGTTGTGCAAGTGGCAATCTTAGTGATTGTTTAAATTTAGTTGAAAATTTATTCATGCGCGTACTGAGCTATTTTCGAATTAGAATTAAATAATACATTTGCCATCTATCGGTTTAATGTATCAATGTGAGATCGCTGGTATTGGTAAGTTTTCAAACTTTTCAGTGTTTCTCATAATTTAAAACTTTGTTTTAAAGTACTTGCAAATGGTTATAGGGTTGTGGCATGTGTTTTTACTAGCCGCCTGCCTGACTGACGTCAACCTTCCTTGAGAATGTTATTGTTATAGAGGCGGAGGATTAGGCAGATATGGACAAAATATAGGATGTATTATTTACAGGAAATTAATGTAAAAGCAAAGATACTGTAACCGAAGCACAGACTGAAGGATTATTATTGGTGCATTGCAGCAAAGATGAGAATGTTACGATAAATATGTGGAGCGACGATAATGGACAGAATTAGAAGGAATAAGTACGAGTATGTGAGAGGTACTTTTGAAAGTGGTACCCATACACTAAAAGTGAAGGAAAATATCGGTAGGTTGCTAGGGACATGTTATGCGAAGAAATTATTTGTATGGAGGTAAATAAGTGAATATTTTTTTATTTCTTTATGAGGCAACTTTCGCACTAAGAATAAATTCCGTGTCACGGGGTCTTTAATATACAATCAACGGACACAGTACACCCTCGAACCAACAGTTCATGGATTACACAAGAGTTATCTCGTGTGGGTATCGAGACCACAATACTTGCACAGTGCTAGGCGACGAAGCGGCCGCGTACACCAACCATGCAGTCTTAAATTAATTCAAAAGAAGAGGGACGAAAAGCAAGAGGGTGGCCAAAGAAAATATGGATAGATAGAGTGAATAAAAGTAGAGGCACAAATAGGAAGATTAGGACAAGGACCCCCCCGTTGGATCTCCACCTTGTCGTGGTGGGGGGCTCAGTAACCGTGGTTATTAGGTCACCCAAGGTGAAGCTAAGCGAGATCCCAGAAGTGGACGCTCCGCGTGGGCTTGACGGAGGCCTGCGCAGGATGCGTCCAATGCATGGTGCGGGTACGAGGGACAGTTCTTCTGTCCCTCGCAGTCGGCCGCGATCGCGGGAGGAGAAGCTGTCGGTGTTGCGTTGCCGCGCGCCCTATCTCCCGCGACCAAAATGGGGGCGCACCATCGTTGCGTCGCGGTGGGGCCGCAGGGGAAGCGGAGATGCGGTGTTGCGTTGCCGTCCTCCCTATCCTCTGCGGCCGCTGGGTGTTTTGGCGGCGGAGCCCAACACCTTCATATCCGCCGCCAAGGGGGTTTTGTTCAGGTTCCGCCTGACCATCTGGCGGGCCAATACCCGTCGGGGGGTAGCGTTTTTAGTCAGTAAGAGTCTGACAGTACCCTTCGCCCTTCCCACCGGTGCGGAGGGACTCCATGAGGATTTTCCAACCCGATACCAAAAAAAAAAAGAAAAAGATGAGGACAAGGAAAACATTAATCGACTGTGTGAGGATATGGATGAAAGAGAAAGGAGTAAATAATTAGATACTTGACAGTACAACCTTAATAATAAATATTATTTTTTATAAATTATGGTCGAATTTCGACTACTAGTTGACCTCTAGTTATTATAATTCATTAAAGATCTCAAAATATGTATATCATGTAACATGTTTTTAGTCAAGTCTTTTCTTTGCACTGCGTCACCGAAAAATGTCTGGCAAAAACCAGAAGCTGTATTGCGCGTTCATAGACTTGGAAAAGGCTTATGATAGGGTGAATAAAAGGGACTTATGGTAGGTGTTATCCATGTATGGGGTGGACAGCTTTATAATAAGGGCTCTGAAATCCCTGTATAAGGGTTCTAGAGCCTGTGTCCGAATTAATGGTGCCTACACGGACTGGTTTGACATCTTCAAAGGTGTCAGAAAAGGGATCGATATGGGAGGCTGGCATCTTAAGTGCCAATTGTACGCCGATGATCAAGTCATTCTTGCATCATCGGCGAATGAGTTGCAAGAAATGATGGACTGCATGAAAGAGAGCTTTAAAGCTAAAAGTATGAAAATTAATGCAAGAAAGACGAAAGTGATGGTGTTTGAAAATATGAAAGTTTGACTGAGTGTAATATTGCGATTGAAGATGAAAAAGTAGACAAGTAAAAGAATTTGTATGTTTGGGTAGCGTGTTTACAAGAGACGGAAGATGTGAAGAAGATATTGAAAGGAGAGTGACTGCGGGCAATCGTGTAAATGGAGCACTGTATGCTTGTATGAACGGCCAGACTGTTCCAAAAGAGGCGCGATTAGCGGTTCATAATGGAATGGTTGTCCCTACGTTGATGTATGGAAGTGAGAGTTGGGTATGGCAGAAAAAGCATGAAAGTAGAATTAACGCAGTTAAGATGATTGATAGAATTCCGAATGTAATTATACGAAAGAACAGTGGTTTGAAAGAAGATGTCGTGACTAGGATTGAGAAAGGAATGCTGAAGTGCTTTGGATACGTGCAGCGAATGAGTGAAGAAAGAATGACGAATCAAATCTATAAGGCAAATGTGTATGGGCAAGTTGGTCGCGGCAGACCTCGTTGGACATTCCGCGTGAGATTTGTAAGGATTGAAGCAAGTGGCGTTCTGTTGTCTCTGCCTACTCCGACGGGAAATAGGCGTGAGTATATGTATGTATGCTAGATCGATTTATAAAGTGTTGCTTTTTGGTAAAGTATATTCTGATCGCGTGAAATGGCCATTGTTAATTCGGGGACACAGACATGATTGCGAATTACAGGAGAAGGCGGCGATATATTTCAACCACTAAGGAAAGGTATGAAAATAGTTTGATGACTTTACATTTTCAGGCCTTCAGAAATAGAGCAAACAGAAAATTTACATTATTATGATAGAGTCAAAATATTGTAAGACATTTTAAATTCTAACAATATTTTTGCGTCTACCTACATATATCTCAGAATTCTCTCGAAATCATCAATATACAATATTGAATCATCGGCTGTGATTATAATTTAAAATACGAATAAGTTTATTCAAAATTCAAAAAACATTTTCTTACCTGCCAGTGTCGCTATAAATAACCAAAGGCATAAAAATTAAGGTCACTCCCGACATACTGCAGCAATGTTTTTACAGTTCTCCTTTTTAAATGATAACCTCGATTCTCAACGCCGAATGCATTTTGATTGAAGTGACGTTCACTTAATAAGTAACGAGTATTGTCTCTTGCGAGACGTTATTATAAAATTATTTCTGTGTTGGATATAGCCGGGCAAGAATAAAATTCACGAAAATGAATAACAGTTACAGGAAAAATAAAAGCCTGATCTGATATCAGGCTTTTTTCCTTTAACAGAAGACTATTTATTCTAGAACTGATTTACAATCAGGTATTTAGTTGTGCTGTGTTTTGATGTTGCCATTTGGACAATGGATTCTCAAGCGGACCGGATTTTCAAAGTACCTAGTGCAATATTTCTTTATTGATTAAAAAAATTGCATTTCATTTTATAGGTGGTAACTTATAAAATTTGGATGGAACGCGATGTCTGCCTTGTTATTTGTTTTGATATAAAACTATAGCTACGAGTAGCAACATTTTAATATGTAAATTTATTCAGTTATTGCAAAGGCTTAAAGTTCTATAACTTTTACATAAAACCTATATACCTACTTCTTACAACCTTGATCTTCGAAGTTACGGGCTGGATCGAATTTAATATTATGTAATGCTAAAATACCTCAAAGATAAGATTCAACAACAAACTACAAAGAGTTATTTGATATTGCACAAGTAAACTTCATAATTTTGTTTTCTTTTTAAAGAAAATATTAAAAGTGACTGGTTTTCCCGCGGTAAAGGAAGAATATGCCTGACAGTTTTGTCTCGCTACAGAGGCTGTTAGAGAAGATTTAATTTTACTTTTCCAACCGCCATGTTGTATGCTATGGGCTTTATTTTCGAACAAAAATGTACTGCTGGTTCTAGGAAAAATCTGTTGGCCTACGGAGCGACAAATTCTATTGATATAATAATTTAAGCTTTAAAGATTCGAAACACGAGTCTTGCGTTCTTATTAAATTATTTATTGGTTATTTTCTATTCAGCGATGCTTACGCCATGTAATTGCGTTTGAATAAAATGGAAACAACGTAAAACTATTCTTAATGCAGGAGAAAGGTCGTGCGCCATGACTAGAATAAATTAGTACTAGATTAGGATAAAGAACGTTCAAAGGTTAAAAAAGGAAGCTGAAAGGTTATATCCTCGTTACATAGAAAATTCAATGTTACGAGAATATTCAGCCTTATGTGACATGATTTGAACCAAAACTTGGCTGAGTATTCTACTCAGTCAAGTTTTGGTTTTAAATCTAATAATCTAATAAAAAGGATAATGTTTTTTACGTCTTGAATATCCATATCATCCGTGATGCACTGAAATGCAACAACTCCTAAGTTCTTGAAAGCATGTTAATATAAATCCTCGGAACTTTTGTCCCTTTACAAACTAACTACAATAATTTATATTCATATTAATGTGAGAACGAGTAGTGAAGTTCTTTGTGCAGTCACCTTGGAGTGAAGACCTTCATTTGCTAATGTCAGACATGTACTGGGAACTTCTTATCTCGAGATGGGATAGAACCTTCTAATTTGAGTTGGATTAAGTTTACTCTAAAACTTTATATATTATATTCTATTTCTTATGTACGTAATAGAATAACTAATTATACATTCTCATCATCATCATCATCTCAGCCAAAATACTCACTGCTGGACATTCTCTATTATTTCAACCCAAGCTCTCCACAGAAACGGATCTTTAGGATTGAGCTTCCCGCGATCCCAACAAGATCGTTAGTCCACCTTACTTGTAAATAATAGAAATATTCAGCAAATTAAAATATAATATTTATAGTCAAGTTGTAGTTGTAGGTGTAGTACCGCGTTGTTAACGAAGTATGTTAACAAAATACGAGATGTTACTGTCGTCTTTCGAAAAATGTCAAAACCCGTGCAAGAATGACTGAAAGATATGCCGTAAAGCACTGTAAAGTGAAGGCAATCGATCCTTTTACTTTTATAAACTTGAAACTTTGTACTTTGTGGATGGTTGAATGTTTGTAGCTCTTTCACGCATAATTTAATAAATGGACTTTGATTGAAATATTCTTTGATATATTATAATTATGGTCTTACATAGTGAAAGTAGGCTCTTATTTACAAAATAAGGTTATTATTTAGTTATAAGGCATTTTGGCCATTCTCTATTGATGATTCTGCGACCGTCTTATGGGATCTTTTTTTGAAGTAGGCAAATTTACAGGTCTACGCGTCCGCTAGTTAGTAATAGAAACCCAAGAAGAATTGCAGAATATTTATTAAATTCAATAGACTTTTATATCTTCAAAAATGTAACAGTGCCTTCATAGCCGAAACAAATTACAACAATAAAAATATTATAAAAATATCAGCAAATCTAGATTATCACTAGGCGTCAACGCGATCATGAACGCTCTTGCTCTGCTGTAAACTTAAATTGTTTGTTCAAGCTGACCTCGACATCATTCTCTTCCCACTTTTATGTCCGATCGGCGTCGTAAGGTCACCAAGACCTTGCTTCTTTTATCTCTTTGCCGAAACATTCGTACATTTGACCCATCCCAGCATCATACCTACGCGAATTTATAATAATAAAATCCGACGTTTTTGGACACCAATTAATTTTCTATAGTTGTTTTGCATTAATAATGTGTTGAATAGACTTTGAAAAAGATGCAAATGTTCAATAATTTGTCTGATATGTTTTAATATATTGGTTAAATAAATAAAAAACGACGCCCAAAGGCTTGACTTCGACATTAATCAATAATTAATGTTTTAAGACGTAACTGGAAGGTCAGAGTGTTTAACATTTAAAATCATTCTGAACAGTCTTTATGAGTTTTAAATTCTTCGTGCGCTATAATTTTAATCTATGTCTGACATCTTTCTTCCTTATTACTAATACCCTACTTGCGAATGAATAGTAGTATGGTTCGATGAAAAGTTTTATAAAAACGTTAGAAAGAGAGTTTTTTTAAACCCGTCCACTATTTTAGTAATTAACAGTATCGTTTATGTGAACAGTGGCATACGACAAGTTGGTTCGCGGTTACTAAAATTAAACCCACCATTACTATGGACACCTACAAGTACAACACCAAAGGAGTCATAAGGGCGGTAACGGCCTGGATGAGAAAAGGAATAATTAGTAGAAGGAACGGGACAAGGGTGAAGGAAAAGGGGATGGGAACTTTACCCTTACGGCGAATGCTTTTCTAAAATAGGTTTTTCGCTAAATCCTTCTTGACAATACTCTCGTTTACCGAGCTAGTTTCTTGGTAATAAGATCAAAACAAGTGTCGGTTTGATAGTCAGTATAAACATGATTCGTCTTTCACTGTTATCGCACTGAACAGCAACAACAATCTATGTCCGTAAATTAGCGCTTCTTTTTGTTTTATTCACTATCTAGGCATGATTTACGTCTAGTCTTACCAGTTACTTAATAAGTTCGGCTTAAGTTAGTATTTGTCAGATTGAAACATTATTGAAGAATGCCGGATTGAATGGCGAAGATCTTAAATACAATCGTGATTAATCGTGAACACGCTAGGATAATGATGATGATGACGAAAAATTTCACATTCGAATGTCAAAGAAACGTACATTGCCGTCGGCAAATAACAAAGGCTTGTATGCCTTCAATTTGTTTATTAACATAATTATGTGATCAAGACTCGCCAAATAAACTTGCATGATTGTAAGATGTATACAAAATTACAAATAATGAAAGTTCAAAACTGTTAGGGTGGTTTCAGATTAGCGTTTTATACGCGCGTATAAGCTCATTTTTGGAAGCGCATGTAGGCGCGTATAGGCGTGCCTTTTGACACACGAACAACTCGGACGAGCGTTGACGCGCTTCTAAGCTCGTATAAGCGCGAGCCGTCAGAATGTTGACACTGACACGATGTCACTACCATTTCGAGCGAACACGCCGAAAATATGCCCGTTTACGCGAGTCCTGTTTTTGAAGCGCGTAATGTAGCGCGCGTGTAAGCGCGTATGCGGAAACGACCGTATACGCGCAGAAAAATAGGCTAATCTGAAACCGCCCCTAGTATATCACGCCAAATATATTACATCAAAGTAGTTTATAATCTATTCTCAGCGGCATTATTACGTCATTATTCACCTGCTATTCTCCAACCATATTAGCATTCTACTGAAATGTTAGTAGGCTACGTGAATATGTGTCATGGTACGATTTCAGTCATCTGCCTGACTTAACGAGCCTTTGTGCAGCCGTCATCTCACTTCGGAACGTCTCTTGTTCGCTTACTATTGTTCTCAACACCGCCATGACACTGATTGAGTTCACCTGACAGTTCGTGTATTTAAATTGTGCAGATACCCTCATACCTAATTCGGGGATGTTTGTTTTTATCATCATCATCATATCAGCCAAACGACGTCCACTGCTGGACATAGGCCTCCCCCAAGGTTCTCCACACAGACCGGACTTGAGCCGCCCGCATCCAACCGCTTCCCGCGATCTTGACGAGATCGTCGGTCCACCTTGCGGGGGGCCTACCTCTGCTGCGTCGTCCGGTACGTGGCCGCCACTCCAGAACCTTGTTTTTATATTGACACTTTATTGTTGACTAGATGGGCCTGCGGTTGCACCGGCGTTATTTAGCGCTTACTGCTCCACACCCGAGGCTCGTAGGGTGATATTATGTAGCCTTCTTCGATAAATGGGCTTTCAGACATAAAAAGAATTAGATATCCAAATCGCACCAGTAGTATTTGAGATTATCACGTTCAACCAAACAAACAATCAAACAAACACTTCAGCTTTATCGTATAAAGTAAAGGTTTATAATGCCTTTTTTGCCGTCATAATTAATTTGTATGAATACTTGATTCTTATGAGTAAAACTTATTGTGCTTGCGGCGCCAGACGTGCTGAATTGACCAAAAATAATAAAACAAGTATGATATGGATACAAGGAGTGCCAGACGTCCTTTAGATACTGACTTAGTTATTTAAAAAAATCAATATAATAACATCATCATAAGGAATAAAAAGTTATAATTATTGATTACCCTATTTGATAACAAAATGATAATTCTAACGTTCTTTACAAAATATATTTAAATGATTTAAATTATTTTTATCATTTGCAGTAATGAAGTTATTATGAATCGAGGTCATAAATAACTTTAATACTTATGAGGCCTAAATAATTGAAATGAATGCAGTTAAACAATTTTAAGATAATAGATTTGAATTTTAATCAAATTCTTTCAGGATTATGGATTCAGGAAACGAGTGCCCAGGGGCAGACCAGTAGCATTCCTTAATTTGGCTAATCACAACACTTATTGTAGGATCTGCAATGCATGAGTCTATTGCATTTTAAGAACCCACAGTCATATTTATTTAGACACAACAAAAATTATGACGATAGTTCGTAAAATTTAGGTATGGGAACAGACTATTATTTTTTTGTGCTTTTTATTGCTTGTCACTTATTTGATTAGATAAACGAAAAGATAAATTAGGGATTGATGTCGAACTGATATTATTTGCATAAACAGATAAATCATAATTGTTTTATTTTTGTTAAGTTTCTCTTTATTTTATTGGTTAGGTTATAATATAAAGTAAAATAATATTTGTTGTGTTGAAAAGTTCTTTCGAATTCGGCTTAAGTACTTATTTTTACCCGACTACGGCGAAGCCAAAAGGAAGGGTAATGTTTTTAGCAGTCTATGTATGTATGTTTGTATGTTCCACCGTAGCGCCTAAACTACTGAACCGATTTTTATAAATGGGTGTATAATGGTGTAAATAGATTCGTAATAATAGCCCGGGTGACATAGGCTATATAAATTTTATCTAAATTTGCTATAACGGAATTAATACTTCAGATTCCAACCTCAATAAATTAACTAAGACAAGCATTACGTGTTTGGTATCAAATGAAAGGTATTGGTGAGTACATTACAAATATGTGCATATTCAAAACTATTTTAGTCAAAATATAAGTTTAAAACGCAGTTTAACTTAAAATTCGCGCGGTTCAGACGCTTTGCGTTAGGTACCTATTTTTTTTCTTTCTTTCTTCGTTTACATATGACAATGTAAACATTGCGCGGTTAGTTTACATGCCTCATCGGGATACGAAAAAGGATTAAATAAAAAAAATAAGTTTAAAAACTATAACCCGACTACGCTAAAAAGGGGCTCTGAAAAGGACGAAACAAGAAAATAGCTCATTCTGATATAAAGCTAGAGCCGCGGTCGCACCTATTGTATACTATTAGCACAGATTACATGAATTATTTACAATTCTGTGACTATTAGATACCTGACGTTTGTTTAATGCAGGTTATGTATTCCTGGCACCCACATTAGGTATGTATACAATAGATGCGACCAAGAAATCCAGAAAAGTATAAGTACAGAAATGATCAAGCTAGAACCGTAGACGCATCACCAAGGGAATTAAAGGCAAGCTGCCTTTAGTTCCCAATAGTCAAGATTTTTTCATTTTTGTGTGACTTGGATTTTTGTTAAACTTATATTCGTGCCAAAATAAGACGTGCTCTTATATTCGTTGCAAAACTTAACAAAACCATAATAACAACCACAAGTCTGTGCTATCAATTATCACCTACACGGACAGTTCTATAAATTACAAAGTAAACAACTCCTGCTTCTGTAAAAGATGAATATTAAAGCTTGGATAAATTCCAATGCAAATTAATTTATTGTCATGAATTCCATTAGTCTTCATTCGTGAAAGTAATTAATTCATTGAAAAAGTGTACGATACAGCTCGCGTTGTTGGTGTTACGTAAATGTATTCATGTAAGTAGGTCACGTTAAGTTGGGCAATATGAGGGAATGATTCGACGTTAGTGTGGGTGCGATGACGTAGAGACCATGAGTGGACACCTCATGAACTATGTTTTCGCCCAGTATCAAAGAATATCGTCACGAATATCTCTATATTAGAGGATGCATTTCTTTTAAGTCAAAGTCAAAATCCTTTATTCATTTGGGTCACAATGTGATGCTTATGAACGTCAAAATAATAAATTTACTTATAAAATAATTACTTAATGACTCTACATTTACATTTACTGCCACGTTCGCAAAGCAAGGGCGTAGAACCATGAGAAAGAACAGGCAATAAAACTCACGGTCACTCTTTTTCATCGCCAGGTTTTGCATAATACACATAATTTACATTTTGTAAGGTGCTGCAACTGTTACACCTTCAATATCACTTGTATATATTTACTGTACATAATACTCAAGCATAATACTTAATTTTCATTTTGATGTTCATTTACTTAGCCTCCTCAGAACATGAACATGGTGAAACAGGAGCATCCACTTACATTATATATACCTAATAATGTGTAATCTATTTTTACTCTAAAGTAGTCTACACTTGACACGAAAATTGTTCATGTCAAAATAAATAAAACATTAGGTACAAGGTCACGGTCAGAAAAACTTTTGGGTATAATGAGAATGAAAAATATTTTATACCTCAGTGATTTGAAATATCCTGAAATCTGACTTCTCAATCGAGGTTCTAAGAACGCTCTCTTTTCAAAATGGTGTTGCAAAAACTGGCATTATTATTTTCTTCACTAATTGATTATTAGATAGGTTTAAGGCGTATGTGACGTGTATGTAGTGTTATTAAAGAACGACCAATGCGTCTACTATGGCCAACGTGAAGTAAAAAGGAATGATTAAGCATTATAATTCATCACCAAAACGCGCTGTAGTAAATTATTTACTGTTCACCTCGGAATCATGACATTTCGGCTGGTTCAATGACTTTTCATTGTACTAATATAATTGATTTCAGTAACTTACAATAAGATTACTTAAAAATGATGACTATTGTATTGCCGCATCAATTTATTTACGCTGTACAAATTTTGAATGAGAATACGTAAATTACTAAAAAACATTACTATCAACGATATTTAGCATCAAATCATAAAATAAATGAACTCTTCGTTAGTAAGAAGACTACTTTCTAAATAATATACAGTCACTTTATATTTAGATTTCATGACATTTGTCCAGTAAAAGGTTTGCATGTCATGTAAGTAAGTAAATATTTATTTTCAATAAACAAATGACAAATTGCATTTTTGTTGGTCCAAACTAGGCTATGCCTGTATCTTAAGCACCATTTAACACAAAAAACTGTTACAAAATTATATCCAATCATATGATAAACAATAGAAACAAAATCCAGCTGTTACACACACACATAGACGTAAGTTAGGCCGGCACTGGCAGTATTGGGTAAAACGAAAGAAAAGTACAGAGAAAGGTCTAGCTGTTTCAAAAAGAAATAATTACTGAAATATGTATAGTCCGCAGATATATCCGTGCGTTTTGAAAATACACTTCTAAGCAGCTTACATATTTACGAATACCTATAAACCATGCACCAGGACAATCAGAACTAATGTATTTCTATTATCGCGAATTCCAGACCCAAGTTTAAAAACAGCAGGGGAATAAAGCTAAATGAATTTTCGTGTAGCAGCTAGACCCTTAGCTCAGTCAATATGCAAATAATCTTTTTTCCTTTGAGTGAATCTACAAAATCGTGCCTTGCCCGCCTAGATAATGAATATAGATAAAATGGATACGTGAGTCGTTCGCTAATTAATCACACCTGGCTCAGACGCCCACCATTTCCTTAATTAAAATACTAGTTGATGTTTACAAAGTACAAATTTACTAATTTGTTGATGCGACATTAAAATCGTATTACATTGTTTGGGCTTTCGCAGCCAATTATTTTATAATTTTCATTGAAATGATGCGATGATGAATATAATTTTGCTGTTAACTTTTCTGTAGGATAAATGTGCCTGTATTTTGTGTTTTATGTCGTAATTAGTAAGCAGAGGATAAGAAGATTTTATAAACTTATTAATAGGCTTCTTGGCATTGCATACCTACTTCAAAAATAAACTTACTCTTTAAGTAAACAGACAATATTATCTATTGACACAAAAGGTAAATATTATTTTCTGTTTTTCGCACACGAAGGAGTGTGAGATTTCAGGGGCGTTGCCATCCGATTGCCTAGGAGGGGGGGAGAGGCAAAGTCGCCAGCCGATGGCCTAGAGGCAAGTTGATATGGAAAATGAGAAAAATACTGAGAAAAGTATGAATTGTAGGGTATTTTGAGTCTTTGGGCAGAGAGCAGCTGCCCCCCTCTGCCCCCCCTTGTGAGATTTCATAGTGTTAAATTTGGCATGGTAGTGATTGCGCAAACTTATGTGGCTTTTAGTTGTATTTGAACCACTTTAGTATCCATTGTTGCTATAAATATGGCAATTTGTGCTCAATGTATAAAGAATTGCAAACGATACAAATAAAAAAAAGCAAATAATTAATTAAATATCTTTGTATCGTGCAGCAAGTATTTGATTCTTTTGAATGGCATGTTTCAATATCAAAATATGACGCATACGATGCCCAGACGTGATTGGAAGCCAATATTTTATCAATCAATGTAAACTTATAAGAAAGGCTTTATACTCAAAATATAATAAACAACATTGACGCTCTTAATTGCATGTCACGATTGATGAATAGTAATTGAATTCTTAATTAACTACCCTGGCGTTGAGTTTTGATATATTTTAATTAATATTTGTAATAATGGATTTTAGTTTGATGTTTTTCCTGAGTGTGCTGAACTTATAAACTTTGCAACGGTAATGCAATTATTCAGATATGAGACCTGCAATATGGAAGTCGTGAGTTCAAATCCCACCCATTAAACTACTGACATCCTATCTCTAGCAAGAAGTGGTACTCTTAGAGTTCTGAGACCCTTACCAATTTACAGCCAGAAATACCAGTAATATTTAACCCAAGTTGCGGCAAATGTTACGAAAAATCTTAAATATTGGTAAAAGTAATAAAGTAGTAGTATATGCTTACCGGTCAGTCACCGGGGTGAACCCGGTGGCTCGCTTGGCTGCCGTTAGGTTCTCCACTTTTCACACTTGCACTTACCGTCGGGTTAAAAAAGATAAAACTTACACTTTATAAATTGACTTGCGGCGGTATATGACTACAACATTACAATAAATACGTTTCGATTCACCCGAATATCTTGGCGTTGATTATTTAGACCTGAAACAAAAAGACAAATAATGTTAAAACGTATAAAATAAGCGCGCCAGTCACGTTTCAATAAAAAACCAATAAATATACAATTTCAAAGAGACCACATAATAAAATGGATACGTTCAATGTCATACGTGGTGCTCTGCGGTGCCTTTTAATCAAGGCGAACGCATATTGTGTCTATTTTGAACTCGCTTCACGAAATATATTGAAAGTGATGACGGTCCAGAAACAATGGGTTCGACCGCGAATTCATATCAACTCTGTCGACAATGGCGCATAAGTCTTTCACAGTCGAAACGGTCAACAGATTCAAACTAATAATTCGTACCCTTGCCCTTGAGTACGAAATGCACGGTCATTATGAACTGAACTCGGGTATCGAATGCAATCTCCAGATGTCGTACGACACACGTATTTACACTTTAACTTTATATACATTGAGTTGAATTTCATTTGCTGCAATTCTGTGGACCTGCAGTTGGCTGTCAAGTGGATACACCGATGCAATGAGTTAGCTAGACTGTCTGAATGTCAAACCAATGATCGGCAGCGTCTGCTGCAACAACGCAATAAAAAAATAATTTATTCGCGTCTGAGTAAATAACATAATGGCACAAGTACAAATTGGGCTGAACTCACGTAAACCTTGTTTGAGTTATAATAACGACTTGGTTTCAAATCGACTCAAAATTATGCTTCAACTGTAAAACTAATAATAGAATCGGCAAATCGGAATAGCAAGCACAACGAAATCTTAAGAAAGAAAACGGATAAACTTGCTTTAGAGGCACTAAATTATGAGGCTCTATATATAATAGCAGGTGTTACAAACGACGGCAATAATGTAATTTATGATATAAATAAATTATATAATTTACTAGCGTACCCGATATTACATCTCAACAAACAAATTACAGGCTATGCTCATTCTAAATTGGAGCGTCGAATTTTATGGTGCTAAATGTTTTATTGATCTCATTTGCATTGATATATCGTAAGCAATAAACATATGGAGACGTACAAGTAGGTACAAAAAGTTCTGAAAACATGTTGACAGCACTCGTATGAGAAACGAAGGGAACAAAATCTACCATCAATCACAAAAAGTGGAAACTTTCTTAAGAAAATTATCGATGATTTTTCCTGTCTTCCACGGCGAAGTTTTATGGGGAGGATGTTTGTTTGGTATCGCAGTATCTCCTTATAATAATGTATATTGAAATTGAAATATAAAAGAACATGAAAAATAGGATACTGGGCGATATATCATATCGTGTCGTCAAGCGTAACAACAGCAGCAGTGGAAAAATATGCTTCAATGCAGACAGATTAGTAGATGGTTAATTATGATTTGGATACTTTTTCATCTTCTGAGTATTTAAGTTCTATTGTTTAAGAACTGGTGTGTTTATATAATTATGTATTATCTTTATTTACTTATTAGTTTTTAATATATTACATTATAATTTATAATTCTATCTATCTATGGAGGTTTATGAATTCAGTGTACATATACCTATATCATCTGTGCCATATCTTCAGCATAATTATCATAATTTGACTAATGATCCTTAGAAGTGGCTTATTGAAAAACTGGTTGCGGGCACTAAATTCATTAACGTCACAACGTTACACTAAATAAAATATGACGCCAACTGTGGAAGTCATACAGTTATGTTTTGCACCAAAAACATTTTAAAATGTTCCGTGCTGGGCATCAAAATATGAAATTACCTTTTTTTTTTTTTTTTTTTTTTGTTAAATTTTCATAATTAGGTACATTGCAGATGATTAATTATAACTATATACATTACTATCTTAAATAATCATACTGTCTAAGAATATATATGTACATAAAACTAAAAATAAAAAGTAAAAATAGATACATATGTACAGGTGTGTTTAGGCGTCGTAAAATGCCTCCGCATCAATATCATCGGGTAACGTGCCCAGAAGGCTGGCAGCATTGCCACGCCATTGAAATTATCTACTTATTATAAACACACACACCTATTTATAAATTGCTGGCAATAGCTTTGCTTGAACTAATACCATTTTGTTTGTTGTCGGGTTTAGTAATTAAACTTTATCTCGTTACATATACGCAGAGATTATATTTCTGTTTATGCTGAATTTATTATATCCCAGCCATTATTAAGTGTTTCCATTATGAATCTATAATTGAATCCTTCAATTTAATTATACGTTAGCGAAGCCTGAAAGAAAATATAAAATGTGTACCGCCTCTCGATCACGCATTGCGGGAATATGAGATAATACTTAGATTAATATTAGAGATAATTTGGTTATACTCTGCATACAGAGCTGCATTTGTAGGACAATGTATCGAGAGGCTCTATTATGAATCAGCGATAGTTGTGTTGTGTATCGAAAATGTTTTTTGTATGCCAATGAAGTGTCAGTGTGTGCGTCGTATGTTCTGAAGGTCGTCCATTGGGACGTAGATCTAGCGAGGCATTGAACTATGAAATATAACCGGAAGATGGGGGCCGATGACTGATGAACGTTAATAGGCGAATAGCAGGGCTGTTACTGTCTGCCACAAATTATTAGCGTGCTTTACGACCGGTAGGCACTTGAATATTCATATTGTTAACGTAGTGGACCTTCCCATTTCTTGTTGCGTTCTGTTGATATAAATCAAATGTTTATTGATTGTTATCTAGTCACTTTCAGTATATGCAGTGTTTAGCATAAGTGCGTAACCAAGCCCTTCATGCTTTTTCTTCATAAAATTTAAGTTAATGCATTTAGCAACAGGCAAGTAGCAACCCTATCTATCAGTAATTGTTTGTGCTATAGCTAAAAGGAATTTGAATAAGTAAGTCATAATGTCAACGTTCCACGTAATGTGTATCGAATTTATAATAAAATTCGTTTCAATCGACTTCTAACATTCGAATATCGACTTAATAGACGCTATTACCGCGAATTCATTGCTAAACGTTCGCAAAACCAAAACAATAACATACGACGTTTTTAAATCGCGAATAGTTTATGGCCTATAAACCCGATTTTGAAATAGCTTCGTGATTTTTGCAAGTTAGAGAAATAAAGGTGGATTCGAGGCCAATCGAGAATCAAATTGAGACGTAACTCTTATTTCTGACCGGATCGTACAAAAACCTGACCACTTGAACACTTCAGGTGCGTCGACCTAAGGTGTCTTGTATTTTTATTTAGTTTAAACTTTTGCACAATGTAGAAATTGAATTTCATCTACCTGGAGTTCGTTTAGCGGAAATATGTTGAGTATAATAAATTTACAATGCGAAGTGCGAGGATTCCTCGCAGAAAGTGTCAAAGGCGCGTTCTTCCACAAAGAAATATAGAATGTAAATTGTCGTCAGTTCTA
Source organism: Euclidia mi (assembly GCA_944739405.2). Classification (NCBI taxonomy): domain Eukaryota; kingdom Metazoa; phylum Arthropoda; class Insecta; order Lepidoptera; family Erebidae; genus Euclidia; species Euclidia mi. The sequence goes on from OX123198.2 coordinate 41,048,701, forward strand.
GGAGCCAGTTCGTAGGAAAATGACCCGTGGAAAAAACACCACTGTCTGCTTCAAATGTATGTGTATGTGCAGGATTACACGTGCGAGCCTCTTTGTCGGTAAGTTGGATAATTGGCTAGCAGAACCGGCTTCTATTCGCTTAATCATTTGATAGGTCCTTGCATTCGTAAATGGACTTTAATTTACCGATAGATTTTGTATAAAATAGCTGCGCTTTTTCTAAAATAAAAGGAAGCGTGTTTTTATTACGTAAAATGCTGTATTCTGTGTTACTTTCTACTTCATTTGAAAGAACAGTTATGGATCTAGTAATAATTATGCATACGCTTCAAACGGTTCTAAGTAAATCTTTAAGCGCATGATACAGGTTGCACGCGCGCATGTTGCATTAGGTCAGTACCCAGTACGTTTTCGGCGCGATTCACTCGTCGCTGTCTATACCTGCAGTCTCGTGTAATTATATTTTGAACAGGACGAATATAAGTCAAATCTACAATTACAAAGCAGAATCACGTTTCGGTTGTTGCTTCGCAGCCTTAGTTGACGCAAACCTACATTGTTTTAAGTATCAATACACCCAAAACATAACCTTGACGGTAAGTTAGAGGACGTTTTAAATGATTTTTTTTCTGGCTTTGAAACTTTTTGCGTTGAACACATATATATTGTCTGACAATGGTGCTGAGTTTGAAAGGAATACATTAGTTGAGCGGTCGATGGCTCGGGTCGGGCCTTCTTCGTGTTTAGGTATAAATCGGATACGCGCGGCTACGCGTAATGCTTCAATACTAATGGGGTTCTCGAGACAAAACCTTTGCGGCCATGTTCATATCCGAGCGGTCACTAAATTACATTTAGATTCCGGTTCATTGGTGGAATCTAATTTACGGACGGCCGCTGTAATTGTGTGCGAGATTAATGGAAAATGCCTACGTTCTTAAATCAAATAACAATGGTATACAAGCAAGTAATTAGCAATAACTTTGAATAGGCACGGTAATACACATGTATAACATCTTTTAGATTATTGCCTCTTGGAATAAGAGCATTCTCATGTATATACCTTTGAGCTAGTTTCTAAAACTTGTTATTTATTTGTAATTGCTAGACTACTAAAGTAAGATTTATTTGTGCTAAATGAACTGTAAAACTTGAAAGAAAATAGTACTTACAGCCCTAGTTTAAACATACATACATACATACATAGACTCACGCCTGTTTCCCGGAGGGGTAGGCAGAGACTACGGAGCGCCATTTGCAACGATCTTGACATATCTCTCTTGCTTCATTCACTCCCATCAGATTCCTTCCACACTTGCCTTATATATCTGCTTGGTCAGTCTTTCGTCATCCATCCTCTCCACGTGTCCAAACCATCTTAGCATACCTTTCTCGATGCTTGTCACTACATCTTCTTTTACCCCACAACACTCTCTTATCACACAATTCTTTACTCTGTCAGTCAAAGAAACACCACACATACTTCGCAGTGCTCTCATTTCTACAGCATTTATTCTACTTTCATGACTCTTCTGCCATACCCAACTATCACTACCATACATAAGAGTAGGTACTAACACCCCTCTATGGACAGCCAAACGTGCCTTTTTGGACACGTTTTGGCTATTCATAAACGCCTTCAGAGCTCCATTCACTCTATTACCTGCATTAACTCTTCTTTCAATATCTTCTACATTCTTACCGTCTCTTGTAAACAGCGTACCTAAATATACAAACTCATTCACTTGCTCCACTCGCTGTCCATCGATCATAACATTACAAGCCGTAACACATTCCTCCTTTTCAAAAACCATAACTTTCGTTTTACTTACATTTACTTTCATTCCCTTCCTCTCTAACGCACCATGCATGATTGTTACCATCTCCTGCAACTCCTCCGCTGAAGACGCAAGTATAACCTGATCATCAGCATAAAGGAAGCATTTGACAAGTAACTCATTCATCCTTAATCCACAGTCACTATTTTTCAAATCTTGCAAACAACTGTCCATGAAGAGGTTGAACAGCCTCGGCGACGCTACACATCCCTGTCTAACACCTGTTTCGATGGTAAACCAATCCGTGTACGACCCATTTATCCTCAGACAAGCTCTAGAATCTTCATAAAGGGATTTCAGAGCTCGTATGAGGCTGCTGTTCACCCCATACATCGACAGTACCGACCACATTTCATTCCTCACCACTTTATCGTAAGCCTTTTCCAAATCCACGAATGCGCAATAGACCTTTTGACCTTTGGCCAAGAATCTTTCGGCTACGCACCGCAAGGAAAAGACTTGATCCGTGCACCCCATACCCTTTCGGAATCCTGCTTGTACATCCCATATTTTCTTGTCGGTTACTTCCATAACTCTTTCAATCAGTACCTTCGCATACAATTTGCCAACAATGCTGACAAGGCTAATGCCTCTATAGTTCTTGCAGTCTTGTTGCAAGCCTTTTCCCTTAAAAAGAGGCACAACCACCGCTGTGGTTCAGTCATCAGGTACTCGGCCGGTGCTCCAGCACAAGTTAAATAAGCGCTGCAGCTGACCAACTATGATGCCCTGTCCAGCCTTCAGCATTTCAACTGTAATCCTATCATATCCTGCAGCCTTACCTAATTTCATACTTCCCAACGCCTTCACAATCTCATCCACACCAATATCGCTTTCATCAATGCTATTATTACCATTAATTTCGTCGATCGATGTCTCTATCGCCGTTCTTTCATATAGACCTTTAAAATACTCCTTCCATCTCTTCAGCACGCATGATTCACCATTCAGTATCTTTCCATTCTTGTCTATGATTGACGTGTATTCTGAGGATTGAGTTCTCCCTCGAACTGCACGAACGGATTTCCAAAAAAACTTTATGTTTCTCCGGATATCTTCAGATAGTCTGCTATCAAACTCATCTTTCTTTTCCTCTTTTTTCCTTTTAACAATTTCTTTCACAATTCTTTTTGACCTAACAAACTCATTTCTTGCTTCATCTATGTCATCACTCGTTGCCTTTCCCATTCTTTCATTTGCTCTGGCAGCCAACCAATCTAACCAAGCTTTCTTCTTCTCTGACACTGCTGATTGTACATCCTTGTCCCACCATGTATTCTTAACCTTTCGTACTTTCCGTCTCTTGATCACACCACATACTTCAGACGCTACACATACTATCTCTTCTTTTAAATATTGCCATAATTCTTCCATATCATTTATGCCATCGAACCTCTCAAATCTTGCTATCAATCTTCGCTTATACTCATCTTTCACATCTTTTTCTTGCAGATTTTCTACTTTTATTCTTTCTAGGACCCTATTTTCATAATGTTCTCGGTGTCGCCATCCTTTAAAGAGTCCACTTATCCGGCTCATCACCAAGAAGTGGTCTGTGTGGATGCCGATCCGTCGATACACCCTTGTATCTAACACGTTCTTTCTCAAACGTTCATCTACAATTACAAAATCAATCATTCTTCTTCTAACATTCTTAGCCTCACGCGTATACATATGTATCCTTTTGTGATCAAACATGGAGTTTGTCACACAAAGGCTCCACTCTAAACAAACCTCAAGCAAAACTTTTCCATTTTCATTCACACTCTCATCACTAAATCCACCTAAAACCCTTTCAAATCCATCTCGTTTTACTCCCACCCATCCATTGAAATCACCTAACAAGATCAATCTTTCGTTATCCTTACATTTCCTCAAAATCGCTCTTAAGTTCTCCCAAAATTCCTGCCTTTCGTCTTGTTCTTGCTGTGACATACCCGCTACTATATTGACCGGGGCGTAAACCCCTACAATAAAAAGACGAGTAAGTCCTACTTTCATTCTCATCCACAATAGTCTAGCATTTACACATTCATATGCCTCAACGCACTCATTCATTCGCGCAGACAGTATTAAACCTACTCCGTTGCAGGCTCTGGTGGTACTGTCTACCCCAGACCAATAAGCCGTGTAGCTGTCATGCTTGGTGGGTCCACAACCTTTCCTTTTTGTCTCATTCACACATAGAACATCAATCTTTCTATCATCCATCATCTGGCATACTTCATTCAATTTACCATCCATTCCTCCTCCAACAGTTAATGTTGCAAACCGGCTTTCCGTAGGCCGCTTTTCGCCCTCGCGGGAAACGAGACGTGATGGGTTGCGAACCGCGTCGCTGCCGTCTGGAGAAATATTATTTTCAGTTCTCATAGCGTTCCCACGAGTAATAGGGATTTAGAATGTCCATCCCCGCAGAGCCCTGTACGGGGGTAAGATGGCATACTAGCTGTGCCCTGTGACCACCAACACATGCACCCTCCGTTAGCGACCAGCTTGCCCTCTGGCCATGAATCCCTCGGCACGGGTCGGTTGACACCTTGGATTGGGGTTTGTTTTCGGGTATGCTCCCTGAATGTTGGTTTTATTTCGGAGTTTTCCTTCTCCTAGACGGGTTGCCATCCAAAGCTGACGAGGCCCATCCCCCTAAAGAGAGTGGTTTAATTTCGGAGTTTTCCTTCTCCTAGACGGGTTGCCATCCAAGGCTAACGAGGCCCATCCCCCCGAAAAGTAGTTTAAACGGTGGAGCAAAAATCAAGTTTTGTATAGTTTTGTATACTTTCTCCGCTGACCTTGGTTGGCATGTGCTCCTCGGATCCAATCAAGATATTCACAAGAGATTGATAGCGACCTCAGCTTTATTGGAAGATATTTGTCACTGTAATTAATTGAGAGCCCTTAATTAAGGTACTATCGGACGTGTTCTCGGTGTTATTCGTAGATAGTGGCGGAGTTAAAGGTTAAAGATTCACATACTTAATATTAAAGAGTTCATTAATGAATAGCAAGACTAGGTTCCACCCGCGGCTTCGCCCGCCTGAGTTCGGTTATGGGGACAAAAGGTCATGCAAGATTTGCTATTCTGATGATTTTTTCATTTTTTAAATGACAACTCCCGCATTAGAACTAAATCCTGTGTTGCGGGGACTTTACAAACATACAACCAACGGACACAATGAACACCCAGACTCGAAACACCAATTTATGAATCACACAAAGTGTTGTCTCGTGTGGGAATCAAACCCACAACACTGGCGCAGTGTCAAGCGGCGAGGCGGCCGCTTAAAACCACTACGCCAACCGTGCAGTCAAATCATTATATATTATATTATTGCAAAGATTCATCAAAATCCTTTCAGTACCTACTTTTTGCGTGATTGAGTACAAGACGTACATGCATCTTCACTAACTATAGCGTTTACAATAATTGTAAGATAGATCAGGGCTTCTTAAAGCTTTTAAACTGAAGGAAGGGGGAATGAAAGTGGTATTAAATTATTATAATACTACTTAGTACAATAAAGGAAGTATAGCAAATTTAAACAAGGAAAAGCAGGAGATTCAAGAATAGAAGGACGTCACCAAATTCGAGAGAGCTGCACAAGAAAATAGTGACTTAGATGAGTAAACGCCAGCCATCTAAACGTATCTAACATATACCACATACATGCTATTAAGCCAAATTTAAGCCATACCATTAGCTACTTTTAAAGGATATAAGGGTTGATGATACGACTGCTCAATGTACAGAAAAATGGAGAAGGCAGACAAGGAGAGCCGACCCCAGATAATAGGGTAAGGCGAAGGAAAGAACAATTAGCTACTATAAAAAACCGGTCAAGTGCGAGTCGGACTCGCGCACCGAGGGTTCCGTACAAACCTGTAGGTATACAAGTAAAAGTTCACCAGTCATGGTTATGGTATTTTTATTGCCAAATGAAATCCATAACAACAGTATGGAAAGCTGGAGGAGCATAAATTAAAGAAAAAGGGGTCTTTGTCGTTTGTAATCAGTCATCCTTTATTTTATATTAACATATATCGTTTACATACATACACATACAACATACATAACATATATCGTTTATTTTATAATATAACTTAAATACCTATACCAGCCTTGCAGCAGCCTTGCAAAGTCTGCTGATGAATGATGGTAAGATTTTTTATCAAAGTTATTGAATTACAAAGTTTTTAGTGACTATTAGAAATCTGTTACAAAAATACTCATAAAGTACAGAATAATTAGCAAAAAGGTTTGAAGACTATGTAATTATTTGAAATCTCAATCTCAAACAGCCTATCGCAGTCCACTGCTGGACATAGGCCTCTCCCAACACGCACCACAACACACGGTCCTCAGCCTTCCGCATCCTTTATCTGGGCTGTAAGACGTTGCTTCGTTACAAATTTCAAGATTTTGAGTTCACGGGAAAGTACCCTGTAGGTTTTGATTCCCTTGCGAGTAGTCGCGAGTTTGAAAATATGATTATATTGCTCTTTTTTTGATTGCATAGACATAGAAGTTTGATTTTGTTACAGCCTAACGGTGTTATATACCTGAGTATTTGATATGAATTTCAATTTAATACCTCTACGCGTTCAAGAGAAAGGGGTAGTAACTTTTTTTTTTTTTTATATGCTGTTACAAAAAAAATACGGCTTTCGCAATTTTTCCTTTATAAGTGATATAAGACGTTGCTTTGTACCAAATTTCAAGATTTTGAGTTCACGGAAAGAACCCTGTAGGTTTTGATTCCCTTGCGAGTAGTAGCAAGTTTGAAAATATGATTAAATTGGTATTTCTTTTGATTGCGTAGACATAGAAGTTTGATTTTGTTACAGCCTAACGGTGTTATATACCTGAGGATTTGCTATGAATTTCAATTTAATACCTTTACGCGTTAAAGAGTAAGGGGTAGTAACTTTAAATTTATTTAAACTATTTTTCTTATATGATGTAACTAAAAATTTACGGATTTCGCAATTTTTCCTTTATAAGTGATATAAGAAGTGACTTCGTACCAAATTTCAAGATTTTGAGTTCACGGGAAGTACCCTGTAGGTTTTGATTCCCTTGCGAGTAGTCGCGAGTTTGAAAATATGCTTATATTGCTCTTTCTTCTGATTGCCTTGACATAGAAGTTTGATTTTGTTGCAGCCTAACGGTGTTATATACTTGAGTATTTGATATAAATTTCAATTTAATACCTCCACGCGGTCAAGAGAAAGGGGTAGTAACTTTAAATTTATTAAAAATATTTTTCTTATATGATGTAACTAAAAATTTATGGTTTTCGCAATTTTTCCTTTATATGTGCTATAAGGCGTTGCTTCGTACCAAATTTCAAGATTCTGAGCTCATGGAAAGTGCCCTGTAGGTTTTGATTCACTTGCGAGTAGGAGCGAGATTGAAATTATGCTTATATTGCTCTTTCTTTTGATTGCGTTGACATAGAAGATTGATTTTGTTGCAGCCTAACGGTGTTATATACCTGAGTATTTGATATGAATTTCAATTTAATACCTACACGCGTTCAAGAGAAAGGGGTAGTAATTTTAAATTTATTAAAAATATTTTTTTATATGCAGTAACTAAAAATTTACGGTTTTCGCAATTTTTCCTTCATATGTGATATAAGACGTTGCTTCGTACTAAATTTCAAGATTCTGAGTTCAAGGGAAGTACCCTGTAGGTTTTGATTCCAATGCGAGTTTGAAAATATGCTGCAGTTTGCAGCATATACGGCTGTATCTTTTGATTGCGTTGGATTAGAAGTTTGATATTTTTACAGCTCTATGGAACCGTAGAGTATTTAGTATAAATTTCAGTTTGATACCTCCACGCATTCCTGAGAAAAAGGATCTTGACAGACGGACGGACAACAAAGTGATCCTATAAGGGTTCCGTTTTTTCCTTTCGAGGTACGGAACCCAAAAAATAACAGCCAAATTTGGCTGAACCTATTATTTGTAATTTTTTTTTATATTATAGGAAGATAAGCGAACAAGCGGGTCACCTGATGGTAAGTAATCACCGCCGCCCATAGACACCTGCAATGCCCGAAGGATCACAAGTGCGTTGCCTACCTTTTAAAAAGGAATATGCTCGCTTCTTGAAGATTTCAATGTCGAATTGGTTTGGAAATGTCGCTGCAGGTAGCTGGTTTCACAGTTTGGTCGTACGAGGCAGGAAATGGCGTGTGAATCGTACGGTAGAAGAACGCCACTCATCAAGGTGGTGAGGGTGGAATTTTAATTTGTGGCGAGTTGTACGGTGGTGAAATTCTGCAGCGGGTATCAGATCAAACAACTCCTCGGAACACTCCCCATGATACATACGATAGAAAACGCAGAGGGACGCAACATCTCTACGCAGGTCAAGATGATCGAGCCGGTTTGTAAGGACCGCGTCATCGATGACTCGAGCCGCTCGACGTTGGACACGGTCAAATGGAAGCAATTGGTATTGTTGTGCCCCGGCCCAAAGATGGCAGCAGTGGGGCCTAACTTGAGCTTTGTAAAGCAAGAGACGCTGCACTGATGTGAAGCATCTTCTTGCTTTATTGAGGACACCCAGTTTTTTGGAGGCTAGTAGGCTAGATTACTCATCCTATATAGCTAGAAATTATTGATGGTTCAGATTTTGAATATACTTTGCCATAAATTTCCTAAGGATTTTTTTTTAAATTCTATTTATTGAGGATAAACTGAAATGAATTTCATGTAAGCAAAGCTGCGGGATTAGATAGTAAATAGTAAACACACCCTTTAATCATTACAAAGCCTCCATAACCAAAACTGCTAAAATCGATTCCATTATCAAAAAAGTTACCAAGGAAACTTATAAACCAATTTCTATGAGCTAAACCTTGAACTCAAGCATAGTTCTTGCCTTTGAAAATCTACAACGATCCGAAACGGAACAATTGATATTATTCGTAAACAGTTATAAGGATTTCCTATTATGGCGGACAAAAGCATCAGGCCTAATATCCTCTATATGCGAATTAGGCATTAAACGAAGCTTTTGAGAAATTTAAGAAGTCAAAAGTAATTACAACATCGTTAGAAAGTGAATAAAAATTCTATAGATGTTATCAGTAATAATGGTATGATGAGTGGTGAGCATACACTTCAGCATACATCTTGGGTGTGCTTAGAAATTGGGTACGGAGAAATACACGATTATTCTTTGTTTTTGTTCTTGCCATATGAGAAACTCATATGGCAAGAACAAAAACAGGCTTATGTTAGGCAGTAAAGACAGTTGGGGTATGGGTGATGATGATAAAACTCGTATTTAGTATAAACTGTGAAAGCAGATAGGATATTTTCGACTGCAGTAAGTATGGCTACTTCAGAGCTCACTGGTGACTCTCCTTAGGTTTATAGTATCTAATCGCAATATCACCATTTTAAATTCATTTCAGTCATTTGAATTTTCAATACAGATTTGATAATTTGCTAATATTTCTTGCAAACCTTTAAAGTAATGGTATGGTAATACGTCCAGTCTACATATTTTTTTGGCATTTTATTTAGTCACATAAAAGTATCCGTTGTTTCTGGTGGTTGTTCAAATATGTTTTTTTAATATTTTATACAGAACATATTACCTAATAAGTTAATTTATAAAAAAGGAACGTTAATTATATCTTTACTTAACATAGTTTGGCATACGAAAACCCTGCCGAGAAAACTGAGCTTGTAGGCCCGGGGCTATGTCAGTGTACCTATCAGAAACACGTCAACCGCCGATGTGGGGAGAATATAAATTTATAGGTTTATTTAACTTTGTTTGCACACATCGTTGTAGTTTTTCGGAACTTGTTTGTGTTTTGTTTAATACGCATTCCAATAGACTGGAGTACGCTAGGGAATGATCTATATGTTTGGAAGTTTAATGCGACATTTACTGTATTACTTATTGTTAGTTTTGTTGTGTTCATTTGATGAAGATGAATCAATTTCAATTGCAATTTCAAGTTCAATGGTTCAGTGGAATTAATATTCATAACATTTTTAAGAATTGTAATTTTATATTCGTCCTTGAAGATCTAGCTAATTGTTAAATTCTAGGTAGTGAACATGTCTCACTTTCATATAATATTTGTTATCTGTTATGCTCGAGGTGAGACGAGACTCTATGGTAACTCTTTCAAACAAAGGCCTGGCCTTTTTACTTTTGACCTTCGTAGTGAAACTATTGTTTCAGGGTTTTTGACACCGAAACGTTGTCATAGGTTAAGCCATTGTGAGCAGCGGTCACCTTTCCGAACGCTGACTACATACGTCCAGTGCCGCTGCCTTTATTCAGCAACTTATGTACTCATTTGTTGTACAATCGCACACATAAAGATAAATACGCTAGTACGAGTAACGCATTATTGCATGCGTGCATATATTATTTGTCTTTTTTTATATAATAGGCGTTAGATGGATCGCCTTATGGTCAGCGATTACCGCCACAATGGCCACAGGTAAATCTAGGAAATCATTAGTGCGTTGCCGCCCTTTGGGATGGCAAAATGAATAGGAGGAGGAGAGGGATAATGGAGAAGGAAAAGCGTATACACTCTCACTTTACGTCTGCTGACAGGGAAACCGTTTTACTTACGTTTTTTATTATTCTTATTATTTAAATGGCCATCGCTCTGGAATTAGTCATAGCGATGGCCATCTTATTTCAATTATGACATGGATGCTATATTAGCATTTTGAAAGTAATTCTGTAGGAACCCTACCATGGTTTCTATCTACTACAAAATAGGAAAAAGGCAGCCGGACACCAAAATGCAATTGTACACGCATTTATTTATTCGATACTATTGTTTTACATCGATATCGTACCTCGAGCTTTACTATTCAAAATGGTTTAACTTACCAAAGCTTCCATTATTTTTAAAAAGACAATACCAGCAGGAAAAATAAATCCTGAAGGTATCGCGGGCGATTTTAAAAACATGCTAGCAACGGATCTAAACAACGATTTGTGAATGTCACGATCTGCTGTGGATACATGCAGTCAATAGCTTGAGCCCATGCAGTGTATCTGTGTGTTTACACTGTGTGAATAAGCTTGGATTTACTACACAGACTTTATAACTTATTCATGCAACTCGTATGGCATAGCATTTCGTAGTTACAATTACTGACCGATCGTATCTGTGCCATGTCCGTTTTAAAGGTACTGGGTTATTAAATATTTTGATAAGAAAATTGATTTGATTATACTACATTTCTTCGTTACCCTAAAAACATATGTAACTTTTGGACAATGTTTTGTTTTCAGAAAATTATACATGAAGACTAAGCAGGCAGCAGCGGATAAAAAATATATGCGCTATGTTGATAAAATGGCAACACTTAGTTTCCTTGTATTAACGAATAAATAAGTTTATATTCAAGCTAGGCGATAGATACACTTAAACCTGCCTCAGGAATCACACAATTTATTGTTGAAGACGGTACAAAATCCGTTCGGCAGTTTCTGAGTTTATCACGTCGATACAGACAGACAGACAGTAAGAATACTACGCAGGTGTAGGTGTGTTTATGATCACTCAAATAAAATTATATTCAATTATATGACGTTTGTTGTCATTTACCTACTCATGAAACATTATTTAAAAGTCGTATTTTCGCATATGCATAGTAGTTTCAATTTCAACCCAGTACAACCATACGTGCAGCAGAAGTTACTAACAAGCGCATGTATCATTTCGTGTAATTGCTTCCCTAATGTTTTTGTATTTTTTTTTGTAAATACCCACATTAGCCAAATAATAACATTAACAATAAAACGTATTAAAAATATTCTTAATTATAAAATATGTGAATCGAATGGCTTAAAATGCATACATAAATATAAAACTACCCTCCTAAGTTCATTGAATCGCAACTTCGATTTAAATTTAATTTAATTAAAATTTAACCCGCTACAAACTATGGTCATAAATGACGTTAAGATAATTATAACATGTTCAGATCAAATGTTTCGCTAAACCAGAGTGATGGAGTTGTGGTTTACGTTCGGGAGGTATTTAAGGCAAAGTCACACGAACCAGTTTGTTCTGAGGGCAATTGTATTGTGATTGATCTCTCGGATGATATATGTATAATTTGTACCTATCGCCCACCTTGTTTTAGAAACACATTAAGTTACATAAACTCCTTAAATAGTATTTTAGATACCTGTAGTAAACATAAAACTGTCGTTTTGACTGGTGATTTGAATATTGATACTATGCCCGATAATCTAAGCACTCATTCTGAAATATATCTGAATTTAATGGCCAGTTATGAACTCAAGCAGGGTGTTCACTACCCCACTAGACAGAGTACATGCCTGGATCATTTTATGATAAAAACGAACCATAAAGCCCAAACTTTTGTATTTGACGAGCTAACAGACCACTCGCCTATTCTAATGCACATTAACTGTGTCTCTGTTCGCAAACAAAACCTATATTTTAGCAAAATTTACATTGATTTTGATAGGTACTATGGGTGACAGTTTGGACAAAAAATCGTGGTCTTCGTTATATTCTACTACAGACGTTAATCATGCTGCACTAATTCTTGCAACAAAGCTAGGTAAGGGCATAAGCGACAACACCATAGAAAGAAAAATTGCTAAGCGTAACAAGCCATTGAAACCATGGATTACTTTAAGTGTAATTAAATCTATAAGAAAACGGGATAGAATGCATAAAAAGGCAAAAATAAATTGTAATGATGCAGATATTCGAATTAAATATGTTTCATATAGAAATATGTGGAAAAAAATTATAAAAAGTTTAAAACAAAATTATTACACAGATAAACTAAAAAAAATAAGGGTAATATAAAGGAAACTTGGATGATTATTAAAGATTTATGTAATATTAATAGGTCTCATGCATCATCATTAGAATTACGAAACTTAAAAGATACTGTTGATGAATCTCTTGATGAAGTTAATAGATTTTTTACATCTATTGGCCCTAGTCTTGCTAAAGAAACCCTACAAAAATTAAATACAGACGAAGCAACCCTGGCACAAAAAGCTAAAACAAAAAATGCTCCGCTACAGTCGATGGCATTATATTTATCAAACCCCGTTGAGGTTAGCAATATAATTAGCTGCCTTAAGAAGCATAGTGCACCTGGAATAGATAAAATAACAGCGTCTGTTTTGAAAAAGTTTTCACATTGCCTTGCGGAACCCATATGCTACCTAATCAACCTTAGTTTTGAACATGGTATCTTTCCTAACATATTTAAATGCGCTATTGTTTGTCCCATTTACAAATCGGGAGATAAGACTCTAGTGACAAATTATGGACCGATTTCGCTTTTAAATACCCTATCTAAACTCATCGAAAAAATTATGAACAAAAGATTAACTAACTACCTAGAAAGCCATAAAATACTTGCTGATAATCGATATGGATTCCGATCTAATCACTCCACTAGTGAAGCTGTACTTCAGCTTACCTCTAATATTACTACACGCCTTGATAATAATAACAAATGTATAGGAGTATTCCTAGACCTACAAAAGGCATTCGATACCGTGTCGATTCCAATCTTACTAACTCGCCTTGAGAACATTGGAATCAGAGGTAATGTACTTTTGTGGTTCAAGGATTACCTTACAGCAAGACAGCAGTGTGTAAGGGTTGATAAACACGTAAGTGGCTATGATTGGGTATCGTATGGGGTCCCGCAGGGCAGTACCCTTGGTCCAACGCTATTTTTAACATATATTAACGATTTATGCAAATTCCAAGTCAAGGGGGGTGATATACAAATGTTTGCTGATGACACGGTGATACTTTACTATGGTAATTCTTGGGACAGTGTACGACAATTGGCGGAGCAGGGCATGTCGGCTATCACCGCGTGGCTAGAAGATAACTTAGTGTCACTGAACACCACCAAAACAAAAATCCTCTGTTTTAGCAAGACTATATATAGTTATTTGAGAGTAAAAGAAAATATAGTATTTTCTTGGGATTACGCGAATGTTACACATTGAAATAAAACTATAGTTTACGGATTTTATCGCGTTATATTGGTTTCGCTAGTTATTACATTTAAACCGAATGATTTAGAAACTATATTTTTATTAGGAGCCGACGTTTCAAATTCTTTACAGGATTCATGTTCACGGCAGACTGAGGTGATATTTGTCTTTTTTTTCTTGAATGTATAAGTTATCTCAAAGTACCCGAACATTTGTCAACTATTGGTGTTACTATTTACGCAGAATGAACTCACAGTGTCCTTAGGTCTTCTGGTCACTTTGTCCTTCTTGGGTTTAATTAGCCTTATGACTAGTAATAAAAATGGTTTCTTTCAAAAAAGAAATTTCAATAAAAGAAAATATTTATGATATACTAATTTAAAATATAGTGTGAACTCTTAAATATCTATAAAACAACTACCGCCTTAGGAATAGTTCTTGCTTTATGGCTGCTACACACTTTTGTCGCGCAGCACATGCCGCCGGCTTCTGGCGGGCGTCGGTGCCGCCGGCATCGGCCGCAGAAAGCCGCCGGGCATCATTCTAGTTGTATAGAACGTAGGGTTGCCAACTTTTTTTGCCAACTTTTTCTATCTTTAAATGTTTCATAGCTTGTTTGACACTATAAAATAAACAATTAGTTTTTAATTACGTTAATTATTGACGTTCTATTTCTTTCTTCTCACCACTTTGGATTCATCACTGAACTCTTTAATTCTGAACTTCTGAAGTGGCGAGGACGGAGACGGAGATATGATTTTAAGTATAAATTGCCTCCGTGTTCCAGTGGATAGTGTATGCGACTGCTGATCGGAGGTTCCGGGTTCGATTCCCGGGTTGGGCAAAAGTGTTACTGGGTTTTTCCGAATTCCCAGTAGCAGCACGGAATCTGGTGATGTGCCCGGTAACGGCAATAGGCTCGCCTCCTATTACGTGGGACCTAAACATTCATGGCGAAATGTGGGTGTAATATTACACCTCTGCCTACCTCTTCAGGGATACAGGCGTGAGTCTATACTATTGCCAATTGCCTTTTTCTGTAAAAGATATTTACCATCAGTGGTGAATTTCTTTTAGATCTTTTTGAGCCTAAATAGTTCCGATCATCCATTTAAAAGTATTTTCATATACTTTATTTGTATACAAAAGTATAAAGTATAATTGCCAAAAATAAAGTAGGATACGTTAATATAAAGTATGGTTGACAACCCTAATAGAACGACCACACACAAGTAGCAAGTTGCACTGTGTGTAGCAGCCTTTACAGATCATGTTCAACTGATATATTGATGGTTTAAGCGAGCAACGCGCCGTTTAGCATGTAGCCGAAAATATATTAATTTATTCCTTGAGCAAGTGCTGTGCATTGGACACAACAGGACTCTCAGATTCAACAATTTTTAGATATCAGAAAGTATTGCACAAAAACGGCACTCAGAACTTTACTATTCGTGCAGTCAGCGTCAGGTCATCTAAACAATACATAAGAACATGACGTGTTTGCTCTAGATTTAAGTAGTCAATATTTTTTATTTATTTTTTTATTTATAGTCTCACGCTCGTATGCCCGAAGGGGTAGCAGAGGTGAAAATATTACACCCACATTTCGCCATGAATTTTTAAGGTCCCACGTAATAGGTGGCGAGCCTATTGCCGTTACCGGGCACATCACCAGACTCCGGGCTGCTACTGAGTATACGGAAAACCCCAGTAACACTTTTTCCCGACCCGGGAATCGAACCCGGGACCTCCGATGAGCAGATAATACGCTATGTGGCGCATACGCTATCCACTAGACCACGGAGGCAGTCAATATAGGTACTATATTGCGCTTATGTGCCACTGAACAGATAAACAGAGGTATATTCCATCAGCCTTTAAAAGTCCACTGCTGGACTAGGCCTCTCCTTTGAAAGGAGGAATTGGCCTACTATACCACGCTGGCCAAACGGGTTGGTATAGGGTTTGTATCAAGTATTCCTTCTCTTACAGTGCTGTTCTCTGCGTAATATGCTCCCTCTGTCGGCTCTTACGACACCCATGGGATGATATGGGGGGGTGACATTCCGTATTCTTAATCCGTCACCACACGGACAATATTCCAAGGCTACAGCTAAATCGACGAGGTACCTATATGACTCGCGATGAAATTGTGTCGACGAATATCGACTCAGCACATAAGTTCTGAGGTTACAGTTATTTTTATTGGTTAATTGAAAATCATTATCCATAATAAGTTTCCCTTGAACTTCATTTGGCACCCATTATCTTCATCTAACCAAAGACCAGTATCACTTTTCCACCTACAAAAATAACTTTGTTTTCCATACTGTTTGTAAATACGACAAAGATATATTTGCGGTTTTTTAAAATGTGCTATATCTCAAAAGCTGCTGACTACATCTTGTTCGAAACGATTTGCGTTGATTTTTTTATTACGATTTACAGCATATTTTTTTTAGATTTATCTCTCCTACTTCAAAGTTATTAAGCGATACACACTTTGGAAGCGTCTATCTTTCAAACGATTGACTTTGAAAAATAAATGGTTTCAGTAACTTGAATTTTCCTTTTAATCAATTCAGTGCCATGTATGGAAAGCCTCTCTAAATGTCCATTTTTATGTTAGTAAAACATCGTAAAGAGGTTCACAGAATACATGTACCTATATCAGGAACCCAGAAACGTCACTGTTATATGTTACCATTTAGTGTGTATTATTTTGATTTTCCGCTCATATGAAATTTATTAGTCCTAGAACATTTGCTTAACATTACGTTTTCCACGCAGTCTTTTCTGTCCTAAACCTAGACTGTTATTTAAAATAGCGCGTGAGCTTGAAGGATTATCTTATTTGATTGCATGTGATATTATGTGTCATTAAATTCGGACATGTTATCTGTCGGGCAAATTGTGATTAGGACAAAAAAATTACACTTTAGAAATGATTTATGATTTAAAAAAATATCCAAGAAAACCAGTTGTACATTTATTTTAACTACGTACTTTCCACAACGATTTATAAACTTACTAGCTATAATATTGTGACATATCTCAAGGCAAACACGTTAATAAACTTATAAAAAATTATCATAAAATTTATTGTCAACGGACAAAAATATTTGTGTACCTGTTTTGTTGCTAAGGTTACTTTACGAATAAATAAACAATAAATTATATTGGTTCTCTATTTTCTATAATTTAGAAGCGAAATTGCGCCATCTCCGATGAGGAAATCAAAGAGGCAGTGAAAACTAAATATAGAAAGAAATATAACTTGGATCAACTTCGAATACGATTCTTTTTTCTTAAAGATTACAAAATAAAACCGAAATAAGTATTAACTAAAGAGGCAACATTAAAACTGTGAGTGACGTTTAAATAAAACTTAATTATTTGAATGTGTCACTCAAATAATCTTGTTTATTCGTTATCGGCCTTAGGCCTCTATAATAATATAGCCCTACAAAATCCTCTATTTTATAGTGACAGTCCCGTTAAAATCATTTTAGACATTTCAGTAATTGCGGACTTAGTATCGTGAAACTAAGTATATGCACTGAAAAACATAGTTAATTTCAAATTGCTATGTTTAGATGAAGTTATTATATTAGCGTAAGGTCCAGTTGCACTATCACTGGATTGATTTGGTAATATTATCAAGAAAAATAGAATAATTAATAATAATAATAAAACGATTTTTTTCACTTGATATGAAAAATATAGGTCCATATTTTAATATTTAACAAAACATACCATATAAGACATAAAAGACATCTTTAGTTAAACTTACTCCACGGGTGGTAGAGCCGACGGAAAAATGTAACCCATATCCTTTAGTAATGTAAGATACAAATTCCTTACTTTGTATTCCAAAGCAGAATGGAGCCAGAACCTACATAAAATATTTGATAAATTGATGTCGATATTTACAGATTTTCTCTAAGATATAGTACCAATTTTATTAGGTACTACGCTGCCAAACAATGAAGAACAAGGCTCAAATGAAAAGGATTTCAACTTTTAGATAAAGATTTTATTTCTAAGCTTATTAGCTGTTGCTCGCTTTTCATAGCTAGCTTCAAACTTTCAACCATTGTTTTATTCTCTCTTAGAGGAGAAATATAAAAAAATCTCTTGTCAATAAATTGACATAATAGCGATTTCCTATGTTATAAAATGAATCCGCTGTCCAAATTTTTACGTTTCTATCATCTTTAGTTTGCTTTGGGATGATATATCAGTTAGAACATTTAATTTTATATATTAACTAGAGGCTGCCGGCAGATACGCCCGATCAATAGGGAATTTCAAAAAAGTCCTCCTTAATGCACCTTTACAATCCCCAACGAACGTATGCAAAATTTCAGCTTCTTGCAACCAATAGTTTCGGTTGTGCGGTTGTCTTTAAGTCCGTCAGTAAGGCAAGATTTATAAATATACCGATATGATGGTGACCTACTTATGTAAAATAAATAAACTCTCATTACGTAGGTACCCTGGCGACCGTTTCTATAAAAGTGATATTTTAGGCAACGTTGAGGCGAAACTATACCAAGATCAAACGACTCGGGATAAAGAAAGTTGCTGGTACTCCTGTAACCTATACTTTCATTTTTTATGGGTGCCTTATATTAGATAGCTGACTCAATATTGGGATTTTTACAAAACAAGCTCTACGTATGTAATTTTAACACCAGAGTTAGACCCAGATTTAAATCTTTAAAAACGCTCATTTTGAAAAAGATTTATTTGTTTCAATTTGACAATAAAACTGTATCAAATTTGTTTTTATGCAAAGGAAACACAATCAGTTTAATTAATCTACATTTAATACCTTTAAAACAGCTAAAGCCATCACTATGTACTTTATTTTTGTTCTATAAACAGGTCCAATATATTAAAATTTTACTGATCACATAATTATAGACAAACCAATTTCCGGGAAAAGTATAAACATGTCAGAGCCATGCTTCTTCTACTATTACGCTAATGAGTATGCTAATTCAGTCAGCTAACCGAAGCATTCTTATAATTCGTTTAATAGTGTATTGTGGTATTTATTCGTTCCTTATGGCTCTTGGAATTTTACGCAATCTTCAATATGGCGACTATTCGACCGCTCTTTGCTGTCCGATAAACATAGTTTTATGGGATTTTTAATTTTCTGAAAATGAGATGTTTTTGTCTGTTTAAAAGCTGCGCATTAGTGTACAAGGTGACGCATCTAATAAAATGTTTATGGGTGGTATGGCGGTCAGTATATTATGTCTACATATGTCCCTCATCCACGACCAAGGTTTCTATCTGTAACCTCAGCAACATGTGTAAATACAATACCATTGTTCAATAGCACAATAGTTATGAGTAGATACTATCTTCACATGTGTACATCCGATGTGAATCGGTGGAAATATCGGTGAAAACCCAATAATATACAATTACAATCAAGCCCCGCAAGTTGGAACGACGATCTGGTTAAGATCGTGGGAAGCGGTTAGATGCAGACAGCTGAAGTTAGCTCTGTGTACAGAACCTTGAAAGTGGCTTATGTCCTGTAGAGGATGCCTCTGAAATGATGATTCCCAAAAATAAGGCCAAGAAATATCACTCAAAAAAGTTTCTAGAACTCTACGCACATAAATATTTAAGCTGTAATTCCATGTTTATGCATGGTTCGAATAACTCAGTTCGTTGGTTCAAGGAAAAATTATTGTAGGTAATATAAAGTTCATTCATGTCAAAAGTATAAACTCTAGAAATGAATGAAACCAATAATCTAGGCTGTTGATGTTTTGTTTAGTCACGCACGCTCCTCGAAACCTAATTTCGGTGACACACTTTTGCCTATATTTTTATTTGAAATATACACCTGACTTAAATTGTGTATTTCAGAATAACTGTACGGGTCCTTGTTGTTGATTTTGTTAAAATATTTATACCAATTATTTCAGTAAAATTTTAGAAATCTGGCACGCTTTGAGTTGGCTGTTTTTTTGTAATTCTGTCGTACACGACAAAACTACATAAACTAACTTTTACTGTCTTCTATGCTCTATTCTTCTCTTTGCTAATACTAGAAATCGATAGCTGCAAATACGATGTGTTAAATTCAGTTACACTTAATTTTGTACGTAAGCAGTTTTGTTCGTCATTGCGGCGCGTCTTAGTTGACAAGTCTCTTCGAATTAACTAAGACGCTACAAAGACCAGCGCTTAGGTATAACATTTAGTTTGATGTCTGGAGCATGTTTTCTGAATAATTATGTTTCGAAGTCTGATGAACTTGTCAAGCATTGTGTGTTCGTAGAAAAAAGAGTGGAATACTGTAGAGGCTTAGCCGGCAGAAGTCCCGCGTACTTACTCCTCTGGCTGTCCCTGCTCAGAGGAAGTCCAAAAGGATTACTCCTTAAAAAGCGACTAGTGACTCCAAAAATAAATTAGGAGAATTCATGATATTTACTACTTTATTAATCAATCAAAATATTGTGAAACTAATCAACTTGCTTTTCTTAGTTTTGGTTGAGATAGTAATTAGGTACCTCAGCGATCGAAAAATGCGAAGCAATAACCGTGAATGTTTCTAAACGCGGCAAACCACGGGCTTTATTTAATCTGTGCCCTGGGGCCACTGGTTGTAAATATTACACGAAATTTACCAACACTAATTTAATAATTTCATACTTAATTACGAAAATTATTGCGGGAACGCTTTTAACAAAATTAACTGCGAAATAATCCGTAAAATAATTTCAATAATTTATTATAGACTTTTTAATCCTGTATATTCGAGCCTTATTAGTATAGAAAATGTGTTTGGATTAATAGAAATACATATGTTTATTACCCTTTCACACAGAAAAATACAAACAGATTTAGATGAAACTTTGCAGTAATATAGGTTTGTACATCAGAACAGAATATAGTCTACCTCATGATTTTGTTCTGATAACAACACTTTTGCCGCGGGCAAAAGCTAGTCAGTAATAAAATATTTAGTTTAAGCTCTGTTGAACTGTAGCTAAATAACGACGCTTAGTAACGAATAAGGAACAAAGTGTAAATAAATACATCTTCAGTAATTCATTACATAAAGATAAATAAATTGAATTGACGTTATTTAGTAAACGCGAGCGCTAACAAGGGCATTGTGCTGGACTATGACGCTCTCTCTTTAAATAGCTTAGTTGCACCAAGCGCATGCGTGACGTCACTATCCATGAAGCTTTTATAACGCGAAATTGGCTGTTTAATGCCTGACTAAAAAACCGATGAAGTTTACGGAATTTATGCTTTTTGATTGGTGGTGGCATACGTTCTCATTTCAAAATAGGTACCGTGTAGTTTGAATATTAAAGTTTTGAAACCAATTATGTCGAATATTAATTATAAAGCTTTTGTATAAAGTTTCAATTGAATAGCACAGATAGTGCAGTGATGCTGTGATAATCCTGGTCTATCGATATTACCGGTATGTTGACGTTGTAGATATTAAGGGTTAATTTTCCTCTGTACGGAATGAAAACTGTGCCGCCGCCAACGCATCAGCTCCTGCCTACGAGCCTCCTACAGCCAGGCCACGGACGCCTGACTGCACCGGGTTACGCCTGAGCCTCACCGCTCGGCCCACATCGGCTGGACCGCCTGAGCCTGCCGCTCAGCCTACACCTCGACCACTGAGCTGCCTACCCAGCGTGCAATTCGGCCAGCTCACCGTCGACCCTACGAGCAGTCTACCCTGCGAGCGTCGGAGAGCAGTAGGAGTCTAGACTCCAGCCCTCAGGCCAGTGCTTACCTAGTTCGGTCATACTGTATGTGAGCGGTAGTGAGACATAATAAAGAACCTGTTCAGCCTAGCAGTGTTTCTCTTGAACCCCGACATCCTACCTGAGATCCTCCGTCTCATGGTTCAGTTCTATTTGAAAGTGTCGTTTGGGTGCGTTGTTTAAACATGTATATAATACAATTTTCGTAGCGCTCACAGCGAGACTTGGCTAGCCGTTCGTAACAGATCGGCAAAGTTAAGCAACGCATGCACCGGTCAACACATGGATGACTGACCACGTGTGGTGTTTATATTTGAGCGCTACCGTGCTTCGGAGGGCACGTAAAGCTGTCGGTCCCGGTTCTTGTCCCAGGATAAGAATAGTTAGGCCATGTCGGCGGCCTTCGGGCGGTCTGAAAACTCCGACACTAGAGTGGGCTACACACTCACACGAAACACAAACAAACAACTTACAATTTTCATGTGAAGTGCCAATTACTTAAGTTATCGATATTAATCCTTGTTATATATACGATAATTATTCTTGTATATATAACAATATACCCTTAATAAATACTTACAACAACTATTAAACTAACAAGAATTTAATAATTACTGACAAGTAGATTTCAGATTAATTTACACAGAATATTTACATAGCTATGTTGGTTTATTTCCGATATTGAGCTTTAGTTTAGTATCTACTGCTCGCTACTAAAACTTCTAGTTATGGACACATTGAAAATATATTACCGTTTGCAGTGATCGCGTCTTCAGTGAAATGAGCATCACAATCCATACATAGTTGCGTGTCCTTTCAGGTTCAATAATGCTTTTAAAACGTATTTCAAATTATAAATTTATGTCAATAGTTCTGTAAGTAATATCGCATAAACACATCAGATTTTGCATTCTGCCAGGTCCCATTTCTTGCACTTAGTGTTTGGTTTAAGCGGCTGCCTCGCGTTTTACTACTGCGTCGGTCGATCCCCATACGATTTTGTGTAGTACCCAAATTGTTGTTTCAATTCTGGATGTTGTTGTGTCTGTTGTTTTTTGAGGCAGTGATAGCTGAGTGGAGATACCAACAGACTGCCATGCAGACGGTATCGGGTTCGATTCCACGGCGCGCACCAATAACTTTTCGGAGTTATGTGCGTATTGAATTATTAATTATTATCGCTTGTCCCGTGCCTCGGAGAGCACGTTAAGCCGTAGGTCCCGGTTGTCATGAAGATCTTTGACAGTCGTTACAGGGCGTCAGTACCTTCTTAATCAACTGACACTATTCTAAAGCATGGAATATCGCTATCCCTTCGGGTTGCGGAGGTCAGATAGGCAGTCGCTCTGTGGAAAAGCTAATATTCAGCCAAATCCAAATTAGATCCAAATTAGACTAGTAAGCGGACCCCAGATTGAAACTGGGATAACGTTAAGAGGATGATGTTGTGTCTGTTGTTTGAATATTTATAAAGTACTCCGCAATATAGGAATTATTCACAGTACAAGAGCTGGCAAAAAAATGCCATCGAACGATGCCAACCACCTCGCCTTTTCCTATCTCTTTTAAGATCTAGGAAGCAAACGAGCGAGTCGTGTCGCCTAATGTAAAGCGAATACCGCCATCAGTGGATACCCCTAACAAGAAAACACTGGAGTCACGGATACGTTATGAGCCAGGATGGGAAGAGGAAAAGGAGGAACAGGATGGGGGGGAGAAGAAAAAGGGGAAGGGGCCGCCGGCACTGCCACTCAATAGCTTTATTTGTCACACCTGATAAACCAACGAGAGATGTAAAACCAAAACTAGTTTCATGTTCTGTATTTGTACTTAATCATAAACTTACAAAAACTTAGAAATAATAATAAGTCCACTTACCTAATAACAATAATAATGGCCGCATTACTCTCGCAATACGCTCCGACAAAAACTACTTTCACGATCTCAAATAGATTCTTACAATAGTCTAGTTCCTTTCATTCTCGTAACTAGATCGCAATCTTTTCATAAAGAAAACTATTCAGTCGCCAGTAAATACTTTTAATATCGGTAGCAATTTGTGGTTCATTTCACAGAGAACCGGTCCGAAAGGAATGGGAATAAAACCCTTCAGAATAAGGACATAAAGTGAAATAAGTATGGAGTCATTGGGTAAACACAATTGGTGCATCGGTCATGAACTTGGCCCATATTCTCACGGTGCCGAAGGGCAGGGTACAAAGCAGTGTTATGCAAAAACGACACAGCATTATTAGCGTACAAAAGCTTCATCGTATGCAGTGCGCAAATGCGTTTTTTATTGCGTGCAGTGCGAGGGGGCAATTGAACGGAGAAAGTGGAATGCAATGACTTTGTTCGGCCCCCGTTCTGTGTTGTCTCACGGATAATATGAACCTATGTGTTTCATTTGGTTTATAATTATCGTACGTACAAACATCTAGAAGCTCTGTGAAACCTATTAGA
Organism: Euclidia mi; assembly: GCA_944739405.2. Lineage (NCBI taxonomy): Eukaryota > Metazoa > Arthropoda > Insecta > Lepidoptera > Erebidae > Euclidia > Euclidia mi. The sequence goes on from OX123198.2 coordinate 41,072,781, forward strand.
CTTCAATGTTTGTGCTCCGATGTTTAGTGCTTAACTAGAGAAAACATTCCTGCTTGGAACCTCGTCTGTTTGTTTTTGTTCCTTAATTGATAGTTTATATTATGAGTTGAACAAAGAATGACCGACTGTCATTCATATAAACTTGGATTTAAATTAGTATGAAACGCAGTACTTGCGTCTTGCCCTTATTAACATCCGAATTAAAGCAAATTGTTATGTCAGAATGTGTTATGTACAAATTATAAACCCCAAAATATGAAAAATAGCGCATCGATAAGCTTTGCTTAATGAACAAAATTAAATTTACTCTTCACATAATCTGCCGATTAACTCTACCGTTAAAACAGTAATCGAATAACTGCTCTGTATCTTTAATGTTTATTGAAAGCCAGTAGACACTTCCTCGTTAGCAGTAATGAAAGCTAAATACATTTAGATAAAGTAATCGGTCTGCACATAACTCGCCTAATAACTTCGAAATTATAATTTTCATCCAGTTCATGTTAAAATACCAAGTAAATACGTAATGTGCATGCGTGACATGCCAAGCAATTAAGTAAGAAATAATGCGGCTTAATGATCATAATTAATTAAACATAGTAACAACTGAAATATTGTGGTGCACGGTTACTTAGTAATTACTGAGAAGCTAGGTATACTTGTGGTTGTGTGAATATTATTATAATTCAAGCGTAGTGAGGGGAAGACTAGACTGGCTAGACTGTAAGGTATTTTCCTTTTGTAAATAAAACGCGGTTACAGTCCGTTATATAAACATAAACATGTGTACAATCCGTAAAATTTTGAATTAATTCTGAAATACCGCATAGCCCATGTTATTGTCAATATGCAATATGCTGGTCTACTATGTAAGTACCGTGTACAATGAATCCGTCAATGGCGGCGCTAGTGAAAATATGTGTTTATAGGTTTGACAGGTCAACGCATACTTATTCAAATAGCAGCAGGAACTAGATGTAACATCGATCTACATACAGGACATTATAGTTGACCCAATGCATTCGTTGAAATGGCCTCCCTGATGCTATAAATCAGTACATAGATACGGCATCGCGATCGCCATAGAGCGCTGCGGGCATGTAAATAGCTATTTATACGCCGAGTTTTTGTAACACTCCTCTTACTGTTGAATAACTTGTGACACGCTTTAATATCTCGCTCAATATCAAGTGTATACAGAAGTTAAACTGCAACCATATGCCGCAAGTCCTGTTTACAGTGGGTGCATTTGGCTCAACGTAAACACTTCAGCAGTCAGCATGCGCAGTTCCCCGACGTCTAAAGATATGCATGTAGGTACGATGTTACTCAAACAGCGCGTTAAAAATCTCAGTTTATTTTAGACAGTGTCCTCATTCCTGAGCGCGTTGCCCAGCGAAAGTAACCACTCACATGCGCTCACATTACCTAGATAATACTTTCCAGATCGGGCGCTCTGAGGCTTGCACATAAACAAGCACAGGCTTACAATAACACTCGGATAAGAGGTGAACACTCACCGTCGGTAGCTCCGCGACGCCAGACCACTTTACACCACCATCAGGAAATTAGTGTTTATAATGTAATAATAAACAATAACAGCGAGCGGAGGAGAGGGATCGCCTCTTATTGACGTAATGGTAACGGCGTTTTAGGTTAAGTTTTTGTGATCGCGCGCGGCTCAAGCTGTCTGTGACGTGTGGTGACGCGTCATCACTCGCGATATCGAACCGACATTTAGGTTATTTTGGAGGGATTGTTTTGAGGAAGAAAGAGTTTTTAGATGGTGTAAATGCAGTATTGTCGCGGGGCACGGAGCGTGCGCACTCGAGTCCGCGCCGGTACTGGCGGCGGCCGACAGGCGGCGCTGCGCTGCGCCGTATTGATAAAAGCGCAAAGGGCGCGCGACGGCCTGGGACAAGAGGATGCGAGCGCGACTCGCGCCCGCCGACACTGTAGCGCTTTCAGCACCCAACCTTGAACCCGCTCTATCGAATGTTAGATAATGTGGGATTAGATAAAATGATGCGGTAACAAGAGGCCGAGGCGCGAGCGTGCGGCGGTTCGACGGCGATGCGGCGCGGCGTGCCTACGTTACGTCGTTGTTTACATTACCGTGCGTTTACGTCTGGCTATTCATATCGAATGTAACGCGTTCGTACAATCGCACTCCGCCACAACACTGTGTATGGACGATGGAGATTAATGAACTTGGCATTTGTATATTATTGGCTATTCACGAAGCACAAAACGAATCGCACAAGTGCAATGCTTCACGCTGGCAGCTTGCAGCCGTTTTGTCACGATGCCGATGCTCTTGCACTTCGCATTATGTTGTCGTTCGGTGCGCGGATTTCAATTTATCTATTAAACAAGAGATGTTTCGTTCAACAGGCTTGTTTATTTTTACGTCGGCGGATCGTAGGACGGGTTTGTCTGAACGTTTGAATATTCATGCGCATAGGTACAATATAATCTTTCACCAAGAACGTGACACGAATTCATTATGATACCGGCTGAATAAAACATCGTTAGACAATTTTGTTAAATTTTTAATCTCTGTTAGCTGACTAATTATAAGGTAATTTGCCTTTTATGAGATTAAACTTAGAAGTTTATTTTCTTCGTGGGCTTTATTCAAATTTCGCGTTTTCTCATTTATTTTGCTAGATGATTATTATGATTTTATATAATTTAACCTTTCAGTATCATATCGAAGGAAGATGCGAAATCATCTTATTTCCCCGAAATTCTAAGTAAGGATTATTTTAAAGATTTTACCCTTAACAAATTATCGACATAAAAATGATGTGGATAATTTATCAAGAGTATCATCACATCACTTAATAATAACTGTTTATTTCGGATAATAACAATCCATACGTTGTTAGTACAATTTTTCTTAACCTAATGTTAGTAATGTTGTAATGTGCACTGCACTGGATACAACACAATACCTAGGTATGTAACTGTATCCAGTGCTTTAACATTGGGAAGTCCCATCTATCACATAACGCGCTCAGAATGCTGTGGGAGCTGACACGCATTCTGTGTAATATTGATGCACTACGCTTGCGGATGATGGCATGAAAACCATCAACCGACGCCTCCGCAAACATCTGTGAAGCACTACAGAAGCGTGGCAGCCCCATGAGCATTCTGAACGCGTTATTATACTGGACACGCAATGCACTGTATCCCCCACTTAAGGATTACTTTTCAATATGAAGATATTTAGTTGGCTGATTGTCATACTTACCTTCTTATAAAACAGGCTCTGCCTAGTTTGGCGTATGAGGACTGTGTAGAGATTGTCTGAGGATTATATTATCATTATTTTGTACATGATGTTTTTTGGGTATAATCTTACACCTCTGCCTACCCCTTCGGGAATACAGGCGTGAGTTTATATATACATATAATAAGTATATAAGTCTATATATTTTGTACAGTACATTTCAGATCTCACCACACAAATCTGGGAGACAATGTCACGAACGAGTTGTTGGTGTTGTTTTTCTTTTCAGTAAGCTATCCCAATACAATTTGTCTCAAACAAACACTCAACCACATTTTGACCTTCAATAGCGACGACAATAAATACGAAACTGCCAGAAAGCTCATATTTTAAGTAATAAATCAAATATAGTTAAATGAAAATGTGACAATGAATGTTGAGTAAATAACAACTATCTTGCGATAGTGAAAGGGTCGAAACACTTTTTTGACATTTTTGTAACAGCCAACTCGGTTTATCTGAGACTTTACCCAAGGTATTGTTGGAATACCAGTGATATAATACTACGTTCATTTGGTGACGGATTAAAAATATAAAATGTATGTCTACAACGTCTATCAAACTCTTCTTTCAGATAGAATCGTAACATACACATCCATGAGACAAGAATGTAAATCAATACTCGTCCATGGTCTATCCATATAAAAATCGTCTAAATACGAAATTAAAGCGTGTAGCAACTGAAAACGGCTAAGCTTTCCTCATTTAACTGTAAGCACGCTAAAGAGACGAAATTGCTAATTAACGAGTTACGTATATACTTGTCCTGTATGTATCGAAATAATATTTTGGTGACATTTAATTATTTACAGAAATATTCGCCTTGGCGTTGAACAAAATAATTTTGATGACTTCTTTTTTGGGTGGATAAAACTAAGGGAAATTCAGGACCTCACGGGTGTTTCAAGATGTAAGACGAAGATAGTTCGAGAGTCACACACACACTCCCTCCACCAGGGTTCAAACTCAACTTTGAGTGGTTGAAGTAGCCTGCCTCCGTGGTCCAGTGGATAGCGTATGCGACTGCTGATCGGAGGTCCCGGGTTCGATTCCCGGGTCGGGCAAAAAGTGTTTCTGGGTTTTTCCCAATGCTCAGTAGCAGTACGGAGTCTAGTGATGTGCCCGATAACGGCAATAGGCTCGCCCCCTATTACGTGGGACCAAAAAATTCATGGCGAAATGTGGGTTTAATATTACACCTCTGCCTCTACCCCTTCGGGGATACAGGCGTGAGCCTATAAGAAAAATATATATAAGTAGACTAATTAGGGTTTCCATCGCGATAAAAAAGGGAAAACTTTATTATCATAATGGTAAATATATATTTCCTATTAAAATACAATTGCGAGGACAGTACTAATAATGATTTTCGTAATGCAATTGTTGGATGGACTATTAAAATAATAATTTCTACCTACACTAAGACATAAACCTGACAAGAGTCATTCTTGTCATGTACATGAGTCATTTATGACCTTATAAGATACGCTAAGGAGATTATCGGATTAAATAAAAGATTACCTTCTCGGAGAGGTTTGAAATATAATATTTATAATAAATCATCGCCCTAATTTATTATAATATTATGAATTCGAAAAGCTTGTTTGTAGTAGGTATCGAATCTATGAGATATTTTAGGCTCGTTAAACAATTATTTTTACACAAGTTTAATTCAAAGGGTATTATCGCGTTAACTACCTAATCTAAGGTACAAATACCTCTAATCTGACCTTCGGTACCCACCAAAGGTCAGATCAGTGGAACATGAAACTTTTTATAGCATGGTTAGAGGATAGGTTACCAAACATACATATAGGCAGAGACGTTCTCTGACCAGAGACATCCTAAGAAAAGGAGAGGTCAAGAGTACCCTAAACAGAAGAGCATGCATAAACTTGATCGGAGTGAATGAAGCAAGAGAGATATGTCAGGATCGTTGCAAATGGCGTTCCGTAGTCTCTGCCACAAATATTCGGCGTATACTTGTGTAGTATTCGCTTTGTGGACAGAAAATTAAACATGATCTTCTTAAGCTTTTACGGTCGGTCACAATATTTGATCTATACATTGATTTGGCTACTAGTGATACATATTTGACATATTCTGTATAGAGTAAGCTCTATACAGAATATGTATTTGACGTAAGTGTCAAATATATGTAGCTCTAGTACACAAATCCATAAGTATTACAGAAGGTACATATCCAAAAAGCTTAAAAATGTTATTGTTATAGTTAGGCCTCTTCATAAAAAAGACATAAAAACGGAAATAAAAAAACTATAGACCCGTAGCTAATATTCCAGTATTCTCGAAAATCTTTGAAAAGTAATATATAACTCAATTTATGGTTTCTTTGAGAAATATGATTTATTTTGCAAGGAACAAAAAGGTTTTCGCAAAAATAGCACAATAAATATGGCTATAATCTATTAAATACTGTTATGACATCTGTAGACAAAAAGATACCAGTTTGTGCCATATACACCGATATGACAAAGGCATTTGACTGTGTTAACCATAAAACTTTGCTTGCTAAATTGTATGAATATGGCATAAGGGGAAACGTCTTTAATCTGATCGAATCATAATTACGTAATAGGTCACAAAGCACCGAAATTACTAAAGTGTGTTTAAGAACGACATTAGAAAAAAATATATATCAGAGCCTCGGAATGTGAAATACGTAGTACCGCAAGGTAGCGTGCTCGGACCGTTATTATTTCTCATCTATATAAATGACGTTCAAAAAGTAACAAGTCATAACATGGTTCTCTTTGCTGATGACAGTACGTGCGTTATAAAAGGCTTTAGTTTGACCGAATATCAAAATGATATTAATGACTGCCTTCATAACATTATAAACTGGTTTGATGATAATAATCTAAAAATTAACTTAACAAAAACTAAAATAATGCATTTTCACCAACGTTGTGAACAACCAATAATTAAGATTACATACAGGGTGTCACAAGACCCATCACCAAGCCGAAGTCTACTCGTTGTGGACATCATGCCAAGTCATACTAACCAAAAATAATACCTGGAAAACGTTTTTTTTTTGAGTTGTCACATTTTTTAAACCGCAATTAAAATCGCACGCGTGCAATGCTCGAAATACCTACTCATCCATGGGGTTATAGGGCATCTAAAGAACATATTGGCGGGGTAAATGCATCGATTTTGTAACTAATTAGAAAAATTCCATACTAACTTTGAGCCTCAATATCTCCTGAACCAGTAATTTCCCAGGTATGGTGCCGAAGTAAAAAATGGTCGTAGTGATTGGTACAACATGGGATTTCAGTTTTCGTTAAGGGTCTTTTTACACCCTGTATAAAGATGACATAATTGAGGAAGTAAATAAGACATTCGCCGTGTGGTTGACGGCATAGAATACAAGTGTCATCACCCGCTATCTTTCCGTGGGTGTTGTAAGAGGCGACTAAGGGATAACACGATGCAAATACCATCTTTGCGTAGAGACGGAAAACTCGACATCAAACCCTATACGACTGCCTCGTTGGTCTCGCGGCATAAATGTGCGCGTGAGATCGGGAGGTCCCGGGTTCGATTCCTGGGTCGGGCAGTGTTATTGGGTTTTTCTGTCACGAAATTCTCAGTAGCAGCACGGAGTCTGGAAATGTGCCCGGTACGGCAATAGGCTCGCCCCTTATTACGTGGGACTAAAGTATATCTGGCGAAAAGTGGGTGTAGAAATACACCTCTGCCTACCCCTTCGGGGATAAAAGGCGTGACGATATGTATGTATGTAAATAAGACAAAATTTGTAGGTATAATGATAGATAATAAGCTCACTTGAAAGCCGCAGATAGAAGAAGTATGTAAAAAACTAAATAAATGTGCATATGCACTTCTTCAGCTGTCAAAAATCGTTAGTCAAGAAGCTTTAGTAACGGCGTATCATGGGTTAGTAGCTTCAGTTTTAAGATTTGCAATTATCTTCTGGGGTCAGTCCACAGACCGCGAATTAATATTTAAAATGCAGAAAAGGTGTATCCGTTGTATGTGTTATCTAAAGATCACCGACAGCTGTGTACTATATTTCAAATTACTAAAAATATTAACGTTACCAGCGTTATATATATGAGAAACAGCTCTTTTTGTTAAAAAAAACATGAAGTTGTTTGTTAAGGTATCTGAGGTGCGACGGGCTCCGATAAGAAATCAATATGTTGATAAACTTTGTAATGTATCTTGTAAGACAGCATTAATGCAGAAGAGCTTCTTTGGCATATCACCGAAGATTTACAACAAACTACCCAATAGAATAAAAGATTTGTCTATACTAGAATTTAAGAAACCATTATGTAATTTATTAATTCATAAATGTTATTATTCTATAGATGACTACCTAAATGATGTACTAATTTAATATAATTTTTATAATTAATTATGTAAAAATTGAGTCAACTTGAATAAATTAATACTTTATTTTATATGTCGTAAAACTGCATTGACTGCATGGTTGGCGTAGTGGTTTATTTACGCGGCCGCCTCGCCGCTTGACACTGCGCTGAGTGTTGTGGGTTCGATCCCAACACGAGGCAACACTTTGTGTGATTCATAAATTGTTGTCTCGAGTCTGGGTGTTCATTGTGTCCGTTAGTTGTATGTTTGTAAAATCCCACAGTTGTCTTAAAAAATGCATAATTTGCAAACATATAAATGCTGATTCTGATTCTGATGCTGATTCTGATGGATGGACCGAATATTGTGTAAATCAACCTATCTTATATAATGATAGTATCTATAAACGCCGACACATGTTGCCGAAGAGCCTGCAAAGTGGGGGCAGTATAAGTGGAAAAGTGACCCTTGGGCTCCAAGGCGAGGGGTTTGGATTGTGGCTAGGACAGCGTGAAGATGATGATTGATGATAAAAACACGCAAAGAAATCAAATCAACAACATGGACAAAGGAACAATTCCGTAACCGCCTATTAAATAGTAATGTATGAAAAGTTACATTTAATTTGACGTTTTATTTTCTCATAAAAACTAATATGTCTTCAATTTGACTTATCAAAAGATCTAAACTTTATTGCCGAGGAAATACAAGCATTATATTAATATAATTTACAAGGAAGCCTAGCTCTCGGAGGAATGGACGGCGGAAACGGTTCGTAATTAGACTGATGCTACGCCTCCACTGTGGAGAGTGGACTAGCTTTACACTTGGGATTATTGACGATTGTCGACTCTCCTGATCGATATTGTATAGTTTATTATGTTTTTTGTAGAGTCAGTGGCGGCGTTAACCGTCAACAACGACGGCAGCCGTCGCTAATGTGTACGTCATATCTTTAGATAGTTATTAAACCATTATAACAATATTAATCTTATTTAAGGCAACCCAGGCTGCAAAATCTGGTATTCAGAGAAGTCAAGATACTTAAAAAGCGTTATAATAGTTTTTAGAGTCATCTTTGACTACGAAATTAATGAGGGTTGGGATAGAACAAAGCTGATGTCACCATCGTCCACGTCTCGGTTAACGACGTCACTTCATGTAAAGTTCCTTAGACGTAACATGCACAGTTTGCCATTCGAGTGGTTGTCAGCGAACTAGCCGGTATCTAAAAACATCGAGACAGTGCAGCGCCACGCTGCCGCTGGGCTGTTACGGTGCCGTTACAGTGTGAACCATTAAATTGCCCTTACTTTTAAATAAGAATTATATCCTTAAATAATGTTAAAATAAAATAAAAAGCAATGATTTCTTCAACAACCATCAAGTAGAGTACTAACAGTACATGTATCTAGCTATAATGTTAGAATCAATACTGTCTGATCTTGAAATCTTTGATACGCAGATAATGTTGCTTCAAGATTATTAATATTACCCTAACCGCAGTTCTTGGAAGTGGTTATAAGAACATTTATATCAATAGTCCTCTGTGATCACTGATCATTCTATATTGTACAAATATTATAACGTCCTTTCATTAGCTACTGGTATTATTACGTAAAGGCCGCCTGGTAACTTATTATTTAATTTGTGAATAATCTTTTCTTAAATTATACGTACCCGTCAGTTTTCGAGTGTAAATATGGCTGAAATCATTAAAAGAAGATTAAATTACGCATACATCCTTTATATACCTAATGGCGCCTAGACGAGCTAAGTTTAGCGTGAAGGCATTACCTACCTTTAGTCGATGCGCTCCATCGGTTTTTTTTTTAATATCTTATTGTTGGATTGAATCTTACCTTTTATATCATACCGATTATTCACTATTAACTTCTATTCTGTTACACAGTAGTGCTCGTAATAACGGAACATCTGAGACACATATTTTGACTAAGGCGTAGCTGCCTTGCCTATTAGCTGGTTGAGTTGAATTCGTAGCTTTATATGAGGTCTTAAAACTGTTTGATATTTAATAATATTGCAAAACTATATTTAATAATATGGTCTCATCTTGGCAACACTTTACATGAAAATGTTTTAAGTGGGATAAATTTATAAAAAAAATAAAAATACATTATCCTGTATCAGTAGCGTAATGTCAATTTTTGTTCTCATTTCTAATCTATTTAAAATGTAGCTACGTGCCGAATTTACCACTTTTCTCTCTCACCTTCAAATATCGTAAATAAAATTGTTTTTTAAGTAGATTTTTTTACAACGAAGAAAGCTTAAGTTGCCGGGCAGATCAATAAGTAATCCATCGCATATATTAACTTGTAATACGGGTAACAGTTTTGCCACAGAACATATATGTCTACGTACACTTGTTACAAAATCCTATATTAGTATGACTAGAGTTGCAAATAGCTGCAGCACTTCATCGGTGCTATAATTGCAGCTCTTCCGGATCATAAGTGGAATAGTCACATTTGGCTCGCACAATATCGTTAGCACGTCATCCACTTCACGCCGAAATAGAATCAACATAAACAGAAATGACTAGGTTTGCTAAGGGACTGCCCACATCTAGCTTGAAGAGCGTGGCAGAGACCACTAAAGTTATAGAGTCAATTGTCATGCATCGTTCTAATAACTTTCAGCCAAACTCTACATAAAACAACTAGTAATTGATATATATTTTGAGGTACCTAGTCATTATCATTCAGATATTGAAGTAAAAATTGAAGAAAACTTGTATGTTGATCGACTGCCTTATTATATTGTAACTATTGGAAGGCGTTTTTGCCGGAAAGCTTCTTATAAAAATACTGTTGTAGAGGTCACAAGCTTTCTGCCACTCGACAGGTCCATTTTATTCTAACAAAAACCTCACAGTCATAAAATGTAGTACCTTTTTAAAATTCAGTTCCATAAGAGAGGCACGAGGGTGCTTAGGCTTATTTTTTAAAGATGATGTAGCAAGAATTTTATAGTAATAATATAATCTAGCACGTACACGAATACACAAGAATATACTATAGCTTGGCGTTGATATGTGTTGCCTGATATGAAATTGGAGGAAATTTATCTTACTTCGTACCGCCACTAAATTTTTTTTTCATACAGACCTGCTCCTGACAATAACAAACACATTAAAGAAAGATTTATCCAATTTGGCCTACTTTAGTCCACTGTTGGATATAGGCCTCTTCAATGGCACGCCACTGAGTTGGTATTCAGTTTTATTTATAATAGTTTATAACATATCGAGGATCGATGGCGTGTTGATGATGCTGCCAATGCCTCATCGTTGGGTGCAATTGTAAGAATAATATATATTTTTCAGATTCCTACTAAGTGTGATAATAGGCCTTTGGTTTTGCTTTATATCAATATATTTTATTACAACAATAGTTACTTCAAACTAATCGCTGATTTAAGCATGCACTTAAAATGCCCAAAATTTGATTTTTTTTACTATACCTCCAGCATCATCACCCTACGCTATACCCTATGGAATCCGAAGGCCTTCCTATACAGCATAAACATGTTCATGTCACAAAATTTTTTTGGGAATTCCTTATTACAAAAATGCATTGAAGTATAATTTTAATTTATTTTTACACCCTAAAACTTCTCACTGAAAAGCAGCAATTTGCTTCCCTTTGTTTAAAATGATAGAGCCCAGTCTGACCAATGATTAATCTTTTTGAGTCACCATTGCTAAAACGTACTACCTTGTATTCGATGCCCATAATATTAGAAAGGGCAATGTAATGATAATAAATTAAATAAACCATCCTGGAAACAAACACACATTTTCTCAAAAATAATGCCCATAGACGGGGTGATGACGGTATCATCACCCCTTTAAATAATGTCTCACTGATGGGCACGGGCCTCTTCTCACTATGAGAAGGGTAAGGCCATAGTCCACCACGCTGGTCAAGTGCGGGCTGGCAGACTTCACATGTCTTTCAAGAACGCTATCGCTGCCCATAGACTGCATACTTGTAATATTTAAAAACCGATGCTGACACCGTTTTGGCATTCTCCGACACAGCTTTCTGCGCCATCTGATTTGTATGCACCTTTAGGCATTTCTACACACACAGCGGCTGTTCTATAGATAGAAAGTGCGAGTGTATGGCTAACTACTAGCTCAGTTGTCGCGTATCGCCGGTGAGTCAAGGGACATTTGCATCGGCTACCCGACCCCCTACCAATGTATTCCGCATGAGTTTCAATCCGCTGGTTTACACTGGTTTTGTGATTTTGAGTTTACAGTAAATGTTGAATTACAGCCAATATTTGAGTTACTTGCATAATAAAAGTAAAATTCGTAGACATTCCGAAATGTGAAAATGTTTCTTAACTTAGAGCTTCGAAATAAGCTGCCGTAGAGGAAACTGCAGAAAAAGTATCAGTACACTGTCTAAAAAAACCTAATAACGCTGCCCAACCCAGTAATCACACTTGGATATAATACACCCATGTTTTTAAAATAAAAATAGTAACTTTGTGCTGATGACTAATAAATTTTTATGCGTGCATCTTATTAAATAAGCTTGCTATGCTTCTATAAAATGTTTTATAAATCCGGTGGCGTGGATTGGATGCTTCATGGTAGAGTGGATACACGAGGCGAGAATTTAAATAGTTGTTTATTCAATATTTAGCTTTAAAATAATTGTACATTGTACTTACATACATAGACTCACGCCTGTTACCCGAAGGGGTAGGCAGAGACTACAGAACGCCATTTCCAACGATCCTGACACATCTCTCTTGCTTCATTCATTTCCATCAAGTTTTTCATGTAGGTATGTTTTGTACATTGTAATACTGGAAAAAAAGAATAAGAATTAGTATACTCTTATCTTGCACTGGCCGTCAACAATGCGATGCGAGAAGTGAAATATTTGTTTGTTCTATTGTTATTTTACCCCAAGTAAACAAAATTTATCATTTTGTAAAAGGTATAATAGTAAGTCCCATTAGCCAGAAAGTGGTCACGGCACATCCTTCGGTATAAAATGGATGTGTAGGTATTATTTCAATCCACGCCCATCACATCCTAGCCTCATCTAGCCGGTTCAAAGACACTTGATACTGTAATTACAAATTATTTTAATACAAGACATTGAGATTGTATCATATTCCAAATGTCAAGACTGCATTTATAGATCAAATATCTTCACATGATTACACGGGCATAAGAAGTAATCTATTACAAGTTTTAATCAACAATATAACTATTACGAATACATTATCTTTAATCGAATGATGCCGAATCAAATTGAATATCTGAATTGGCAAAAAATAGTTAACTTGATTTATTTCGTGGGTGTAAAATTTCCGACAATCTAAATTACAAAATTGAACCCTAACTAAAACAGAATCAAATGCATAGAACTCAGCCTTTAATTTTGCACTATTTAAAACGAGTGTTTTTTTTTTATAAGTAGTAATAGGCGGCAAACGAGCAGACGGATTGCCTGATGGTAATTAAGCAATTACCGCCGCCCATGGACACAAGCAACACCAAAGGAGTCACAAGTGCGTTGCCGCCTCTTGGAGCTGGGAAAAAAGATGGGATGAGGAGTGGGATGAGGAAGAAGGAATAGGGGATAGGGCGTCCGGCACTCTCACTCACCGAACAAAACGCAACAGTTTAGGTACTGTTACTTTACGTCGATTTTCTGTGAGAGGGTAGTACTTCCCCGGTCGAGCCGGCCCGTTCATGCTGAAATCAGCAAGGCTCTACTACTACCTGTGTTTAATAAAGACTTTAATATAGATGTGTGTATGATACAATAATATGCTATTCTACTTCGAAATAATCCTGTCTCACAATAACTGTCGACACAAGAAACAGTGTCAGAACCATAGATATACAACACGTGGGCCTTCAGTACAATCTGTGTGGCGGTACTGTATATGTTCATCATCATCATCGTCCTAGCGTTATCCCAGTTGCATCCAAGACTTACACATCTTGTAGCCCGGGGCCCGCTTACTAGTCTAACCAGATAGAACAGAATACGGTACTGTATAATGTGCATTATTTGCTTTAAAAAGTGCACGGTATTACATCACTATAGTGTATTCCCCGATATCCGTTTTCACCATAACAGCCATTTGTTAACTTACTGGTTGGCTAAATAATTCTAAATCTCTTTCCCTTCTCCGCGCCAACTCCCTTTTCCCTCTGTTACGTTATTCTAAGGGATGATATTGCTAAAACTACTGTGACCACTTATTTATATAAGAGAGATCACATGCTTTACTAGCATAGTAGTTTACAAGAAACATAAATAATTGATCGTCTAGAAAGAAATAAATGTAACCTAAAATCAAAACTTGCACGGCTCTGCACAGAACAGTGGTACCTAACTCTTATAAACTCGTCAAGCAGTGATAAAACCTATATTATGGCGGTCAAAGTTATAATTTTAGCCGGTGACATTTCTTATTATATACTCACCCTAATGTATATCACTAAAATGTTTTTTGGCTAACGAAGATAATAACCTCGTAATAGTTACCTATATGATGATTGCAAATCACGTACGAATAAAAAAAAATCGCTACACGAATACAATTGAAACAAATTGGCCAGATTACAGTCACGCATTTTTATCAGCACGACCGATTTCGACGCACTCCTTCATATCAATTTACTTATTAAACGCCTCGCTTGAATCAACATAAAGTAAAACTAAAAATCAACGAGGAATCCGTGTATATAAAGAAACGCATCTATAATAGCGATAGTGAAAACCATTACCATTAGTTACACGTGTAGAACGGCTGTACATCCCGCGATACATATCTAGTCGGCGGCACACTGCAAAAGGTGGTACCGGCCAGACGCGCCGACCTTGAGATGTTGCACTTCTACACTCCCCCCTCAACTCCCACCGCACCCTTCTACCCCTCCCGTCCCCCTCTCTCACCCTCCAACCCCCCTTAACCCGCTCGCACCGCTTTCCTAGGACTTACGAGTGCCCTAACTTACGCTTAGCCCGGTACTCGTATATTTACTAGTTTTGTTATGGACGTCCAGTATGTTACCAGTTAGTTGCTCTTTAAATTCAACTTGGCGCTTCGTTTTATTTTATCCAGAGAATTTGTTTAAAGTTTTACTCTGTGAATACAGATATAATGACGGATGAAAAACGATGGGTAATGGCTTGTGGAAAATAATAGTTGATGTACCAGATTTAGGTTCGTAATCTTACAGTTATTAATAACGATATCGTTTACGATATCATAACTTTTATTCAATGTAAATAATCCTGTATCATTGAGTGGTGCACTGTACCTGGTAGTATTTATAGCGGACGAATATTATTCATCTGAACCCGGCGGTGATTTAACAAGATTATCGAGTGGACACTTGGCAGTGCTGCAGTTGCCTACGCGAATTTATCAAATTGACGAGGGTTACGGGCGAATTTGGGATACCGCGGGGCCATCAGTACCGCAACACAATCATTTTAGAAACATTAGCGGCCATGATTAATTATTATGAAGGTGCTTCTACATCAACACCGTGTCGAGTTTATCTCACAGAATTTGAAGATTGAAATGCCTTTTATTTTACATTAGAAGCGTTGCACCGTGTCATTAGTCATGACAATTTTAAATGAATTAAGCCGATGGGTTCTCAACCGAGATAAGACGCTTACGGTTAAGAAAGGTCTCGGATTTTCATCAATTCGGAGTTAATGCGGCTTATACTAAGCATTACGCATTCCTTATATACTTTGTAGCGAGCAAATGGAACTGCAATGTAATGTGCTATCGTTAAAGAATATTGCGCATGCATATCGCCCTGATGGCTTTATCAGCTGCCTTTGCAAAACTGTATGAAAAAGGTCATGTTGACAATAAATTTTGCCAAAATTGTTTAGCGTAAATTGACGAACATTCTTTTATCTAAAGGCTTCGTGATAATCGTAGTGGCCTGTTGTAATAATTATTTAAATTTTACGAGTTAAAACGAAAATGTATTCTTTAATGGTGGCCGGTAGAATGCCAGGCAATTTGTCAGTCTGGCAGCCAGGTCGACGGATAGTCTGACCGATACTTTATTCGCTGTTTTCGCTTTAGGTTTATTTTTGAGTATGTTTAGACGACTAATGGTGGGTCGTTCCCGATAAATGCATACGATGCGAGCCACCACTTTTTAGATTATACCGTCCAATACATGACACGTCGTAAATATGATGGGATCGAAAAGTGTGCGTTTTTAGACGTTTTTTAGCAAGTTAATAAGATGGTTCAGATGGGTGGGCTTCTATTAAACTCGGTTGCAGACTTGTACTCGGTTTTTTTTAATAAATGCACCACAGGTGCGTTAATATTAAATTTGGTAGCAAAGGTAGGATGATAGCTGTATTTTTTTTTAAATAAGCATATGCTTTCATTTTAGTTCCATGTGTTGTTTTTGTTAAATTTCTTTCTAATTTAGATGCATTCGCTATCGTGCTATTATAGACCGTCATAACCATAGATGTCAAGATAATTATTTTGTAACACAACCACTGACGGTCTGATACAGATCAGATGTTATCGATTCAATTAGATAATAACGAGTAAACATTATTCTGAATAAAAATATATTTACCTTGACTATTTCAGAATGATGGGCGCTGGTCGGTAGAATAAATAGACACAAATTGCCGGATTTGAGGTCTACTTTAACAAACCCTAAGCTAATCCGTACAAAATCAGACGGTGAATCTATTTGCCTAATAAATGAAACAAAATTCTACCACAATATTATTTAAACGGCTATCTCGAAGTAATTAGCATTAAACACACAACTAAATCCTACAAATTGAATAATTGTGCTCGAGAATGTCCACGCAGGAGCTGTGAATATTTCATTCAAATTGAGTAGGTACAATTTATACGATATTTAAAGGTGTCGAAATCCATTGAAAACAATATTTAATAGCTTTAATGATGGACACCGAGAAAGATGAAGACAGTCCAAGGCAAGCCGAACGGACTGTAGCAAACATAAGTTGAGATACCCCGTCTCCCTCAGTTGGGGCAAAGAGGGAAGAAAATAGCGAGTTCTTATATGTAATGAGGGGTCTTAGTTTGTTGGTGCGTTTGCATATGCAGGAGTATGCATCGGGCACATCGTTGGTAATGATTGTTGATTGATATTTATTAGTTTGGAGCCGTCAGAACGCATCCATGTGATGGCTTCATGCCTCAGTAAGCCACGAACAGTTTAAGCATTGATTACTTTTGCATATTGATGTTATGTAGTGGGAATACGTCGATTAATTTACATTAATTGATAGTGAAGAAAAACCCTGTATTTGTATTTTTGTATGGCGTCTCTAATTTACATAATCAAGTAATTACTATTGACCTTACGAATGCACTAAGCTAGACATTTGCGGTACTATGGATTACATGTCACGTAGGTAAAAAAATGTTCTATCGGATTATTGAATAAAAATCTGAATAGGGACACTCAAATCTCTTAGCGTCATGAAACATACATTACGAAACTTGTCAACCAAATACTTATGCAAAAAAGATGATATAAATCAATCGAGCCGCTTCGGAGTAAACGGCTACAAATTAAACATCGTGAAAATATATTTTTATACTTAAGTTACCTTTCTCTCAATAATAGGTACCTATTAACCAAATAGAGCGTCCTTATACCAGTTAAGAGCATAGAATTAATAAGTAATGAAAAAGCACAAACCGAACTCTTTGTTGGTGATAAATAAATTTTACCAATAAACTAGTCACCATTTTTCTCTAGATTCTATGGATCTATAGACTCATGGTTACACCAGTATACAATTAGATAGAATAAAATTATAACCTAATAGAAAGCAAGATGAACCCATCACGCAACAAATGTTTTTTGTTTGTTTTACGAGGTGGAAAATCCCGTCGGATCTCCGACTCTTGGGGAAATGAGAGCCGGAGTATGTGGTGTAACCACTAAAAACCACCTCGACTTTCTCATGTACCCGAGTGTCGGAGGGTAGGGAATCGCATAAGCATTCGTCGCTACCCCCCGACGGGTATTGGCCCGCCAGATGGTCAGCCGGACCCCGAACATAACCCCCTTGGCGGCGGAATAAGGTGTTGGGCTCCGCCGCCAAAACACCCAGCGGCCGCAGAGGATAGGGAGGACGGCAACGCAACACCGCATCTCCGTGTGCGTCAGGATGGCTGGACCATGAGAGATTTTGGAGGTTTGAACAATACCAAACTTTTGTACCTATTTTATACTATTTGGTACCAGACATCAAACATTTTGTACCTCGCTAAAGAGGGAAAACTATTACGAGGAAAGTGGCCAGCCATTCTGACTTCAGAATGGCTGGACCAAACCGGTGTCACCTAGTTGTAGGCGTTTTAACTAGTTCATCTTTTCGTTAAAATATAGTACCTAATTGGTACCTGAACATATGTTTTTCTTATATTTTTTCGATAAGCCGTAAATAAGTTACACCTACAAGCAGAATTCGCACTTGCCCGGTTTTTCTACCCGACTGCGGCGAAGCCCAAAAGGAGTGTTATTTAAGCCAGTAGTGAAAATATATTGTGAAATTGCATGGAAAATCGAAATACAATCAAAATAGTAACAATTTTATTTTCCCATACAAACTGTTCCTACCTATCAAACATTTTATGCGTGCGTTCAGAAATTGAAATTACATTTAAGAAAACTTGACGACTATGTAGGTGGTAGGTAGTAGTAGTTGGCAGGTCATTCTCTTAGCGTTATCCCAGTTTCAATCTAGGGTCCGCTTCCTAGTCGAACCGGATTTGGCTGAATATTAGCTTTTCCACAGAGCGACTGCCTGTCTGATCTCCGCAACCCGAAGGCATAGCGATATTCCATAGGTTAGACTAGTGTCAGTTTTTTTAGAAGGTACTGACGCCCTGTAACGACTGTCAAAGATCTTCATGACAACCGGAACCGACAGCTTAACATGTTTTCCGAGGTACGGGACAAGCAATAATTGAAAATTCATCATTTCATGATCAATCATCTACTCACGCGTGTATCCCCGAAGGGGTAGACAGAGGTGTAACATTACACCCACATTTCGCAATGAATTTTTAGGTCCCACATAATAGGGGGCGAGCCTATTGCCACTACCGGGCACATCACCAGACTTCGTGCTGCTACTGAGAACTTGGAAAAACTCAGTAACAATTTTGCCCGACCCGGGAATCGAACCCGGGACCTCCGATCTGCAGTCGCATACACTATCCAGTGGACCACGGAGGCAATTAACAATTCAATACGCACATAACTCCGAAAATTCATTGATGCGCGCCGTGGATTTGAACCCGATACCCTCTGCATGGCAGTCTGTTGGTATTTCCACTTATTTATGTGTGTTATGATTTATTTTCGATAATCTACCTACTACCTACCTACTACCTACCCACTACCTACCCACTACCTACCCACTACCTACCCACTACCTACCCACTACCTACCCACTACCTACCCACTACCTACCCACTACCTACCCCCTACCTACCCCCTACCTACCCCCTACCTACCCCCTACCTACCCACTACCTACCCACTACCTACCCACTACCTACCCACTACCTACCCACTACCTACCCACTACCTACCCACTACCTACCCACTACCTACCCACTACCTACCCACTACCTACCCACTACCTACCCACTACCTACCCACTACCTACCCAATACCTACTCACTACCTACCCACTACCTACCCACTACCTACCCACTTCCTACCTACCTACCTACTACCTATCCCTTCGGAACGCACGCATTAAATTTTTGATAGGTAGGAACAGTTTGTATGGGAAAATAAAATTGTTACTATTTTGATTGTATTTCGATTTTCCATGCAATTTCACAATATATTTTCACTACTGGCTTAAATAACACTCCTTTTGGGCTTCGCCGCAGTCGGGTAGAAAAACTGGGTAAGTGCGAATTCTTCTTGTAGGTGTAACTTATTTATGGCTTATCGAAAAAATATAAGAAAAACATATGTTCAGGTACCAATTAGGTACTATATTTTAACGAAAAGATGAACTAGTTATAACGCCTACAACTAGGTGAAACCGGTTTGGTCCAGCCATTCTGAAGTCAGAATGGCTGGCCACTTTCCTCGTAATAGGTTTCCCTTTTTAGCG
This sequence comes from Euclidia mi, assembly GCA_944739405.2. NCBI lineage: Eukaryota > Metazoa > Arthropoda > Insecta > Lepidoptera > Erebidae > Euclidia > Euclidia mi. The sequence goes on from OX123198.2 coordinate 41,092,637, forward strand.
AGGTACAAAATTTTTGATGTCTGGTACCAAATAGTATAAAATAGGTACAAAAGTTTGGTATTGCTCAAACCTCCAAAATCTCTCATGGTCCAGCCATCCTGACGCACACGCATCTCCTCTTCCTCTGCGGCCCCACCGCGACGCATCGAATGGTGCGCCCCCATTTGGTCGCGGGAGATAGGGCGCGCGGCAACTCTTATTATATTACTGCAGTTTTAATCAAATATGTCAAGTAGTTTTCGCGTGAAAGGGAAACAAACATCCATCATCACAAAATGTAGCTTTTTTCATCATCATCATCATCCCGGTAGCGTTCCAAAACCTACGGCTTGAAGCCCGGGGTCCGCTTTCCAGCTGTGTCTCCTCCAGTTCGCACGGTGTTCAGCATCCCTGGTGGTTAGTCGATTGGCAAGCATATCATCCGTTACGACTTCAAGCCAGCATTTCTTTGGCCCTCCCCGTTTACTGCGGCCCGGCGGAGATAGCATGGCAAGACATTTGTTACCCACGTAAGATGCCGGTTGACGTAAAACGTGGCCACACCAGCGTAGCCGACACTCTTGCAGTTTGTCAGCAATGTCACGGACATGAAGGCTACCTCGGATGCGGGGGTTCCTAATGCGGTCCTTCCGCGTGACTCCACACATCCAGTGCAGCATGTTCATCTCTGTGACACGCAGAATCTGCTTGTGTCGTTCAAGCACAGGCCACGTCTCACTGCCATATAACAGGACAGGTCTAATGATGGATTTGTAGACTTGTCCTTTGAGCTTAACTGGCATTTTGGGGTCACAAATTACACCGCTAAAATTTAGCATTTTTAATCACAGAACATTATTACTTTGATCTGTATTCGTGCAAATGATACTACTTACTTACTTGATACTTGATGGCACGGGCTGTTTCCGCAACTCCACGTCTTGGCGTGTATTTTGCGTGCGGGTGGGAATGGTGTCGTCATTCGAGCCACCCCAGCTCTTCGAGGAAGGCCAGCAGACTCTTGATGTGGCCCACGGCCTCCCTCAGGGTGCTGTATCTGCTCAGGTACTGCTGCCTGTACTGTGCGACCTCAGGGCAGTCGAGGAGCAGGTGGGCTGCCGTCTCGTCTGCTGCCATACAGGCCCTGCACAGCGGGCTGTCGGTGATACCTATAGTAAATAGGTGTTTATTAAAGAATCCGTGTCCTGTGTAGGCGGCCGTGACTGTCCGTAGTTGTTGTTTGGACAGCCGGAGGATTTGTTTAGCTATCTTACCGTCTACTGCGGGAAGAGCCTCCTTGGCCTGCCTACATGTTTCAATACCAATCCAGGACTGGTTGTGTTTGGTCCTGGTCCTATTTCTTACCAGGTTGCGATAAAAACCAGAAGGGAGGGGAATAATGGGCTCGGGTCCCACCACCTCTAAAGTGGCCCCTCTTCTGGCAAGTACGTCGGCTGCGTCATTCCCTCTTGAGCCACTGTGGCCCTTAATCCATTGCAGTGTTAATTTGTTTAGTTTACCTACCTCTGTTAGTTTCTGGTGGCATTCAAGCGTGAGTGCCGAGGTGATAGTATGGCTTTTGAGGGCTGAGAGGACAGCCTTACTATCTGAGAGGATCCTAATGGATCGTTCCCTTACCTCACGTGCCATGATTGCTGTGGCAGCTAGGATTATGCCAAAACATTCGGCCTGGTAGACCGTGTTGTAGGCTCCCAGCGGTGCTGCGATGTTGATGTTTAGGTCCTCGGAGAATACTCCTGAACCCGTACCTGTATCTGTTTTAGACCCATCTGTGAAGATCGTGAGCTCGTTGTGGATAACTGCTCCTTCGTGTATGTCCTCGTACAGTTGGATTTTGTATTTCTTGTCGAAAACAAATTGTTTCGGTATACGGTCGCCAATGGCTTGTGTAATAGGAACTTCTTTAAAGAGTGTATTTAAGTTGTTAGTGTGCGGTGTGTTGGTGTCTTTCCAGAGCTTCAGGGCTCTTAGCCGGACTGCCGACATCGTTGCTTCCTGTTGTATGAACAGGTGCAATGGAGGCAGGTCCAGCAACACTTCAAGTGCCGCTGTTGGCGTTGTTTTCATACAGCCCGTGGCCGCTAGGCATGCAAGTCTTTGAAGCTTCTGAAGCTTGTTGGCGGCCGTTATTAGGTTGGTCCGAGGCCACCACACTACTGCGCCGTAGCTTACCATCGGACGTATTATTGTCTTATAGAGCCATAAGACAATTTTGGGGGATAGGCCCCAGCGTTTACCTATCATCTTCTTGCACTGCCAGAAGATGATGCTGGCTTTATTGAGCTTATTTTCCATGTGGCTGTTCCATGTCAATTTGCTGTCGAGAGTGACGCCCAGGTACTTGACCTCGGTGGACAGCTTAAGCTCTGTATCAAATAGCCTGGGCAATCGGTAAGTACCCAGCGCGCGCTTGTGTGTGAACATAACTAGTTCGGTCTTGGTCGGGTTTACAGATAATTCGTACTCATTACACCACCACTCTACTATGCGTAGGGCTTGTTGGGTTAGGTCGTACACTGTACTGGTTACCTTACCTGAGGTGAGTATGGTTAGATCATCTGCATAACCTATTGTAAAGAAGTATCTCGCGTTGAGTTTCTCTATGAGTTCATTGATGACTAAGTTCCACAATAGCGGGGAGAGTACACCTCCCTGCGGGCACCCTTTAGTTATCAAGGCTGTCTGAGTGTCGCCTTGCAGGCGCACTACCCTTTTGCTGAGCATGTTTTGGATCCACTGTATGAGCATCTGGTCCACACCATGCCTGGCTAGGGCGTTGCTTATGCTGGAAAAGTTTGTCTTGTCGAAGGCTCCTTCTATGTCGATGAAGGTGCCCAGGCAGATGCTTTTTTGTTGTATAGCAGCTTCTATCTGGTTCACGACCTGATGTAAGGCCGATTCCGTCGATTTCCCTGAGCTGTATGCATGTTGGTTGGCATGTAAGGGTAGGTGCTTAAGAGCCCCACTTCTTAGTTCCCTCTCGCAAAGCCTTTCCAAGGCTTTAAGCATGAAGGAGGTGAGGCTTATTGGTCTAAAGGACTTTGCATGGGTATAGTCTGTTTTGCCTGGTTTTGGTATGAAGATTAGTTTAACTTCCCTCCACCTCTTCGGTATATATCTGAGGGCCAGGCTAGCCCTCATAATAGCCAGGAGTCTTTTAAGGACAGGTTCTCCTCCCCATTGTAATAACCCTGGGAAGATGCCATCCAGTCCGGCTGCTTTGAAGGGGTGGAAGCTATCGATGGCCCATCGGAGTTTTTCTTCTGTGACCACGTTGTTTGCGTGTCTCCATTCGTGTTCGGTCGCCACTGTTGGTGTATCGTGCCACGTTATTACCGGGGTGAGGACGCAGCCTGGGAAGTGTGTTTCGAGTAGGACGCGTCTTGTCTCCTCCTCCGATGTGGTGTATGTGTTATCCGGTTTACGGAGAGTACCTGGTGCAACCGTTGGTTGCTGGGCCAGTAGTTTCCTTACCCGGTTTGCTTGTTGGCAAGATTCAATGCTCCCACAGAATTTTCTCAATCCCATGGTGCGTCTGAATCTGAGGCATTTCCTGTAGTCTGATTTGGCCGCTTTATAAGCGTCCCAATCTGCGTCCGCGCTTGTGTTCATTGCCCTATTTAGAGACTTTCTTACCTTCTTGCGCTTACGTTCAAGTTCAGCGCCCCACCAGGGTTGTTTCCCCGGGGTTGAAGGCGGAGTGGTTTCCGGGCAAGCTGCATAATAGCTGTCAAGCATCGACTGCGTCAGTATACATACCTGATCGTCGATCTGTACAGTGTCACCCGGTACCGGCGGCGTGGCCGTAAGGGTAAGTTTCTCTTTAAGTAGTAGGACATACTTTGCTTTGTCAGTGTTGTGTGGTTTCCTGCGGGGTTGTGTGGGCTGTATATCGACTTTTATGGAGAAGCTGATCCATCTGTGGTCTGAGCATGATGCCTCTTTCGAGACGTGCCATCCCTTGATGCGTTCAGCCGCTCCTTCTGTTGCGAGAGTTAAGTCGATAATTGTCCGACTACGTTTAGTGACGAAGGTGGGCTCCGTACCTGTGTTTAATAGGGTAAGATTAGTGGTGAATAAGTATTCAACCAATGACATACCTCTGTTATTGTTGCAGTCCATGCCCCACATTTGGTGGTGGGCATTGGAGTCCGTTCCTATTACGACCTCCGTATTGGTTCTCTCGCACTGGTTAACCAGACGCGTGAGGTCGAACGGAGGCGGGTCTTCGGCCTCGGGCATGTAGACCGATGCGAAAACGACCGCTATACTCCTTGGCTGCTGTATTATTTCGATTTGTATTGCTGTGATGTCTCTGGAACAGAACTCCATTAAAGCTTGGGCTCTGATGTTTTTAGTTGTAAGTATGCAGGTTCTTGGATGTGTGTGGTCAGTAGAAGAGTAAATCTTACCTCCCAGACTGGAGAGGCCTCTAATGAGGCCACCCCTTATCCAAGGCTCCTGGATGAGCACGATGGCTGAATGTTGGACCTCCATCCACTTGCGCAGTTGCGCAGTGGCCGTTTGGCTATGATGGAGGTTGATTTGTAGGCAGCTGACGTCACTAGGCAGAGGGTTCATCTGTGGGTGATGTCCCCTCCCCCCCGACCCTCAGCTGCGTTAGGCCAGCCAGGATGTCGCCAGCCTCCACCCCGTCGTCCCGCCGCACCGGACTCAGGAGCAGGCTCTCATCTTCCGAGTTACCCTCGGCTGACGGGCCAGCCTCCGAGCCAGACGCGGCCGGCTCTGACGGGCCGGATTCCGCGGAGCATCCTGACTGGGTGTTCGAGACTTGCTGTGTGGAGTTGTCGCATCCCGGAGGATGGTCGACATACTTGCCTGTAGAGTCCCGGAACCGGACGTAGACTGCGCCCAGCCCCAACGCGAGGCGGCGCTCGTTCTGCACCAGGACTGGGACTTGTTCCTCCGGGACGCCCACGACCAGGAACCACCCACCTGACTGTCTCTCCGAGTGCAGCAGAGACCATTTGTCGACCGCCAACCAGGGGTTCTGGGACTCCAGAGCTCGACCTACGTCGCGCACGTCGTCCCAGACTCCCTGTTCGTTCGGAACGACAACGCCGCACCGCACTCTCTTCGGGGCCTCTTCCTGGCCCCTAACCTCCAGTTCGAAGCCCGGTGGTGGGACCAGGAGAGAGACCGCCTCCGTCAGCCAGGTACGCGTTGCCTCGTCGGCGCACCAGAGTTTGAGGACCCCGTCCGCGTACATGGGTTTCCCGGTGAACGCAGGGGCGGGGCGTTTTGGGGTTTTAGTCGACCAGGCGTCACTCAGGATCTTCCTTTGAATCTCCGTGAGTATCCGGTCCACGAACTCCTTCGGCAAGTTCCCTGTGCGCTTGCATGTTACTGCAACGCCCAGAGATGCCTTGGAGGCCTGTGCATAGGACTTACCTTTTATCGTGGAGGAGTCGAGGCGGGGCTTCTTGTGCTCCCCTCGAGGCGAGCTGGTCTCGTTGAGAGCACGTTTGGCCTCACCTCTTTCCTTGTTTCCGGCAGTTTTACTCGCCGTGTTTCCTGGTGGTGCTGGGGCTGGATGCCGTCCAGGGTGACCAGCCCGCCGCTTGGCGGCAGGCGGCTTCCCCGTACTGCCTCCGGTCTTCGTACAACCCCTGCTGCTGAGCGCAGGCTGCGCGCTGGTCACATTACTGGGACCTGCGATAGCGGCCTGCTCCGCTGTTTTTGTAGAGGCAGCACCGGCTGCGGCAGCGGTTTGTGCCGCCTTCCGCCTTATTGCCAGGCGCTGTCTCTTGTTTTTGTTTGCCCTTTTCTTCTTCGCAGAGCTGGTAGCAGCGGGGCCACTCGGTTGTGTAGTGGGCGGGTGTTGGGCAGGATTGGTGGTCTTGCCCTTACCCTTGCCCTTGTGGTGGCTTACCACTTGCCAGCCTGCGAAGGAGGAGTCGTCTGCCCGCTTGATTTCAAACGGGCTGACGATTGTAAGGACGGGACCAGTACTAGCGTTAGCCAGCGCTGAAGTCTCGTCCTTGGGGGATGGTTTAACACCTGCAGCCGAGGCCACGGCGTCAACCATCTGTTTGGTTTTGGTTGATGCGGCGGGAACAGCTTTCGCTGACCCCGTCACAGTTGGGGTAATATTAGGATTTTCGGTATCCATGCAAGTTTACTAAGACTTCATCCCTCTGGCTTCCCACCCTCCATGGAGCCCGCATCAGGGAACGTCATACCGGACGTTAGGATTACCAGAGGGATATAGGAACGCGGGGCTGGTTTACAGCACGACTTCGGGCGCCCGCTTGGGTCAACGGCCTGAGCCGAGTTACCAACTCTAGCCGTCATCCCTCGCTTGCGCCCTCCGTATAGCCTTCACCCACCTCATCAACAGCCGAAATAAATCCCGACTGCTGATGTGGACCCTACGTCCCTAGCCTGTGGCCCTCTGACGGGACACGATGGCCATTTCCCCCGCTGCGGCTCACAGCGGGGGCTACCGTTTAGCTTGAAATCAGGACCAAAGAGGGCGTGTTGCCTCACGGTCACATTACCGCCAGCGCCGCTCGGCTCAACCCCCCAGGACTCCGTCATCCCCGCGTACGGCGCTCGACTGCGCAGGTCCTAGCGCAGGTGGTCAGCTACTCTTACCCGTGACTTTTTACTACGAGCCCACACCCTCCCGACCACGAAGGGGCGTGATGAAGAGATGTGTTCCTGCATGTGGATGTGTGCGCGCATGTGTGTACGTGTGTGTATATGCGTGTGTAATGTGCCTGTTGTTTGTGTTTCGGCTGGAGGTTTTGGTTGCATCCATTTCTGAAGGAACTGGACCAAGAACGGGCGGCAACCTCGAGAAGGATAGTCCACCAGCCTTGCCTAAGGGATCATCGCGACCTGCGCTACCCCTGAGACCATTCGCCACTCCCTGCACCGGACTCAGGTGTAGGGAGTAGAAGTCAGTGCAGTTCAGTGGTGTTAAATATGAGTTGACCTGCACGGACTTCCGCCCAAAAGTGCAAATGATATTTAGTATGTAATGCTAGCAAACCGAAGAATAACTTCCAAAGATTTCCAACAGAAATCTTTGTTCATTTGCAGGCAGTTTTCAGAAAAATAAAAATTAGCTTAGACTCTCCCAGTGTAAGCAATTTCATTAAATCTTAGCCTTTGGTATCCAGTTATTGTAAGTCGTGACCGTGTGATATGATATCTACCTAAGTAAACAATAATTTGCCCTGACTCCGGTCTCCGGCAGAACACGGCAAACGCTTATTTAATATACTTACATATTAATGTACCTACTTACCTAGTAAATATAGACAAGAAACAAAGCAAAAATGCATCGGTTGGTTCCATTTATGTATATTATACTTATTACGATAATACAGTATATCAGATACTTATATTTCAATGTTATATAAAAGATCATAATATATAAGTATGTTCATTTTCATTCTACAACTCTCACTCCCCTAAATATTTGAAGTGAAAAGGATTCCGGTCATTTATTATAACGTTCCCGAAATATATGAAAATTCTGGGATAACTAACTAAAAGTCTGGCGTATTACGAAACTTAAATTAATATCGAAAAGCCAAAAAGGCTTTGTTTAATTATTATCCATTGTTTCCCTCAGGAAAAGCGAAACGGCGGGCATTCAAGCAGGCCTCCTTCACTCGGCCGTACCTACAGCGATAAGTGCCTACACTTTCGCGCGGCTTCCAAGCCCGCGTCGTTAGTCGGTTGTCATGGTTGTCACCGCTAACGCGCAGAGCGATGTTTGCTATTAAATTTGCTAATAACGTGAATTTTAATAGTGAACAACAAAAATGTCTCATCACAAGTCTGGTGCAAAGTATTGCTCATTTTACGGATTTGTGTCGAAAAAGGGAGATAAAAGTGTGTCACTAATTTTTTACATTACCTACAGATGCAAGGTAAGCTAAACTAATTAATACCAAATTACGTACTTAATAGGTGTTGATTATTTCTGATTTAGTGATGTTGACAATCGTACAGAATCCTAGTTTTATGATTTGATGTTCGAAAAGATAGTTTTTAAAAGAATTGTTACGCAGTATATACTTCATAGTTACATAATTAAGTAATTATCTAATTTGTAAATGTCTCGTAATTATCTAATAAGTATTAGATAATTACGAGAGCAACTTGAAAATTTGTTTTTTTGTTTGTTGAGATACCCCAAGCATTATGGTGTCAAATCTAGTTCAAAAACCATTTTATCGGCGTGAATCATGTTAATCGGTCCACGCGTTTTTTTTTATTTTTTTATTTATTTACAACATAATAACAATACACAATTCACATATACTGTGATGCAAACAAAAACTAATTCGAGTTTTACCGTGCATCCTAATAATATGATCGATGGCGGCATAGCCATGTGTGACCATGTTTTTATCACAATTCACAATAAACAAGAAATCCACACAAATCACACAATTCACATGACGATGATAGTTACATTATTCGATTTTTTCTGTATCGCACATAATGTCCTAAATGTAAGGTAGTTGCAAACTGTTCTCGACGAGCGTTGAGCTCACGTCACCGCACTGGGTGACCCTTGCATGAAGTTGTTGTTTACGTGTGTATATACAGAATGTTCCGTATTGAGTGTGATCCATTTAATTCGTATATAGAATTGTATTGAATAAATAAAAGATATGCTAAAAATGTATAATATATCTTTTTGCCGTATATGGTAAAAGCTATACTGGGTCTGTAAAATATTATACTCTATTATGAATATGAATTTTGTATTGATTGGGCAATGATGATTTCTTGTAAAGTTACACTTATTATATCAAACGGGTATAATATGATGTAACCAAAAATAGGAATATAAGGAAATAGTAGGAAATAACTAAGAATTAGTATAGTGAAAATGTAAACGACCAGAATTTTTGTGGTTTTTGTTCTAGCGAAAAGACGAAAAATACTTCCTAAGAATTCGTCAAGCCAACTTGAAGTAAGTCATCAAAAATATCACTAACCATTAAACAAGGATATATCTAGGTTTGCTTTAATTTAGTAAAATTTACCGTGTAACCAGACGCATTAAACAAAATATTTTTTATTATTAGGTAGTCAAGTAGGTAGATAGACAGCTTATAGTAGCAGCGACAAGTCGACAACCCTAGCGCGACAGCTAGTGCGTCACTCCGCGCTAGACAGCGACAGCGTTATGTGTAAACATCGTTATCGGGCGGGTAAAAATGGTGGCAGTGCGGTAGCGCACGGCAATAGGGTTGTCATACGTATGCTTCACGTAGGCGCATACATTTAATAAGCTTTTTCGATTATGTTATATCGTACAATACCTTTATTTAATTAAAATATATTATAGTTTTAAATGTTTTTTTAAAAGTATAGCTATATAGTATTGTATTTTTTTTCGTATTGTAATAACTTTTTCACTAATTACTCTTTACTACTTCAATGTAATTTGAAAGTCAAGGCGAAATTATTTTCAAATATATTAAATTATTATTTCGCAGTCGTCATATATTGGATAAAATTTTTACAAGCATCTATGTTAAAAATATGTTTTAATCTATTCTTTACATTCATATTTTTTTTGTAATGTTAAAAAGTGTTAACATATTTTAAAAATTGGCAACACTAACATTAAGTGAAAAATTAACAATATAAACTTTCAAATCATTTCACAAGTTTAAAATAAATACGTCTTTGTTATGTCAAATGAAGTCGAACGGTCATTTTCATACTTAAAATGTTTCTTTTTTTCAGCAGACATCTTAAACTAACAGAAAGCAGTTTAAATAAGTTGTTGGTTTTTTATTCCAAGTAGACGTAAATATCTTCAAGGAATATTTTAACAAAAAATATCCAATAAAAAGTAATTGAAAAATATTTATGTGTTTCATTTTAAAATTATTTCTAACGAAAAACCTACATTTATTATTTTGTATTGATTTAGTTACGAGTGATTATTAAAATATAATTTAATTTTGATATTTTAATAAGGTACACAAGGACAAATTGAAATATAGATTCTTAATTACATAAAGATATCAAGTAATAACATTAAACTATTATTTAAAAAAAAAATGTGCATGCTATATGGGTACGCGCGGCAACCCTAGTGTCGAATGCCACGACCTTGGCCCGCTGGATAACGATGTTTAGTTATGTGTTAGAAAAGAGCGGGAACGGTTAGGTGAATATCGCAGTAGGCACTGAGTGCTTATGCGAGCTGAATTGCACTTTGTTGCTTAGTAGCAAGAGTCGCAATTTCTTTAAATTGGTTTGCGAAGTGATGCTTCTGTACGTTAGTACTATCTATTCTGTGATTCAAGTAAGAAATAATGAAGGTAGTTGCAAAAACGATAACATTGATGCGGCAAAAGTAAAATACTTTACCAAAACTATTCTATTTTGATCATATCATTATTGTCCTAGTGTTATCGCTGTTGTATTCAAGACTTCTAATCTACTTATGTCAGTATTCAGTATGCCAGTCTGTTTATAGCAGTCGGTCCGATTGCCACACGGATAACACTTCAGCAAATTCTTTATTGTTCCTAGTATCATATGGGTCTTTATTGATTCATCATAATTCTCGAGAGCTCTTAAAATTACATCTCTCCCGGGGCATATACTTATGTTAATGCTTAAATTATGTTTTTATTATACAATAATAACAATAAAATCCATTCTAAGGTACTCCCATAGCCGAGTTAACTACATTGTATTCAAATTGTATGCGTCCCTCAAATATACACGTTAGTTTCAAAGAGTGACTTTTCGCATCTTACTTCAGGCATATAAAATAAGGATTGTATTTAACTGTTAGTCAAAAATACTAATTTTCCACCAAAAATATTAATTGCACCACTAAGCTAAGTTGACGGAGCCCTGCTTCGCAGGGCTCCTATTTTTGGGAGCAGGGTCACAAGAGAACCTAACATAACCTATTAAGTTTTCTGAGTGGATAAGTTTCCCGAGCGGACGAAACTTTTCATATCAAATGATATTTTGTAAAAAGATCATCATATTTGGTGTACAAATAGTATTTTAGTGTGCAAGTCAGTATTTTAGTGAAAAAATAAAGTTTTTTTGCGTAACTCACTTTAGTGTGTTACATAACATTTTTGATACGCTGTTAAAAATATTCCATAAAATAATAACTAGGTATATAGAAATAAACTACTACGCATCAACTAACACCTGGTTTCTGGGCGAAAACAAAGGTTGGCACGAAAAAACTGTATAAATAATTAAGTCAGAAAACATTGCAATCATTCAAATTATTACCTCTGTTTAAATCCACACTTGAATGTGTCTATACAAAACACATAAAAACATGATATTTTCTTTGATATATTATGATCAAGTTCATAAGATCATGTTAATAAAAGAGGTTATACCAAATAAATAATTTTGTCAAGATAAATATCTCAATTAGGTACATTCAGATTTCAGAAAAGAAAAAATAAGCAGGTATATTATTTTTGTATAATTTAATGATACCCAAATAATATAAAGAAATTATTGATGTGTGTATGTAAATGATTATGATGATTTGTAATTTTATCTTAGTGAAGTTGCTGGGTATTGAAATTATAAATTGGCAGCGGGAGGTGTGATGTGACAACATATAGTTTTTAAGGTCCCAGTATCTTGTATTGACAGCGGGGCATGAAAGCCCAATAATAATGTAGGTGTAGGTAGACTCTGAGCTTATGATTTTGTATTATTGATATGTTTTTAGATAGGTATACAATAGCAACAGGTATAGCGCTGCGGGATATGCCCCTTGTTTGAACTTGAAACAAATGATACCTATTCTCAAGAATAGGACGAAATAACCTTTTGGATTCCAGTGTGCTTCAAGAAGACTAAAAGGTGACTAGCCGAGAGCGTTGTGCTGGTAAGTAACGCAGTTACTCTTTTATGGAAATTCTTAATAGGAGAACCGGTCTGTATGTATTTTGTTTTTAAAAAGCGGCGGTCTATCCGCCAAAAGGTTGAGCACTGATCTCTTGACTAGTATGCCATATGGAAACCTACGTTGTCTGTAATCCTACGTTGTCTAATATCTACGTTGTTTAGTCTACTTGCAAAACTGTAACTCACAAAGCGCTTTGGACTACCCACACATGGTAGACGTAAATAAAACTTATAATATGTTTGTAGTCAATTTTAGCATTGCGGATTTGTTGCTATTGCTAATTTACCGATGTAGTGCTTAGCTGATGACGTCATGATAACATAATATTAAATATAAAAGAGTAGCGCTCATAGCGTGATTTGGCTTGCCATTTGTATTTAGTCGGCAAAGTTAAGCAACGCTTGCACAGGACCCCACTTGGATGGGTTACTGTTAGAACGCGTCCGACAGGCACGGTTCTTGACTCCGGTCAAGAAACGATAGACGATATCGTAGGTATTGCAGTGGTCTGTAAACTCTGACACCAGAGTAGGTCGGACAAAAAAGAAGAAGAAGGATTATAAAATATTGATGTCATTTAAATCAATTAAATTTATTTTATATGTGGTTTTAGCTACATATCATAATTTGCCGTAGTCTCTATTAAAAGCTCTTTTTCCACCATCTCCGTCTGGGTATTTTGTAGTGAAAATAAACAAGCCTGCCCAGCGCGGAACAAAAATAAATAAGTCATAAAATATGTTTTTATTGCAGTCGGAAGCAGTGGATACAACCTACATTGAAAAGCAGTACTCCTGGGTCAAAGATACATGTGTTCTCTTAGCATACCTATTTATTATACGTATACTTAAATATTTTTTGACAACTTAGCAAGATTCCACCGCTCTAGCGACAGTAGAATAAGAAGCTAAGATGGAACATAAGAAAAAAATCAAATAATATAAGAAAGAATAGAATCGAACGGTTCAGTTTAGCGTTTTGATAAACAATGTAAAAGCTCAAGACGGTCAAACACAGTAAAATGTAAAAACAAAACAACATCAGAATACTACAACTTTATAAGAAAAGATAAAAATTTAATCGTTGAGAATGGCAGAAATAGTCTCATGGCTTCGTCTATTATCATTTCACTCACTTATACAAACACTTTGAAACTATTTTGGTGAACAAACATTGTAATAGATAACAGTTAACTGTATCAGCACCACTTCACTATTATAATAATTATGTAAAGTGAAAATGTCAATGCAGTATGAACATGTATTTCGCTTATCATCTCGCAGCCCCTGTGGCCTAATGGATAAGGCATCGGCCTCCTAAGCCGGGGATTGTGGGTTCGAGTCCCACCAGGGGTAAATAAAAGTTTATCATTTTGTGCAACGAAACTTTTTACAAATAACATTTATTTTGTGTTTTATAGCTGAATTTTCTTTCAAAATTGCAGTCGTATTTTTATTTTATATTTTATCAACAGCTTCAATTTAATTCTCCTTTAATAGCTTATTGACGACGACTATTGCCAATTTTAAATCAACACTGCAGTATAATTGTGAATACATAAACTTCCAGAGATAAAGCTTGTCATCAGCTTTTTAGTACGTGTAGAGAATTGGCGTTGTCATATTAGGGGTCGTAAAGACATGAAAATACTTCAATGGACATTTTTGGCACATGCGTATGCTACAGAGATTTTAGAAGGTGCAATCAAAATTCAAAGAAAGTGACCACGGAGTCATCGTATGAACTGCAAATGTTTCTATGCAGACAGAGATGACCTAAACTGTGCACAGCATAAGATACACATTGGGCAAGGCAGACATTCAACATCTCGTTCGGGTCCTGGTTCGATGCCTCTTTATCAACTATCAATATCCTACCCTTAAGGAACGCAGCATATAAACCGTGGCCTATCGAAACACATGCTCGTTCCTGCATTGTAATGCATAGAACTATGAGACCCACAAAATCTCTAGTATGAGACCCATCCATCATAATGGATGTCCATACACTACTGTGTATATGAACCACTTGTTTGGACAGGCCCCCGTGTAATTGCTGAGTTTAATTATCCATCTAACATCATAACAATCGCAATCCTTAGAGTTCATTTACGCACACACACGTTTAAATTTATCCAATGTCTTAAAGACAAAGATGTTCTTAGATGATTTTATCACGATACGTGCGGACTTGTAATCTCAGTGTGGGAGGGATATTGCCTCATATTACGAAGAAAGCTGTGTTTATTGTTGTAATAGATTAACTTAAAAGTAGATTACAGAAGCTCTGTGTAATTTTTGCTATAAATTTTATTCTGGTATTAAATGTACTGTAAGTAGCTTAGTTTAAGCAAGAGGTGCTATATAAATACTATTGTGAACCTAGACGATATAATAACTCTGACATTTCGTAGAGTCAGGTTCTACACTAATAATAACTCGCAAGGTAAAACATTTTTTTCATATAGGTATTGTATAAAGGATGTCCAGATTCGAAATTATAACAATTTGTATAATTATTGGAGCATGTGCTTCGCTCTGGAATCGAATATACTTACGTTATATTCGATAGGTGCCAAGTGCTAAGCTTAAAATCTCCAATCTTGAGAATCTAATAAAACTTTGCCAGCCGAAACCTAGCACAGATTTGAGCTACATATATTTGGTTCTTTGTATTAAGCTTAGTAATAAGAAATGTAATTTGTGATTATACAGCAAGCATATAGGTACATATACATGACCTGATGGGCATACTTTGAAGAATGCCGAAATTACTTTGCCCAATATTTTGGGCAACGTACAATGTTGCTGAAACGTAAAATAATACTGTGTAGTTTGCAAGACGATATACCAATAAGCTCGGTCTTCAGCTTTCCTCTTCCAACGCCCGCTGCCCTTCGAATATCATCGCCTCACTATAGGAGAGGCCTACGTCCAGCAGTGGACTGATATAGACCGATGATGATGATGATGATCTATACCACGTACCTTTATTTTTCACAGCAGTAAAACTGTTGCTGCGATCCAATTGGTTGCATTGGTTGAAGTTGGGTTCATCAGCAGTTCTATTTTGCTAACAAACACACACTAAAGACAGCACCGTTCGGCTTCCAACGCAGTGCTTGGCTCGTTCCGAAGCATACGACGATCTTACTTTCAAGGGGCAGAAGCCAATCAACGCAAGAATAGAAATGTTGTACTATGTTTAGAACAATAATATTGCGGATTACTTCATCATAATGAATGACGAACTGCTCTTAAAAGGAACTGTCCTTCATTGTATAAAAACTTGATGCATTCAAATTGCCACGTGTATTACAGCATAGGGAATACCGATGACAGACCATATCAGGCCCAGCACATGTCATGGATTAACTATCGTCGTCTATGAATAATCATGAACCTGGTGCTTTGTATGCTTTAATAAGTCGTAATTGCGTAAATAGAGTAAACAGGTGTCTTCAAGCATTCTCCTAGGAAAAGCTTTATATTATAACACTGCAAACAAAAGATTTACTGCTGTAAATAGGCTTCATACAATAATCGATTTTAATTTTCGCGATTTGTATACATAATACAATATTATTTAGCGGGACGCGATAATTGACTTATTTAAACGCGTAAATGCCTCTGCCAAATAATTTTGTATGCGGCTTCACACAAGCATCCTTCAGTGTTAAATATAAAACACTTGAAAAATTATGTCATAATGCGTTGCCCGTTTATGTTGATTAAAGAAGCGTTGCTCTGTGCCTGCCTCCGTGGTCCAGTGGATAGCGTATGCGACTGCTGATCGGAGGTCCCGCCCGGGTTCGATTCCCGGGTCGGGCAATAGTGTTACTGGGTTTTTCCGAATTTTCTGTAGCAGCACGGAGTCTGGTGATGTGCCCGGTAACGGCAATAGGCTCGCCCCCTATTACGTGGGGACCTAAAATTTTATGGCGAAATGTGGGTGTAATATTACACTTCTGCCTACCCCTTCGGGGAAACAGGCGTGAGTCTATATAAAAAAAAAGTAGCGTTGCTTTGGCGCTTCGTATCACATGATTATCACATAGTGGGATCCAAAGCGATTTACGTGATTCATAATTATTTTAGGGAGGCTCGACAAACGCGCGACTGTATGGAAGCAAAAATCTTCATGGTGACGTCCCTTGAAGATTTTTACTTAGAATTAGGTAGAGGCATAGGAGTCCTAACGTAATTTACGTCCTACACAACTACTTTACTTCTACCAAATTTTTGCTTGTAATCTATCCTTTATTTTTCATGAGTGTTTCAAGTTTTAAAGGACAACTAAATTGCTTTGACATTTTCGAGATCGCTGTGACGAAATTCTTCAATAAACATTAAAATTTAGATCATCTAATTTTATAATAGAATAAACTATAGTCTAAAACCTTCTTTTTTCTTTATTTTTAAGAAACAAGGAACTTTTGTGATGTATTCAAATTATACTTTAAAAGGTAGTAGAGCCTTGCTGATTTCAGCATGAATGGGCCGACTCGACCGGGGCAGTACTACCCTCTCACAGAAAATCGACGTAAAGTAACAGTACCTAAACTGTTGCGTTCATTCGGTGAGTGAGAGTACCGGAGGCCCTATCCCCTTTTCCCTCATCCCACTCCTCATCCTATCCCTTTTCCCAACCCCAAGGGGCGGCAACGCACTTGTGACTCCTGTGGTGTTGCTTGTGTCCATGGGCGGCGGTAATTGCTTACCATCAGGCGATCCGTCTGCTCGTTTGCCGCCTATTACCATAAAAAAAAAATACGATACTACACCGTTCAGGTAAGGGAAACCTACGAAGACTTGACCACTATTCGTTGACTGCCCCTAGTGTGCAGTACTTTCTTTATTTTATTTTTATTGCCAAATGAGGTAGTAGTTTGTAAGAGATTCCTTTTATGATCCTTTAGATTCCTCTAAGTTAACATAGCCTTATCAGTAAGCTAAGGTAATAGCTGGCCCTTGGTTTTTCTGCAGTTTTTTCCATAACACCCATCTTCGTTAGTTCGTAAGGATCCTACTAATATTATAAACGCAGAGGATTGTGAGGATGGATGTCTGGAGGGATTGATTATTGATTCTTTCAGGCAAAAAGACGATGCGCAAAATGATACTCACTCTGGCAGAGCCGCAAGAGAAATCTGGAAGCACTATAAATGCTGCTGGAATGATCTTGCATGGTCCGTCCAGCGAATTTGTGCGTGTTATGCGCGGGCGAGCGCTGTCCTACACTCGTGCAACCGATCTGTAACAGCGAATGCAGTCACCGCCTAATTGTTCCACTTTGGACCACTGCGCTGTAATTGATATCTACTACGTAACTAGACGTTGATAAATCCTACTGTTTATCTAAATCGGTTTGTCCAACTACTAAATTGTGCTCAGTTATACAGGTTGACCCGAATAAACAGCTGTCGTGAGATACCTATTTGACATTGTGTTTTGCCAGTTAGATGGTTTATGTATTGATATTGATGTAAAGGGTATCGCGTTATTTTAAATAGTTAAAAATATAAGAACACAGAAGCAGCGATAACTTAGTGGAGAGACCGACAGACTGCTAAGCAGAGGGTCTCGGGTTCGAATCCACGGCACGCACCAATGACTTTTCGGAGTTAAGTGCGTATTAAATTGTTAATTATCGGTTGCTAGTTGCTAATCGGTGAAGGAAAACATCGTGAGGAAACCTGCATGTCTGAGAGTTCTCCATAATGTTTTCGAAAGACATGTGAAGTCTGCCAACACGCACTTGGCCAGCGTGGTTGGCTATGGCCTTACCCTTCTCATAGTGAGAAGAGGCCCGTGCCCAGCAGTGGGACAGCATAAAGGGCTGATGATGATAAGAACATCTTCTTCATCATCTCATCTTCTGCGTCGAGGCAAATATTAGGTATTTCACCTTTATTTTCAAATAATTATGCAATATACGCCTGTTTCATAAATATGTTTACTAGTCGCTAGAGTTGATAAGATGATTTATGCTTCAAAAAACTTATTTTGTCTCAGCCACCTCCCGATAGACCTTAACCCGACAGGCCATGAACACACCCCTAGAGATAAAATAAAGCGCATTGATTTTCTTATACACCCCAAAAGTGGGCAGTAATAAACTTTTTAATAGACGTTTTCATTTTATGACGAAGTGGTCCATTAATCCTAAGTGGTAGGATTTCATTACCACTAGGCAAACAGTTTCATGTCCCCTCAAAAGCCAACATGTCGACGACATTTGGCCTTCTCAAACAAGGCCGAATCGTTTTTCTTTCATCCGTAAAATGATAATTCAGATAAAACCTAGGCTTAATTTGATTTAGGCATATACCTACATATATATCTATTTCTGCCTCTGTGACTGCCTTCGTAATCCAGTGGATAGCGTCTGCGACTGCTGATCGGAGGTCCTGGGTTCGATTCCCGGGTCGGGCAAAAGTGTTACTGGATTTTTCCGAATTCTCAGTAGCAGCACGGAGTCTGGTGATGGCCCGGTAACGGCAATAAGCTCGCCCCCTATTACGTGGCACCTAAAAATTTATGGCGAAATGTGGGTGTAATATTACACCTCTGCCTACCCCTTCGGGTATACAGGCGTGAGACTTAAAAAAAAATATAAATCCATTTCATATAGGAAAGTGCTAATTGGCAAAAAATTGCCAAATCTGTAGGCTGGTGTGTTAGATTGATTCTTTTGTGAGTGTTCCAACAAAGTCTTCTGTCATATCTAAGTACATTTGATAGGATTGTTCATAGATGTTTTGACCTGATCGGTATTTATATGTTTATTGGGTGCAGCCTGTACCTTTGTACGCGGTATATTTGATTAGGTCTTAAAGTGTTAATAACTATTCTCTTGAAAGGTGTTATTCTCAATACATAAATTCATAATGGCTATAGCACGGTCCAGCTCTGGAATGGAACGATTTCCTCTTATTCGGATTGCATGCAAATATACTGTGTTATTCGCAGATTGCTCCTTTTTGCTAAAAACTGATAAAGGTAATTAGTGTGGGTTAATTGTCGCCGCCGTTTAGAAGGCAAAAAATTGCAGATACAGAGATAGAATAAATTTGACAAAAATACTCTATGATAAAGTAACAGACTTCTCGCCCGCATTTGTATCTAATGATAGGATAATGGAAAGGATTTTTATTTTAAGAGCCAATGCTGCGCTTTAGAGCTGGTGGCGTTGCTTAGGCATGGGTTCGATATATCAAAACGTAACTTATATCGGTTATGTGTTAATTATCATACCATATCGATATCTAAATAATACATAACCGTTTTCACAAAAACTTCATCGAGTTATGGTTTATCCATAGCGCAAAAACGAGAAGGAACTACGAATAACGAACATAACGCAAACTTCACATCACGAACGATGTGATATCGACGGTTTTTATTCGCTTTGTCTCTGTCTCACCATTCAATTTTTTACTGGCGTAAAAGGGATGAAGCGAATATTACGTAACTTCGGCTAGTGATTGGTTATTTGGTTAATAATAGTGCGTGTGTAATATCTATATCTTAACGCGCTAGCAATAAGGTCTAGTTTCTATTTATTTAGTTACAACAAAGAGTCCATATAAGTTAGCAACTTGCCGGCGGCTACTCATTAACGGTAAAAGTGTGAGTTTGCGTTTGGCGTTGGTTTGCGTTTCGTTCGTTTCGCAGTTAGTTCTGCAAATCGTACTACTGATATCGATATCTGAAAACGGTTTTCGATATCGATATGAAAATTGAATATCGGTTACATATCTGTTTGCAACTAAATACGAAAACGCCCATGTCTAGCGTTGCTGTCTCAGTGCACCTGTAGGAACATATTATGTGTATGCTAAGTTTCAGCTTTCTTGCGCCCATTGCTTTTGGCTGTGCGTTTTCTGTCAGTCAGTCTTACGTCTTACTGACTGACTGACGCAAGAATGTTTTATGTATAAATGTAGAACTGACTCATAATCTAGTTAATGGCCTCAAATAATAATGTAATAATATACACGAATAAATTGATAAGACAAGTTATAAATCTGATAGAGTTATTACATAGCAGTCCGTCTTAACATAGAAAGAATCGCACCTCTCGCCTTCTTTTAAACTGACTATTGTCACGATTTTCACAATACATGCAGGCCGCATGTATTGTGAAAATTAGATACCGAACAAAGTGGGTATGTGTTAGTAGTAAAAACAATTTGTGTGTGACTTCATTTAACTAGCTTTTCTCGTGTTACATACCCGTTTCATACTTATAAGTATACGTATAACCTAATACTAATATAAAAAGCTGAAGAGTTTGTTTGTTTGTTTGGTTGAACACGCTAATCTCAGGAACTACCGATCTGATTTGAAAAAGTCTTTCAGTGTTAGATAGGTCATTTATCGAGGAAGGCTATAGGCTATATAACATCACGCTATGGGCCACGGGAGCCGAACAGTAGCCTTAAATAATGCGGGTGTAACCGTTAATAAAAGCGGGTGTTATGGGCATCTTCTAGTGTGCTAGAAGTTTTGAAATTTATTATTAAAACCTTTGGATATCTCTATTGATTTATCATTCGATTATATGTCGTAAGATTTGTCTCGCCTGCTTTCAGACATTGGTACTGCGGCTACCAACTGTTGCACTCGTAAAAACTCAATAAACCAAATCAAATTTTACTCACGCTGAATTTTAAGTCTCGTCTCGCTCAAGTTGTACGTTTACTTCTCGAATGTTCCTCACTGAAGGTTTCCTAAACCAATGAAGATTTTTTTTAAATGGTCTGTTAGTTTCTAAGATCATCATGTTAAAACTAAAACATTATTTTATTGTTTAGAAAATGTAAGAGACTAAATATTTTCCTAAAATTTATGAAAAGCACATGCGCGTTTACAAGTTTTCATATTACATAGACAGTTTTCTGCTTCAAACTTCTGTTATACAGTTTGCATACGTTCGTAGTATGGCGCAAATAGCTGGTATAAACCCCCCCTAATACCTACTGTGAGTACGTCTCCTAATGGCGTGTAATACGAACCGTAAATGTTTGGTCTGGACTGGAACACCGGCGCACAAAGTTTTGTGAAAAAAATCCCTTACGACTGACGATGTTTTTATAATATACTAGCGACCTGCCCCGGCTTTGCACGGGTGCAAATTATACATATAAACGATCCTCTTGAATCACTCAATCTATTA
This sequence comes from Euclidia mi, assembly GCA_944739405.2. Classification (NCBI taxonomy): domain Eukaryota; kingdom Metazoa; phylum Arthropoda; class Insecta; order Lepidoptera; family Erebidae; genus Euclidia; species Euclidia mi. The sequence goes on from OX123198.2 coordinate 41,113,725, forward strand.
AAAAAAACCGCTTCAAAATCCGTTGCGTAGTTTTAAAGATTTAAGCATACATAGGGACAGACAGACAGAAGACAAACTTTGTTTTATACTACGTAGTGAAGATTTGTGAACTCTTTCTCCAGTGTTGTAGATGTGATTCTTTACACTAAAGTATTTTTTAGTGAAGTAGGTGTCAGATAATCTTACATTTTTACAATATAGCAATGTATTCTTATTTATATTATTTCAATTATTGTATAGTACCAAATTTCTTTTTTAATTAAATTTACTTTGTCTCAAATAAGTACTGGTAAAACTTATAATAATATTCATTATTTTGTAACTTTGTTTAAGTACCCAAGTCATCATCATCCTCTTAGCGTTAGGTATCCCAGTTTCAATCTGGGGTCCGCTTACTAGTCTAACCGGATTTGGCTGAATATTAGCTTTTCCACGGTGCGACTGCCTGTCTGACCTCCGCAACCTGAAGGGTTAGCGATATTCCATGGTTTAGACTAGTGTCAGTTTATTTTAGAAGGTACTGACGCCCTGTAACGATTGTCAAAGATCTTCATGACAACCGGGACCGACGGCTTAACGTGCTCTCTGAGGCACGGGACAGGCGATAATTAACAATTCAATTCAATACGCACATAACTCCGAAAAGTCATTGGTGCGCGCCGTGGATTCGAACCCGATACCCTCTGCATGGCAGTCTGTTGGTATCTCCACTAGGCTATCGCTGTTTAAGTACCCAAGTAATGTTAAAAATAAGAGATATCGAGCGAGCAATGTAATCGTTTATTGTAATCGTCTCGGTACCCACAGGACAGGCTTGCCTAGTGTGGGGCCACTGGTATATCTAACATTCTTACATGTATAGTATATGGAAATAAACTTTTTTTTTTATTCTGCTGGTGATACCCCGTCATCATCATCGTGCTAGCCGGTTGTATACGAGACCTTCGCAATATACCATGGGATGCGCTGTGTAGTCTAACCAGATATAAAAACAGCTTTTACCAACTCTTCTATCAAATTCTTAGCTGAAAACACTTCTATGACCTCAAACTTTTGTCAAGAACCCGGTAGTAACAAGCAAGTGAAAAAACTCGACCGTAAATTCAAGCCCAAAATTAGATGTAGGACGCAGCCGTAATCAATCAAGCTTAAGCGCTTACACTCTAATCATGGACCTTCGGCGTAATGAAAATTGATTCTATTTCACTTACCGGCGAGTCCTTTTGAGTCCTCTGAGGATTGCCCAACTTATTGAAAGCTTAGTTTTTGTCTAGCTTTTTTGTTCGACAGACATTCATAATACATTGAGGAGAAGGTATCAGACATGTACCTATCTAGTATCCAGTATAAAGATTTGATGGGTTTGAATTACAACATCGAAGATTCTAGAACTTATCTACGAAAATATCCACATTGGCTTATATATTATGTTAAAAATCTGCCTGCCCTGATCTTTTTCCCTTGTGGCTTTCCGAAACTTAACAAGCACTAGCAGATATCATACTGTTGCATCTGGCAGTGTAAGAAACATAGTTTATCTATTTGTTAGGTAAACTATATGGGATTATGATTATATATCTCAAAAGTTTCCTGATTTCTTTAGATGGCAGATGTCGGTTGAGAAAATTTTTAAAATATCTACCTTAAGGTTGAAACCAAGAACGTACACGAAATTAAATTTAGTTAAGCAAGGGTTGAATTTATAGTCGAAATCTTTGTTAGCAGACGAGACAATTTATCCGACAAGATGATGGTAAGCCTTCACTGTCGATAGATTGTTCTGCTAAAATTGATTAAGTACCTATTTGAATAGTCGGCAATTTTGAATATTAATTAGGGATCAGAACTGAACAAACACTGCAACGCCATCGTCGAACGAGGACCGTTAAGCGTAATTACTTTATCTAAAAGTCGGAACGTAAATCTGTATGCCAACTGTAATAGATATGTACTTATAAATAGTGTTAGGTACCTTATCACAATACAGTACAGTAGTCGCATTCATAGATGGCTACTGATGGCATTGATATAACTCCTAAGTAAAATAAATGTTCTTCAGCACAGTTTAAAAAATATTGCGTTCGAAATATGTACGTTTTATGCTTTCTCTCGCATAACCTACGTGCACTATAAGCAGCACTTAGAAGGCAAATTATTTGTAAACCAAACTCGTTCTCTACTCAGGGAGCATGGCTCAGAGTTTACCTGAAGAGTTCATAAGAATACAGCAACCCAAATTACAAGCTACTTTTGATCAAAGAAGTATATGGATCGATCATCTTGTATACTTACCATCTACCTTAATATCACATTAACTGGTGCGCAACGTGGTTACAGCCAACATGTAAAGTTATCATATTCAAACATCAAAATTAGTCCATTATTCTGAAAACGCACGCATATGCCAAAAGATTTTTCAAAGGCTGTCATCAAAGGTTATAAATAAAATCAAAAATTGCGTCGATCGATTGACCTGAATCCGGTCTCTTTGTAGCTTCACGAGTAAGGGATGCACGGGTGCACCTGAGTACTCTCGACTACCACTCCACTATCGCTTGCGTCTGCCAACCCTGATGACGTCACTGCAGGCTTTTGCATTCGTAGTTAATGTACACCACTCGTTTTCGACAAACAAGTACGTACGCTAAACCGTCCTAACTGGGGAACGAAATTGCTTTAGTTTTTAAAACGAGTGTTGGAGCAATTAGTCCATGCGGGCATACTAACTGGCTTATATTAAATTTTATGGATTATGCAGACGTACTCGTCCAGTAGCCTAAAAAATAACACTTTAGTCTTTATTGTAGGGACGTAGGGTCATTAGCTGAGACGATAACTTTTAATGCCATGCGGCATGGGTAGGTATATGTTTGATGAGGCATGGCCCATGCCTCATCATCTGAAAACATTTCAAAAGTTTTAAACTCTTCCTTCGCTTATGAGAAAATCTTCATAAACACAAATCGTGTTTAACTCTGTGGGTATATGCGGTGAACAAACAAAAACTGTGCCACTTTTGCGTTTATAATAATGGGTAAATAGGTACATGATTTCTATAAAGATCTGATATTTTCGATATACCTACTTAAAGATCTATCGAAATGTTTTCAATAATTTATGCAGATTCTGGCTCCTACCTCAGTTCTACTTGTTTCTTCGCGTCCCTTTCAACAAATTACGAATGTGACAGCTATTATAAAAATATTTTTATATTAAACGTAATCGAGTCGCGTCGAATTCATTTTACAACATTTAATATTCGAACCAACACCCATTCATTTGACGTTTTCATGTTACTTTACGACTGTGTATTAAAGAAATCCCCTTTCATCGTTTATTTACGCACACAATTACACCTAATTCAGGTATACGTCAATATATAAACAAGTACGTATATGTGGCAAAGGTATTATAATGTTTCTGCCTAAAGTTTAATGGCCGACCGCGTGTACGTATGAGGTGCAGGTACCAGTGTACGCGTGTGCGTATTTTGTGCGTGTGTGCGTGAATCGTCTGCGACCTTGGTGAGGGTCGTCTGAAGCCTGAAAGTTCTGACTGAATTACCTCGTGCGATGCGACCGGCGCACTGAAAGGGGAGGGGGAATAGGGGGCCTAAAAGACGGGCTGAAAAGGTCGATATTCAAATTTTAATCACAGAACAATGCGTTGGTTGTAGATTTTTTACATCCATTTATTGTTTGTGAGTTGAATTCATTTTGTGTAAGACTGTAAGTATTTATATCGTTTCAGCTGAATTTTGATCTGTAAGCTGTTGCTAGAATTTTGTTTGTATTACATTGGTAGGAATTCGATACTTTGGTCTAGACTGATTTTATATTTCGTAAGAGACATTGATAAATAAATCACGGGACGGACGTATCGAGGATCACATTTTGTATTTTGTTATTAATTCTAAATACGGGGTCTATTTATCTTATTTTACTATTAAGCTCACATTATTTAAGTCGATCATCGTCTAGCAGAGATACGCACCTTGCTTTTTTAAATCTTTGTTTTCACGAAGTCACGAAGAATCAATGGCAATTATGGTACTAAAAACTTTTATACATATACGTACTAGAGGACGCCAGCAGCTACGCCTGCATTTTTTTTTTAATTTACCCGTTTTGGTCGATCCCGTGGGAATTTCGGGAAATCCCTTCTTAGTGCACCCCTACGGTCTCCAAGGAACATACATGCCAAATTTCAGCTTCCTGTGCCCAATAGTTTCGGCTGTAGCGTGTCTGTCAGTCAGTCAGTAACGCAAGGATTTTATATATTAAGATTATCGCTACTCAAACCAAACTTCTTCTGATGCAAAAGTACATAAAATGTACAGTAGGTACATAAGTATGACTGCAATGCTATACCTACTTGTATTTCATTGATATATCTGGAAATAGTAAGTAGTTTACCACCGGTTTCAAATCAATAATTGAACATTACGTTGAAGCATTGTTTGACTTGAGTTATTTATATTGTCACCGACGACGGCCAGTCTTCGCTCGAGTTCCAATGACCGGAATATTGACACTAGGTACTTCTACTACAATCACGAAACCAATTTTTCCATTTACGAAAATGTATAAAAATAAAACAATAAAAGCGTCTCCAAAATATACAAAATACGGAATGAATCCTTGTAAATCCTTTGTAAACTGTAATGGTACACTTGAATTTCAATCACGCAGAGCGAAGTTCCGCAAACAAATTGCTGAACCGCAATCAACCGGACGATTTCGATTAGCGACAAACAAGGAAAAATACTCGCAGATACACAGAGCTTTTGACTTCGAGAAAAACTTAAGCAGCTGCGAATTTTATAAGATGTTGGGTACAATATTCTTTGCAAAGATTCAATTTAAATCCCTGCCATCCTCATCTCCCAGATTTTCTAAAAATCTTTAGCTTTCTCTTTAATGACTACAATGGCGTATGCTAAATTCGTCTTATCTGTTTAGTTTGTAAGTGGAGTGTTGGTTATAGGGCGAAGATTTTGAATCGCAACCGGGAACCTACCGTCGTGTTAGGATGATTATACAGAAAATCGATTGCGTTGGTATCAATAAGTGAAGTGTTATTTCAGTGTCAGAAGTTAACACCTCGTTGTAATTGATTTGATCTTGTACAAAAGCTCGTTTGATTATTTTGACGTGTGCTATACAAAGAAGGCGTGTGGTATACAAAGAACCCGATTCAGACTTACAAAATCGCTAGGTACTAAAACGTAAAAGCCCGTTTTATAGAAGGCATTTCTAAGAAATTATTTAACCAGAATTCATTACCATGAAAAAATGGAAAATGGAATTAGAAACTTAGGAACTCATAAAAAAGGCCTTCAGGAAGTAGACGAATTTTATTATAAGTTCTGCCATTAAAACAACAATGAAGAAGCACATTGCATAAACGATTTAAATACAGTAACCGTTTGAACTCAGTCTATCTCGTGATTGGTTTTAAAGGATTTACGCTATGACCATTACCGAGATTAAGTGGATTCAAATAGTAAGCCGTTTATTCGAAGTGTTGCGGCCATTATTAATTCAATTGGAAGGATGGGTTGGACATAAACGGTACTTTATTTACACAGACTAAAAATATTCATTCATGTTCAGAATTACAGAATATAGAGTAATGCTTCATAGGACTTTGAGAGAAGCGCTATGTGTGTTATTTAAGGACCATTTATCCAAAGATTTCGGCCTTGATGTCAATCCTGCCAAATGTCAAGCCATAATCGTAGGCAGACAATGCATGATACGCAGACTAGACTTAACCCTGCCTCCTGTTACGTTTAATGGGCTAATAATTCCGTATAGTCCTGTCGTCAAAGACCTAATATTGCACATTGATTCCACTCTCGACTGGCAAGCCCAGGTTACTAGTTTTAGTCAGAGAGTCACCGGTACACTCCGCTCCTTATATCGCCTCAAGAATTTTCTGCCTCCCAAAACCAAGACAATGCTTGTGCAGACCTTAATCGACTATGGTGATGTGTGCTATTATGACCTGAATGCAGAACATCTCAACAAATATGACCGACTTCTAAATAACTGCATTCGATTCATTTATAATCTTCGTAAGTATGATCACGTATCTGCTTTCCGTTCCGAACTCAAGTGGTTACCCATAAACCAACACCGGAGTTTGCGTGCTCTTACTACTCTTTTTTCTATTCTTACTGACCCTTCTCCTCCTGATTACCTAAAAACATACTTTCAATATCTCTCTTCTCATGAAAGGGAACTTCGTTCTTCTCATAATTTACTTCTTGCTTGTCCTACACACACTTCTAGTTTTGGCAATTCTTCTTTCATAGTTCAAGCTGTACTGCTTTGGAATAGACTCCCTCCTGAAGTCAGAATGTCCACTAACCGTTATTATTAGTAGTATTTAGTGCATAAAGTTTTAAATAAATAAATAAATTTTAATAGGCGAGTATGTATGATGAATCTGTTTAATCCTGTGACGATATTTTAGCCCACATCAGACCACGTAGAGCTATTTTTAAACATTTACTAAAACTGTGTAACCTTCAGTTTAGCGAAAAAATTGTGGACTACCAATTATCGTCTTGTCTTCTCACCATTTTCTTTAACCTACCTCAACCGCACCCCAGCTCATAAAATGTTTCTATAAACATAGTAGGTAGGTATATCCGATTAATTGAAAACGTTCTGGCAGTAAACATTCTTTCAATCCATTGTTTAAGACGATCTTACAAAAGCTCATCTAAGAAAAGGATTAGTAGTATTTAGTGCGGTACTTTTCTTTTATTCAGGCATTAGTTCTAAAGAAAAAACTTAGTAACTCCATCTGTCAAAAGCGCTTTGTAGAAAGTGAAAATCCAATCCAACCGGAGCAACAAAAACCGAGAGTGTGCTAGATATGTAAATCCTCGGACCAAATAACGGAGTTCGAACAAATAGTTGAACTAAAAGGAAAGCTGACGACAGATTTAATTAACAATGCATACTGTTGTCACAACAGAGAAGCGACGCGGTAAAATCATTAGTACCAACCATCGACCACTTCAGGACCTATACCAAAACGTCTGGACCTGTCACTTCAGCTTTTTAGTGCATTTATCATTGTAACCACGTTATCTTCACCTTACTTCACCCTATTTTTGGCTCTATGACTCTTATTCTTTAAGAAACAGAGTTCGATTTCGAACGGCATTCGTTTTTGGTAAGATATATTTATTGCCTGGTAGACTAAAATTCAGCCGACCTCTAGTGGCGGCCAACGAACGCTTGTGACATTGAAACGGGACGTAGGTAGGCCCCACTCCACTAGAAATATGCCTCTAACTTGCACTCCCTTAACGATCAACCCCCACCCGCTAAGGGGGGTATTACAGAAAAATCGCCGCAGGCAGACGCATAGTATGCGTTGGAGTTAGGGTGGTGAAAATCACAGCTCATTTAGTCGTCTTTTACGTTGAATGAAAACTTACAAGCGTGTATAATATTATGTCTACTAAGATATAATATTATTCTATTCTATAAATTTATTTTGACAAAGAAAATGAAAGGAGTAAAGCCTTCTCACCATATTCTAGCGACTTATCGACTAAAGAATAATTTTATTATTTAATACTTTTTCCAGTTGGCCTGAAATTTTCAAAGCTATAAATGTATGCATTAAGTAATTTTTTTACGTTTAGACGGTTATTAGCGGTGCGATCAAGCCACACTGAAACTTTTTAAAAATTGATCAGTCCTATTAACTTATCGACAAGACAATTATGGAAGCATATTAAAATTTATTTAAGAATCGACTTCCTTGGTAGCTTCTTCATTGATTATAAAAGTAGTGTAGATTATTCATAATTTAATTAATCATTGCATGACATATAATTGGTTGATAAGGTTAGTAAGCACACACAATACACGTAAAGTCAATTACTATGATACTTTGTTCAAGGTAAGAAAGTAAGAAAAATCGACTGCAGTAGCAGAAAAGTAGAGACTCAGAATAACATCATGGTACTTGCCTAGACGTAGGTAAGGAAATTGTTAGACTGATAGGATGACGATGATGTTAATTACCGTCATCCTATCAGCCCATACACATCCACTACTGAACATAATTATTATAATAATAATATTCTACCACGTACACACATCACCATCTAGTCCCAAACTAAGCAGAGCTTGTACTAGATAATGGATAAACATACGTTTATACTTATTTTGTAAATACATACATATTAAACATAGAAACACCCAGACCAAGACAAACATCCATGTTCATGCACACAAATGTTTGACTTGAGCGGAAATCGAACCCGCGACCTTCGGCGTAGCAGTCGCTTACACTCCATCTGCGGCAACTGGTCGTCGTACCATACATATACCTCCCTCAGGGCTCTCCACATACACTGATCTTAAGAAATAAATAAAATAATGAAATAAGATAAAAGTATAATAAAAGGACAATTTCATAAAAATACAAATTCAAATCCGTGCTCTTATTTAATAAAAGCGCCATCTATGAGAGTTGAGTTCAACGAATATAAAATTTTAAACATGTTTTGCTTTTAGAGTCATCTGTTAGCTTTATGACAAACTTCTTATAAAGAAGTGATACTTACTTGTTATCCCTGTAGTAGTTTTATGAATTTTCGCTAGATGTCATGTTGGTAAAGATTCTTTACGTCTATCGTCTATATATGTCGTCCATTATAGCTTCAAAAAATGAGTAGTCTATTGACTTTACTCATTTTTTGAAGCTATAATACATTAACTTCATACTTATGACAGATCTTAGATCAGAAACAAATAAATTCAATTTGATTTACAATTTGAACTTGACTCATATGAGAACCTAGAGCTTACCTTACTAATCATACCTAAACCTTCGTTTCATACTCAGGAAGTACCTAACTCTAGGGACCTACCTATTGCTGTTATTTTTACAGGAACGTTTCATAAACAAAAAAATCTCAGTCCGAACGCTTACTCTTATAACTATTAACATAAAGCTGTTGTCATTTGCCATAGGTACTTACATAATTATCTCCATAAAATACCAGACCTACCTACTTACAGAAGTAGATAATTAATCTAAAATTAACCTTTAGTTCCCTTCTGTTGGCAAAAGGCTGCTCGGCTCATTAACCGCGTTTGTAAAGAAAAGAAAAACAACTTTTCGCGCTTTTACTTAGCTTTTGGCCCTCAGCCATTAGCGTATCACTCTAACAAAAAAAAACTATGGGACTGATCTGACAAAACCTCTTTTGTATGGAACGATTGAGCGTTGACAACAAACCTTTAAGAATGCAAACCTTCTTGGTTAAATTGAAAAAAAAGAAGCTTTGAATTTGTGACCACAAATTAGGCAGGAGCAGAGGCAGGTTGATAATAATTGTGGACTAGTGTCGTGACCAAGTCGTTATGAACCTTTGATCGGCTACACCATCAAACTGCGGTTAACAATGCCTGTCAAAAAATGTCACGAATCAGTTTTTTGATGTCCATCCGCTAAGTGCGTAGATTATTTTGTGTTTTTAAATATAGACATTTGTAGAGTCACTTGTAATTTTTCAAGAGAAGAGAGAAAGGTACCAATTATGGAATACGTTCCTAATATGGAATAGGTACCGATATATTTTTAAGGTCGAAGAGCCTCATATTCTAAGATATTGGATTTACATTATGTAATTTATTAGAAACGTATATTCCATAATAATTGGCATCTTTCGTCTTCTGTATAAAACTGAGGACACCTTGATGTAAACAGTACTTTTACAAATATTAAAAATAACACTCGTTGCGTTTGGCTTTAAACGCTGCTTGCCTGGTTCGCCATTTAGATAATTCAATTCCACAGAATCCGTGAACCGTACTTGACTTAACAGCAAGCTATGACATGTAGAGCCTAGTTGTTTACAGGTATTGCCGACTTATCCCTATTTTGACTGGACCTATTGATCTATTGGTTAGTGATCTTGACTGCTAAGCCAGAGGTTATGGGGTCGATTCCCATCCGAGACAATCTTTGCACGATAAGAACGATCATTCGTTTGATAGTACTGTACCAATACTATAATATGTAAAGTCTATATGAAAATAATTATAAGTAGTTATATTCATAAATTATCTGGTTACTTAGTACAAGCTCTGCGTTATTAAGGATCAAACAACCGTGTGTGTTTTATCCTAGGCAACTTAGATCCGTAACCTCTTTTTCCGACATACATCATGCCCATGATCTCTCGTCTCTTATTCATTGTTATAGTTATCACTTATATTCCTAAGCAAAGGCCATTTCCAAGTTTACTCCAAGGAATTATGGTTCCATGACCGAATTCAGCCGGCCTGCTTAAGTAAAGGATGCCTGACTTCTGTGGTAAGTATGCGTCTGTTACAAATTACTGTTCTACCCAGAGCTAAACGCTCAATAAAACTATCGTTTATAGAAATAGATTTAGACGATAAACGTGATCGTGGGATGTACGCAAGCTCTCACTCTATTGCAATCTAGCGTTACCTAACACTTAAAGGTTAGCTTAACTGTTGCATACAAGTTTATTTCAACGCATATTGATTCTAGCTGGTCATCATTGATCTACTAGCTTACCTATATTAAGTTTGCCTGACTAAATATTGTTTCTCTTTCATAATGCAGGTGAGGGTGAGTGCGTTCGTGACGACTTCTAGAACTTCATCAGCTTTGCCAAAAGACGTCCACTGAGCTGCACATAAATAAGTCCCCCCAGAATCCTAACACAAACAGATCCTGAGCCGCCTACATCTATACTTTGCGGAGGGCTCACTGGTGCTCCGTAACTTAGTTGAGTCGAGTCTGAATTAAACGAGTTGCAGATTGACCCCAAGTGAAACAAGCCCTGAAATTTGAACTTTTTATATGATATAGATTTCATTAAGTACAATCAAACAAGTCGGCACTGGACCAGTTTGAAAAAAAATCCCTTGGCTCGCTCATAGAGTCGAGGCGTACTAGAAACTGGTTTTGTATACGAGTGTCAATTGTCGTGTAAAGTAGCACTGGAAGTGACGATGTCTTGCTGAGCGATTCTCACCCTTATGGTGGTCTAGCGGGAAGTTGGTCGACTGTACATAGTTATATGTCGTACATATTCATTCATGCTTCCAATATTGTTCAATAGGGATTAGGCTTTCTTTCTTATAAACACTTACCGAGGTCACCTAAGTATTTCTAGGTTAGGAGGATGTAGAACTGGTTATTTCGTGTGTATTGCGAGACTCCTGGCGAAGAAAATCAACCACTTGGTACAGTTCCTTCTCACACCTGTCACTACTTTCACTTCATCTTCCAAATGAATGCATAAAACTACTTCATACAAATAACACAATTATTTTTATGTCATTATGTCGTCAGATGGCCTTACGCGGTAGAATGTACGCTAGCAAGTAGTATTAGAGGGTAGTCGGTCGTGTAAAGAAAGTGTTATATAACTCAGCGGCGGCGCCTGAGCGGTGTTGCTCTGTGTTAGTTTGCGAAACCTCTCGTTACGTCATTGGTTATTTAGCTGAGATCACAAGCACACATGCAGGTGTATTGTGCAGGTGTATTGTGGATTGACTCGGTCGGTTGTAGATAGGAGGCTGTAATAGAATTTAATTTCAGTCACTACCTAAAGGATAGGTTAGGTTAGATATTTATACCTACTCCATTATTTACCTAACTATGTATTGAGGCAGTTTTGAGCTGCTCCAGGATCTGCACCCTGTGCTTGGGCACCACTAGGCCTGCCCTAGCTACGGCACCCGATTCGAGTAGTAGTAAGTTTCGATGCATTATTTTGTGTGCAATGCTGTCTATGCTTGTGCGATGTCCTCACACGAGCATAGACAGCATTGTTTTTTTAATAAAGACACACACCCCCACGCGAAACAACTTCTGTGTCTTACGTGAAAAGCAGTACGCAATACTTGCATTAGAATTTCGACTCTGTGCCTGTGCAGTTAAAGGTGCAGTTGCTGTATTGTACAAAAACTGCCCAAGCTAACTACAGTAATCCTATCTGCTTCGAACATTACTACTGAACTCTTTTGATCTACGATAAGACCTCTATTCGATAACATCTTTAAAACTTGAGATAAATAATTCAGAGAACATTACAGTTAACACAATAATTACGGTGTCGTGTGGCGGATTTAATTTGTCAATTTCCTTGTGAGGTCAGTTATTCATTTAACTGAAACATATTATCTAATAAGGACATCAAGATTGAGAGGAAATGGGCAACTTAGTACATCGAGATGAAGATTATACTAATCAACTCAAAAATTTTTTTGGCAAATTACTTGGGCAATTGCGTGGGATAAAAACTTGTTAAACGTTTTTTTATTAAGTACGGCATTTATTATTATTAGCATGAATAAGACTGAGATGGTATCTTCCGATACTATTCAAATAATTAGATGGATATAAATGAAACCAAATCTATTTCAATCTCACATGAGTTGAGTAAGTTTTCCTAGGCGTATCTTACATAACCGGCTTAAAATGGTTATTGCAAATTTATCCAGATTAAGATCGCCTGTAAAGGCAAAACTAAAACTATTATCACATATTAAAAGTAGAGATATCACAACACAATCGAATCTTATTCGAATCGAATATTATTGGTTCTTTAGAGCAAATTAAATTTATTAATGCAGCTAGCAGCAGGTAGCAATAATGTAATTTGGACCTGGTTAGTAAGAGCAACATCGCTTTTTTTGTTCTAAATAGCCAAGAGAGCTAGGAAAAATACATTTCTGTGTCGCGTACGACTTTATAAGCATTCAATCATTGACACAAAGTTAACCTAGACGACATCATTAGTGTAATCCCAGTTGCACTCAAGACTTTCGTCTTTTTTTTTTATAGTGATAGGCGGCAAACGAGCAGACGGATCGCCTGATGGTAAGCAATTACCGCCGCCCATGGACACAAGCAACACACAAGTGCGTTGCCGTCCCTTGGAGTTGCGAAAATGCATAGGATGAGGAGTGGGATGAGGGAGAAGGAATAGGGGATAGGGCCTCCAGCACTCACCGAACGAAACGAAACAGTTTAGGTACTGTTACTTTACGTCGATTTTCTGTGAGAGGGTAGTAACTTCCCCGGTCGAGCCGGCCCATTCATGCTGAAATCAGCAAGGCTCTACTCCCTACAAATTTTCGTCTTGAAGCTCGAAGTCCGCTTTATAGTCGGAACAGATTTTTACAGACCGACTGCCATCCTGCATGCACAATCCAAAAGGAAAGCATTATTATGTGGCTGTTACTAGTAGCAGTATATTAGGGTGTACTACTCCCCATAACGATCTTCAAAGATCTTTATGAGAGCCAGGACAGATGGTTTAACGTGCAGTGGGAGACACGGGTCAAGCGATAAGATTAAAAAATTGTCCAAGTGCTAGTCAGACTCGCGCACGAAGGGTTCCGTACCATGATCTATAAAAGAAAATCACGTTTGTTGTATGTATACTTAAATATTTTTCAAGTTTCTACCTGTTGATTAAGATCGAGTAAAAATATCTTAAAAATAACGTTTGGTGTATGGGAGCCCCCTTTAATATTAACTTTATTTTTTCTTTTTTTTTTTAATGGTAATATGAAGTTTCATATTTAGACGCTTAACATTTTTACAGAATATATAGTTATATATTCTGTGAAAATTTTAAGCGTCTTTCTGTTACCGTTAGTAATATTAGACCCACCCTTAATATTTTATATTTTTAGTATTTGTTGTTATAGCGGCAACGGAAACACTTAATTTGTGAAAATTACAGCTTTCTAGCTATCACGGCTTATGAGATACAGCCTGGTGACAGACAGACAGACAGCGTAGGCTTGGTAATAGGGTCCCCCCCCCCGTGGGATCTCCTCCTTGTCGTGGTGGGGGACTCAGTACCTTGCCGTGGCGTGGGCTTGGAGGAGCCTGCGCAGGATGCGTCCAAAGGTGCGGGTGCGGGGGACAGTTCTGTCTGTCTCTCGCAGTCGGGCGTGGTCGCGGGAGGCGATGCGTGTCGGTGTTGCGTTGCCGCTTCCTATCCTCTGCGGCCGCTGGGTGTTTTGGCGGCGGAGCCCAACACCATCCGCCGCCAAGTGGGTTTTGTTCGGGGCCCGCCTGACCATCTGGCGGGCCAATACCCGTCGGGGGGTAGCGGCGAATGCTTCGGTGATACCAGACCCTCTGACACCCGGGTACATGTGTCAGAATGTCTGGTATCGCCGAAGCATTCGTCGCTACCCCCGCTACTCCCCTAGGAACACGGTTTGGTTTTTAGTCAGTAAGAGTCTGGCAGTCCCCTTCGCCCTTCCCCCAGGGCGGAGGGATTCCATGAGAATTTTCCAACCCGACATAAAAAAGAAAGGCTTGGTATAGTATAATTATAATAGGGTCCCGTTTTAACCTTTTAGGTACGGAACCCTAAAAAACGAGTGCTTGGCAGTCTGTTGGTATTACCATTGCCCTACATGTTCTAACTACGAGTACTACGACAGTTTGAAGGAACATTAAACCTGTAAATGGCACCAATAAGGAACCACTACAAAGGTCAGCGAGGTGCCATCTTCCCTTATAGCTGGTCGTACAAAGATCGTCCCAATTACAGACGATGACGATGTGGCGCTACCAATACGGAATGCAATAGGCTCTGACGTAACAACCGTTAACCACCCAACGATATGCGTGCTTTTATACTACACGATACGACAGCGATAACGATATCAGTCAATGAAAGGTTAGAGGTTTATTACATACTTCTGTTATGTTAAACCTCTAACCTTTCATTTCATCCTCTCATTCCAGTGTAGTGGAGTACGCCACAAGACTCAAACTCCAGCTTTAACATCCAGCCACTCCTTTTTCTTTTCTTCCGTCTTGCCTTCCGTTAATTTCAGCTTATGGCGCTGATACACTTGAGCATTCACCTGTAATGAGCATTCTCGCGAATGTTACAAAACAAATGACTGTCTTTTAGCGAGCATTCTCACGAACATTCGGGCGAGCCTAAGAATATAGATAATACATAGAATTCGCGCTACAATGGCGGTTAAACCCAATAAATATATTTCACTTTGACTTATGATTTTTATCTAGGGAAGAATCTTCGTAGTTTGTCACTAATTTTAACTTGACTAGTCGTGGGCTTACTCAGAATAAATATCGATAAAATATCGATAATTTTTACCATCGATCCTTAGATTTGGTTTACTCAAAATTAATTTCAATATAATGTTGATAAAGATAGAAAAAGACATTTGTGTGATTTATTAAACCTGTTCAGATTAAAATCTGCATTTTACTATTTAGTAACGTCATTTGTTTATGTATGTTACCCTAACAGAACTCTAGAAATAACAAGTGAACCTGAAGCAAACATATTGGGTAAAACTGCTGTTGTAGTGCGATTTCTATATTTTTTCTATATTCTACGGACTATTTGAATTTAGAATTTTCGCTAGAATGATCGCGAAAACGTTCAGTTCGACAAAACAGAAAACGGCGAATGCTCACTGTTCTGTTGTTACAAGTGAATGCACAGTGTATCAGCGCCATAAAGCGACCATGCCATTCTTGCAGTGCCAAGGTTTATGCTATGCTAATATGATATATAGCATATTATAGCAAAAAAGGGAACCATAATGGTACTACACGATAACTTGCAATTGCGAGATAATATTGCCATGCAAATTGTACACCACTATTTTGTACGATACGCACAAGAAGTGCCAAAGTGTGTTTCTACGTATGTTTAATTTTATATGTATGTATTTAAGTTTATGTTCTATGCGATATCGCATTGTGGTCGTGTCGTGTTAACAAAATACCTCGAACAGCTGAGAACTGCACATAGCCTTATTAAAACACACGCGAGTTACTTATATAACCGATACCTAATAGATGGGTGTTACGTTTCTTTTACTCAATAGCAGAAACTGCTCCATTGCCGTCATTGTTTTGGGTGATTAAATACACAGCTGTTAAATAATAATTATGATTTTGAGTAATTGCCTGCCATTAGTTGGTTAAGCTGTTACTTAGCTTAGCAATTAGGTATGGAACATTTAGAAAATAAATTAATTCTATCTTTAAAGTTGTGGCGATAACGATATTTTCTAGAAAATATCGTTAGGACATCTGTATGTTTAGGAATCCGTCACAATGTTTCAGAAATATAGGTACCTACGTGCCAACCTGCTCTTAGCTAGCGCTATGATATATTTAGGTAAGCCGTATATATAGCCGTATACTTATAAGCGGTAAGGATAGTGAAAAGACGTGTCCAGAACTGGGACAATTTATTTACGGAAATGATAATGTTTTCAATCATATTATCTATATACTAATATATAAAGCTGAAGAGTTTGTTTCAGGTTCTCAGGAACTACCGGTCCGATTTGAAAAATTCTTTCAGTGTTAGATAGGTCAATTATCGAAGAAGGCTTATTGTCTATATAACGTCACGCTATGAGCCACGGAAGCGGCGCAGATCCTTAAATAACACAGGTGTAGCCGCGGGCATCATCTAGTTAAGATATATGGCGGTAGCAGCCAACGCAGGCAGTATGAGTCAACATCGTCATAGGATTACCCCGATTGCATCCAAGACTTTCTCCCTGAAGTCAAGATTCTGCTTACTAGTCTAAACCGATTTGTCAGAATACTAGCTTTTGCTCAGAATGTCTGTCTTCTGTCCCTGCCACCCAAAATAATTGCGATTTTCCGTAGCTAAGACCAGTAATAGTGAAGTAATCTGATAATATTTTGCTTATACGGCACTTGACCAGGCTGCCAGAGACATGATTGTTTGAATTTTTACGGCATTGTTGTTACTGGATCAGCAATTATTGTTTTGTCTGCTATCGCGTGGTTAAGTAAATCTTAAATGACAGCGTACTCGTGTATGTTATGTTTATAAAATACGTTATCGGAGGTTATTTTCTGCCTCGCTGGTCTCGCGGCATAAATGTGCGTGTGGGATTGGGAGGTCTCGGGTTCGATTCCCGGGTCGGGCAAAGTGTTATTGGGTTTTTCCGTTAGGAAATTCTCAGTAGCAGCACGGAGTCTGGTGAAGTGCCCGGTACGGCAATAGGCTCGCCCCCTATTACGTGGGACCTAAAAGTTCATGGCGAAATGTGGGTGTAATATTACACCTCTGCCTACCTCTTCGGAGATACAGGCGTGAGCCTATAAAAATAAAAAAATTGAAGAAAAGGTTATTTTCAGCTCTGTCAGTATTTGTCAGCGAAACTAACTTGATTTATGTATGATACCTAACAGGTATAGTATAGGTACCACACGGGTACAGGATAGGTACCACATTACCTACTAGATTTTTTTTTTTACTTTTTTAATTCTCTAGTACAAGCAGATTGAGCGTGAGAGTACCCCTGAATATATTGACACTGGTCTAAGCTACAGAATATCGCCTTGTCTTTGACGTTTTGTGGCGACATTCTCGTTGCGAATTAGCTGAGGCAAAGAGCTCAGATATTTACATAGAGGCGCATTTCTTATGGGCGCTCTGAAGACAAACTTTTTGTAACGCTTGGCGGCGTGGCAGTTGCGCTGTGACAGCTGTCTCTACGATAACAAGAGAGACGAACGTTCCTCCTGTGTATCTTAACTACGAGAGCAAGATAGACGGAGAACGACGCCAGCACCGCCAACGGTGCCAACTACGAACTAAACTGGAGACAGTCCCCACATGGAATCGGCACACGAAATCCTTAAGAACTGCGCTTCTATGTAAATCTGTATTCATTGGCTGAGGTCAGACGGCAATAGCTCTACTTAGAAGCTAAATATTCTGTTATACTATCCGGAGCCTGGATTTAAGTCTATAGATTTAGGTTGCAATCAGGATAACGCTAGGTCGATGATAATGACAAGCATACTACCACGGCAGCAGATATCTGCATGTCTTTCATGTTAGAGTCTTTGCTACATGTCTGTACCTCCAACACAAAACGAGAACTATCACCCTGTGATACCATCTTGATTTTCATTAACGCTTCTATAAATAGTAGATAGCATTACGTACGAGCTATTATTGACATAGAGTTGACTTAAAGCCCTACTTTCTTCGTATGCTAAGAGTCTTCGACCGCATTACACCAATGTATTCCAAGGCCCATTACATAACCCACATAACAAACATTTTATTACCAATCAGACATTATCTAACAGGCCTTGAAATAATGTTTTATTGTTTTATGTAAATCTTTGTCCCTCTGACACTTGTGTCACGGTAAGCAGCTACTTTGAAACCTGTCTGACACCAATCTAATGCTAGGCTTACACGGCAGCAGTTGAGTTGTTTGAGCGAAGGCGATGCCTTAGTTGGTGTTGATACTTCACTAGTGGCATC
Organism: Euclidia mi; assembly: GCA_944739405.2. Classification (NCBI taxonomy): domain Eukaryota; kingdom Metazoa; phylum Arthropoda; class Insecta; order Lepidoptera; family Erebidae; genus Euclidia; species Euclidia mi. The sequence goes on from OX123198.2 coordinate 41,132,086, forward strand.
AAATAGGATGCCTAGTTGACCAATTCATTATAATGAATAGACTACAATACCGGATCATGAAAATAGCTTAGCGTTCAGTGAAAGTAAAAACATTTTTTTTATGAGGGGTAAAACTATGTAGATAAGTTGTTAAGATATTAATAATAATATTTAATAATAATATTTATTTATTTTCTCCCATAAGATACAAACATTTCAACAGTTTACAATATTAGGACATAGAAGGGAGACAGGAGCCCATACTAAGTCAAATACCTGTGTCATGGGTTTCCTGGCCTCCTTCACCCGGACATAATGTAGCCTAAAACAGTAAAGATTTGCGTGTTTGGGAGTGAGCTAGATTAGTGGTTTATGTATGTTTAGGTGTGTTTGTGTGCGTGTGTGTGTGTGTGTGTGTGTGTGTGTGTGTGTGTGTGTGTGTGTGTGTGTGTGTGTGTGTGTGTGTGTGTGTGTGTATGTGTGTGTGTGATTGAACTTGAATGAGTGTTTAAGTAGGTGTCTGAAGGTGAACAGCCTTATATTTAAATGTCTCTATGTCTGATGAGTAGTTTTTCAGTGTCCTCATAATTAAAAGTAAGAAGCCAATTCGTTAGACGATTTTTACATTCATGCGATGTATTTGAGTAAATTGCAAGTAATTTGTTAGCAAGATTGTATAGCCGTGGACCTTGGAAAAAGAAGCATTTATCGCTGAAGGCTGTATTGGCTGGTTCTGTTGTACATATTTGAAAATTGCGACGCCGAGCCAGCGCTGGGTTATTAGGGTCAAATTTTATCAGATTGTGTTGTCTAAGAACTGTAGCCAAAATGTATAGTTGCCTCACTGATAGTACCCCTGCACATTTGTATAGTTCCGAAGTAGGGAATAATCTAGGTTTAAATAAGCTTATCTTGAGTATTAGTCTTTGAGCTCTCTCTAATTCTATCAAATGGTTTTAGCTGCTCCACCCCAAGAAGAAATACAGTACGTAACGACAGATTGACAAAGAGCCAGATAAACAATTTTCATTACTCTAGGGTCCGCCACATGTCTAAGCTGTTTAAATATGTATGTTAACTTTCGGACTCTTTTAGCAACATTACTTATGTGTTCCGCAAAATTCAGGTTTTCGTCAATGGTAACTCCAAGGTATTTTATGTATTTAGTTTTTTGAATACTTGTACAGTTACATTTTGAATCAAATGGAGTTGAGTTACAGGAATGTGCTAAAATATCGTATTGTGGCAAAACAGGATTTCGCAATGAAAAAGTTATAAAGTGTGTTTTAGTTGGATTAAGTGTAAGTGAATTATTAGCCAACCATAACCATACCTTGTTAAAACCTTCCTGGGCATATTTAAAAACGTTTGGCCATGAATCCCCATAGAAAGTGAGAGTTGTATCGTCTGCGTAAGAAATGATTTTGCAGTTTTTAAGTTTAAGTTGACACAACTCGTTAATATAGCATAAAAATAAAGAAGGGCCGGGGATGCTTCCCTGTGGGACGCCAAAGTTTACAGAACACTCTTCGCTTAAATTGTCACCTATCCTAACTCGTTGCGTACGCCCCAACAGGTAACTGTTAAATAAAAGAAGTTGTTTATCCCTTATACCGAAGCTCTCAAGCTTCAACAGTAATTTGGAAAGAGAGACTGTGTCAAATGCTTTTGCTAGATCTAAGAATATTGTTTGACATTTACTTTTGTTATCGAGCTTCGTCGCTATAAATTCTGTAAATGCGTGCACGGCATCGTTTGTTGATCTACTTTGTCTAAAACCGTATTGGGCATCCGATAATAAATTTTTCGATTCTAAAAATTTTACGAGCCTCTTATTTATTAATTTTTCTAATACTTTCGATAGGCAAGGTAATAAAGATATTGGACGATAATTGTTGACACAGTCTCTCTTGCCACCCTTGTGAATGGGTATCACTATCGATTGCTTGAGGGCGTCAGGAAATATACCTAGTTTGAAGCAGTTGTTGAAGAGCTCTGTCAGGAAAGGTACAATGAAATCCTGGATTAATTTTAACAGTTTGGATATTGGATCGATGAGCCATGGTTATACTATTGTAACCTCTGTTTAAATATCCTAATTCGAACAAGTCGCAATGAGGGACTTTCTTGTAGGTAATTATAAGTCACACCTACTATGATGGTTATCTAACGCCGGGATAACGCTAGGACGACGGCGCGGCGACGTTCTTATATACGCTGTTTCTATACTCAGGCCATGGCTTGACATTAGGTATATAGTTCAGCAGGGTACTGAAACCAGATTTACTTTATTTGATTAGGAAGAAAAATAACATTATTAAACAAAACTGAAAACCCATGTCTCTTTTTGATAAAATTGTGATTCTCACGGTCAAAATACTAACGTATAGTATCTATCATTATTTCAGCATAAACCTCATAAAATCAACATGTTTTATAAATGTATAAACATATAATAGTTTTATTATACAAGATGTATAATGACTATAATATAGCATTTAACTATAGTATAGCTATTGTAATTAAGATGATCGCAAACTATGTTTTAGTACGATCTGTAATGGTATTACAATGTATTTGACTTGTTACGTTTTACCTCACACTCATCGTATCAAGATATGCAGGCTTAAAGGCTTGAATAAGTGAGTGTTCTTTGAGGACATTGTAACCGATTGGATCGTACTTCGGCAGTCCTTTACCTATTCGTGACATATTCTCAGAGAGAATTTCACTTCCTCCTTATATCAGCAACTGAATCGAACATTTTGTAAGCCGAGACTAATGCACTATCCACTATCTTTATCTGCTTGTCTACCACGCATTCCCTGTTGTCACCTTTCTCAAGAAGCCGATAAATAGCCAATATTTATGTATAGGAAGTAGCAATAAGTACCTCCTTAGATATAAGTAGTACTGTATAATTTTCTTTTGACTCGGTAAGTAGCATGAACGACTTAAGCTCACGTTCTTTTCAAGGTTAATTTGCAAATATTATCTTGTGTATGAAGGAAGAATGTAGAAGGTTAATTTATGTGTTATTAAGACACCAATATGTTGCCGATACTTTAAATGTGGCCTGCGGTGAAGTCGACATGTCGTTATGCATAATATATATTAGGACTTCAAACGTATTCTCGGTTGTTTTCTGTGTGACGTTCAAAGTGCTACCGTCGCTCGATGCTCGGCATTCTACACATACTTCTGCCTTAGGTACTCCATGTAACGGTAAGAAAATCGTCTTCGATATCCTATAGGCTATGCAGTTAGATTGGGATAAGTGAGATTTTTAACTCATTAAAACCAACCCGATGGTCATATTTAATGCACCCACAGCGGAGCTGACTACTCGTCTCATATACGCGGCACAAGCGCACTCTCATATGGTTTTAGAGCTCTATTTGGACTAAATCATCTTCATCATCAGCCTTTAACAGTCCACTGTTGGGCTAGGCTTCTCCTTTGAAAGGAGGAATTGGCCTACTATACCACGCTGGCCAAACGGGTTAGTATTGGGTTTGTATCAAGTTTTCCTTCTCTTACAGTGCTGTTCTCTGCATAATATGCTCCCTCTGTCGGCTCTTACGACACCCGTGGGATGATATGGGGTGGTGACATTCCGTATCCTTAATCCGTCACCACACGGACTAATTCATATAATGGTACCTTAAACACCTAGCAACCTTTTAAAACTTCTTGCTACTAAACGACCTCTGGACGGCAATGAGCGAAGGCCTGAATTTGGCTTGCTGTTGATTTGATAAAACAAATTTTCAATAATTAAATATCGTAGTAATGTCTGTCCAACACTATAGGGCTGGACACTTAAAGGTTCAATTTCTCCGTGCCATATCTATTCAAAGCAGTCAAAGATATTGCTATCAATGCAGCCATAATCTCATCTTGCATCAAACAAGTCGTCTAATGTAACTCAAGTTCCTTTCATTTTACGTAACCGTTGACTTATATGCAGATTATGACACTGATCGTCTTATAGATTGTGAACGCCACTGATACGATGTTTTTGCTTTATTTCGGATCTGCATCGGTATTATTTTATAGAGACTTACGTCACTGTTGAAAAACATCGGATTACGCATTCGTATCGTAATATAGCGATTATATTTTCCGTGTATGGGTAATTATTATGTCCGTCCAATATGGCAAATTAGCTGTGACATCTGAAATCCATGAATATACCTACTTACTCATGTGCTATCATGAGTAATATTTATGATTTCTGACCACAGGATCCAAAAGGTCATCATCATCCCAGCGTTATCTCAGTCGCATCCAAGAACTTTCCCTTGGAGTCCGGGGTCAGCATTTTTGTCTGGATAGACTTTTTCACAGACTGATTGCCGTCTGACTGCCGCAACCGGCAAGTGTGTGCATATTAAAGAGTACTCTCTGCAGCAACTATCTTCTATCCTTTTTGTAATCGTTCACCCAAGTGACCCGTTGCAAGGTCCAAACGGTATACACGCCGTATCCAAGCAAAATTGGTTATATGTACAAAGGCTATAAAATGTAAAGCTATAAAAGTATATTTCTAATAAGTAATAGTTAGCAAAAAACTTATAGAAGAAGGAAAGAAGGGAGAAATCTAGAAGCAGAGACAGCGAAACACTTCCGTTTGCGAAGATGTCAGTACTATTTCTTCGCATTGCTTTAAGGGCTGAACTTAATCATCTAAAAACATGGTAAAAGTAAACGAATGGTTAAAGTAAACGAATACAAAATATTCCTTTACTTAGATGGCAACACATTTAACCAGTCTTATTGTTTGGAAGGTAGTCGGCTAGGGTCAAGGTATTACCAGTACGAGTAGCTAAATATATATTCATTATCATTTGTTAATCTTGAAATTGAATTACTAACTAAATAGGTATAACAAAAGATAATTTTTACCGTATAAAATACGAAGGTCTTGAACTAAATGTTGCTATAATAAGTTTGTTAATGTTTCGTATTTTGTCCTTCTTCAGCGACTGATTTTTTATTGTTCCTATCATGCCCTGCTTCGTCACTACAAATAGTCCCAGAATAACTTATATATCTTTTTTACTGTCGTCTTTTTTTAGGTTAGTGAGAAATGGATACTGGCACGAAGTTAAAGTAGTAGAGATGTTCAGATGTGGAGTTTTTTTATAGTAATAGGCGGCAAACGAGCAGACAGATCGCCTGATGATAAGCAATTACCGCCGCCCATGGACACAAGCAACACCACGGGAGTCACAAGTGCGTTGCTGCCCCTTAGGGTTTGGAAAAGGGATAGGATGAGGAGTGGGATAAAGGAGAAGGAAAGGGGATAGGGCCTCCGGTGCTCCCACTCACCGAACGAAACGCAACAGTTACTTTACGTCGATTTTCTGTGAGAGGGTAGTACTTCCCCGGTCGAGCCGGCCCATTCATGCTAAAATCAGCAAGGCTCTACTACCTGTAAAAAATAATTAATATATTAAGTATCAACCGTCTTTAAAATAAGAGGAGGTCCTCTATTCTGTTTACTCCCTCATAATACTGGCACTTACTTATTATTAGGTAGGTATATTTCAAAAAGCTACCTAAATACAGAAATTATGCTTGTCTTTAGCCGAGAATGTCTTTGTTTACCCTTAATGGCCTATCGAAGGAAATTATTCAAAAAAAATATTTAATCGTGACCGAATAAAAAGCTTTACGAGGCGACTCCATTAAATCGTTTCTTATAATAACAAAACTATCACTACCAAAAAGTAAAAGTAAACACCAACAAAAATGAAAGTGATTGATGGAGAAACAAAAGTGACGTGAAGTCATAAAAAAGTTAACTATAAGATACTGTGCCTACTGATGACACGCCACGGCAAGTGAATTACGACAACGAAAAATATAACTTAACTAGAGGCTAGAGGACGGCCGCAGCGACGCCTGCACATAATTTTATTATTTCTAACCGTTTCTGCGCGACTCCGTTTGAATTTCGGGAAACTCTTCTTAGTGCAATGCAACGACATATTAAGTTATATTTTTCGCACACGTACCTACTACAAGAAAATTTAAGGATGATTCACGTTACACCGGGCCGTGTCCCGGCCGGGCCCCGGCCGGGGCACGGTCGTGGAACGGTCAAATATTCATAGTATTGATTTGTATGAGGTAATTCACGTTAGGCCGTGGCACGGCCGTGCTCCGGCCGTGGGTATTGTTTCCCGGCCGGAGGGCAGTTGATGATTTAGGCCGGAATACACGGAGCTATAATTATAAGTTAATATTAATCATAGGTCGATATATTATGGTATATTTTTCCAGGCTGGGTGTAAACCCCAGCTTCTTTTGGTACTTTCGGTTCGTTTTTCCAATGCTTCGGGGCCCGGCCCGGACACGGGCCGGTGTCGTGAATCATCCTTAAAACCTCTTCCGGAACGTCACGCACGTCTATTTAATAATTGTGATGACAAGCACCAAAATTAGGATCTTGATTTCTTCGTTATAAGGAACATTCTTCTTTGTCGGTTAAAAATCCCTTGCCGTGCCGTGCTGGCGATGGGCTCGCACCTAGTGGTTGCGTTTTAGTTTTACATAAGGTACGGTCCACCAGTATAATTATACTACTGTATGGTACGGTCAGTGGCAGCCGTGTTTTGTCGAACTGTATGAGTCGGTATACCGCGCAAGCATGGACGTGACAGTTCTTGTGGGCTACATAATGCACTCTTAGATGATGTTCTGACCTTTGTTATATCTGACAAACTATGATTAGAACTGGTTTTGTTTAATTGCCTTTTGTTATGGTGGTAGTATTTTTTTTAAATTATTTATAACATAATTTTTATTTCAAATATTAACTCATTTGCTTGAGGTTACGTCGTATATTTAGGAATAGTCAGAAACTTGACATCAAGTCCTGTGCCAACACATCAGCCCAGCATAGTACGCCTAATCCTTTTGACTCACAATGATATTCTAACGCCTATTAGGAGAGGCCTATGTCCAGCAATACACAGGACCGACCCTTGATACATTCCAGTAGTCCATTGATAGACATGGAGCTAAGATGGAAGCAACGTAACTATTTCCATTCTCTTTGGCCCCATCGTCATCTTCTTCTGATTTAAATAAAACTTTTGAATTATATAGATGACGGAAATGATGAACGAATTAGCATACTTCGGGCTCCAAAGTGAAAGACGATGATGATGACGAAAGAAATGGAAGGGACATAATTGCTTTAAATCAAAATAAAAACTTAAAACTGATTATCGTTGTTTTAATTTATTCATTTGTTTTGATAGCGTAATAACGCTATAAATTTGAAAATTATTCATTTAATTATATTGTACGTAGATCGACCATTCTTAAAATATCAACAGGTGTCATTTTAAATAGCATATTTAACCCCGAATGTATTTCAATGGAAACTACTTTTACGATTGATCTTTTACAATTTTTGTACGTGTTTTGGACCCTTTCCAGTGCTTTTATACTTCCAGGGTCACCTGAAGACTGGCTTGACGTCATTCCATGTTGACTTTTATAATTTATTTTTTTCGCTACAGAAGTATGGTATAGAAGAGCATACATCAGCCCTTCATCTAAATTGTCCCACTGCTGGGCAAGTTTGTCTTACTAAGAGAAACGTTAGGTCGTTTCTATAGTCCACTACGCTGCTGTAGTCCAGCTCAGATTGGCAGAATTCACTTGTCTTTCGAGAACATTATAGAGAACTCTTAGGCATGAAGGACGAGGATTGTCAAATCGCTTGCCATATACTTGAAAGAATATTCCACTAACATTGTATCTATACCTATTTATTTTGGTTACATGATATAAGCGTTTACTATGTAAGTAACCAATGTACCATAAAATATAAATATGCAATAACAATAAAACTATATAATACATCATACACGTTGATGACTATGGAAGACATTTAAATAACTTCCTCATTTTTAAATGGTCGTCGTTGGTAAAATGAGATTTCCGATGTAAGTGGTCACACAATTATTATAAGTCGTCAAATAAGATTTCCTATTTATTTAAATAAATTGGTATACAGGGTGTAAAAAGACCCTTAACGAAAACTGAAATCCCATGTTGTACCAATCACTACGAACATTTTTTACTTCGGCACCATACCTGGGCAATTACTGGTTCAGGAGATATTGAGGCTCAAAGTTAGTATAGAATTTTTCTAATTAGGTGCAAAATTGGTGCATTTACCCCGCCAATATGTTCTATAGATGCCCTATGACCCCATGGATAAGTGGTATTTCGAGCATTGCACGCGCGCGCTTTTAATTGCGGTTTAAAAAATGTAAAAAAATTTAAAAAAATCGTTTCTCAGGTATTATTTTTGGTTAGTATGACTTGGCATGATGTCCACAACGAGTAGACTTCGGCTTGGTGATGAGTCTTGTGACATCCTGTATGTATTATTGGACAGTTCAAATACAGCATTATTGAACAGTTTATCCAGGCATTCATAAAAATATAAAATCAGTCCAATAAATCTACTATCAAATCAAAAAGGATATAAATCTGACTATCACTTCATCATTTTAATAATTTTATGATCAATAGATTTATTACCGAAGTTGTGAAACAGATGTACTTAACACGTATGTATTTTATATCTGTCACTGATACGCTATTTCAGTATTTTCCTCTAAAACCATTTAGGTAATCATAACAATTAAATTAAAACTTAAGAAATTAATTGAAATGCACAGTGCGTGCACATTTTCGCCCATTAATTTTATATAAGAACGGTTCAAGGTTGGATAAAAGTTGAAGTACTTGGTAATGCTCCTTGCATACATCCTCGTATACAACTAAGCACACAACCGTACGTGATACACATATAATTGTTCTGTAGCCTTAGGAAATTATATCCTTCTTCATTTGTCATCGTTATAGCCTTTTACTAGGTTGGTGTTTGGAAGGGAATCCTGATTGGTGTAGACATTGTACATGAAGTGATGAATAGAATATACAATCGGTGTACTGTGATTTTAATCTATGGCGCCGTCGCTGAATACTCTATCTAAGAACAAATCTGTAAGGTTAGCTTTTGACATGAATTCATCACATGAGATGTCTATAGAATGGTATATATTTTGAATATGCTTGTTGGTGTATTGATTTGTTCCACTGCTAACGGCCGGTCCCAATATTTGATATATCCTTGGAGTTAGCTACTTACATACATACATAGACTCACGCCTGTTTCCCGGAGGGGTAGGCAGAGACTACGGAACACCATTTGCAACGATCCTGACATATCTCTCTTGCTTCATTCCCTCCCATCAGATTCCCCATGCATGCTCTTCTGTTCAGGGTACTTCTAACCTGTCGTGTTTTTAGGATGTCTCCAATCTGGTCTGAGAACGTCCGCCTAGGTCTTCCCCTTCGTCCTCTTCCATTCACACTTGCCTTGTATATCTGCTTGGTCAATCTTTCGTTATTCATCCTCTCCACGGCTTCAAGATATGCATATTTGACATAAGTTTCATACAAAATATGTATGTAGATATCTCTAGTAGCCAAAACCATGGTTAGATCAAATATTGGAACTGGCCCTAAGCCGGAGTTCGTTTACACCTGCTGCTGGTGTAGACGCCACTCTGGAACTTTACTGCCCATTGCCATTTAAGCTTGACCTTGTATTTCTGATCTTGCGGTTACAGTGAAACTTTGAAAAATATAATACTGCCTCCGTGCTCCAGTGGGTAGCGTATGCGACTGCTGATCGGAGGTCCCAGGTTCGATTCCCGGGTCGTGCAAAGTGTTACTGGGTTGGTGATGTGCCGGTAACGGCAATAGGCTCGCCCCCTATTAAGTGGGACCTAAAAAAAATCCATGGCGAAATGTGGGTGTAATATTTACACCTCTGCCTACCCCTTCGGCTACCCCTACCCCTTCTACAGGCTTGAGACTATAAATAAATAAAATAAAAAAATAATATTGTTCCCTATGTACCTTTACCATACTAATTATACATGTAGTTTTTATTTGGGTTACTGTATCTATGTGACAGCACGTGAACTGAAATTGCCTTTTAGTCTTTCAGCTTTTTATTAACAATGTTATTTAATCACAGAACTAGTTTTTTTTATTTTTGCTTGAGCCTTGAGGCCACATTAAACCTTCAGTCCTGGCTGTCATGATGATCTTTGATAGTAGTTATGAGGAGTCAGTACCCTAGGATGTACTGGTACTGACACTGATTTAAGACTAAAGGGACAATGACGCAAGTAAAAGAAAAGACTATGAAGCGAACCCTGAGCGGGGATACCGTTAGGACGGTGATGATATTGCTATCCACAAATTTTAATATGTTACGATTAGTGGCAACCTAGAACCTGTACGTGTGTAATCCTGTGTGTTATCGTGTGCTGTTTTATCTGTGGCAACTATTAACCATCAAGTGATGTCTTGTCACCTCGCTTGTACAATAAAAATCTTTATATCCATCAATAAAATTCATCAAATAAATAAATTTTACTTATGCGCACGTGGCGATGAATCAATGAAGAATAAAATAGATGCTTATAAAATACCAAGTAGTTATAGATATGTATAGAAATAAAAATCATACAAAACGCCACTGATAACAAGTAGAAAAACACGATTTTATTTATGCACGGTTGTATGGAGACCTTAGGGATATAGGTAACTGTTTGTTTCTTGTTTCCCTACAATTCCCTACTAGTAAACTGTGATGAATTCAGGGATCTATAGAAAATTCTTTATTGTACCCCAATAATACCGGATAACTATACTGTAATGACTCACCAAATATATAAGGCAAACATGTATGGGCAGGACATTCGTCGACCAAATTTGTGACGTTCGGAAAGACCCGGCGAGCATGTATGAAAAGAGTAATGAATTTAGAGGAAGCGCGTGAGGTTTGTAAGGATAGAAGCAAGTAGCGTTCCGTTGTCTCTGCCTACCCCGACGGGAAAAAGGCGTGAGTATATGTATGTATGCATGTAACTATACTATAAGAATATTAATTCACTTAATCGCATTTTTGGTGGAGCTGATAATTGCCGTTGGGTGGTGTTGTGTTGATCCATCGTGGTGAGAGGATTAGTCACCTAGTCTCTGTGTTACCGAGTGCTAGGTGTCCAGGGTGCGCCGGACGTTGGGACTCTTGTTCGCTCTACTACGTCGCTCGAGGAGACTCCTCTCATGCACCCCATGTATCAAGCAAGACCAAATGCGATACGCGTTGCCGAGTACTGGGCTAAAACCGTGAAAAAAGTATTGCCATCGACACGGAAAGAAGAAGAAGAATACATTTAAGTCATTTAGGGCTACAGAAAAAGTAACTCATAATTATCGGCCTTGTTTATAATCTCACTGAGATCAGGCCTGTTTTTACGATAAAAAGGGTTAGGCCATAGCCCACTTTGTTTCCAAATGTTTAAGAGATTATGGAAACATTTCGGATATGCAGTTTTCCCCACATATTTCACTAACCGCATTTGTATTTATCTATCTATCTTCAAAAAACTGCGGGTTTCGCCGAGGGTTTCAACTCGTAACCTTCTACGTATCAGTCTAATAGTCTCTCCACTAGGCTGTTGCCTAGCCTGCCTATATATAATCTATTTAACCCTCATAATTATAACAAAGATGTCAATTTATCGGTCAAAATATTCTTCTTCTTCTTCTCGAGTCGATGGTACAGAGATCAAATGGCACCAGCCCGGTGTGTGGCCACAGACTGCATTGCCGGTGGCTTGGTGTAAATCGGCCTACGCACTTCTGTGCGGACATTTGGGACACTCCAGCAGGTGACTCATGGTTTGTTTTGGGATGCCACAGTCACACTGCGTTTGGGCCGGATCGATTATACCCCATTTGACTAGGTTATGTCTGCAACGGCCAACCTGGCTTCGTAAGCGATTCAGGGATCTCCATACAGGCCATTGCAGATCGCTACTGGAGGTAGGTGTTCTAAAATATCCTTTACAACACATTAGTTTTACACCACCAAATCCAACATGACCTTCACTTTCTTCAAACACGTGCCACTAATTCTCCATTTATATTGATATCCGAAAAATAATGTTCGTCACATGCTAGCATTATTAATTAGGATTTCAAGCGAGTTCTATACGAACACGAGATTAATATTCATGTATGAAATATCGTTAAAATGTTCATAAACGCTTGTAGTTGTGCGGCCTTTATTGGAAGGTTCATTAGTACTGTGCACGAGTGTAAGACCGTGAAGAGATATTTCTGTTTTGTGCTTTACGTATTATTTATAAAGTAGCTATAGTTATTGTGAAGGGAGAAGAGGAATCCTCGTGATGAAATTACAAGAATTTCAGGTAAGTACTTGATGTTACGTTATCAATAATTGCGCCTTAAGACTACTGTGTTTCAGAACACAGGGCAACATTAGTTCAAACTTCTGGTTTTATGGTACGGTCGGTCCATTGAATCTGTCAACAGGGTAAGTCATTAAGTTATGCTTAAAGATAAATACGGGACCAAAAAATGTAACTTGAGTTTTTGATTGGAAGTCTTCGGTTTAGCTTCGAGATCGTTCTATTCCAAAATTCAAAGTTATTTGACTTTACTTGACCAGACATAAAATACATTCCCACCAGTCATATTGTAACGTGCATACTTGTTTGTTACCTTAGAAGATTCCACATATTCCAAAGGGCAGACGAACTTGCTACGAACCCGAAGTACCACTTTCGCTTCATTCACTCTCATCGATTATCACACCCTTCTATCTGAAGAATTATTAACTTTCGTTTTATCATTACTTAACCATTTTAAGGATGGTTTTTTTTGTAATAAAATGTATATAAAACGCTTACTTGCTTACTGACTGACTGTCGGACAACATACAGGTAAACTATTAGGATCGCGATTTCTTTGCGATCCCGGTTAAATTAAAATAGTTGGCTATAAAAATACCAGTCTTTTTACAGGACGAAATAGGTTTAAGTTTTAATCTTTAAAAAGTAGTCAAGCCAACAAGGCCGTGCATGGATCTTGCATCTATGTCCTACATCTCATATTAAGTATCTATTATATAAATAGTATGATTAAAAACGGGTACTAGATATCGTTAACTTTATGAATTTAGGTTCTGCTAAATTTCCATTTTCTCCTATGAAACGTGATATAATAATATATTCTACAATTTTCCTCTTACAAGTACTAGTTTTGCACGGCCATGTACCGTTCTTGGCTACCAGTCGACGCAATTCCATTCCAACTAGGGCTACAGTAAGTTTAACTTAATACTAGGTTTCTAGCAATTGTAAATAAGCTATCGATTTGCATTTAATTACTTACAAAGTATTGGAACTAGTTGTATAGATCTAATGTGCTGATTTCTTCTATCTGTTCTTATGTAATAAATAGACTTAAGTGGAGTGGTATTATGATTGAGGTTGCCCAGCAATGAGTTAACCTAACCAATGATTAGATTTAAAAGGCAGGTTTTTATGAAAATGCGTATTCTCATATGTAAAGTTGTGGTAGGCCTTAAAAATTAAGTTTTCTTTCCATCCAATTTCTTCCTATATTGAAATATATAATGAACTGAACGAAATCTCGAAATTTTGTCAGACACATTTGCATGCATATTATGTTGGTCCTCAAAAGCAGATTACGAAAATATCGGTACAGATATAACAATTTTATAGACATCCCTAATAGTACATAATTAGTTATGTGCCTAGATTGACAAATTTGCTGATTGATATCAATAGGCATAGTGTTGGGCGTCCAAACTATAAAGCATCTAGCAACCTAGTGCTAGTGCAACTTAGAAGTGCATTTATTTCGCTAGGACAACGTAGGTAGGTAAGGACCTAAATCCACGCACTACCAACCTAGGTCCCGTGACTTCACCATTCGGGATGGACCATTTAACTCGTTAGAGGAATACCGCGGTAGTTATACGGCCATTTTCAATATTCGAAATATAGATAGATCTGTAGATTTTTGATTCGTGTTTGACATATTTTGTATGGAGCTTATGTCAAAAACGAATCTAAAATCTACAGATCTATCTATAGTTCGAATATTGAATTCCGTAGTTAGTAACAAGGACCCAACTCTTTTAGGGTAGTCTCTTGGTCCTATTCCACCGAGCGCCAATTGTAGGTACTGTTTATTCGAGGTCCCAGACCTCGAATAAACAGAATTTACACCGCGTGTCTCAAAAACAAAATGGACAGCAGCTACCTTTCATTAAATTAAAGTTTTGTAAATTCAAGGCATATTATGAATATTTAATAGCCCTGCAGTACACGTGACTTGATACGTGTTGCCAATTATTATCACAGCGCACCAAATGCGAATAGGAACTTGAACTAAAAACGCGACCGCAATTAGGTACAACGAAGACGGAAGCTATCTTAAATCACTTTATAATATATTGACCCGGTTTCCGGAATAAAAAAAGTACATTTTTGTTATGGAGGTATGGTTTTATCTGGTTTGCTCCATGAGGAAATGTACCATATCAATTAATCAGCTTTCAAAAAAAAATTGCTAAAGCCAATGCCATGAGAAGTGCCTGGAGGAATAATATCGCAACTACTTTATATGTCACTAGTTTTTGCCCGCGGCTTCGCGCGCGTTAAAGTTTTAAAGGTGCAATTCCGAGATGGGCTGCAGACTGCAACCGCAGGCGACACTGCGGCTAGCGGCTCTGGTCGACCGCAGTGTTGCCTGCGGTCGCGGTTGCTTCTATTACAAACGCAGCGGCATGCCGCGACTGCACGAGTTATAGAACCAATCCAAATCCTTTCCTATTGCTTTCCACACATTATCTTTCACCAAATTATTGCGATAATTTGGATTGGATTTGTCATAAATGACTGGATGACCAGCAACAAAGTTAATAAATTTTTCTTCATCATCCTCTGAAAAAGTCGACGATTTTTGTACGTGTGAACTGTCTGCAGTCCGCGACATCACTTGCGCTGTGCCGCGACCGCACGCGGCGCCCCCCGACTGCAGGCCGGTTGCCGTTGCAGTTGCCGCGCTCGGAATCAATTTCATAGAGATTGCTGTCCAGACCATTTCGGAATTGCACCTTAAACTTAACATGATATCATGATTCCACTCATATAAATGTGTTACCGTTTCGTATTTTATTGTTTTTAGTGCGTTTGTTTGACGTGTCTCACACGAGCCATTGCCTTTTGTTATTAAATAGCTTCATAGATGCCAATATGAAAATTGGTATATTTAAAGACTGTCTCACCAACGTATGTTGACAATCAGAGGCCATAGGATTTTGCTCATACAGTGAATATGACTTTTTGTCGTTTTATATTTTTTATTCGTGCTACTTTAAATAATCATAAACCTACGCAATGGAGTATTACAAGTTTTGGATCTGCGGTATCTTACATAACGTGGAACTGGATAACATAAACCATATGATATTTTCTTGAGAGAAAAAACATGGATATTATATTATCTATTTTCACCACAGCAGCAGCTCAAACATGCCGCTTTTGCTGCGAGACAACAGTGAACAAAATGCGATTTTGATTCGAGTGTGAGTAAAAGTAGCTTTTTAATTTTTCAATCTGCAGTGCCATGAATTGACATTGTTCAGCCATAAATTTGAAACATTCGAATTTTACTGTGCTCTGTCTCTTTCATATGCATATAAAAAGTGAGTGAAAAAACAAACCCCTTCGAATTCGAAATTCGATTTTGGAATTCGACCTCAAAGAAAACACCTACGGCAACGCAAAAAAAAAATTGTAATAAAGAAATTACTTTTTTTATATGTTATTGTTTACATGTTTAATTTACTATTGGATATTAATAAAATAAGTCTAATTAATAGTATAAAATTAGTATTTAACCAACACATTTTTATTTAGAATTACAACAATGATACATTTCAAAAATAAACATCAAGGACGCGGTATTAAAACGCGATTTAAAAAAGTAGCGGGAATAAAAATTTCGCTGATGCTGATACAGTAGGTATAGCGTTCTAACTTTGATTCACTCGCTACGCTCGTGAATCAACCATAGAATCCTTCGTTTCCTCGGGACTCAAAATCAGCACTCGAAACAAAAAACAACTTTGCTCTCTTGTTGCACAAATAACTATTTCTGAGTTATACAGCAACCCAGGATACAGTATGAATAGGTTTCGTGAAGTGGAATGTTTCCATCCTCTCACAACGGTGAGCGCCTCCTGCTTATTCCTGTTACACGGAAGTGCGTGAGAAGGGAGGTCAGCTTTCTTCTTCGCCTTACGGTTAGCAACACGTGAAAGATGCCTAATTTGCTTCATTCGCATACAAGGGCTATGGTTAATCGCTTAATCTCAACTTGATTTATAAAACATCACTATTTAGTTAGTAATTTAATAAGATGTCGTAAATGATCTAGTTATTATACGATCCTTAAGAAGACTACTACCAAACACTTGGTGTAATATTATAGACTACTAGTAAAACATCATGACAGAGGGACCTTGGGCGTAAGCGGAGGATAAAAAATAGTACTCGGTCTATCAGCTGCATTTTCTAAAATGGGCATCAGGTTCGTAGCCTCAAAATCAATCACACTTTATAGTGTGAGTCACAAATCAACGACGCAGAAAAAAATTATTTAATAAAAATAGCACTTATTATATTGACAACATTACAGTGAATGTTGGTATATAAACTATACTAAGTAGATCTCCTTGAGGTTTCATTGACGCAGTTTGGCCATGCTATCAGCTGTTATTTTGTGTTACAATACTCATTAAAGTTTGAATTAAATCGAAATCTGTTTCAGGTAGGTAAAAGTCGGTATTGGTTTATTTATTAGTTAATAATTTGTCTACAATAATGTTGCTTTTCGAACTATATAAGGCAGATAGCTGGAGCCAGAATGATGTTGAAAGGGTGATGTTGATGAGAATAAACATCACAATTTTTTTAGATGTCTCAGTATTATAAAATAATAGTATGCGACTCGCATACAAACTGTCCCACTTCTTTTTTTTTCCTTTGTGTGACCAACTCTGGTGTCGGCGTTCTTAGACCGCCCGAAGGGCGTCGACATGGTCTAGCGTTCCTGGTCCCGAGTTGAGAACCAGAACCGACAGCTTTAAGTGCCCTTCAAAACACGGTAGCGCTCTGACGTAAATCCATCCAAATGTCGACCTGTCCAAGCGTTACTTAACTCAGCTGACGACAAGCCAAGTCACGTTATGAGCGCTATTACTGTTCCACTGCTAGCCATGACACTCTTCCAACTATGAAGAAAGTTAATAAGTACACAACATACACACATATCTTTCAAGAACATAGTGTTCTTGAAGGGAAACTCTCCGACATGTATGTTTCCCTGCGATGTTCTCCTTTACCATTAAGCAAGCCTTTTAAAGAAGATCTAGAAATTGCTAGCCAACTATTCAGCTTCAATCAGTTGTAAGTGAGGACTCATTTGTCAGTTATTTCTTTCGTTCGATTAATCTAAATCTGCAAATTGGACTATGACAACTCGAAATTATCTACGTCATTTTAAAATGCTACCAAAATATGATATCACTGTTTGTAGTCATTTAACCACGTTTGTAAAGATTAATAAAGTTGAGAATATTGAGTTGAAAACAGAAGATTAATGATACATACATACATAAGGTCACGCCTTTTATCCCCGAAGGGGTAGGCAGAGGTGTATTTCTACACCCACTTTTCGCCCGCTATACTTTAGTCCTACGTAATAAGGGGCGAGCCTATTGCCGTACCGGGCACATTTCCAGACTCCGTTCTGCTACTGAGAATTTCGTGACAGAAAAACCCAATAACACTGCCCGACCCAGGAATCGAACCCGGGACCTCCCGATCCCACGCGCACATTTATGCCGCGAGACCAACGAGGCAGTCGTAAGTATAGGGTTTGATGTCGAGTTTTCCGTCTCTACGCAAAGATGGTATTTGCATCGTGTTGTCCCTTAGTCGCCTCTTACGACACCCACGGGAAAATAGGTGGTGGTGACACTTGTATTCTATGCCGTCAACCACACGGCAAGATTAATGATATTTTAAGATTAATTGTTACCGTGATGCGGTTCTGTTTGCAGCTAAATTAACGTTGACGTTTACAAGTCCCGTATCTCGGGAATTAAGATAGTGCATGGCTCTTTTCGATGAATTGTATAAATGTTACCTTACACGACTTTTGACGACCAGATATCCAATGCATAACCCATTCGGTTTTGATATCATTATCATCGGCCCAGCCTAATTGCATATTAGGTTTGTAAATATGGCCACTAACTAAGAACTTCAGTTAGGTTGCAGCATAGGTTGCAGTTCATTTTTGCTTCGTAATATAACCAGTTTGAACCAGATTGTAGACTATTTATGATCTAGATTTTACCACAGCAGGTCTGTCGGGTACTAACCTGTTAGTGTCTTTTCCTTTTTTGCATTCTGAAAATTTATATCCTTAAAACAGTTGCTTTATTTTTCCATTCGAGTTTAAATGAGGTTAACTGGTTATTAAAGTAGGACTTCCACCTACTACGTCATACAGGCTTTATTAATAAAATTTGTAATAATATGGCTAAAAGAGACAGCAGTACGTTCGCTGAGACTTGTACGCTACGTCTGTGACGCAGATATGAGATGTTAGATGGCAGGCTTCGATCCCACACATGCGACAACACTGTTGTGTAAACCACAAGCTATTGTAGCAATGCAACCAAAATAGCTATAGGATGTTTGATTTTGCATAATACAGTTATATGATGTTTATAAAGAGCTGCAACTATTACACCTTTATATACAATATTATAGTCCTGCAAATTACGTAGTTAATTAATTGCGTTTACTTAACTGGCTTTCTATGGTAAACAGAAGAATCTATATGAAGCAAACAACACATGAATATGCCGTCTTCGATAAATAACATCGGTAGTAAATTAACTCTTTTCAAAAAAAAAAGTAAAATGTGCGTAGTTGCGGGCATCCTAAAGACTTCTAGGGTCTTGTGAGTTTTTGTTATCACGACATTACTTTTCTATATACTTCTCACAAACCTAAAAATAATACAACAGCAGTACTCTGCTGTTGTATTATTTTTAGGTTTGTGTGTTGTGTGTTACAGAAATAACTATGATCGAGGCATAAAAAATATCATGGGAAAAAAACTAAAAGAAACAGGACTTAAGACGGCGTTGAAACGCATACCTACTTAGCGCAAAATGCAGCTTAAAGTAATTTACCATATTTGTAGCTGTTGTTTGCTAATGAGAAAAACTTGTTACACACTGAAGAGAAATTCAGTGAAATACTGTATTTGATTAAGGCTCGACTGTATAGGTGGCAAAACTTTTTATTTTGTTACGACGTCGAATATCCCTTCGGATCGCCGGCTCTTGGCGAAATTAGATCCGGAGTATGCGGCGTTACTACATAAAGCACATCGACTGCCGTCAAAAGACAGAAGAGTCTTGCTTCCAAGAAGTGGAGACCCTAGGATCGACTTAAAGTAACAGAGTTTCTAACCAGAGGTATTTATACCTTAAATTAATTAAATGTCGCGAATAAAACCCGTTTTAATAAAATTGTATGAGTGTTTCTAAGGTTGCATTTCGTTCTGTTTCTCTACTCGTCTTCTACTTGTGGAGGAACCTTTCTTCGATGAGAGTTTTAGAAACGAGGGCGAGAATAGCTTCAGAAAAGAAGAAAAGGCCCGGGCTTCTCTTTCTATTCTGGATTGCAAAGCGAGATGCATGTCTCATGGGCATTCCGTTGTTCTGACCATGGTTGGCAAATCGTCAAGCCTTCCAAAATATAATAACCTCACAGTTTATAACTGAAACTTAAATAACCACACTAGAGGTACTTACCCAATACAACTATTCCTGTTTCGATGGCATTATGTACCTTTAAGTGCCTGCCAGTTTCTTAAAGATGAGTATTAGTTGCAAAGCTCAAAAATTCGATATCGAAAGACTACCTACTCCAGATGGTGAAGCGTGATCGACGAGGAATTTATGAAACTCTTTGACGATCCAAGATTTTGAGATATCATTTCTAATAACGTATTTTCCACCGAGAGGCCTAACTTAAGTACAAAAATATAAATTACACTCATTACAGCGATTAGTTATGAAACATAATAACATAGAACAAGTTATATATTGTGTAACATCATAATGTTCGCAAGGCATGTTACTTAGATACTCGCTCATTTTCTATTGGCTAACGTAAGTAATTCTGCTTTTAAAGTTAAAAATATAATTTCCTCTTTTTTGTAGTTGCGTAAATATTTTGCAAGAACTTATACAGTTTATGTATCTGTACATATAAAATCCTTGCGTTACAGACCGACTGACAAACCACGCACTACCGAAACTTTTGGACGAAAAAAGCTAAAACTGAGCATGTATGTTTGTTCCCTAGGGACCGTAGAAGTACACTTAGAAGGGATTACCCGAACTTTCAACGGAATCGGAAAGAAACAGTTAAACTAAAATACAATGTGGGGGGTTAGCCGTGTGGTTGACGGCATACAATACAAGTGTCACCACCCCCTATCTTCCCGTCGGTGTCGTAAGAGGCGACTAAGGGATAACACGATGCAAATAGCATCTTTGCGTAGAGACGGAAAACTCGACATCAAACTCTATACGACTGCCTCGTTGGTATCGCGGCATAAATGTGCGCGTGCGATCGGGAGGTCCCGGGTTCGATTCCTGGGTCGGGCAGTGTTATTGGGTTTTTGTGTCACGAAATTCTCAGTAGCAGCACGGAGTCTGGAAATGTGCCCGGTACGGCAATAGGCTCGCCCCTTATTACGTGGGACTAAAGTATATCTGGCGAAAAGTGGGTGTAGAAATACACCTCTGCCTACCTCTTCGAGGTTATAGGTGTGAGACTATGTATGTATGTGTACAATGTGAGGGCTAAGGGCATCCTCTAGTTTTTTATTAAGAAATCAAGAGTAGATAAAGTAAGGAACCCTAAATTTAAAAGCGCTTATCATTTCTCCATCTCTTAGTTTAATAAGTCCATACTTTCTTTACTCGTTTCTGTACTCGTATATGACTAAGTATTACTAGAAATTTTGCCACTATACTCTACCCGCATGCTCACTACTGTGTCACCCATGTAGCCAGCTTCAGAAGTAGTGACCATTGAAGACAACGTGTTTAGGCACTCGTGAAGTCCCGGAGTAAGTAAAACCGTCTTGGAACCGAAACGAACAAAATTAGGAATATATTGGAGGAGTTGGAAAATACTAAGATTTTTTGCTACTACTGAGAAATTCAACCTACTTTAGTTTCGCCCTCGCAAACGCTTCTGAGTACACAGGTTACAGAACTGTCAGTCTTCCCGTTACGCCAATATAGCATAAGTCTTACTCGTGAACGGTATTTAACTAAATATTTCACTATATCATAGTAACTAGTTAACCTTGACACCTTATACTGCAGTTATGTTACGGTATTTGCTAATAAGTCATTTAGCATTTATTATTCAACGAGTATAAACGAGATGTATAAAAATATAAGTGGCGATGGCATGTATCAGTTGATTCACGGCAATAGGCTTCTGCATCACCTGGTTTTTAGATGGGAGGCCATTAGGCCAATCACAAAACGTTATTTCCATTGCGCATCAAAGAGCACATTTAAGCTGCTAGTAACGGCTACCTTGTCGATCCCGGAATTCCCGGTTATTATCTTTGAATATCATCTTGAAATTACTTAAACTACATATATATAGGTACCATGTTGGACGATACAACCTTCCGCTTCGCTAATTGCCTCCGTTTAGGCGCGTCATGTGTCTCTCCGCATCGCTGTCATTGCGGAGGGGCTGTCGATAGCCTTGGTCACCATGGTCTGTCATGCAGCAGGAGCGCGGGTCGTATTTCACGACACGCCAACCTCAACGACATTCTGCGCCGTGCTCTTGTCACCGCTGGCGTTCCAGCCCAACTTGAACCTCAGGACGCGACGATGGCAAGAGACCGGACGGGATGTCTTTACTGCCGTGGAAGCTGGGTAGGCCTTTGGTATGGGACGCGACATGTGTCGATACCCTTGCGCCCTCCCATCTTTCCAGCACAGCAGGTTGTGCGGGCGCTGCTGCTGCTTCAGCAGAGACACTCAAACGGCGCAAATACGTAAATCTTGTAGGAGATTATGTATTTGAGCCGTTTGGGGTCGAAACCTTGGGGCCATGGGGTCCAAGTGCGAGATCCCTTTTTAGGGATCTTGCAAAGAGACTGATCGAAGCTTCGGGTGACCAGAGGGCTGGCACGTATTTAGCACAAAAGATAAGCATTGCTAAACAACGAGGCAATGCCGCCAGTCTTCTGGGCACGGACATCCATGACGCCTTCTAAATTTAATTTTAATTTATTTTTCGTATTGTATATATTAAATAGGCTTATTTTAATTTTAGGACATAATTAAGTTGCTTTTTATGTAATAGTTGATTTTGTTTGGAAAATAAATGTCAGCAATATTAAATGACCATTAAAAAGTTTATGCATATAGCTATGTTTTTATATAGAATATTAAGCGTTATGTAATTAATAACTAATAATACTTAAACTACATTATATAATATTGCTGTATCTTTGAATTGCGTTCGGATGACGCGTTCGCTCTGTAGAAAAGCAGAGTATTGTTCTGTCAAATGTACTCGTAGGTGACTTTCGATGTAACCCTTAGCACTTTCCCCGTTGTGTGCAGACAATTATCATAATTATTTATAGTTCGTGACTATCAAATTAACCTTACATGGCATTTAAAAAGCAGCATTTTCAAAGGGCACAGTAAAAGACACTAATGAATGTCACATCAATATGCGATACGGTCAGGCAGTGTCAAGAGTGAATGGAGTCCTATCCCAATATACTTCATCGTCAAATTTCACAGATTTAACACAGAGCAGCGATAGCCTAGTGGAGATAACAACGGAGTGCTACCATGACTTGACCACAAAATTTCTTTCACAGACTCCTCATAACTAGACTGGAAAACAACAACACTTTGAAATGTAGCTTAGAATGTGGAATGGTTGAACTATTTATGTTGCCGGGTAATTAATTTAAAACGTCAAGTCTCATAACGTAAGGTCGTTTAACTCTATTTCATGCTTACAAGTCATAATATAAGCAGTAATAGCTCAACAAAAATCACAAAGTTCTTTATCATAAGGAAATGTTGAAACCGACAGTTGCTTTCGTAAAATATCCGCTCGAAGCAAGGACGCATTCACACATCATAAACTGTAGGTTTGTTATTTCTTAAACTGTTGGAAAATATTACCATAGCTATATTCATACTATGGTACGAACATTTACATATGTAAGTATGGTGATATTTCTGTTCTGAAAGAGCCAAATAAATAATAAGATATCTGTACCAGTTTGATATTAATAATATAGTCCAAAAGGCATGGTATTCACAACCTATCTAGAGTTATTACGAGACAAAATTAAGGGAATGGTTTGAGCAACAAAATTGCTTTATGAACCACCTGTCATACAAAGTGGACAAGACTTATTTAAACCTAATAACAAATCATTGGTCCTTCGTTTTATAGCACTCTATGTTGCTGCTACGTTCGTATCAAACTCAGTTTTATTCTATAGAATAACTAAAACATTGAAAAGTGATTCAACAAATGTCGGATGAATTCTGTGTACTCATATGTGGCTTTCGACATCTTGAGCGATATTTGTCAGCAGAAATGAGATAAATAATCTATATATCAACCTTCTGCTGATTAAGAGGAAAATTAACAGATAGGCTGAGCTTATTAGCTGGTAGCCGCATAAGATTAAAATCATCTGTCATGGTTCTCAGGTTCTTAGTCCGATGTGTGCAAATATCCTCGAATAATCATAAATGCAACATGTGATATGCTGGCAGCTTATGAAATAAATTATAAATTTTTCACCTTGAATAAATTACTTTCCATCTCTAGATTTTAATAAAACTGATTGACCATCAAACAAGATTCTGATGAAATCTTGAAAAAGTCATCCTGGCGTTACCTCTCACTTCAGACCTTCGAATTAAAAAATCGGTTCAATGTCCAATACTAGGCAACTTCTGGACATCTCAAGTAAATGTTAACTGCACAAAATAAATCAATGTCGTGATGAGGTAACGTTAATTTAATTATGGCGTTAATGTAATCTGTATCGTTAATTCGAACAACAAAATAAAAAAAACATGTTAGAATATAATTTAGGCTATTCGTTCGGTGTTGCAAGGTTGGGCAACCCTGCAAGGGCATAAGCACCTAATGTACCGGTAAAAGTGCTACTTATATTTATCACTTAAACTTTGTATTAGTTAATGAGGTACAGATAAGCTCCTTAGTAAATATTGTGAGGTTTTTGTATTCGTTTTGATTATACAATTGTTTGTATTACAATTGGAACGTGTTAGGTAACGTCAAATTAATTAGCTATCTAGGTTAAATAGCTATAATATCTTTTATATATTTATTTGATAATAATACACAAATACATACATACACTACAGTGCATATACATATTTATATCAAAAAATTTGGCAAGTGCGAGTCGGACTCGCGCACAAAGGGTTCCGTATCATCATCTATAAAAGAAAATCACGATTGTTGGATGTATACTTAAATATTTTTTAAGTTTCTAACTACCTGTTTATTAAGATCGAGTACCAACTTGCTTAAAAATTACGTTTGTTGTATGGGAGCCCCCCTTATTTTTTTAATTTTTATTTCATGATTTATTTTGAAAGGTAATATACAACTACATATTCAGTGCAAATTTTAATCGTCTACCTGTTACCGTTGGTAATTTTGAGCAAAAATACGAAATAAAACACGTTTATTGTATGGAACCTCCCCTTAATATTTTCATTTTTTTTATTTTTACTATTTGTTGTTATAGCGGCAACCGAAATACATAATTTGTGAAAATTTCAGCTTTCTAGCTATCACGGTTTATGAGATACAGCCTGGTGACAGACAGACGGACAGACAGACAGACATACATACATAGGTACGGAACCCTAAAAAGCTACTGTCCGGAGGGGCTCTTTTTCTTGAACTGTTACAAATCTTACTTAAGAGCTTTGCATGAAATTGTTTTTATTTGCCTTAATTATGCGACGGTCCTGCGATTACTAATATCATAATACTGGTTTGGAAACAAGCTAGGCAAACCCCGGCTTGAATAATTCTCCTCTGCAGGATTTACATCCCATCTTAGAAAAGTAGTTAAAGAGACTGTATGGCGTCCTCACCTTCCAGATGACACCAATCATCCCGAGTGCCCATGGTTATTGCGTCCGTAACCCTTTCGCGGCACAGCGTTGCATTGGCGGAATGCACTGCAGCACCGTGAGTTGGCCGCGGCTATTGGTACCGTCGTTCTCATGCTCCCAACCTTGGGTCTGACTATGGTCTGAAGCAAAATGGACGACGGCTATCCCATTGTCGCATAAAGAGACGACGTAGCGGAATTGGGAAAAAAAATCAAGTCACTTTGTTGCGGATAGCCTCACCAACAAATTGAAGTCTCGTCTTTACATGATAGATGTGCATCCTCGACAAACCTTTTATTTCAGCGTGCTCTTAGAACTGTAACGGAGAATGTGAACTAGTTGCACCGGCTACTGAGTCGCAGCCTTGAAGTGTTTATCGTGTGAACAACACAACTTTGTAGTCATAAGTGTTGCGTTCATTTATTGCGCAGGAAAACTGAATACATTGATGCGAAATGTCAAAACTGGACAGTTCACCGGTCTAGATTTAAAGTTGCACAACTATTACGGTCACTTTAATAATAATAATATCAGAACTCACCCACAATGATCTGGTCTCGGACTATGCAGAATTTGTACTATCATCATCTTGCCGGCACACAGTGTGAGGAAACCTCTATGACCGAGAGTTCTCCATAACGATATCGAAACATATGTTAAGTCTGCCAACCCGCACTTGGCTAGCGTGGTGAATAGGAGTGGACAACTATGCCTTACCCTTCTCCTACTTAGAAGAGGCCCGTGCTTATCAGTAGGACAGTTTATACAGGGATGATGATGAGTAATACAAACATTAGTGTTTATATTCTAAGATTCGTAGAAGAAGGACCTTCACCAGTGAGTGTGTTTAATGGGTGGAATCATACATCATATCATAATTTAGGATGTTAAAAAATATATTACGTGCACAAGGATTGTTTTAGTCAACCAATCCGTTATAATTTAGTTTTTTTTACTGATCTACTGTGATTGTACTGATCTGATGGTGTCCGCTTATATATGAGAATAAAGACTTTAAGCATCATTCTTATCTTTTTCTAAAAAAATATTTTATCTAAATAAATGTAATTATATTCATCCCTTTAACATAATAACTAGTAATTCATTGTTTATATTTTACGTCTTAATTAGTTGCCTGTAATAACTAATAATTATGTTTGTTGGCATATGAAGGTTGCAAGGGCTCTTTGTGTATTGGCAATGGAGCTTCAAAAGAGTTTATTACCATACTATTAAAGTACCTTGGCAAGAGTATTAACATTAATTATTAAAAAATAGAACACAGCAGTTTTACAAAACATTTATAAAATACTTATGTTCAATATTGTTACATAGAATTTATCTACAAATATAAAAACTAAAATACTTATTGTCACCAAAACAAACCTAGTTCAGTAATATTACCTATAAGGTTGAGGAAAAGTAAAGACTGCGCTCGACCAAATTGTCTCTGCATTTTTGGTATAGAACAGTCATCAATGTATGTATTTCAGCGAGGTGTCTCCTTTTCAGTAAATTTTCATGCATATAGAATCTCACACATCAAACTAAAAAGGTTAAAAAATGTATTGTATCTTACAACCCTATTATATAAGCTGTACTCACGAGTTCTGGATATTAGTGATTGGTTTTGTACGTGAAGTCATATCGCCTAATGTTTTAACTCGTTACATGACTCAATTGTTGGGAAAGTACCCAGTTGTGCTTTCTTTGTATTTAAATGACTGTATTTGACTCAGACGTCGAACATGTTTTCATAATAATTACACTACATAATTAGCCATTCTTGTTAGGTTAGTCAATAGACTAATTAGATATCGTACCGGCAAAGTTCATAGGGCAGATATTAATAGAATACTAAAAGCTCGCTTCGCTCACAAATGTTTAATTTCATCATTTCTGCCCGAACACGTAAGAAATTCGGCAAATCTCTTCTTAGTACATCCCTATGGTTCCCAAGGGACATACATGCCAAAAGGCCTTGCGTTGCCTGTTAGACAGTCAGTAACGGAAGAATTTTATATATACAGAAGAAGATTATAATTATTGTTTAGTAAATTTACTTACTCATGCTGTCTTCCGTGTATGCTAAGTACATTGAATATGAATGTATTTCCTGAGTTTTACTGTAATGTAAGCTATTTTAAAATATGTGGTTATATAGTGTATCTTTTATCGCCTTATATACATGAACTAGAGTATTTCGATGTTTAGAACTTAAGATGAGGTTAAGGCAGTGTTAATGTCATTATACTTACTTAATTAATTCTTTGTAAGCATTTGTCTCTAAACGCTCTTAATACGAATTAAAATTACGTCCATCGTTGGCAGGTATTTAAAATAATGTAGACAGAAAATCTAGAACTAACATTTAGTCCTAGTTTTAAACTGAAGTAGTTAAAATTTCTGATCATAAGAAACAATAATTTGGCAAACTCTTTGATAGCTTGTTAACTTAAAATCTAATTGGTTTTAAGTTTAAAGGTTACACAAAAGCAAACAAGAAAATGATAAAAATTAACTAGGTGAACTTTGTCTTTCTATACCAAGTTTAAATTATTATGCGGGCAACGTGCGTTAGATTGTCTATGCCAACCATATTAAAAAAAATAAGGTGACCACATACACTGCAAACTACGGGATTACGAGATTGGGGTGACGGTGACAACGGGGCAAGGGAGGGGGGCAAAGAAGGGAAAGAAAGGGGAGGAAAAACTAAAAAAGTAAAATTAAACAAAATAAAAGGTATAAAAGAAAAACAAAATAAAAAAAGTAAAAGGTAAAATAAACAAAACAAAAACAAAACAAAATCAAAAATGTGAAAATAAAAAGACGTCCGAAGACGGAAGGAGGAAGACAGTCCCGCTGTCTGCTTGGCGGTAGGGTGAGTACACACCAAGCCCGTCAATGTCCCGTCCCGTGTCCCCTCTGATGAGCAGAGGAGTACCGGGAGGGACGTGACAGTGCCCAAAAGGGACACTGCGACGGGGCGGCGCCGCAAAAGGCGACACCGCCCGCCGACAGTCCCCACGGGTGGAGTCCCGCGGAGACAAGCAGCGCAAGCGCAACTCTATGGTAACTTTTTAGTGAGGTTTCCTCCCTCTTAGTCCGAAGACCCGCGGGCAGGAGGCCAAAAAGGCCCCTGCTAACGCGTTGACCGGACGGTGGCCGGAGTTCGACCATGCCCGCAACCAACAAAAGGCGCAGGAAGCGAGCCCGCCCGCCCAAGTGTCCCCGCAAGACCCCAATAGGAGCCGTACGGGAACGGGGTGGAAGCGGGGCCCGGAAGGACCCACAATTCCGGGTGATTTTTTAGAAAGCTTGTGGCACTAACATGCAATATGCATACAATAATAAGAACATTAATTAATATAATTGAACAGAAGTAAACATAACAAATATAAACATGAAAGATAAATAACATATTAAAAGTGCAGAAATACATACCTTCAATAAAAGAATAAAAAGATGATGTATGTGTCCCAGCGCTGACCAAATAGGTAGCCAGATCAGCATTTTGTCTAGTAATGCTAGTGCATACCAGACACTGATATTATTCCGGCCCCTTGCATGCGTCACGGATGCGCAAACCACTGCTGCGCCACAAAGTGCAGTTCCATATGTACGTATGTGTATGTTTTTTTTGTGTGTACAGTGTGTTGTGTTGTGATTTATATATAAATAAAAAAAATCATACCAAATACATAAAGTTATAAAAAGAACTAAATATTGCTGTCTGTAGGCTAATTGCATTTTGGGTGTTTAACCCAAAGATTCGATCACAGTGCTAGACCACGAATGATGATGTCGAAAATTATAATAAAATTAGAATTCCAATTGGTAAATATTAATCAGTATTATTTTATTATACATAACTTATAATTTATTGGACCTATATATATTTTCTATGACTAGTGTATTGAATAAAGATTGTATATTATTATTAAGGCATTGACTACAACATAAATTAAAAATAAATAAAACTTATAAATTAATAAATTAAATTGATATTAAATTGAAAATATATAATATATTGTGTTGGTATATAGATAAGTATAAAATTATCTGTAGGCATTCAAACAAAAGATATGTCCATATTTACGATACCCAGCTCACATTGAGCATCTAATAGATGTTTCTTTAGTCGCTTTTTATATGTTAAAGTACTGTTTAGCCTGAAGACCCGCGTTCCAGAAAGAGTCGGGATAACGGGATGGTGACCGGACGGTAGTCGGAGTTCGACCATGCTCGCAACCCACAAAAGGCGCAGGAAGCGAGCCCGCCCGCCCAAGTGTCCCCGCAAGACCCCAAAAGGAGCCGTAAGGGAACGGGGTGGAAGCGGGGCCCCGGAGGACCCCCAATTCCGGGTGATTCTTTAGAGATCTTGTCTTGCCCGCAGCCCGAAGACCCGCGGTCCCGAAAGAGTCGGGATTACGCGATGGTGACCGGACGGTAGTCAGAGTTCGACCCACCGCCCGCACAAGTGTCCCCGCAAGGCCCCAAAAGGAGCCGTACGGGAACGAGGTGGAAGCGGGGCCCCAAAGGACCCCCAATTCCGGGTAATTTTTTAGAGAGCTTGTCTTGCTCGCAGCCCGAAGACCCGCGGTCCCGAAGAGTCGGGTTTACGCGATGGTGATCGGACGGTAGTCGGAGTTCGAAATTATTATGCGGACAACGTGCGTTAGATTGTCTATGCCAACCATATAAAAAAAAAATAAGGTAAGGAGTATGGCCCTAAGTTAATACTTAAAATGTAGATTTACAGGCAGGCAAGCAAGCATTATAATCTAGCTACCGTAAGAAGCGTGTGTCCAGAACGGTAAGACGTAGATTTCGTGCCAATTACGTCTTACCGTAATAGCCAGTACATCATATAACACAATATTGAACCGTGTATGATAGCTGTACAAATAAAACAATAGTGTGCCCGTTTAGTTTTTGGTTCGTACGTTGACCGCAGATAACAGTTACACACTCCAACTTGCAGCTAATGTTTTCGACAAATATGTACATTAAGTTCATACATTAAGTGACAAGTAGGTACATGATCAGTTTGTTATAAAAAATTTACAGTCATTGTTCATTGAATAAGCTTGAATAACCATGCGAATGTTTACCAGATATTTCTAAGAAACTTGGAGTAGATTAAACTGTTTAAATATATTGTATTAAAGAACGTATCAGGAGGTGATTCATAAGTTTTTTATTTGTGGAATTGAAGGGTGGAAACTTTTACTTACAATTTTCGTTAGACATAAAAATTTGTCTATGAGAACAAATACTTGATTATGAGCACTAAGTATCTAATAGTATCACCAAAGTACGTTCATCGTTCACGTGCTCCTAAGTTGGAAACCCACACATTGGACAAAAATGTCAATTAAAGGGTAGGTCCAACTTTGATAAAGAGTTCGATTTATCTAACAGCACTCTGAACAACGGAGACATCACGCCGGTATCCCGCAGTTTGTCTAGACAAAAGTCTCTGAACAGTGATCACCTACACGGAACACTTAATGAGACCACGTCGGTGGTCACTCAATATGAACCTAATCAGAAAACAAAGGCACTTAGAGGGCCATAGGCTATGCTCGATGTGTCCCTGCAAGATGGAATCGGAAAATCTGAGGAGAGGATAGTCAAGCAGAAGGAGTAATGGGTAGGACATATTGCTAGAAGCACCGATGGCCATTGGGGTAGGAAGTTTCTAAAGTGGCGGCCACGCTCCCGATGACACAGCAGGAAGTGCCAAGGCTGACCGACGATCTTTTTTAGGATCCTGGGAAGCGGGAATATTTGTATAATTCGCTTGTATAATTAAAAAACCTTTTCCTTTGTCATATCTCAAATATTTTAAATGAAAATCAAGCTAAACGTCGGTAAATGTAATACAAACTACTAATGAATCGACGCCGAGTCCTTCGGAAGGAGGAGATGAATCATTGCCCAATCTCTTTATGTGCCGACTGCTGTTCTATTACCAACAGACCCACAAAAACGGGCAAGTAGAATAATGATATGGATTCGCAAATAAATTCTCGGCGTCAGGCAGCCGGTGCTAACAAGAAAGAGTGCAAAAGACTTGGGCTGGACTCTTTTATTGTATTCAATAATCCAACAGACAGGTACGAGATTTTTTGCAACAACTTGCTCTTCGAGTGAAAGACACGCTTAGAAAGGTTGAAAAATTACCCAATAAATTACGGCCTTATAAATAGTCCTTGGATAATGAACAATTAACTTTTTATTACTTATGGGGTTCCACATAATTATATACCTACATGCTTATGACAAAAGGTATGACGACCATTCTAGCAACAATTTTTACGACAAACTTATTACGAAGTCTACATACATACATAGACTCACGCCTGTTTGCCCGAAGGGGTAGGCAGAGACACATTAAACGCCCACTTTTCGCCAGTTTTTTGATCCCACGTAATAGGTGGCGAGCCTATTGCCGCTTATCGGGATATTTTGTTTGCCAGAGCCTCGTTCGTTGATCGGCAGGTGCACCACTTGCAGGTGAGGTTGGCTTGGGACCCTAAGTTCTTGGTGGGAACCCTATGCACCCTAAATTATTACGAAGACTATTTTAGATTTATCGAAAAATGAGTGTAAGTTCCTTCCCAAAATAGCATGACTATTATCCACACCATACATTTGTCCAATATTACCTAAATCATATCAAATATACAAAAAAAAAACAGAGATGCCGTTGTAGTAGAAACTTTCAAAGACAGTCAATATAGCCTTCGACCTGTATTGTAAGAAAAATCTTTCCTCACATTGAACCAACGAATGCAAAGAAGATCCAGACCCAAAGACCGAACGACTCACCAGGCATACTATCTTGTGGTGGTGGCTGACAAAACAATTAAACAACTGAATATAAGAGTAAACAAAAATAAGTTGTTTTGCATCAAACATTTCACAATCTAAGAGTGTTTTGAATTTACTTAAAAAGAAGTTAACATTTAGGTTATATGTTTTTAATGATTATTGCATTATATCTTTGACATTGGTTAACCAATTTTAAGAATATACATTTGAAGCAGTCCAATATTGTTATTTGATTACAATCTGACCATGGACGCCAACATACACGAAACAAATAAAAAATTGTCTGTTAATATATTTAAATTAGGTAAGTAGAAGGAAACGACGTTTTATTATTCTATTAAACTATTGCTGGATTTTGCGGCTGAAAGATATTAAAACCACAGCTATCGAGCAATATGCCTTTATTACTACCGCCTGTCACGGTACACTGCTGGCCATAGGCCTCTCCAAATTTTAGTAACAATAGCATTGTGACTTAGTAAAGGATTTGGCCTGCTAGTTATACCACGCTGGCCAGACGAGTTGGTATAGGCCTTGATGTCCAGTTTGCCGGCTCTACGCAAACATATTATTTACCTTCCTCTTCTTCTTAGGCGTTACACTCTTGGCAGAGTGGTCGTGGTCGTCACATCAACAGCTGTAGCCTGCTTCAAAATTCGACGCCACATGTCACGTTTTTCCGCTCCTCTTGTGCATTCATGTAGTGAGCGGTTGGCAGCGACCTTACTTGGTCTGTCCACCTCATTGGTGACCTACCGCGTGGTCTGGTCCCATCTACCTTACCCTGAACTACTATATCTATAGACTGGTCTCCGCGTACTATTTACCTACTTCGTGTATTTACCTTAGCCGCCACTCGACTCGACGACGACTCCCACGGTATGAAATGGAGTAGTGACACTTGGTATTCTTTATATTTCTCAACATGCAGATCTGCCTTGCTTGAACATGCCTTAACAGTGTGTAAAGCAAATATGGGTATCGTCTCCGATATTTTAAGGAATGGGGAATTCAAAAACACCATCTATTTCGTGATCAAAGATGGCGGATGGGAATTAAAAAAAAATCAATATGGGTATCGTCTCCGATGTTTAAAGGGATGGGGAATCCAAATACAACATCTATTTCGTGATTCAAGATGGCGGATGGGAAATCAAAGGTGGTGGAAGGGAAAAATTTTAAAAATCAATATGGGTATCGTCTCTGATGATTAAAGGGATGAAGAATCTAAACACAACATCTATTTCGTGATCAAAGATGGCGGATAGGAAATCAAAGATGGCAGACGGGTTTTTTTTTAAAGTCGATATGGGTATCGTCTCCGATATTTTAAGGCATGGGGAATTCAATATTATATAAAAATCTATGTTTGTTTGTTCATCATTTATAGACTCTGAAATGATAAGAGATAAAGAGCTAAGTCAATGGTAACTTTGGAAAAGGGACTTGGAAAAAAGGGAATTAAATAAAAACTATTTAAAAAGGCGATACGGAGTTCGCTGGGTCAGCTAGTTACTATATAAAATAATCTAAAAAGATGAGTGAAACTAGCGATGATGACTGTACTTTAACACCAGAAGAGTTAAATCAACAAGTGATTATGCAGAATTCAATGTATTCCTGTTAATTTCTATGTCTCCTAAGTAATATGTGTTCTCACTGCTATGGTGAAAAGTTATGTGTGCTACACGAGAGCAAAGTTTTTTGTATCTCGTGCTGTTGAGTCCCTCACCACGCTCAGGATTCTAACTTTGATTCACTCGCTACGCTCGTGAATCAATCATAGAATCCTTCGCTTGCTCGGGACTCAAAATCAGCACTCGGAACAAAAAACAACTTTGCTCTCTTGTTGCACAAATAACTATTATACAGTTCCTTACTTTTTATAAAGTTTCTTGATAATTGATATTTGGAACGAAAAATGTATTCAGATCGTTATATTATTTTTACTTGTTAGAAAATATTATTGTTATTGTGTTTGTCGTTACGTTGCAACTGGTTCAATGGATATAATCGGTACTCTCATACACACATCAACACTTCAAGCTTTCATTGCATTTCCTACGCTACAAGATCGGTCAAATTGCTTATCTAGCTTGATGACAAGCTACTGGAAGTACTAAACTTATTCTGCAACTATATTTCAACATTTTCAACATGCAGTTTGTTTATTCTCTGATCGTATCACTTTATGAGTTTTAACTCTATCAATTTAGTTATTAGTTAAACGATAAATGGAGGTGATAAATCTGCCGAGGGACAGTTCTTCTGTCCCTCGCAGTCGGGTGCGGTCGCGGGAGGAGAGGCGTGTCGGTGTTGCGTTGCCGCGCGCCCTATCTCCCGCGACCAAATGGAGGCGCACCATTGTTGCGTCGCGGTGGGGGCAGAGGAAGAGAAGATGCGGTGTTGCGTTGCCGTCCTCCCTATCCTCTGCGGCCGCTGAGGGTTTTGGCGGCGGAGCCCAACACCTTCATCCGCCGCCAAGGGGGTTTTGTTCGGGGCCCGCCTGACCATCTGGCGGGCCAATACCCGTCGGGGGGTAGCGAGGAATGCTTCAGCGATACCCGACCCTCCGACATACGGGTACGTGAGGAATACGGGTTGGTTTTTAGTCAGTAAGAGTCTGACAGTCCCCTTCGCCCTTCCCCCAGGGCGGAGGGACTCCATGAGGATTTTCCAACCCGACACCAAAAAAAAAAGGCGTAAAATCTGAGATATAATTGTCTAATTAATGATATTTGTATATAAACAAAGCTTTATAGTTTATACCCCATTGTAATAGTTTGTTTATGACATACCAGCCTGACTTACCCGGTTTGCAAGAAAACTCAATAGTTTTTGGTACCTATTAATTACATAATAGTTTATGGACTCCTAAAACTCAAATTAATGAAAGGCTAAGTTGTAAGGTAAAAGATTAAGATATCTCTTATTTACTATGCTCCCAGCAATCTCAACCTAAGCCGGATCATACAATTTGATTCCATTCCGTCCTTGTAAATAATGATTTTGTTATAGGTTCACTTATTTTTTATTGTCGTAGTTATAATTTTGTAAAATCTACACCCGTACTATGAATAACTATTGTTTCTTGGAGCACGTTACAGACATTCAATCGCCGGACACAGGGAACCTAATTTACTCATTTAATTATTAATAAACATATCAATTATAAAATTTCTCGGAAGTAATTTCCCCTTTTTATGTTTGATAAAGTTATCAATAATAAAATCATAATTTATATTTGCATAGCAAAAACCGTATTTTAATTGAATGTAATATATTTTGATTAGTTAGGTAATTTCTAGTTGTAAATAGCGCTCGATACGATGCGTCGAAGGCAATGTTCGATATTTAGTTAAAGTCGTCTAGTTGACATTGCCATATAAGGCACTTGTCACTGTCAGACTTGTACTAAATACTTGGTTGTCTCAATCAGGTTTCTCGGTTCTAGAAACTGCGAGTAGATCGTTTTAGTTCTGGGCTAGGTTTGGGTAGTTGCCCTTTCTAGACTTGACGTGAGATTAAATGTTTTAGACAGACGTGACACTATGTGAGCATTATTTGTTAAAAGCTAATTCATCGTTTGTAGATGTAGTTGATAAAATTACTATGCTATATCATATTTGTTTCTCAGATAAAAGGAATGTAATTTAAAAATCCGTTTAGAAAAGTATTTCTAAACAAAAATTCAAGTATCTAATTAGGACAAACTTTCCAGAGAAAGAACTTTCATCTCTTGAAATCTGCTATAGGTACAATTTCTAATTGCGCCCCTGCTGTGAGTTAAGATGACAGCTCTTTGAGGAGCTGTAGCTCCAGCGTAAAGGGGACCAATAGAATCTTAATTTTCTCACAAAGTTGAAAAATTCTTTACCCTAAACGCTTATTTAAGTTTAGTACGATTAGGGTATAATACTATATATAGTTTTTTACGGCTGGCGATGTAACTTATGCGATCGCAGTGCCATTTAACACTGCGCTGAAGAACGTGGCCTCGATCTCCACATGTATTATAATTTAAGTGAAACAAGTGAACACCTCAGTAAAGGTTAAGGATGATGTGTTGAATCTTGTGGATAACACCTAGCTTTTAGGCATTATTGCAATGGGGACCACATAGGTATTAGTAAATTGTCGAATAGACTCAGCTCTGCAGCATACGTAGTCAGAAAAATTCGCCAGTTAACTGACATTGACACAGCCAGGCTTGTATATCATAGCTATTTTCATAGTGTAATGTCATACTGTATTCTCTTGTGGGGAAATGCTGCTGACATTCAGACCATCTTTGTTCTGGAGAAGAGAGCTATCCGAGCAATTTATAATATGGATTATGGGCGTTCGTTAAGGAATAAATTTAAAGAAATAAATATTTTAACAGTTGCAAGCCAGTAGGTACATATGTTTATTCCAATCTTATATATGTATTCATAAACAAGGCCTCATACTAAAAAAAGTGATATCCACAATGTAAATACTAGAAATAGGAGAAAACTAGTAGTGCCATCCACACGGCTAGAGAAAATTTTATAATAAAGTACCAAGTAATATTCAAAATTTAAGTTTCAACAAATTCAAGAAGTTTATAAAACGAAAACTATGTCAAAAAGGCTACTATTCAGTACTAGATTATATTGAAATTAAAAATGCTTGGGATTAACTTGTTCGGTCCCACGGGCTATTTCCTTCTTAACATTTTAAGTTTTTGTGAATGTGAGCTGTTGTATCTGTATTGTGCTAGTCTAGTTTAGTGATTTTATATTATTTATTTTAAATAACCATATTAATTAACGACAACATTATAGACAATCCGGCTCATATATGAAAAATGCAATGTAGTTACTTAGTTATTTAATTGTATAAAACTGGACGATGAAAAGAGTGGCCCTGAGTTTCTAGCCTGATTCTTCTCAGGGGCTCTACTTTATGAACAGGCTGTTTTTTTCAATGCTCAATTATGTAAATATGCATTTATACAAACTTCTTTTCTTATATAATTATCAATGACTTTATGACGTGTCCAAAAAATGTTTTGACATTTTTATGGAAATAAACATATTTGAATTTGAGTAAGAATTGCGATCTCTCGGCTGTGCAACGAAAAAGAATTACCTTATAATCACACTACAGACACATATTAATAGCTAACATCTACAAGTTCGGAACGTCGGAAATACGTAGGCATTTATACCTTAAATATGTTAAATTTACGCGGTTGAGACCTGTTAAATGATATTGTATGATCTAGTATGTGGTAGATTAACGTGAACTACCACCAAAAGATGTAGAGCACACTGCGGTGTTTTTAGTTGGTAAACAGATTTTTCCAAGAGTCGCATACTTACTCCACCTGGCTCCAAACTCAACTTTCAACACTAGAGCGAGAAGCGCAGCAAGGAATTTTCCACCGCGGCACCAAAAAAAAGAAAGAAAAGCAAACAAAAAGCCACAGGTGCTAATAATTGACGATGTATACTTGGTATAAGGCTAGAGAACGTGCAGGTTGGTCAACGCACCTGTTGACAAATGACATGCTGTACTTGTAATTTCCGTAAGTCGACCACGCGTAACCGATCGCCGACGATCTACGCAAACCGACAGTTTTTGCTACAAGTAGACATCGTCATTTGAAATAGACAATGTTTCACGAAAATAAAACGTTGAATTCAACTGATTGTCGTAGTGGTTGTACTATTTTCATCAAAGAAATTTTAAGTAAGTAAAGATTTTAAATGGAATCTTTCTAAAGGCCCGCACAAACTATCTGTCGTGACTTACTGTCGCGACAGTAAGTCGCGACAGAAGGGTATCTGGACAAGGAAAATCAATTGAAGTGTGCACACTATCGGACGTCTGTCGCGGACGTGACCTTGAGCGTTCAGACGTCCGATAGCAATCTGGGAAAATGACAGTAAACGTCCGCGGACGTTTACTGTCATCCATATAATCTAATGATACCCCAAACATCTAAATGTGCATGCATTTATGAGTTAAGATGGAATGAAGAAACTCAATATTGATGATTGATATCAACATTATTATTACTAAACTGTACTTCGATTATACCCATAGAAATTATAATTATACCATAGACAGGATGGCGTGTCTATGGTTGTATCGGACACGACAGAAAGCCGCGTCAGAAAGGGTGTGCACACTATGTGTCGCGACTTACTGTCGCGACATTAAGTCGCGTCCGAACAGTTTGCGTGCGTATTGAACCACTTTTTTAGCAAATATATTTTTTATTTATTTCTATTGTACGATGTTTCGTAAAAATATTAGCTAGATTTGAATTATATGGAGCTTAATACTTCGAATTATTAGTGAGCCCAGGGCAAGCACTTATTTTTCTTGCTTCTGTTGTTCAATTTCGTCTAGAAATACAACTTACGTCTTATGAGATATAATAAATTATATACCAAAATATGGTTAAGACGTCAGCGTCTTAACCATATTTGGTATCTACTATCCGTTTTGCGATTATTTGCTACAAAACAGATAAACAGTGTGGCGCTCTAATTACAACTTCCTCTTAGCGCAATAAGTAAAAGTAATCGACTTCTGACGTAGATTTGTTCATGTTCGATATTCGATTTAAATAAACAAGGATTTCAATATCGATTATGAGAAAAATTAATTTGTCATCAGCCAGATTTACATTTTTTTACCGAAAGACTCGTATATACTACCGAACGGACCCTCCGTTCGGTGGTGTATATACGAGTAAAGTATTAAAATAAAGTATGGTCATGACGAACGTTTAAAATAAGGCACGTAGCTACATTTTGTATAGTTACAAAGCGCGTAAGAGCGTAGCTCAATTATGATATAGGTACACGATGGGTAACACCTAGGATTTCCTCATCCTTTCTGTTTCAAGGTATCTCTTACTCATCATCACCGAAAGCTGTAAAACATAATCAACTTATACGAATTATTACGTCGTAATTATATATAATTTATGGAGTTTTCCGACCTATTTTCAATGCGTATGCTAGAGACTCCACGTGTCGGAGCTCGGCTCGAGGGGGGCCGACAAATTGGCGATGTCCGCTCTCTCTAATCAAATTGGGCCCTGGCTATGAACCGACGTACACGTAACTCACAGGTCACAATTGAAAGTAACTACAGGTCAAACATTATGCTCAGTTGAACGGCGATGCGGGCACGTTTTCTTGAGCTATTAATATAGAGGTTGTGTGAAAATAAATTATCATCATGGTGTTATTCCGAAGTATCCAAGTTATATTGGAGCTCAGTTTTATACGTTTGCTTATCATACTGCCATCCCTGTCTGTAAAGATTTGATTTTTCTATATTCACTAAGCTGCCCTAATCCAATTTTTTCATTTAATTTCAATTTGCCAAAAAATTATTGATATAAATTAAAATAACGTGAGAAGTAAATCAAGGATCAATTGAAAATAAGCAAGACTAAGCAGAGTCGCTTTTAGTCTTTAATGTGTTAGGCCCCAAAAACTGAATAGCTGATAAATAAATAAATGTTATGCATGCACCCAAGTAGGTACTAGCTGCAAGACAAATATCTGAGGAGTCAATGATATCGTATCCTTACTGATGGTAGTGATAGTAAGTACGCATCAGTAATTGACTAACAGGCTGACATTGCATC
Organism: Euclidia mi; assembly: GCA_944739405.2. Lineage (NCBI taxonomy): Eukaryota > Metazoa > Arthropoda > Insecta > Lepidoptera > Erebidae > Euclidia > Euclidia mi. Next base: position 41,171,829 of record OX123198.2, read on the forward strand.
GGTGTCAAACGTACGAAACAGATGGCCGATATGACGCAACGATTCACGCACGAGCGCGAATTCGGGCCAGCGGCCGGTGCTCGCTGCAGGTCAACCGATACCCGTTATCATGTATACTATACAGTGCTAAACTTCATACATTCGTGCGCGAACTTTTGCCACTAAGATTGGCTATAATAACCATACACGAGGACACCTACTAGAACTGAGTTAAAGAGGTCAAAATGTCTGAAATCGGTCGAGGAGTTTCTATTATTATTTGATTACCTACTATTTGAGCTGCTGGCTGCAAGAGCTTGTCCTGTGCTCGTCCTATTTTAAATAGAGAAGATTCTGGTCCGTCAGTAGCATAATGCAAATCAGCTTTACGTTGGAGAGATCTGAATTCTTCTTATCCTATCGAATACCCACCCATTAAGTAGGCATTAACTATTGGAATTTGGGCGAACATAATTTGTTGCCCCTCTAAGTTTTAGGAGAAGTAGAGTCTTTAGTGGTTATACATCAAATCCACCGGCGAAGTAATTATTTTAATGCGCTCTCACGGAATATTGAAATGAAGACTTGCCATTCTTGTTAGATTGGCAAAGCAGAGAAATGTTTGCAGAGGTTACTCCTTGGAATGGTCACCAAATATTTGCAAAAGTCATCACTAAAAATGAATAAAGCAAATGAGTTCTGTCAGTCATTGAGTGGCTCCTTCGTAGGAGCTAATAGATACCTACTGAAGCCGACTATCTTATACCTTGATATAATATGTAATTATGCAACCATGGCAAGCCATGGTTGCATAATTATAGTTTGATAGCAAATAAAATAAAATGTTGGAATAAATACCTAGCTTACTCCTAGGATTCTAGCAATACCTATATATTTCTGTAACTTTAAGTAACATTTGATATTTAAAAGTTTTAAATTATTTAAAACATCTATAATAAACTAGGTTTTTGCCTCAAAACCAGATTTCGATCGCAATTTAAAACAATATCTACGTTTTCCGTTTCCGTATTAATTCAGATCCTTAGATAGACGAGTTTATTAATAACCGGTGACAAAATTAGAAATTTAAAATCGAGTGAACCCGGAACTCTTTTCAAACGACAAGCCGATTGATGCGGATTTGGTCCTTGTGTTAAACAACATTTAGATGCTAGATCTGAATGTTAAATGGCATTTTTGGCTACTCCTGCTATCATTCACACCACCGTGTCACATTTAAACTCAAGTCCAGGACTATAGAAGAGAACAATTACTGACACTCGTGCCGTGCCAGAAAAGTTTAAATATCTTGGAAGAGGAACTGCAAGTTCCTGAAACGTGGGAGACAAAAATAAAGAGTTACAAATGCTAAGATGAAATAAGCACGAAGTACATAAACACTGGAAAATAGCATGGAAACTGACTTTCATACTAGTTGCTTTGGTAGAAGTAGTTTGTTTTGACGTGTAAATCATACCTTTAAAAACGACGTACCTACTTACGAGAATTTCACCCAGTAGACAACATACATGTATGTCCACAACCCCGTGACAGTTTGTTTACATAAATTATTCATTAGGATTAATTAATGATGAAATTCAAAATAAATTGTTAGGGAAACACAATGAATTTTTTATGTATTTCCTTTTATTTGTTAGTTATTTAAGTATAGAAATTATTGTTTTAATTTATGTGTAAATAGCCACTTAGTTATAGTTAGTTTTAACAACATTTATATTTATTTGTAGATTACCTCTTGTGCAATAAAATCTTAAGCCAACAAAAAAAAAATAATTACACATTTTGTAATGTAACTTTAACATCACATTGTGTGCGTAAGTAAAAGTTATGATATATTATGTAAACTACGTGACTTGATCTTGAACTACTTTGCAGCTTAAGTGAGAACGGTATGACAAGAAAACTTGAGCACACTTTTGGCGTAGTGTTTTAAGCCGTCACCTCGCCCTTTACAACTGCGCTGCGTGTTGTGGTTTTGATCCTCACAGTCAACAAGACCACACTTTGTGTGATCCACAAATTGCTATATGTACCCTGGGTGACTACACCCACCTATCATGTGTCCGTTGATTCAATGTTGGTAAAATTCCGTTGTGCTCGTTCAAGAATGGCTCCTGCTGCATAGCATCATGTAAGCGCGCATCACACCTCACCATGTTGTCACATTTTCAGCACCACCTCATGCTCGCATCAGCAATACTGACTAACTACGGAATTCAATATTCGATCTATGGATAGATCTGTAGATTTTAGATTCGTTTTTGACATAAGCTTAATACAAAATATGGTTGACATATACACGAATCTCGAATCTCAAAATCATGTATGGATCGAATATTGAAAATGGCCGTATGGACCGTTTCATAGTAGAAGCGTACAACATAATTATGTGATTGCTCTTTCTCGTGCGCAAATGCCATGATAAAACAAGCAGGCTAGAGAGAGAGACGAGAGGACTCAGGCTATTGAAGACAAAGTCGTACCTGTACCGTCGGTTATGAGAGTACCGGTACCTACCTAGCCCACTAACTTAACAGAATGGGGCGAATCGCAAACGAGACACAATTTATAGGTAACCAAGAAAAGTGCTAGTTACATCTTCCGATAGCCTACCTTATATAGCCGACTTCTGTAACTGTACTGACACTAGGCTGCCTGCTTGTCCAACACAGCGGCATCAAAAGAGCAACAATGCTACTTGTTTATCTGGCATGTCCCAATCTCATAGCACGTGTTTACTCTAAACAACAATGATGACGTAACGGACACTCCAGTAACCTCGATAGCGCCGTGTTTGTAAATACCACATCTAAACTTTCATCGTTTCTACATACTAGTTATATATCAACACTATTCTTAGAACTATATGTAAAGTGACGGTTGTCTCACTGAGCAAGCGGATTAATGCTAGAGTAGGGTTGAGTTTGAATATTATCGCAAGAACTGTTATCGGTAAGTTGGGTTGGATTAGGTAAGCATGCGAATATTATCCAAGTGAGCACACGTTCTGTGTTTCCAACCTAATCTTCACCGGTTTTTCAGACTCTCTCCGAAAACGAAAGTTTACTACTCCTACGCCTTTAATAGTGGTTGTTGTATGGACACCTGGCCACCTTTTACTATTTGGGTGGACCCATACGAGAGTTCAATTCCTCCTTTCAAAGGAGAGGCCTAGTCCAGCAGTGGACTGTTAAAGGCTGATGATGATGATACGAGAGTTAGACAGCTCTTCTAGCAGATACCACTTTCTAGAACAGCTAATGTTCAATTAAGGTAGTGGAGTAGGCGGCGTATTAGTAGATTAAAATTGCATGACTCGCGACCGCCTTTAAAAAAAGAACCCAAAAAGTACCAAATTTCATGTTCTTAATGTACTTAGTTCAAAATAAGGCGTGCACTAATTATAAAATTTAATCGAATGGCCAAAATTCAAGTCTTAAATCTTTAAATTAAGATCAACGAATAAGGCACAATAATCAGTCAAACCAAAAATAAAGACCGCTTTTACCATTACCCCTGACCTGCATCCAAATACATACTTAATCACAACGCAGACATAACCTAGCAGTAATATATATAAACATTACACGATGGATATCAAATCGTTGTATTCCGCATGAACGGTTTCTTACTGTATTTTTTCTTTAAAAGACTTCTCGCACTCTACGGAAATTCCTGTGTCGTGGGGAACTTCACAAACATTCAATCAACGGACGTAATCACGACTTGAAACAACAATTTGGGGATTACTCAAAGTGTCTTTGCGTGTCAGAATAGACCCACGAAACTGTAAGGCCTTAATTCAGGTGTCAGCCTGTTCCTCTATGAATTTCGGGATCCCTATGGTCCCCAAGAAACATACATTGCAATTGCGTCCGAAGGTTTTAGCTGATACTCGTAGTAGCAGATGTGCGTCGTCAGTCAGTCAGTCAGTAACGCAAGGATTAGGTTTTTACTGTAGTAATATTTTCTTAACATTTTTGTATTATTTTGATTATTGTAATTGGTTCTTCGGAACGTTTATTTTTAGACAGCTTAATGCGCTGTAGGCGCAGTATATCGGTAGCCTTAATACCAAAGGTACAAAGTCCACCGCACGTCCACACAGTGATAAATAAAGTCTTTTACTCGGAACAAAGGTAAAAGGAGTTGTTATCTGTATTGTTTATTGTACCTTTACGACTATAGTAAATGGGCTCTCTAATTAGGCAGGTCAACATATGTGCCGACTTGTTCTTTGTGAAAAAGAAATTGATAGATAGTTTGCTTGGCTACGGATAATATTTTACATCTTTTGGTGGTTTGACTAGAATATGAATACTTGGGATGCATTCAGTGGGCCAATTCTCGTATTTTATATGACATTGAATTTATACTTATTTTAAATTGTTTTTCGGGATATATACCACGTACCTTTGTTTGGAGTACCTAACCGATATTTCGGCACTGTTAAATTCCTACATTAAATTTATATTTTGAACAGAATGAGATTATATTTGGAATTGACTCAGCATCGGTCTTCTGCTAATTTAATGTCATTATTGTCTTAATTTGACTTCCATAGTGCGACGTTAACACGTTGTTCAAATTACGATCTAGTCACGATAACATTCCAATAAAAATCAATTATCAGTTGTTTAGGAGAATACCATTTTTGAAATAAAAACGACACTGACATTAAATTGAAAATGCAATTTGAACAAATATAATTAGGAGAATTGGGCCTCTGTTTCAAAATAAAGCACAAAGTGAAAACCATAGCTTTATAGCACGGAATACTCATGCATAATGTCCTGTCATACTGTGGTAAACGAGAGCAATTGGATTTAAATCAAACAACATACTGTATATTTACAACCGACAATCAGTAGACACTACTAAAAATGCGTAATTGACTAACGCTGTTATAAGGTTAACAACAATCTTATATATAAATCCTAGACCAACAATGTAATAAAATAACCTCGGCAGAATTGAATGAAACGTGATAATAGATTGGTAGCTATATTCATAAAACTTAGAGGTTAAAATGTCCAACAATTCATATTATAATTTTGTTTATATGTATTTGCCGTGTGGTTGACGGCATAGAATACAAGTGTCACCACCCCCTATCTTCCCGTGGGTGTCGTAAGAGGCGACTAAGGGATAACACCACAGAAATAAATAGTAATAGAATGGTGAATGTCACGTCATCGTGTACATTTCGCGCGTGCCACATTTCAGCAAGCCCCGCCCACAGTGACGTATAGATAATGAGGGGACACTAAGGAATTATTATCGATGTGTGTGTGTGATGTAGCTGTGGAAAATGAAATTATGTTATTGTTTATATAAAAACTGACCATTGCTGATTGTCAGGCAGAATAATGTTGTACAACATGTGTAAACACATGCGCTATAGTGCAATAGTTTGACACGCGCACCACGCCCATGTCACCGTTCTATTACTATTTATTTCTGTGGATAACACGATGCAAATACCGTCTTTGCGTAGAGACGGAAAACTCGACATCAAACCCTATACGACTGCCTCGTTGGTCTCGCGGCATAAATGTGCGCGTGGGATCGGGAGGTCTCGGGTTCGATTCCTGGGTCGGGCAGTGTTATTGGGTTTTTCTGTCACGAAATTCCCAATAGCAGCACGGAGTCTGGAAATGTGCCCGGTACGGCAATAGGCTCGCCCCTTATTACGTGGAACTAAGGTATATCTGGCGAAAAGTGGGTGTAGAAATACACCTCTGCCTACCCCTTCGGGGATAAAAGGCGTGACGTTGTGTATGTATGTGTATGTATGTATTTACTAGAGGACGCCAGCAGCTACGCCTGCAATTTTTTTTAATTTACCCCTTTTGGCCGATCCCGTGGGAATTTCGCGAAATCCTTTCTTAGTGCACCCCTACGGTCCCCAAGGATCATACATGCCAAATTTCAGCTTCCTGCGCCCAATATCTTCGGCTGTAGCGTGTCTGTCAGTCAGTCAGTAACGCAAGGATTTTATATATTAAGATTTGTATCAGGACAAAGCTGTTATTTGCACTGTAAATTAAGAGGTTCTAATTACACGGAGGTTTAGAAATAAGAAGTCTTATTATAAGATATAGAATAGAGTAATGGCTCGGCGCCCTTGTGTCACCTAAAAATCCAAATTTGGTCCTCGACGCCTGACTACTCAATTTGCTATGTGGAATTCGCTTCCACTTGGGACCATTGCCTCACATCCTAACTGACCCTAAAAGCTTATATTTGCACAAACAGCTTACTGTTAATAACTGCTATTCTATATGTTCATCAAGTAACACAATCAATTTTCTGGCATGATCTAGAAGCAAGCAACGTTCGCATGTAGTTGAATATCCGTGCGTGAGTGCTTCTGTAATATGAGACGATAGCATTGGTGCATGACGCGATCATTTCTCTACTCCAATTCCGATTCATTTACTTTCCTATCAATTATTCCGCATGTTTATAACTATAAACAAGTGAATAATCACTAATGAAGGAAGGAGCAACCCACCACGAACCACCCTACCCTGATGCAAAAGGATATATGGAATCATGTGGAAATGGATTCCAAGAAAGTACCTTACAAACAGTATCCGCGCCGCTCAGCTCTATGCGCCGACTATGCTTCGACACCTCTATCCACAAGTCCGATTAGCAACGACTGAGCAGTCGTTACCTCAAACAGAGGTGAAACACGTGTCCGAAGCATGTTTCTTCAAGGATACTTCTATGTTAAGACTCGTAAGGCACGTCACAGATAAGAGAACTGGCATCAGTTGAAAGAGAGTTTCCGAGCCTTCGTTATGATACAGAAAAAAAAACTGTTTGTAAAGAGTCTGCGGCACAGAAATATAAAGCAATCGCCACTACTTCAAAAGTGTTGTCGCAGCAAAGAAGGCGTCCAGTCTCCAGATTTTATGCTATGTAAATAATGTAATGCACCATAGTTGTATTTTACTGTTTATTTATTTTACTCCACGTGAACTTATTGACATAATTTAATGTTATGATGGTATTTTATTATCATTCATGTTTACTATGCAAACATGGTTTCATAAATAAATAAATAAACGTAACTTTCTTTCAATAACTATAAGTTTCAATGATTTTAATATTTTTGAAGATTGTTAAGAATTTAGATAAGTTTTATGAACAGCCATGTAAGCAACTTAATGAGATGCGCTTGGTTTAATTTTTCTTAGATTTCTTTTGATATGTTACAAGGAAATCTCGTAATCTCAAGTCGAGAGATCGTTGATCGTTCGAGGTAAACTTTCCAATTCGGATACGTCGAGCGCATCTCAGGCGACAACTTATTGATTTAACGGTAAAGGAACACACTTGTTGTCCTCAAATTGGGAGAAAGCTGACATCCAGTAAAACGAAAGTGTTTGCACTAAGAAATTAATCATGGCGACATGACATCTGAACAGATATATTTAAACAAAAAGTTTTATTGAAGTAAAGAGGTCTGTAAAATATTTACAAAGAGAGACAATAAACATTCAAGCATTAATTCACTAACTTTACTTAGTCTCTACAGCCTTTGGCAGTCCACTGCTGTACGTGAGCCTCTCCTAATCTGCTTTACAGTAGCAGTACAGAATTTGCTGTTGAATGTTCCGTCTCTTCGCAAAGATACTATTTGCTTCGTTCTACTTATAGGAAGCACGATTTTTTTGTCTCGTGTGTGAACCGAACCTATTACATTCCGGCAAATGAAATTTAAACATTTGGTAAACACTACATCTTGCACATTCTCATAAATAACTTACGTCTGAAAAATAAAATATAGTATAGGGTTCCCACCAAGAACAATAGGGTCCCAAGCCAACCTCACCTGCAAGTGGTGCACCTGCCGATCAACGGACGAGGCTCTGGCAAACAAAATATCCCGATAAGCGGCAATAGGCTCGCCACCTATTACGTGGGATCAAAACACTGGCGAAAAGTGGGCGTTTAATATGCCTCTGCCTACCCCTTCGGGGAAACAGGCGTGAGTCTATGTATGTATGTATGAAAAATAAAAATAATCTTGCTTTACAATATGTCTCGGCATATCATTTACTCAATTTACTCAATTCAGAGTTAATTATAATCATATTGCGATACAGTCGTTCCAAACAAGACGTCGGCTTCGCTGGCGGTGTTGACAACAAAACGAACAAGTTTCTTAGTAATTTGCGCACCAGGATTTTCCTCGATTACTTTCACTGCACGTTAGTTCGCATACGCTGTTGCAACGGCATATACTCGCACTCATCACGCAAGGAAAACACGGATCTTAAATATATAAATAAAGGACATTGGGCATATTTGAACCGCTTTGCGAACAGTGGCGGACATTAACCAAAATTGTTTTAAACAAAGGGGAATAATATTACCTTTCATTGCATATAATCGTTTGATTAAAAATCATTGGAAAAATGTATAGGATCCTTTAAAAAAGAAAACAAACGGTATCAAATGTTTTTATTTCATCTTATAAAGGCATACAAATAATATCGAAACCGTACAGCGTGGTGCACGGATGAGCTAATGTTTAGAGATATGTTATACGATGTGTCTTTCGCACATTGAACAGGTTTTTTTTCGCACATTAAATAGCTGCGCCTATATCGCTAGCATTGTTTATTATCTGTCTTGGGCCATACACCAGGAAGCAACAGACGCACCCGCTGCCTTTTTAAATGATCTTATGATTGCTTTGGATAAAATTGAATATAAAATATTTTAATGAATTAGCATTTTATTTTTCTTACCTATATCAATTAATTAGCGGACGTCCGCGACTTCGTCAGCCTCATTCAGTGATCCCGTGGGAATATCGGGATAAAAAGAAGCCTATAACCTTTCTCATGAATGTGGCTATCACACACAAAAAGAATTTTTCAAATCGGATCAGTAGTTTAGAGATAAAGAGTATGGATATATACATAGATAACACTTGACTTTTGAGATCCCCGTATGTCACATTAATGCGACTAATGCCATAGTAAATGAGAGCCTTAGATGGTATGGTTTCCATACTAAGGTGCCCATTTACCTTTGCTGATCCCGTGGTTTGACCCACTTGTAATTACTTTAACAGTTGCATCTCTTGTCCAAACCTTATACCGGGTGTAAGCAAGGCGTGGCGTTTCGAAAACCGATACCAGTGATTCAATACAAAATTCTAAGGCCCTTGACGGTCGAATTTTCCGAAACTTTTTCATGAACTTTTGCATTTTTTCACTTTGATGTAATGGAATAGTAACTATTGTCGACCCGCGCCGATTTCTTTTTTAATTATAAGAATTAAACATGTACATGGCGCGTTTACCCTGATGCAACATGACTAGGAGTAAACGGGCCATGTACATCGTCTTGGCTACCGCTGGCGCCCGCCGCTGTAGCGCCGTAACAGCTGAGAGTGTGAATTTGCGTGAACTTATTTACAATGCTGTTTTTTGGAAAATTTATTAATTCTTGAACTTATCCGGAACAGTCGACCGCCAAGAGCCTCAGTATTATGTACTGAATCACTGGTATCAGTTTTCGGTACGCTGTTCCTTTCAACCTGTATCGTGACAATATGAGACTCATTTACATATTCCGTTTACTTATTTCCCATATCACTAAAATTATTGTTTGGCAACGCGTTAATGCGTTGACCAAAACCATGTCTTTTTAACCGTTAAATAAAGTTATACTGCTTCAATAAAAAATATGTGACGGATACGTTAACGGGACGGCACGTTTAATAATTTAATTACTTGACAATAATGGATGGAAAACTCCGTTTCAGCTACACCTCGTCACAGAATAACTTTCTAACACTGCCTTCCTCATACCTTTCCAGATTAGCTTATTATCCTATATTACATAACTATCTAAATATGATGATCATAAAACCGGCTTTCGTCAGTATCCTAAAACTTATAACCAAAATTACCTTTTAAAAAAAACGTGTATCCGAACATATCCGTATCTATATATTAAAAGAATTTGTGTTTTATAATACGAGTCGGCCAGCCCGTTCTACCCAACCGATTCGCATGATTTTTTTTTAAATGAAAGCTCTCGCTGCATAGATTTGTCATCAAGCATTAGAAATTACCTAACTTGCACATTCATCAAGTTGTATGCAAAAACAGTTTTCTCCCATACATTTTTTACGTTTTCGTAGCCGTAGTCAATGACTTTCTGCTTCTATATATCTGGTTTTCATTGAGGTAGGCGTTTCGTTATAAGCCTAAAACACGCACTGAAAAGAGCTCTTTCATTTGATGGTATGTTCATTTAAATTGGGTAAGTTTGAAGGAAGATAGGTGTGGACATTGAACTTATTTTTCAATATTTTCCAATAAATATATTAAGATTCCATTGCTTTCTCTCTACATGGACGGTTCTTATTTCAAAAATATTTTTATGGCATCTGATAAGTTCCTTGCGGTAACTGCCAGGAAAAACGTTATGCCTCCTTAAGGTGACCTTACCTTACTTTCATACGGGTGGTGTGTAAAATTATACCCGATGTTGGTCAAATTATCACTATAGTGAATTATCGCTGATGGCAGGTAATATTCCCCGAATGTTACCAGTTAACCCTTAATGTTGGGTGAACTGATCGCTGATGTTGAGGAATTTGCCTTACGTTTTATGTCAGGAAAATTTTTAAATTACGGGTTTTCTTCGGGCATCTTAATTTTTTTTATGTGGAACATATTTCATAGTACTATTGCCATATAATATTATTACAAGTGGTAGTTATGGTAGAAATTGTAACTTTGGCAAGAATAGTAGGTTTGAGAGAAAAGGTAGGTACTTTTGACAGCATCGGCGGTTTTGGTAGAAATGGTAGTTTAAAAACATGGTAGATATGGTAGTGTTAGTGCGAATAGTAGTTTTGGTACCATAGATATATAAGAATAGAGTGGCAGAGTGGGGCCAATTCGTGTCAATAGTTTAAAAGTTGTTTTTATCTATACACGAAGATAGTTTGAAGTGACAAAAAGTTTTTATATTTTTAAACTATTGATTACTGATAAACTGATATAAATAATAGTTACAGGTATAGGTAAATTCACGAAACTTGACCACAAATGGCGGCCGTCGCGCATATGTACATTCGTGCACCAATGGCGTTGCTCCATTCTTGACGCATTTAGGGAATGCGTCAAGAACGGAGCCACGCCATTGGCACACCACCCGCGCCTCACCCCGCACCTCCACGGGCACCTAAAAAATGATTTCTGCGCAGTGGTCATCTTTCGTGAATTTACCTATAGCACGCCATTGCGCAATGTTGATGTTGTGCATGTACTGTTAGAGAGAGATGCAGGGGGCCTTTAATTGTTGTGTTCTCTCTCCCACCGGCGGACACGACACAGTATTGAGTTAGGTACTATTCTGCCACTCTATCCTTTATATCTCTATGTTTGGTACAAATAGTAGTTTTGATAGGATAAGTATTTTCGGTAGGAATAGTAGTTTTGGTAGAAATGGTATTTTGGCATATATTGTAATTTTGGTAGCAATGTTACTTACGATTGCTACCAAAGCTACCATTCCTACCAAAAGTAAAATTTTGACCAAAACTATAAACGTCATTATTACATTTCTAAATTATGACGGATTAATCACACTCATACACAAAACAAAATGAATCGTGCTTCTTACAGAAATATTTAGCTGGATAACAGAAATAAAACCTATTTTCTTACTTATAAAAAAAGTTATTTATCTATATTTTTAATTTTGATAATAAAATATTGACAGACAAAGAAAAAAGTGAAGTAAGCGTAAGTTAATTACTTAAGTTTCTGATTTAATAGCTTATTTTTGTGAGTAGTTGTGTTTTCAATTATAATGATGGTTCTTGGAAGGAAATTAAAAAATGCTCAGAGAAAGTTTGAACAAAGAATCTTGGTCAATGACAGCCCTGTTGGAGATTTGGTACCGGATGGTCCTCCTACTGCTAAATAAATACGGGTGGAAACGGGTTCAGATTTGATTAATTCTACCATCAACAATTTTGCAAGTGATTTCCATTCTTGGTGACGGTAAATGCTTATTCCACGCAATTTCTTATTGTTTATATGGAAGTGAGAATAAACATTATGAAATTCGTTTGGCCACTGTTGATAACATTGTCAATAAGTGGGATGTAAATAGTAACTTCACTGTTGGGGACGAAGCATAATATGGCCAGACCATTACAAATGCAACAGATTAAAAACGTGTGATGGGTGCCAATGGACAGTACGCAGGGCATGCTGAACTTCAGAGAGTAAGTGAGCTATATCCCGAGTGTCAATTCAGAGTTCACCTGGAAAACAGTAATACGATTACTGACTATGGTACTGGCGAAATTGTTCATAACTTGCTATTTTCTGGGCACCTGGACAAAGGACATTACAGTGTCCTAATGGAAAGAATGGTAGGGCAGCACAGTCATATTGAAGAACTTTCTTTCGTCGATGTTCAGATAAACATATTATATATATCCCCATTGCGCGGCAAACCATTCAGTAATGCCAAGGTGGAAATTTCACGATACCTAAGGTGCAACGCAAAGCCAATGTTGTGAGAAAAGAAGTTTTGTGATATATTATATTTTTGGTAAGAATATCATCTTTTTACTTATTAGATAAGGCTACAATGTACTAATCATACCTATATGTAAGAGCTTTTTTATAATATTAAAATATGCTGTGGAGCAGCACGGGTCCTCTAGTTTAGGATTAAGCTTCTATATAATCCTAATTTGATTGCTTAATATGGTCTTATAGTCGGATCGGGTCATAATTAAACATTTAGTGGAAAATTTATAAGTAGCTACGTTATTTTTAGAAGGATCTTTTTAATCAAACGTTTTTACATTTACGTGTGTGGCGTCAAATAGGCGTCGCGTCGCGTAGTAACTGATTGGCTGGAATGGTAGCAAGTAGGTTCAGTCTTATAGGATGATATTGCTGTGTTGTCTAAGCATTGCCAAGTTGAAGCTCATGCCTACCACCGTGAGAAAGAGTAGAGGGTGAAAGAGACGGGAAAGACGATCCCCCTCAGCGAACAAAATTCAGCACTACGAGTAAGTATTAATAATTTTCTCTAGTATTCCATGAGAGAGTACATATCACCTCTGTTCTGTGGTAGTATTTACATTATGGAACATGTTAATTCAAGCTGAAATTAGCAAGGTGAACTTTAATCGACGGTGCCTAACATATTATACCAGGATATAAGCTATCAATAGTTCTTACAGAATCCATTCATTCAGTGAGTTTCGTTGTAGAAAAACCCAGCAGCAGTTTTGCGTTGTATCTTTCTTACGCCACTGTATTTACGAGGTAAACACAGACTAAATAACTTTATAAATGATTCGTTGCATCAACTAGGATAATTTATTTCGACAACAATGTAAAGTAAGTAAATGTCGATTAATCAAAACGCTATACAAAATATAATCGTATTTTACGATTATATTTTGTAGCAAGTAGTAAGATAAAGACAACATTACAGTAATGTCAAAAGACAGTAATTTTGCTTCGAGGTTTTTGTCAAAAAGGTTCGCTGGTAAAATCATGAAACTGATCGTAGCGATTTTATTTCTGTTTTTTTTTTGGTCAGTTCGTTGTTCAATTCGACTTATTTAAAACGGCGAATGCTCGATATTCTGTTACAATTGAATGCTCAAGTCTATCAACAACTTTATAATCATTCCACCCATAAAATAATAGTCACTAATGACTCATATCCTATTGACATTTTAACTATCCCATAAATAGAAAAATGAACCTTGTTAAACAATTACAATAATTTGTCCACCGGATGCCTTCGCAGGCTGTAAATTCAGATCCTTAATTCAGCATCTCTATTAAGCAATAAAGAACCAACTAAAGATCATTTTATTCGTCTAGAAAATACGCCGTGTTTACAAGCGGTCTGTTTGAGCGTGTGCGTATGCACATAAGTATCGTCTAGTCTAGAACCGTCTAGTAGATACTTATATTACGCTATGATTGCGAATAGTGTTCAACTGTTACATGGGAAATACACCTCATATTATTGACTATGTACATTCTTCTGGCTTGTACGTGTTTGTGAAATACAATATAATAAAGAACAGTTACATTTAAATCGAAGTTGTGTTAATGATAAACTAAAGTAAAGAAAAATGGCCAATTGTTTTTGGAAAACATTAAAGTAAATGTAAAAGATGCTTTAGCTCAATCATCATCATCATCAGCCTTTAACAGCCCACTGCTGGACTAGGCCTCTCCTTTGAAAGGAGGAATTGGCCTACTATACCACGCTGGCTAAACGGGTTGGTAGGGTTGGTATAGGGTTTGCATCAAGTTTTTCTTCTCTTACAGTGCAGCTCTCTGCATAATATGCTCCCTCTGTCAGCTCTTACGACACCCATGGGATGATATATGGTGGTGACATTCCGTATTCTTAATCCGTTACCACACGGACAAGCCCAATACTAAAGGATAAAGATAAAGAATACTGGACTTACTATTGATTGACGATTATTGTACTACCATTGTCGATGCGCGATGGTTTTAGACGTCACGCCACGTCTGCAAAATTTGAAAATAAGCTGCTTCTTCTAGATTTGACCCGGTTAACCTGACACGCTGTTACGTGTCCCTGAGCCAACCAATTGAGCATGACAGGTTAACCGGGATAATACTAGCAAAAGTAACTTATTTTCGCACTGAGTCTTGTACTTCCTAATCCATTTGAAAAATAATAATTTAAAAACCATAAGCTTTTGGACAATAACAATAGGAGATTAAATAGTAGCATATTTTCTTGGCATACGAAGTACATTGTCAACAAAATACTTACGGGTATGATAGGCCACTGAATCATCTGCCACTTGGGGCGACGAAATAAGACGATCGTACTGCACAATCAAAACAACTATTATATCACACCATCACTCAATCAACCGACTGTATTCTTTGGTTGGACATATATGATGCACTATATATGCCTCAATAAATCGGTAAACGGTTTTCAAGAGCCTGTATGCGTCTAATTTTTATTACTCAGACAAGTAGAACCCACTATAGATGGATATTAATTTCACACTACTTCCACCCAGCCCAAGCTTATATTATATTATTTAAGCTTGGCAATATGATGAGGTTATTAACTTACCTCGTTTCAATAATAGGTATGATATTCGTAATTATCAGCAGAACCCGCGCAGATTTAAATAAACAGAATTGAATTAATAATGATGAAAGTTTCATAAGCGTCCAGGCGTTTAATTTATTACTAGACTAGCCGTGTCCCGCGGTTTCACCCGTGTCCTGACGGACCCCTATTTTTTCTAAAATAAAATATAGCGTATGTTACTCGCAGATAATGTAGCTTTCTAATGGTGAAAGATTTTTTTTAACTCGGTCCAGAAGTTTTTGAGTTTATCCATTACAAACAAAAATACAAATTTTTCCTCTTTATAATATTAGTGTAGAAGATGAGTCCGTGGTTATAACCGCGTAATTTAGGGCTACTGCTGCACTTTCGTGGCCCAAACCGTGATTTTATATAGCCTATAGCCTTTCTTGATAAATGGGCTATCCAGCGGAAAAAAGTAAAGGTTCATTCCACTAGTTACTCAGATTTGAGCGTCCAACCAACCAAACAAACAAACTGCAACTTTAGCTTTATCGTAGTTTTATAATATATTTTTTTTAGACTCACGCCTGTATCCCCGAAGGGGTAGGCAGACGTGTAATATTACACCCACATTTCGCCATGAATTTTTAGGTTCCACGTAATAGGGGGCGAGCCTATTGCCGTACCGGGCACATTACCAGACTCCGTGCTGCTCCTGAGAATTTCCTAACGGAAAAATCTCAATAACACTTTGCCCGACCCGGGAATCGAACCCGAGACCTCCCAATCCCACGCGCACATTTATGCCGCGAGACCAACGAGGCAGTCGTTTTATAATAGTTGTACAGATTTATGCCTACAAAGTGACTTGTACTGACAAACAATTTAATCTCAACAAAGGAAGAAGAAGACGTCAATTTTAAACCATTTGTTGCTCAAAATAACTTCGAGACCATTGGTGTAATCAAGTTTGACACAGAGACGGTTTATGTAATCGATGTAATACGCAGAGAATATTTCACATCGTGAACTTGACCCGAACACATCCACAGAGTGGACAGCCATATTAACACGTGAACTTATACCATATTTGGATAGTGGTAATCGGAGTTGCCAAAATGATCTGAATTATACTGACACGTGAAAATAATATGTTTTCAATCTGGCAATACTGTTAATACAGACTTGATGCTTATTAAATAATATAAGCTTTCTTGATTTGTATTCATCATTCAAGTTTTTAACGGCTCCTAATTGCGGTAACTAACGTTTTAATAAAGGTATCAATGGGGCACAACGAGCAAAAACGTTTTTATGATAAAGGGGTAATAATACCTTAAATACTGGAGGTTTACTTTTCATGTGTTCTTGTGATGTTTTCCTTCACCGTTTAGCAAGCGATCATTAACAATTTAATAGGCACTTCACATCGAAAATTCGAAAACTCAGTGTCGCTGTGGGTTTAAAATCAAGACCCACTGCGTAGCAGTTTATTAGTCTCTCCACTAGGCTATCGATGCCGTCGATTTAAGTACAATCAAACAAGTCGGCGGTGGACCAGTTTGAAAAAAATCCCTTGGCTCGCTCATAGAGTCGAGGCACAGAAACTGGTTTTGTATACGAGTGACAATGTGTCTGTAAAGTAGCACTGAAAGCAAAGATGTCTTGCTGAGCGATTCTCGCCCTTATGGTGGTCTAGCGGGAAGTTGTTCGACTGTACATGTATACAACTTTTTCTGTATGTTTCGTCCTACTACAGTGGTAAAACATTTGTTCAATGATTTTTAAGACAATATAATATTACAACACAAGCTGACAAACAATATTAAAAATAACAGAATAACATGAATTTATAACATTGCAGTTTATCCATATCCATAATACAGTGATAGATAAAGACGTCTCAAGGCCTTGCTTTCACAGTTATCGCAATAATTGCAACCAAAATAGGACGAGCATTTCTCCATAGTGGTGAGCGGTACTGCCCGATGAAGACATTAGGCGACGGACCGCGATAAGCGATAGTGACGATGCCACACTCTAGTATCAGTAGAAAGGCGCCCCAGAATTAAGCGCGGCATGATATGCATGTCGCTTCGCTCAACGCTAAGGCTAAAGTCGTGGCCTGGCCTTACCGATCTGTGAATCACATACCCGCTGCTCACTGGCCTATCGCTCGCGTTCGCGCTCTTTTCGTAATCTTATTACATAAAGATGGCGGCTATCGTTCATGACAAAATGGTCGGTGATATAACACCGCCAAATATTACAGTGACCTACACGATGTTGTATATTATATTAAAGCCGGAGCCACCCACACCTTGTGTGACGTACGTCTAGCTCTGTGGAACACTGTAAGCTAATAGTGATAAGCAGACCTCAGCTAAAGATGCTTGTGGCAAAAAAACTGCGTATCCTCAGAGCGACCGGCGCATGCTAAGGCTGTTTGTCGCAAGCTCAGTATAGAAAGTGTGACGTGCGCAGAACTTGCTCCACATTTTGTGAATTACTATGAATCTTCATAATCGTGAGCATGCGCTACATTGACCAGCGCAACCACATCACACGTAACGCACTTTTCGAACAGATACGTTGCTTTTTTTATGGAGCGTTTTCATTGGCAGGCTCGCCCTGCATGCGTAGCATATGCTTGGCACGCATTGCGACGCATATGCTTCGCACACCATGCACCGCACGCCTCCTATAGTGGATCTGCCTATGTTTAGTGACCTAACTAATTTAGGAAATAGGAATATATCCTCGACGAACCTTTAAAAATATATTCACACTGTTATCCACAGTGTTACAGTTTTTTTTCTTATAAGCATTTTAACCCACAAGGAAACATAGTAAGAAACTGACAAAATGTTATTATGTTGTTTACTTACAATCATTAAATTACGTCTGGAAAGCCCGGTTACCATAAAACAGAATACAGTATATTCTTATTGCAATATTTTATAAGTGGCAGTTACATTTGTGGAGCTGTTACAAAAATGAACAGTGATATCATTTTAAATGTAAAAAAAAATATTAATTTATTCATCAAAGAGCCTTACCTAAGAACCTTAAGGAGTCTCTACCTAAGACCATTTATAACACTTTGTGTGACAAATTATGATCCTACAAACCAATTTTGTATTTTATTATGGTCTACAGGCATTTTTTTTGTCTTTGCCAAATTTTATGGTTTCTTAATTTAGACCTTGCGACCAATATTTTTGATAGCAGTCGAGCAGCACCATCATTTCCGTATAAATACGCACTACCGCATGCGTGGTAGACGGGTTGGTTGTGCGTTTCTCTTAAAGGTCATTTTACATATGGCACGTGTCCAGTTCATGCGAACTTCAGTAAGGAAGCTTATTGAGACAGCTATCAACATTAATACTTGTTAATTATTGCAATTGTTTTTTTTTATACTAGCGAGATATAAAAAATATAAAAAAATAAATTTTATTCTACAGTTTTGTTGCAATATGTTATGTCTATATTCATGTCAAATATCAGCTTTCTAGCACCAAGCGTCTTTGAGCTAGGCTGCGGACGGACAGACGGACGGACATGACGAAACTATAAGGGTTCCTTGTGGACTACGGAACCCTAAAAAACGACGAATAAGTGCATAAATAATTTTCAAAACATGGTGTCCATAACATTTCTTGCCTACTGTATTTTATATTTAAAATCAAAATTAACTACGCTGTACAAAAGTATAGGACATTGAACTTGTTGTAAATATGTACGTTTTCTTAGACTTGCTAATGTCCCAGAGACATAAAAATATACCTACTCTCTAAACAACAAATAAAAAAAAGGAAATGCATTATTGCGCAGTTGATGTGTAGAACAACACCAGGACAAATATTGATTAGACACGGGCCGCAGGATCTTTTTGGTTTACATACATGATAAATTATCGACATTGTCATCCGTATCCTTTTCAGCCAATATTCACATAGTTATTTAGAAAGAAAGGATTCTTACCACAAGGTTTTCTTACAAGAGTATCATGGTTTCGTACTATGAACATGTGGAGCTCAATACCAGCCAACGTGGATTACGTTGGCTGATATTGAACTCTTTCTCGGCTTTTGATCCTGGGTCGGGTGTGGTAAAAAACGCCAAATACTGCGACATTAAATTAATTTAAAAGGCAGAAATAAAAAAATGGAATTTCATTTGCTTGGACATTGAAACAGGTCTATAAACAAGCTAGGCAGTTCGACGTTAACATTTTCTGTTGTAATATAAATGTCATCGCTCTATGACCTAAGGCTTTCGAAACTCTCGTCTCTCAACACCGATGAAGGACTTATTGTTTAAAATGAAGCTTGTAAACTTTGAGCAGCTTAGGAGTGCCTAGTTAGGAAGGATCGAGGCACGCAGATACCGCTATTTTCTTTTTACCGCTACTAAACGAATAATGAAATCTCTAGCTTTCGTCGGTAACAGCTAGCAGCTTTGTTTTAATTGCACAAGCTAAGTCAATAGACATATCTGACGAGATAATAAGACAGTAAAAAGTTTCCTGTTTTATATATTTAGGTATAGGTAATAGTGCCAAAGTTCACTGGCCGAGTATCACACGACTCATCCAAAATGTCCAACTTAAGACCGCTCACCAAAATACTGTTACGAATTGAAAATAACGCCATCTATCAGTGAATGGGAGAACTACATGAGATTAGATGTATCAGTTGTTTAAGGCTGTTTCATCTATCCTCTAATAGATGGCGTAGGTGTAAATAAAACATTTACGCAATTCTAGAAACACCTTACACGTTTCCAGAAATATCGTGAGTCGTCTCGAAAAGCCTAGTGATGTTATCCGGCCAGTATAAATAGAGCGAGAGCGCGCGAGACAGGACAGTAACAATTGAATACGGAAAGCGATCAACATCAAGCGAAGGAAGTAATTCGGAAGTGTTTAATGGTGTTTTATTAGTGAAGTGAAAATTAAGTGTGTGTATCTAGTGTTATACTTAGTGTTTGTGTTAGTGAATAAAGTTCAGTTTAAGTGGCATAGTGTATATAATTTATCACGAACCCCAGCTCGTAACAAATTGGTGTCAGAAGAAAGGGATAAATTATGCCGGTTATGCCGAAGGAAGAAACTGAAGGTGTGCGTACCAGGAACCAGCGCCAGCAAGACCTGGACCAGAGACGCTTCGGAGACGTTCCTTCTCCATCGTCTGGTGGACCAGGCGAATCCGCGGATGCAGTGGAGCCTACAAGCGCACACTCCGTGGCGGTGCCCGACATCGCGGCTCTGATGACGTTCATGCAGGAGCACGCGCGCCGCCTGGAGGAACAACTACAGCGCGACAAGGAGGAGCAGGCCCGCCGTTTGGAGGAACAGCTGGTGGTGATGAAAGACCTCAGCGCCGCTGTAGGGAAGGACCTGAAGGTGGTAAAGGAGGAGCTCCAGCAGCACGAGGCTCGTATCAGCGACGTGGAGAAGCTCGTACACGACCAGCTTGTGACTCGCGTCGCCTCTATAGAGAAGCGTGTACACGACCATCACGAGACCTGTGTCGCTGAAGTGGAGAGGAGATTGCGTGGGCTCGGATCCAACGAAGTGACATCTGCGACTGTAGTGCCCTCACCTCGTGGGTTTAAGGTTCCACCATTTGATGGCTCGTCATCATGGTCTGCATACAAGATCCAGTTTGAGGCTGTGATGCGATCGAATGGGTGGACCAAAGAACAGGCCTTAACCGCCCTAACCTTGGGCCTTCGCGACCGGGCCTTGACAGTGTTGGAGGCACTCGGACAAGACGTCACCTACGAGAAGCTTCTGGAGGCGCTGGAGGCGACGGAGACGCGCACCTCGAACATGTGTATCGTGCTCAGCTGAAGGACAGGACGCAACGCACCGGAGAAACTCTGCAGCAGTGGGCTCTAGAGGTAGAAAAGCTGGTCAGGAAGGCATACCAGTCGTCTCCTGCGCTTATTGATGGGAACCTCGTACAGGCGTTTACGGATGGGATCCGGGACCTGGAGGTAAGGGCAGCAGTGAGGCTTGGGCACTTCAAGGACCTCAAGGACGCCTTAGCCCACGCTCTGGAGGTGGAAGCAGTGCGACGCGACGACCGAGGTCACCGCATCAGGGAAGTTGTGTCGTCACCTCGGTGCTACAACTGCGGAGAAAGAGGCCATATCCGCTTGAGCTGCCCAAAGCGTAGGCAGCCTGGTGACACCCTGTCTCCACCAAAGGGGTCGCCTGATGTGCCTGCCAGGCAGCGAGAGCAGGGAAACGAGTAGAAGCCAGGACTGCGGGGCGGGTGCTGGCTGGTAATGGAAGAGCCCCAAGTATCTCGATCTCGCAATCATGCGACGGGAACAGCCTGATCATCGAAGGCGAAATTAACAGAACACCATGCAAGCTGACATTGGACACGGGTGCTTCTCGGACAGTCGTCGGTTTCCATCTGGCAAGACGGGTTCTTCGGGGCTGCTTCAGGAACAATGAATGTGTGAATCTGAGAACAGCTACCGGTCAGCACATAACCGTCCGAGGTGAAATGGAGGTGGATCTGAAGCTAGGCAACAAAGTTTACCGTCACAAAGTCATCGTGGCCGATATAGTGGACGACTGTATCCTGGGCCTAGACTTCATGCGGGAGTATCGCTGCGAGATCGATGTTAACCAGGGAGTGTTGAAATGTGGCTCGGAAGAAGTCTTCATGGAAGGCGCAACTTCAGGAAAAGTGTACTGCCTGAAGAATGTCACGCTTCAACCGCGGTCGGAAACGGTTGTACCGGTTTGTTTACCCGGGAGTTCTGGTCGAGGGAACCGCTGCGTACTTATCGAAGGCCTAGAGAAAGAGGCATCGTGGAAGATTGCACGAACCTTGGTAAGGGGTACCAAAGTTTCATCAGTACGCGCACTAAATGCGAGTGACAAGGAAGTGTTGCTCAAGAAAGGGACGGAATTGGGCACCTATGAAGGAGCGGCTTGGATGCGTAGATGTCAGGAGCAACCTACCAGCGCCAAGGTTCAGGCTGCACGATTCGACGTGTCTTCACTTTTGGAGGACTGCCAAAGTACCCTGTCAGAAGAAGAGAAGACCAAGGCTAAGAAGATGTTAAACCGGTTCGCCGATATTTTTTCGACCAGTGATGCCGACATAGGGAAGACAGCACTAGTCCAGCACAAAATAAACACGGGAAGTGAAGCACCGATTCGCCAGCGACCAAGACGTGTGCCAGTGGCACGGGAACGTGAAGTAGAAGCTATGATCGACGGTATGGTGAAAGAAGGCGTAATCGAGCCTTCGTCCAGCCCGTGGTGCTCTCCGGTGGTGTTAGTTAAGAAGAAGGATGGCAGCATGCGCTTCTGTGTAGACTACCGCCGATTGAATGACATCACGAAGAAGGACAGCTACCCGCTGCCAAGGATCGATGACACACTGGATACGCTGACGGGGATGAAGTGGTTTTCTACCTTAGACCTAAAAAGTGGCTACTGGCAGGTGGAAATAGATCCTCGAGACAA
Organism: Euclidia mi; assembly: GCA_944739405.2. Classification (NCBI taxonomy): domain Eukaryota; kingdom Metazoa; phylum Arthropoda; class Insecta; order Lepidoptera; family Erebidae; genus Euclidia; species Euclidia mi. Next base: position 41,194,453 of record OX123198.2, read on the forward strand.
GGAGAAGACGGCATTCTCCACAGGGAAAGGATTATGGCAATTTAACGTCATGCCCTTTGGATTGTGCAACGCTCCGGCTACTTTTGAGAGACTGATGGAGCGAGTGCTTATGGGACTGATTGGAGACGCCTGCCTGGTCTACTTGGATGACATCATCATCGTGGGGCGCACCTTCCTGGATCACCTTCGAAACTTGGAACAAGTGCTGTCAAAGATACGAGGAGCTAATTTGAAGCTGAGTCCGAAGAAATGCGCGTTATTCAGACGGCAAGTGAACTTTCTAGGACATGTGGTCTCGGAGAACGGTATTCAAACTGACCCGGAAAAGATCATTGCCGTGAAGGAATGGCCAGTTCCAGAGAACAAAACGCAGGTCAGAGCATTCCTCGGATTATGCTCCTACTACCGACGGTTTGTGAAGAACTTTGCTGACATTGCTCGACCTCTTCATAAGCTCACCGAAGACAGAGTACAGTTCTGTTGGAATGAGAGCTGTGACGTTGCATTCCAGAAACTCAAGGAACATCTGTGCTCTGCACCTATCCTAGGCTACCCTGACAATGAGCATGAATTCATAGTTGACACAGATGCCAGTAACACCGGAATTGGCGGCGTGCTGTCACAGAAGAAGGGTGATCAAGAAGTTGTTATAGCATACTTCAGCAAGGCCTTATCCAAACCCGAAAGAAACTACTGCGTCACCAGGCGGGAACTCTTGGCTGTAGTAAAGACATTGCAGCATTTCAACAAATACTTGTTGGGCCGTAAATTCCACCTGCGAACCGACCATGCAGCGCTGAAATGGCTACTTCAATTTAAGGACCCAGAAGGACAAGTAGCTAGATGGATTGAACTACTGCAAGAGTTTGATTTTGTAATACAACATCGCAGCGGCAAGTCCCATGGTAACGCAGATGCCCTATCGCGTAGGCCGTGTCCCGACCAGTGCAAGCACTGTACCCGACAGGAAGCAAAGCAGGCAGCATTAGTGAGGATGTTGAAGACAGATCTGAGCGACGAATGGAAAGAAGCTTTGCAGAGTGCTCAGCAAGACGACAAGGACATACAGCCGATTCTCGAATGGAAGAAATCAGACGCTCCTAGGCCCAAATGGAGTGATATCGCAGCAATGAGCCCTATCACCAAGAGTTATTGGGCACAGTGGGAAAGCTTGGTCGTCCAGGATGGAGTTCTGTGCCGCAAATGGGAAAACGCTCGCGGTAACCAGTGCCATTTGCAAATGGTAGTGCCCAAAACTAAGGTGCCGGAAGTCTTGCAGCTCTATCACAATGGTGCTTCGGGAGGTCACATGGGAGTTAAGAAGACCCTTACTAAGATCCGGGAGCGGTTTTATTGGCTCCACTGTCGGGATGACGTTGAGGATTGGTGCCGCAAATGCACAAGTTGTGCGGCTGTCAAGGGGCCACATACTCGAAGCAGAGGTGCATTAAAGGTGTACAATGTGGGAGCTCCATGGGAGCGCATAGCGTTGGATGTCGCTGGGCCGTTTCCTGAGAGCCAGGACGGAAACAAATACTTCTTGGTTGTGATGGATTACTTCACGAAGTGGCCTGAAGTGTTTGCGATCCCAAATCAAGAAGCTACCACAGTGGCCGATAAGCTGGTGCATGAAGTCTTTTGTCGGTTCGGGGTGCCCTTGGAAATCCACAGCGATCAAGGCCGGAACTTCGAATCTGAGGTGTTCAAGGAGACTTGTCGCGTAATGGGTGCACATAAAACCAGGACCACGGCTTATCATCCGCAATCAGATGGCATGGTTGAACGGTTTAACCAATCACTGGAAAGGTACCTGGCGAAGGTCGTGGAGACCAAACAAAGAGATTGGGACAAGCACATCCAACCATTTCTCCTGTCATATCGCAGTGCGGTCCACGAAACTACAGGAGTAACACCAGCTTTTGCCAATTTCGGTAGAGAGCTCCGTTTACCTGCAGACCTTATCACCGGTATTCCACCAGAATCTCCACGCAATATAACGGATTACGCAACCGAGCTACGCAACAGGATGAACGACGTATACGAGCACATCAGGGAATCTGGACAACAGATGTCTGAGAAGATGAAGACTCGCTACGACCGGAAGGCAAACAACAAAGGCTTCGATGAGGGATCATTGGTGTGGCTTCATAACCCAGTACGAAGCAAAGGAAAATCGCCTAAGTTACAAGCCAGATGGGACGGGCCATATCGCATAATCACCAGGATGAACGACGTCACCTATCGAATCCAGAAGGGGTCGCGAGGTGCACCGAAGATAGTTCATGTGGACCGGTTGGCTCGTTACTATGGGTCTAACGATGTTCGAGACGAACACGTTTAAGAGGGAGGCCGTGTTACGAATTGAAAATAACGCCATCTATCAGTGAATGGGAGAACTACATGAGATTAGATGTATCAGTTGTTTAAGGCTGTTTCATCTATCCTCTAATAGATGGCGTAGGTGTAAATAGAACATTTACGCAATTCTAGAAACACCTTACACGTTTCCAGAAATATCGTGAGTCGTCTCGAAAAGCCTAGTGATGTTATCCGGCCAGTATAAATAGAGCGAGAGCGCGCGAGACAGGACAGTAACAATTGAATACGGAAAGCGATCAACATCAAGCGAAGGAAGTAATTCGGAAGTGTTTAATGGTGTTTTATTAGTGAAGTGAAAATTAAGTGTGTGTATCTAGTGTTATACTTAGTGTTTGTGTTAGTGAATAAAGTTCAGTTTAAGTGGCATAGTGTATATAATTTATCACGAACCCCAGCTCGTAACAATACTTAAGTTTTTTTAGCAATGCCAAAACCGGAATGCATCGTATAATCATTAATCGAGCATGCGCCCGATTGTAGGTTCATCTGTTATTATTGTTTCGCTTTGCATTGAAATACAGTTCGGCGAAAGGAAAAAGTGGTTTGAAAATATTTTCCTCTTAAAGGTCGATAAAACTTAGTTGATATAGTTGTTGAATATAGTTGTTGCTATTTAAGTAAACCGATCGTAAGATGACATGCGATTTCCTAAAGCTAAGGTATTAGCTGTGGGTATTAGTGAGGTTTTCTGTAAAACATTTATAGAAAAATATGAATAGTAATAACTTTATCTGAAATAGTAGATAAAATAAAGCATAATGCCCCACTACATGAGCAAAAGTCCCTTTGTAATTATACAGTTATGTGTCGATGTCTATAGGTACGTACCTATGTTTCGAGAAACTGCTGAACACTTTTACTTATTCACTACATAATTCAGTGCATTGTAAGATTGTACTGAATGAGAGTGACTATTGTTGGTGCAGGAAAGTCTGTGACCTTCCTGCACCAACAATAGTCTTCTAGTCAGTGACACATCCAGTGTAACCATGCCCTACCTCATAATTGATACTGGTTTAGGCTCCTACTATCCTAATATTATCATTTTCTTTACAAGTAGCGATTGCGATGATAATAGGATGACCTCATGTCAAATCTTGTCCTTATAAAATATAAGTGTAGCTGAGTAAAGTACATGATTCTATGCCCTAATGCGCTTAGTGTATTAAATACTAATATCAAAACGCATCAAATTAAAGGCAGCCATAGCCTAGTGGAGATACCAACAGACTGCCATGCAGAGGGTATGAAGTCCAAATCCACGGCGCGCACCAATGACTTTTCGGACTCATGTGCGTATGAAATTGTTAATTATCGCTTGTCCCGTGCCTCGGAGAGCACGTTAAGCCGTCGGTCCCGGTTGTCATGAAGATCTTTAAGAGTCGTTATAGGCCGTCAGTAACTCTAAATAAACTGAAACTAAACGAAAATATACTGTCTAAATCATGGAATATCGCTATCCCTTCGGGTTGCGGAGGTCAGACAAATCCGGTTAGACTAGTAAGCGGACCACAGGTTGAAACTGGGATAACGCTAGGAGGATGATGATGATCAAAACGCATTAAATTATTATTCTTTCTTGGGCAGTCGGTGGTAGAAAATAGATCTATGTAAGTAATAAAAATGTTGCCATATGAGGACAAAAATAGTAAAATACTACGAAAAACATCACCGTCATGGCGCAACATTCCAACATTCGTTTACAAGGATAATTGGAGTGGAGTGACTCAATCACACCTCAGTGAAGCAATTTATTGATTATCAATCAAATTGCAAACACCGTTTCACGATACAAAATCGCGATACAAATGTGTAATCAATTTGTCGGTGATATGCCGATACCGCGCTGAGGAGAATGCCACTGTATCTAATAATATTTCCGAATTATTGCATAAGAACTACGTTTACTTGTGTGAATCCGTTTTTATCTACCTCGGATCTTGGTTAGATTGCAAAACACTTCTGGTTTTCTGACCTGTATTATGGGGTCATAGATCTACTTACCCCTAACGTATATTCCTACGTCTTTTTAGGGTTCCGTACCTAAAAGGTAAAAAACGGAACCCTATTACTAAGCCTCCGCTGTCTGTCTGTCTGTCCGTCTGTCCGTCTGTCTGTCACCAGGCTGTATCTCATAAACCATGATAGCTAGAAAGCTGAAATTTTCACAAATTATGTATTTCGGTTGCCGCTATAACAACAAATACTAAGAGTTAAAAAAATTAAAATATTAAGGGGGGGTCCCATACAAAAAACGTGTCTTTTTTCGTATTTTTTGCTCAAAATTACTAACTTTTACAGGTAGACGCTTTAAATTTTTACAGAATATGTAGTTGTATATTACCTTTCAAAATAAATAATTAAATTGAAAAAAGTAAATAATAAAGGGGGGCTCCCATACAACAAACGTAATTTTTAAGCAATTTGTTACTCGATCTTAATAAACAGGTAGAAACTTATAAAGTATTTAAGTATACATACAACGAACGTGATTTTCTTTTATAGATGATGGCACGGAACGGAACCCTTCGTGCGCGAGTCCGACTCGCACTTGCCCAATTTTTTATTTCTTATACAGGTAGCTCCAAGACAAATCTTACTGCCTATTTTATGGGGTATTTCGAAAACAAATTTCTGTTTTTCATGTGTGAATCGAAACCATGAGAAATGTTGGCAGTAGGAACGGAATATTTATATCTTAATGCGTGTATTGTAAGAAAATCGAGTGAAATAAATGAATAAACTTTTTGCGTGTTGTTTATCACTGAGTAAGTCTATATTTAGATGTGATAGGGCGTCACCCGTGCATAGGTAGATACAGTCATGAATTAGGGAGAACACTGCGCAGGATGTTGGTGTAATTTGCTCGGTGCTCAGTTGGTGACCGTAGCTAGGCAGTTTAATGAGTTCTACGGTTCCTTAAGTGGCCCTATAATATAACGGACAGAAGGATGACCCACTGATTCCAAAATGCAATGACGACAAAAACTTTTATTTTTAAATTATTTTAGCGCTGACTGACGGTGATATAATTTTTTTGAAAGTCGTACTATGAGCCAATTCAGATTGTATTATTCTTCTTTGCTCAAATAAGCCATAACTGATTTAAAGCACATTAAATTTGATAAAAAAATTGAAAACAGATGCATTGATAACGATTCCACAAGTCTTTATCTACGCGAGGGTGATATCCTTATCTTGCTTAGGGTTATTTGGTCATATAAGACAGAAAAAAATTAAGAAAATAAGCAAGAGGAGTATCGCGAGGCTGTCATTAATAGCAACACACATGAGGCATAGGTACAAATCTGCAGATATGAAGGCAAACAAATTTGTTTCAATACTTCTAAACATTCATATAGGTACTATACCTAGCCTGCGTTTAATGCACCCACATGACCAAGCAATTAGACATACCTATGTATACTATCACCGTAGGTTAGACTTTATCGAAAGTTTAAAAAACATAATTTCGTGACGCAAACGCTACTAATATTACCTAATACATACAACATAGTCTCACGCCTACATCCCCGAAGAGGTAGGCGTAGTATATTATTGCTACACCCACTTTTCGCCAGATTTTATTTTAGTCCCACGTAACAGGGGGCGAGCCTATTGCCGTACCGTGCACATTACCAGACTCCGTGTTGCTACTGAGAATTTCCTAACGGAAAACCCAATAACACTTTGCCCGAGACCCAGGGATCGAACCCGAGACCTCCCAATTTCACGCGCACATTTATGACGTGAGACCAACGAGGCAGTATTACCTAATACAAAATTATGTGATTCGGTTTACACACTTGCTTAAGTTTGATATTATGTAAAATTACTAAAAAGCTATTCGACACAATACGGATATCACTGCTCCTCGTTGATTTGTCTCTAAAGATAAATATTTATATCATAATAACCTAATTTAAACTACTACCTTACTGATAGACTGCCAAATCATTTAACTTAACACCAACATCTCTCTGGTGTACAGTCGAACATCTTCACGCTAGACCACCATAAGCGCGAGAATCGCTCAGCAAGACATCGTCGCTTCTAGTGCTACTTTACACGCACATTGACACTCGTATTCAAAACTAGTTTCTAGTGTGCCTCGACTCCATGAGCGAGCCAAGGGATTTTATGCAAACTGGTCCACCGCCGACTTTTTTGATTGTACTGAAAACATTGGCTCTTTTACTTCAAATATCCTTTGGTACAAGACCTGTCCTTAATCATCTATGAGTCCGTGTGGTGACGGCTTAAAATACAAAATATTACTACCTTATTTCATTCCGTGGTGTCGAAAGAGGCGACTAAGGAAATACACGAAGCAAATAGTATATTTTCGAAGAGACGGAAAACTCGACACTATATGACTAAACCCTATATCAACCCGTCTGGCCAGCGTGGTATAGTAGGCCAATTCTTCCGATTGACTGACAATATTACTCTGAAGCAATAAGGGGATGCTTCAAGTAGTAGACCGCGAAAAGCTGGATAATCAAAGATAATTGCCTTCTAAATTTAATTTTAATTTATTTTAGTCTTGTATATATTAAATAGGCTTATTTTAATTTTAAGACATCATAAAAGTTAATTTATGTCGGATAGTTTAGTTTTTTTAAGTATTTGATTTTATTGTAATACATGTCAAGAATGTATATAATTTAGTTCAAATTCAAAACATTCCTCTAAGATGAATAAACATTAGGTACTTGTAAAAAAAAGATAATGTAAATTTTCAAACTTTCACGATTTGTACTCATATTAATATTATAGCAGGGGAGCCCATGAAGGGATTTCGGGATTTACACGAGTCAGATATTGATAGCATTCATTTCCTACGTATTTTTAATAAAGTAGGAATGTTAATCTGATCGTTTGCATAGTGGAGGTGGTCGTACGAAAGAATTTAAAATGCAAAAAAAAGAAAATTAATCGAGCGTGTCAGATTTTCTAAAGAACCTAAAAAAGGCTCTCATTGAATAATCTGACGAGTCGGGTGTGGCGCAAACTCGTGGTCGTCAGATTTTAAGATCTATATATATGCTTTAGCCTAACGTCCTAGACGTGCTTTCTCATAATCTGACGATTATCTGTAGGGATCAGTGCAACAGATTTTTTTTAAGTTTTGACAATCAATAGCGGCTCTGATGAAAAGGTATACATAATTTACATTTTGATCATTTTATCATCTTAGCTTTGCAACCCAATAAGTTTCAAGGCGGCTCGAGTAAATCCCAATTTAGCATCGTGGGCTTTACTATTATAACGTCGGGGCAAATAAGAGGTATTTTACCTTTATTTTCAATATACCATGCGATACAAACCTTGAAAATAAATATTAGTACAAAGATAATATCTTCCTAAAGCAGTACCTCTCACAAGTCCCTACAACCGCTCCATATTGTAATAGTAACAGCACGTAGGATGACATAATGTAACAATGTGCGGTCTGGGCCGGAAGCGAGTCATAAGCGGTCAACTAAATAATCGAGACATCGATGATGCTACCGAGATTCCAACTTACCACAGACTTATGAATCTATTATGTAAATAAAAATAAAAAAGTTATTGAGTTCGCCATTTTTTTGTTCCAGTTGGTTAATTATGCATTTGGTTGGTCTTGTTTCCTTATTGATGCTTCGAGTAGCAAACTGGCGAGCAAATAAACAAGTTTATAGTTCGAAAGACTCTCACTGGCTCTGCTTGATCTTATCATAGAGCATAGATATTTATTTATAGAGATGTTTTTCTTATTGGCGCTTTTAAGACAAACTTTCTGCGACCCAAATTGCCGCTTGGCGGCGTAACAGTCGCGTGAGTGTCAGTGCAACAGCTGTCTATTTCTTACGCCAAAGCAATGCGGGACAGATGGCGAACGACGCTAGCGCCGCCAACGGCACCAACTACGAACTACACTAATGAAAACCGTCAATACGCCAACTTTAATCGGCACATGACATACTTAAGAAATAAGCTTCTTTAATGTAAATCATCTGTATTCATTGATCTTATTGAGCACTAGAGGATGCCGCAGTGACGGTCACGTTATATTTGTTTAATTTAACCTGTTTTTTTTGAGAAATTTCTGCTTAGTGCACCCCTACAGCCCCCGGGGCACATACAAGCCAAATTTCAGCTTCTTGCGCCTAATGGTTTTGATTGTACGTTGTCTGTCCGTCTATACAGACAGATAATTAGCAACTATCCTAGTTTGACCAGTACGGTGAGTCTTATTAAAGTAAGCTAAACGTGTGGTTTACTAGTAGTCTACATACGCCAGTAGCGCCAATTTTTTATTATTACTTTAAGCATACCATATAACATATCTAAAGTTAGAATCAATCACCAATCGTTTATCGTTTCCTCATTGAATTCCTTATACTGCCGACGATTATCTGAAAACGGATATAACCACATTTTTTACCGTATATGAGTAACACAAAGACGAGCATGGCAGATATATTTTTAGTCACAACTTTGTCTTATTAATAGAAACAATATAGAACTATAGAAGTGTGTAAGATTTAATTAATTCGGTTGGTTAATAAATATGACAGAGCCATTCCGTATGCATGACAAATTGTGGACATTTCGGCCATATAACTGTTTTAGTATTATAATTCAGCATAAAAATTGATAAATGACTCCACTAGTTAAGTGGCACGAGTTTTTAAGAGATGAATCATTAATCAGATATATATAAAAATACCTCACAACGCATGCAATAAGAATGATAGTAAATATCCCTACTGTTCCGATTGTGTTGCACATGTTCCAATTTAACGTCATCTGACGTCTGACTAGTGTAGCTAAATATATTAATACTAGGTATTGGGTGATCAACTGAAATGGCAAGCATAGCAAATCGGACAGCCTCTAACTGATTGTTATACTGAAATATATAGGTAGGTACTACCTACTTTTACCGATAATAATCTGCAAATTTTCTTCCAATGGTTCTTAAAAACAAGAGCATAATTTTCTACCAGCAAGTTTACTAGGCGACACCTTGATTATTGATTAGCTTCTTGTAACAGCGGAGATCAGCGATTCAGCCACTATTTAGAAGCAAAATGCAGCGTCTAGTCATTACACTACGCACACTAAGTCAAACGCCGCGATTGAGTGGTTTTTAGGCGTTTATTGCAGCGACATCACGCCACGTATTACTGCTACAATTTAAAAAGAAAAAAGAAAAATCGATCCATCGTAAAACAACAAACTATCGACCGGCAACACACAGGTGAGCCGATCAGCGATTCATCAAAGATTCCGAACTTTAGTTACCACTTCGTTTGGAACTGGTCTGATCCGCGACTGCCTGCGTTTGCAGGCAGTCGCGGAATCGCCAGGCAGCATCGGTAAAATTAAAAAATTCCGAGATTTTGATACTGCCATGCAAAATCGCTGATGCTAAAAGCAGCTAGTCTGCGATCTAATGTGTGGAGATAATCCAAGAACCCTTCTTATTCAGAGTGTAACGGATCTGTTCCAGCGGTTGAGCATTTATTATTTGCGTACCAAATCCAATAAGTGAGGTGTTCAAGACCCTATGAAATTTAATAACAACGGGACATTGATACGGTCTGTTTCTGTTTCAGAGTTGTAGACTGAATAAACATATGTACTATTTACTTTCTCAAAGAAATGTATACTATGTACAGTATTACAAAAAAACTGGTCAAAAGGTACTCTATGTCCGGCCGTGCACATTACGCACAATAAAGAATCCTGTAGTAGGTCATAGCACGTTGATACACCCACAAAAGGTTTTGATGAAAAATAATTTTAGTTCTATAGAGAAGATTTAAACTGCGGAAGAACGGAAAAGTCAAACTATAAGAAGCTCTTGTAATTTAGTAATGTGGAACCAAAAAAATGCTTCATTGTTATATATATATATATATATATATATATATATATATATATATATATATGACAATTTTCTCAATGTTCTGCAATTAATTACCTGTAAAGAAACATAACAGAAAAAGGATACAATAAATTAAAGTAATACTAGAGATAAGAGCAGTCAATATAAAGGCTGTATCCTTTGTTAACTTGTCTGCACTGGGAGCTGTAAGCTTCACTCGTTCTATGTTGGACACAGGCACAAGTTTATGGCCACGCCAACTCTACTCGGAATTAAGATAATAGTATGATAGAACACGATACTAATGTGTCACTACTCAATTGAGTCCAAAGCTTTAAGCTTTAGACACAATTGAGTACAAAAAATATTGCGTTCAAGATTCACTAAACAATTAGGTATCTGCTTTTGTCAGTTTTTAAGAAATGTTTCGCTAAACAAAAGTGTTTTAAGCAAGTGGCAGCGATCAATCAATAGGTTAAACTGCAAAAGTGATGGTTCAATGTGGATTTGAAGAATTTTGTTTTTGTGAAATAAAATTATTATTCGCTAATTTTGTGTAACGGGTCTCTATCGCGTAACTATTTGAGGAAAAAGATGAAATCGTTCCTTTTGCTCCGACTTTACGGTTTTTATAGCTACGGTATGACTCATGCCCTGAAGCGCCATCTCCATATAGACCCGTTACAAAAATATTAGTAGATATGTGAACGAAATACGAAAGATTTAAATTATTTAAAACTATTTCAAGCAAGAGGTAGCAATCAATCAAACGGTCCATTGCAATAGTGTTGTTAAAATGTGGATTTGTTTCATTCGGCACGCACCAGCTGCCGTCTCGGCCACGCCAGTTTCTTGCCACTTTAACATTATAGCACTCGTTTATGAACGCAGTTTGTTTAAACACTATGAAGAAAAACAGTTACTTACCATTACTTAAACGATTTCGTTTTCAAGATGAACAATACACAAAAAATGACTTACTGAGCTGAATATATAATTTATTTGTCGACGGTAATTGTATGTTATACAATTATGAACTAAACATGAATTTTACCAGTAAGGAAAATGAAATGGCTCAAACTCTATTGTATAATTCACTGAGCTAAAGTTAGACATTTGTTTTCTTATACTAATACATTGGAAGAAAAAACAAAGTGATGTTTTAGAGCACTCAAATTAAATTTCTACTATTTTGACAGAATTCACAGCGCTTCTACCTCTTGACGCTTTAATTTGCCGCCGCCTATTTCTAGTTCTATCGAATAGAACAAGATACCGATAGTCTATATTTATTAAATTCATTTTACCAAAAATTGCTTTTAACAGGATAATCGAAACGATTATGTTAGAATTTACTTTACCATGAAGATAAAAATTAAAGTGGGAAGATGTCTAGGAAAGGAAGTATACACCTATGTTAAAAATTATACATCTTCATGTATAATTTAACATAGGTGCATACTTTTATTATTATTACTGATCTTCATCAATAGATACCTAAGTCTAGGTAATTCTTAGAGCATTCACCTCTAATAAATCGATTACCACCTCACAAGCTTCGAAATTGACTCACAACAAAAGGATTCTTTTAATAATACTAGTACGTGCCTATTATTTTAGCCTTTCTGTCTACATATCTACGTTAGGAGAGAATCCACCAAAGTCTTTACTCATTTTAATGCGTATTGTCTATGACTCTCCATCTCATAAGTGCATAATCGGCTTAAAAGTTCTAAAATGTTTATTCCCTCATCCCTGATCCCGTATCTAAAAATAGAACCATACATCAGGAGACGTTGGACTCCCATCTTAACAAGCAGTGGGTGTCACGACCCTGCGCACCGAATCTCAGATACAATTCAAAGATTACTATGCCTACATTAGCACATTAATTCACCAGACCAAGGTTGGAGATGCTTGTCGCCAGCAATTCTGCCAAGTGATAAGGTCATCCGATTACCGCGATGATTGTTACTTGGTGCATTTGACAGATGTTTAATGTCAGAGAGGAAGAGTTCAGTGCGTGAGCACCTGTATGGCCTTGAAAATATTTGCTGTAGCCGCAATTTCTGTTTCAAGTTTCAGACGTGCTATAGTAAAGTTACGGATGTTCTTGATACAACAACTAGGTTGATTAGCCCGCACTTGGACAGTGGTGCACTGAGGTGACTCACGGTGACTGTGACCACATAGTGAGAAAAGGCCCGTGTCCAGCAGGAGGACATTTTATGAGCAGATACTGTTATACATTACAGGCTGATAATGAATACCAGCAATTTTTGTATAAGATATCAATGCACCTTTTGCCAGTTCCTTCCTAGAAAAACAAAGAACTCTCAGAACTAAAAAAACGATGAAACAAAATAAACCAATATAAACAATAATCCACTAAATACTAGTTCGCCTTGTTCTGTATGTTACGTTTGTGCATCGTGGATCAGTGGGTATTTAGATCAATATGGGTCAAATCGTAAGCAACCGAGACTCGAACGTAACAGATTACGCAACGTGACTTTAAATAAAAACGAAACGACATTAACAACCCGATTTATACACAAAACTAGTTCGACCCAGTCAATTAAATTCTTTCTCTACTTAAAATGTGTGTAAATTATTATGCAGATTTAACTAGGATTATTTGATTAAATACATATTTAATTGATACTTAGCGGGTGGGTATTATGTTGATTACACGTAATAACCAAATAATATAAGATTCCTCTCTTTAGTGTTGTATAATAATCCCATAAAACAAGTGTTGCCACTTGAAGCTCGCCCGCATGACAAAACTTAAGGAAACGAACTACAAAAGGTAAGTATTCAGTTTCCATTAGACGGGCCCTTAATCACGTTCCGAGTTTCAAGCATATCTTAATTAAAAAAGCTTCTCTTCGACGAGACACATCTCAACGGAGCTTAGATACAATGATGATAGATATAAAACAAAAAATGTCAACAGATTAGACAGAACTTTTAAAAACTTCATCACATAAGAGCTTTAGATAACTACAAGGAAGGACAGTTTTAGAAATTTAGAAACGATCAATACTGGCTCAGGTAACGTCGTAATGTATTTCGAAAGAATACGTAGAATTCCACCGACCATGATGCGACAAAAAATAGTGTGACAAAGTTCATAGACTCCTCTCCCGTGCCGTAAAGGATTAGGGCCCTCGCAGCGGGAAGCGGTAAGTGGAGGTGCTCCTTATCTGAGAGTGTTTCAACAGCACAGGCGACAGCGTAGTGGGGTACTCGCGCTGCCACCACTTCGCGCTCTACCGCGACTCACACAAGCCGCGCCCGCGCAACGACCGCACTAACAAACGACTCCTAAACGATTTTCAAACTTTTAAACATGTTTTCGAATCAAGTGAGGTGATTTTATAAAAACTGTTCAGTGATTACGGTGTATAGATACGAGTGTTTTTGGAACAAATTTTTTTGAACAAGGATTATTTTTTCGTGACGGAGCAACCCTCTAAAAATTCAAGGTAATTTTCGCCGTTTTGTTATTTTTGTTGTTTGTCCGATCGTGTGTTGCGGCAACAACGATGTCGAGGCGACTTATTGCAAAGTGCAGTTTCGTTTTGCGGCTACCTATTTGCAACATACGTCGTAAGCGTGTCCGGTTGTGACCAAACTTTCTCGCGGGTGGGTTTGCGCACATTTTATATTAAAACGTATATTTACTTACTGCATTTGGTGCGATTATTTCATAACTACGGTAAATTTGTTTAACATATAATTGAAACTACGTTAATGTTTCCTTTGCATTGTATTGATTTACGCGTGCGCACACATTTAACTACATTAGAAGCGTAAATAAATGTAAAGGGTATTACTGAATTTCTTATCGAACTAAATATTTGTATTGGAGATGTAATGGTGTATTATTTATTGTTTTGTAATTGCAATTTATTTACGGTTACTGTGTAGGTTCATGATTTGGAAAAGCAATACATACAAACTACATTCTTCTAAAAATTTAAATACATATATTTATGTGCAAGGAGCTCGCATACATCACATATTATTATGTACGGTTTATAGAAACTAGTATATAACACGCATACAAAAACTTGAAAGTAAATGTGTTGGTAATGGGTTGGTTGGGTTTGTAGAGAAGTATACCACCTCTTTCACTACGCTCAATTTAATAAACAGTTTACGCGATACACTGTTTATTTTTGCGTCTAGTAACTACAACGCTAAATTGAAAAAAGAAGTCGCATTCGACCGCCATGGTATTTTTAAAATGAAAGGAATTCTTTATTCGAATATTATTTTAATGATGAGTAGTTATAGAGTTTCAAATTGTGTAATTAGTAATTGTTGTTATCGAACATTTGACGTACTTTGTAACATTAGTTGTATGCTCATGCAAGTAGTAGGTAAATGTACCTTTACCAGTGATTCAAGCTCATTACAGTAAACTTACTATTGCCAACAGTCAGATACATTTTTGATGTTTTAATTTTTGTTTACTTCTCTACGGTCTGGAGAAAACACAAAACTATGTTATTTTTTATTTATCCCAAAATATAATTAATTATATTTAGATGCTTTTCATTACACCTCACTAAGAGAGTTATAAAACGCCTAAAAGATCAACTGTTAATTTGATATTCCTAAATTATTAAGTATAACAATTTGTAAATTTCTTATCAAATTCATTGTTAAGGAATCTCAAGTCAATTTTTCACACATTTGCACATTTTATTTTAATCTAACCATTTCTGCCTGACACCGTCGGACTTTCGGGCAATCCCGTCTTAGTGCACCCCTACGGTCTCCAATTATACATGCCAAATTTCAGCCTCTTGCGCCTAACAAATTTGGCTGTAGCTTCGTTGTCAGTCAGGAACGCAACAATTTTATAAATACAGATAAAAATACTACGCTTTTGCCTGGTAGTCTAACATTCGCACAATAAAGCAAAATAATTATATTTGTATAAACTACCTATATTTAAAAATTGGGCAAGTGCGAGTCGGACCCGCGCACGAAGGGTTCCGTACCATCATCTATAAAAGAAAATCACGTTCGTTGTATGTATACTTAAATACTTCATAAGTTTCTACCTTTTTATTAAGATCGAGTAACAAATTGCTTAAAAATTACGTTTGTTGTATGGGAGCCCCCCTTTATTATTTACTTTTTTAAATTTAATTATTTATTTTGAAAGGTAATATACAACTACATATTCTGTGAAAATTTAAAGCGTCTACCTGTTACAGTTAGTAATTTTGAGCAAAAAATACGAAAAAAAACACGTTTTTTGTATGGGACCCCCCCCCCCTTAATATTTTCATTTTTTTATTTTTAGTATTTGTTGTTATAGCGGCAACCGAAATACATAATTTGTGAAAATTTCAGCTTTCTAGCTATCACGGTTTATGAGATACAGCCTGGTGACAGACAGACAGACAGACAGACAGACAGACAGCGGAGGCTTAGTAATAGGGTTCCGTTTTTTACCTTTTAGGTACGGAACCCTAAAAACGAACGTCAATTACCAGTATCAATAATGTTTGTCAGTGGTCTGTAACACTACATCGCCATTGTTATTTTAGTGTACATTAGCCACAATAATATATTATTAAAGCTTAAACAGCAACCAAAATAATATTATATTGTTGCTAAACAGGTATCAACGCCTCAAAATTTAGGTATCCTAGACTTTCTACAGCATAGCTAATGCTTGTATGGCATTTGAGCACTAAACGCTCTACTGAATTTAAAAAAAGAACAAAAATAAAAAGTTAAATAACCTCATAGACCGTTAAGTGCGATCGTTAAAAAAGGACACTTGACAATTTTTTGTCGTCACTTAATTAACTTTTACCGTAATGACAGAAAGCAACATGGTATTTTGCGTATAATAAACGACTGCGATATCAATAGGCCTTTTAAAAACCTAATTTAATACGTGCGTGGTTAACTTTTATTAGTAAAAAATTTTGCCAATAAATGACGACTACGTTTAGAGTACTAAAGATGACGTAAATACACAAGTTTGTTACGCTTTCACAGCTAAACATATTTTGATGAAATTAAGCATGAAAATAACTGAAGAGCCGAGATGAAACATAAGCTACATTTTCTCAAAAATATGGCCCTAATTACAATTATAGTTGGCACACACTCAATTGTAGTATTCTTTATTGACATAGGTACTACGAAGGTGAAACTAGCACAATCTAGTTTATAATACCTACCTACCTTTTACCTAAGTATATTTGCTTCTAGACTAGCGCTCGCCAGATATGTTTTCATCATCTCTACAGCATAATCTATTACGATATTGCCTAGATTAACAAATACGCAACACAGTGACATACTAGATATGAAATCTTGGTTGTTGAATCGCGATTTTATCTCATCATTAGATCATAGAGAAAGTAGGTGAGTCTATGCTCTATTGCCGTGCGAACGTGTGATAAAAAAGCTATTGATGACGTATTGTTCTCTCTGTGTCTCTCTGTGATGTTTAATCTTTCCAAAATTTCTTTATTTTAATCTTTCATTAGCACAATTTTTATGTAATTGTCTAAAGCTGTAATAATAGGTATATTTTTTTTTTGTATATTATATCCTGGTGTTTTCCACATACGTCCATCTGATCTAAATTAGGCAGAGCATATGCTATGATATCCAGATAAGTCAGATAAATAATAAATAATATACTTCAAATATTGCTAGTAGAATATTTACTAGCTCCATTTCTGGTTCCATTATTTTGAGGAATATGTATCATAGTTTTATTAAGTTTACGATAAGTTGCATCTAAGTGAAGCAAGAGAGGTATGTCAGGATCGTTGCAAATGGCGTTCCGTAGTCTCTGCCAACGCCTCCGGGGAACAGGCGTGAATCTGTGCATCTAAGTACAAGAACATAAAATTAAAGATCTGTTATGCTAAGTCATTGCTGGTCGGAAACTAAGTCAACTAGTAGCACTTCTTGATAATGACGCTATTAGACATCTCTATGTACTCTATTTTTAAACACTTACTACATAAGGTATAACTATAACACGAAGATATAACTATAAGACGCAAACAGTCAATACTGCGCCAATGACACAGAGACAGTTTAAAATAAATTTGTAACATTGTCTAAAGGTAGAATTCCGTGCATCGCCATCGATCGCAGCCGCGCGCGGCCTAAGACTGTCGTCGATCGTTCGCGAAAATAGTCAAAGTATGAAAATGTATGGCACCGCTGCCGACGACTGTCGTGAGCCGCGCGCGGCAGTGTCTTGAAATTAGTAGATGTTGTTCGTCAGTTCCCTCTAGACGTGTGTCTAGCGAAGTCAAAATCATGGTCGAAATGCTAATTGACACCCTTGAAGAAGAAGAGGAGTATGACGAGCTGCTGTTGCTATATTATGAAACTAGAGTACCAATCGACCCCATCTTTAAAAGCAGAAATGAAAAAGGATACTAGCAAATATTGATTCAAAGGCAATTATATTGTACCTAATGAAAAAAAATGTTGGAAGTTTGGAACGATAATACAAAATTGAATTGTTTTTATACAGAGTGTCACAAGACCCATCACCAAACCGAAGTCTACTCGTTGTGGGCATCATGCCAAGTCATACTAACCAAAAATAATACCTGGGAAACGTTTTATTTTTTTAAAGTTTTCTAATTTTTTAAACCGCAATTAAAAGCGCGCGCGTGCAATGCTCGAAAAACCTACTTATCCATGGGCTTACAGGGCATCTAAAGAACATATTGGCGGGGTAAATGCATCGATTTTGTACCGAATTAGAAAAATTCCATACTAACTTTGAGCTTCAATATCTTCTGAACCAGTAATTTCCCTGGTATGGTGCCGAAGTAGAAAATGTTAGTAGTGATTGGTACAACATGGGATTTCAGTTTTCGTTAAGGGCCTTTTTACACCCTGTATATTCGGCAAAACTTCCGATTTTTTTTTTCATTACTACTAATTTCAAGACACTGCCGCGCGCGGCTCACGACATTCATCGGCCGCGCGCGTCAGTCGCGGGCCTCGGCAGCGGTGCCATACATTTTCATACTTTGACTATTGTCGCGAGCGATCGACGACAGTCGTAGGCCGCGCGCGGCTGCGATCGATCGCGATGCACGGAATTCTACCTTAAACATGAGTATCTTTACCATTTAGCAATTAGAACACAAAAAGGTGTTATTATGCTTGTCTTCTTTATCTGTGCAAATTAGACAAATAGCTTGTTCGTAAGACAAAGGACTTAATTTTAATATTTAATTTTGCAATCCTAGCTTAGTCAGGAACGACATTGAATATTTTGGACTGAATGTAGCTTTACACTTTATAATATACAGCTTTTGCTGGACCAAGGTAGCTTTTAACTATGAGAAGCGATAGGCCATACTCCACCACGCCAGCCAAAGTAGCCAAATGCATGTTGACACACATAATATGATGGAGAACTCAAAGCCATGCAGGTTTTCTCAGGATACTTTTGATTCACCGCTTAGCAAGATTATGTAGAAGTAAAACTCATTCTGGCAAGACACTTTCAAGCTAAAAACATTCACTATTTGTCTGATATTAAACATGCTCTATTGAGACTAATAAATTATTCACAGTTTGAAAGAAAAGCGATGAATACAATATGAAACGTGCCACCATTTTTGGTAAAACAACGTGTTAGGTACATACATAAGGTGTGTAAAATCTACAACAAGGTCGTGAAGAATAATGGTCACAGAATGAAACTGTCAGAAAACAGTATACAGACATGAATTGTGTGCGACTTTCGTCTTGTGTTAGATTCGCGACTTGGACGCTACCTCATCTCATAGCTTACGTATAATATCAAATCAAAGTAGATTTTGGTATTTTTTCAACTTAGTAACTTTGCAAATTATAAATACTTATAGAAATTTTCGTAGAAAGTTTCTAGGTTCATTTATATCCACAAGGTGATATAGTAGTGGGAATGAGGGTGGGACAAATCTCATTTACATGCACAAATAAGGTTTTTTTTTGCAGTTTATTTGGGACTCCAAACAATTACACTGATAGCTTACAAGTTAACTTAAATATAAGGCTTTTCTTGCAGTGCAACCAGCTTCGTTGTCCGCAAACTAATATAAACCAAATTACCTACTTATTATAAACTTTTACAATAACTTTTTCAATAGATTTATTTAATACAGTTTATATATATCTACACAGATATACACTATAATTATCATTATCAGGACTAAGGAGACAAGAGCAATTTAGTGATTTGATTTTTGAACCTTATAGGAGAGCATGCGAATATATCTAATCTCTTCATTATTTTGAGCAGCAATATTGTATGAGTGCATTATTTTACGCAAGGGGCTCATCTGCACTGGTTTAACAACTCTGAAGACTGAAGAAGACAAACGATTTAAGTCATCCTGAAGCTTACTACAATCATTAAAACAAGTGAGTTCACGATAGACTTTAAGGTCATCGACATATAAAAGAAAATGTGAGTGCTTGAATCACTGTTTTATATCATTTATAAATAGGACAAAAAGTAAGGGTCCCAGGATTGAGCCCTGAGCCACTCCAAAAGTTACCTTTATAGTATTGTCAGATGTGAAACCATTAAGTACAATTCGCTGATATCGGTTTTTATATATGATGTGAATACGCAAAAGTATGTCATGATCCACCCTATCGAAAGCCTTATAAGAGTCAGTATAAATCGAGTCTACCTTTACGAGATTGTCCAATTTCTTAAATAAAAAATTTACATATCTTATATATATATTTCTTGTGTGCGTTTGTATGTCACTGAACTCCTCCTAAACGACTGGACCGATCTTGATGAAATTTTTTGTGTGTGTTCAATGGGACTTGAGAATGGTTTAGATTCACTATTTAGTAGTATATTTGTGTTATCCCGAATTTAACGCGCGCAAAGGGCAAAAGAAAAATAATATAATACTAGATTCGACATTGTTGAACGCTTCTTTATAAATCCGTGCTGTTCTTCAATTATTACGTTGTGAAACTAGGGATAAATGTAGTTATGTACTAATCGTTCAAGAACTTCCGATATGGTGGCCAGGAGTGAAATTTGACGGTAATTGGTGACTTAATTTTTATTGCCATTTTTATATACAGGTGTAACATTGGCCAACTTCCATTTTTCGGACACTATACCCTCAAGCAAACTATTATTTTACAAGATATATAGTGGAGTTGCAATGGTATCAAAAGTGAGGCCATCAGGCCCAGGACCCTTAGTAATGTCTAAAATTTTGAGTTATTTAATAATAACGTCTTTGGATATATTGAAATCTGACAAAATAAAATCACAGCTATCTTTGAAAGAAGAAGACTCAGGATCCACACCAGACCAGCATGGTTCATATACTGATCCAAAAATACAAGGAAAGAAATCTATAATTTGTTCTGGTTGGTCAGATTCTTGATCATTATATGACATAGAAGAAGGTATGACAGATGTTTTTTTTCTTATCAGATTTTTATATAAGTTTTTTGTAAATGACCAAGATATTATCATTAGACATTTTAATCGTTTACAAGGTATATGTACAACCCCGTACCGTTGTTTTGAGATTGTAAGAAGTGGTATACATCCCGATAAGTAGAACCTTAATTTATTATCTAATATATTGTAACAGATTAATATCAAAGAAAAATCCAAGTGAGACCGGTTCAAACAAAAAGTGAAATAATCATTAGATTAAGCTTAATTATAATGTTTTGTATTGCAATATTATGTAACTTGCTTAATATGTTATAATGATAATGAACTTTGTCATCCAATAAATAATACTTATTATTTTGTCATATTTACATACATATACTCATGCCTTTTCCCCGTCGGGGTAGGCAGAGATAACGGAACGCCACTTGCTTCTATCCTTACAAATCTCACGCCCTTCCTCTACATTCATTGATATTATTATTTTGAAGTATCTGTAAATAATTCTGTACCAATATATTATTATATTTCAACTTATTTGTTATTTCATTAAAGGCTTCTTTATCTAATACTTGACTTCGCCTACGACTCTGCCCGCGTGGAACTATTTTAACCCCTTATGGTGGGTATGGAATTTTATATAAACTTACAGAAGATCATTGCTTTATTACGTAATATATAAGTAAGTATAGATTATAGATTACAAAAGGTCTTCTACATATAAAAGAGACCAACGTATACAAAACTCGCAACTAAGAATCGACACCAAGGGAATCCCTTCGCATAAATCCCGGTCCCTTGGTGAAGAAAAGAAAAAAAACGGAGATCTATCTCAGTGCAAGTACCTGCTGAACAAAAAGATTTTTTGTAGAACTTTAAGGGTCAGTTTGTAGTCACTACCTGCGATGCCCGAGTTTATGTTTTGAATACAATCGTTGGCCCTTTGGTAGAGTCAGCAAAGAAGCCATCCGAAATATCGGAATAAGACAGTAAAATTTTCCAACAGTTTTTTGTAGTTTGACGTAATAGGTACTAAATTACTAATGCCCCAAAAATGGCGAAATTTTATCCAGTTGTTCATAGCATAAATGATAATTTTCTTCTAGAATGGCACCATCCATAGACAAATGATTGGTATCGCTTCATTAGTCTATGGCACCATCATTATGATTGACATTGTCAGTTTAGACATACACTAACGTTTTATTTAATTGAAGTATATTTATTTAGTTGTAATTGTTTATTATGCAAAAATATCAGCACAATTTTCTGCTCTCCTTGTCCATATAAAGTTTAACTGCATACAATGTAATTTTCCTCGGCTTGAAAATATTGTAAAAAGGGTACAACGTATTTGCTTTATACAATTATAGATGATCATAAAACATTTATGTCGTAAAACAAATAATCTTAAAACAAAAGTTGCAGTAACGAGTTCAAATTTATACTACAAGCATCTTAAAAGGGTACATAGGGTTCCCACCAAGAACTTAAGGTCCCAAGTCAACCTCACCTGCAAGTGGTGCACCTGCCGATCAACGGACGAGGCTCTGGCAAACAATATATCCCGAATCGGGATATATTGTTTGCCAGAGCCGCTTATCGGGATTCCCGATAAGCGGCTCAAAATACGTAAATAATAGTGGGATCAAAATACTGGCGAAATGTGGGCGTTAAATATGCCTCTGCCTACCCCTTCGGGGAAACAGGCGTGAGTCTATGTATGTATGTATGTATGTACAAGCATCTTAAACTACTACTGTTTGAAGACTTTTGAAGATCTCCATCTGTTTGTCTGTCTTTAAAGATAAGCAATTACTTAACTTATTACATTTTACTTCCTACCAAAATTTATATTAAATTAAGAGAACAATTTCTAACTATAAGTTTCATATTTTGTTTGCTGATTACGTTAATAATTAACATTACTAAATCAAGCAAAAAAGGTCTTACAAAACGTAGCTAACGCTAAGCCACGGTAAAGTCAATAAAAAGCAGTTTAAATTTCAGCACTGAATAAATTTATCGCTGAATAATGTTGCAACAAATAATGCACAAATTATAAAAGTTTTATCGTGTTTCGCTATAATAGAACACGTGGACACGTGTCAGGAAAAGTCCACACGACTTTCTCACTAATTACTGTAATCGATTATACCAAATGTCTTAGTAAAATATTTAATTAGTACCTCACGCATTTTAGTCGATTTTGTTGATTTCATAATTTGTTACAGATTTGGTTAATCTTATTATGTAATATGTTTAATTATTTGTAACATGACGTGTGTATTTTTTATCAGATGATGTCACGAACATTTTTGAAGTTCCTAACATAGTTTAATATAGTCTACCAGTCAATAAGTGTATGGTGCTATAGATAAGAATATGTTTTACTTTATAATAAGATACTTAATATAAAATTACGCATTAGTGCAATCGTCGAGGACTTTACTTATTATATGAAAAGTATAACCGTAATAATCTGTTAATTAGTCATGTAAATGTCCCTAGCGAGTTCTTTCCCGCAATATGATAGCAGTGCTTTGACTACCTAAACAGCTGTGCCTAACATTGTTATCTTGACCGTCCGGTTAGTCAGAGGAATACTTATCAATAACTAAACAATTATGTTTATTCCCTAAAGGGACTCTCCCGATACAATTATAATTAAAGTTTAAAAAAATTAATAAAGTACAGATACAGACTTCTCAGTATAGGCACATTTGTGGAACTTCTCGGTCAAAAGAAAACAGTCAGTTTCGTTTGAAAGGACTAAGGACTTCACATTTTTATAGTTGAGACATATCACCTACGTAGAGCTACATATACGGCAAGTAATGTCCCATACAATTAATATAACAATACAACATCAGTGCCCCGGTCACGTTCTCTTACATAAATTGTGATCGGTGCTTAAAATCTAACACGCATCGTACACCTGACGAATTTGTTTCGAAAACTTCAATCAAGGCTAAAGTTGTGAATTCGTAGAGATATCGAATCGTTTCGCGATCAGTCTTGTGAGTCAGAGATCCGCCTGTTGAATTAAAATCCTTTCTGCAAGGTATATTTTATTTCGAATTCCTTAACATGTGTGAGGCTGTGAGTACTAGTGTGTTCACGAATTTTGATAAAATCATGAGTGGTAGCTATCTTGCAAAATATACCAATATTACTTATTAAAAAGCGGCAAGGCCATAAAAATAAACGTTCAATATGTTAAGTTTAGTTAATTAAATGTTAAGCAGGTGTTCATTTTACTATGCTGGCTACGGCCGCTACACATACAGTTTGTCATTCATGGATACATTTTTAGCTGAGACTCAATATATTCGCCATTCATGATTTGTCAGTTTATTGAATAACTTTTTCAAGCAGTACCTAGGTAATACGCAACTTGAATCTGATATTTACTAAGTTTTTTTTATTAATTTGTACTTTTCTATTCTCTAGTTTCTTGTTGTACCTTTCTACGCTTGATCAATTATGTATGTTTATGTCTCAGATTATACTTATAAGGTTTATGTGATTATTATTCTGCTGCTTTAAGTCATAATTCTATCGCATTATTCTCTTTGTTTATGTGCTTAAAGGTACTTTCTACGTAAATATTTCTAACTTGCAGATAAAAGATATACAAACATATAAAACCATGGCTAAATAACACGGTTCAAAATGAGGTCTCATGCTAACATTTTTTTCGTTTTGTTGACGAATAGTGCTGTACTTACAATGTGCAGTAATAGTGATGTAATATTGACTTATGTAACACTATTGTTTAATAGATCTCCAATCCGACTCGTGTTCGCATCCCAGCCAGCATTGTGTATACTTTTTAACCGTTTAAAAATATCACTTATGCAATGACAGTTGTTTTTGAAAAATGCTTGAGTATTGTTTTCATACAGCGGTATGTTCAAATTCAAATAGCTAAGCTATAAAGTAACAATAAACTATTCCGCTAGACGTTTTTGTAACTAGACGAATTATGTAGTGCATTTAATTTATTAAGTAGCCACACTGGCAACATTAATGAGATTATTTATGTGATCCTATGACAGGGGCTAAGATCAAAGTAATTTTTAAAGCAAAATAGTAGTAATCATCTAGGGAATTATAAATCAAATAATCTTAAAAATTTGTTTCCCTCCTTAGAAACAGCATTAGGTATCTTCATAAACTTAACACATATATACAAACATTTTACTGAATAAAATAATTAAGCTTTTAAATTGGCGAGGCGATTCATGATTTTTTATTTAATTTAATTGGCTGGCAACAGGCCCTTTGAGTTATGATGTATTTATAGATTGCAAATTGTCTATAAGATAATCAAGCCCTTGCTGTCATAAACTGGCTTCTACTTTATTTATGACCATTAATAACTGTGAATGTGTGAATTCACGGACAGGCCATGAGATTGTGAACTATTATTTTATTATATAACTTGTAAAAAATGGTATCTCACATAGATTTTATTTCATGTTTTTAAATAACACCTAATTCTGCAAACAGGTTATAGAGCAACCTATATCTAACGTGTAAAAGGTATCAATACCTGAAAGTCCATAGCAGCTGGATAAGTATACAATATAACGAATACATGTATATACATATACGTCCTATTGAATAGCTTTCCAGCTAAAAAGTGTAAGCGTAGAAAATACTGCGAAGCCATTTAATACAGGATATTGAGCACAAAAGTTATGCTTAAAAATAGAGGGTAAATTACTTTTTAAATACAGCATTTTTACAGATAAAATCTTAGCCAAGCAAAAGATATTACATGTATAAAATATAAAACCTATTGGTGTATTAGGTACATATCATGCTTATAAACTGCCTCATTTCTAAGCCGGGTCTTTTCTCACTATGAGATGGGTTAGGCTACAGTCCACCATGCTAGCCAAATGCGAATAGGCTGACAGTACATATGTATATTTCGAGAACATTCTTAAGAACTCACAGACATATAACTTCCTGACAATATTTCCGCTTCCCGTGCGATAATTTATACATTAATATTACAACAAAAGTATTTGTAATTTAATTAAATAATACGCAACATCTTCACATAGCTGATTGTCATCGGCATAAAAGTCGTGACAATAAATCGATGGTGGAGATCAGCGGTCGGCAACACGCGGCCCGCGGGCCGCATGCGGCCTGCGAGGGTCCTACTTGCGGCCCGCGAATGTTTTGTAAAAAATGTCTTATAAATCGAACTAAAACGCCCTTTGGCTTAGAAAAGCACAATTGATGCGAACTTAATGAGAAACATCAGACATCCTTGTAAGATGGTCATTCTTTGCCGATGACCTGGTAATTATTGCAGATTTGCTGCAAGACTTACAGGAAATGCTGTCCAGTCTCAATACTGCCTCGAGACGTGTTGGGCTCGGGATAAATCTGGACAAGATCAAGCATGATTAATGAACACATCGTTTCGGTACCAATTTATATTGAAGATGAAGCCTTTGAAGTTGTCCAGGAGTATGTATATTTGGGGCAAAAGTTGTAGCTAGGTAGAGACAACTTTGAGAGTGAAATCATCAGAAGAGTGTAGCTGGGTTGGGTAGCATATGGGAAATTGCTTCATATCTTCGTGTCATCTTAGTCACAATGCCTAAAGACCTAGGTGTTCAACCAATGCGACCTGCCAGTCATGTCGTACGTAGCTAAGACGTAAAACATGACATGTCACTCAGAGAGCTATGGAACGATCAATGCTGAGGATCTTGCTGAGGGACAAAGTCCGGAACGAGATTATTCAGCAGAAGATCAAAATTACTGAAATAATAATTCAGAGGGGTAGCAAACTAAAGTGGCAGTGGGCTGGACAAATCTGTCCCAGAACCGATGGGAGGTGAAGAAGGCAGGTTCTCGTGAGACGCCACCGCGCCAGATGGACTACCTACTTGTGGAGGGTAGCTGGTCGATCAGGTCTTGTGGCGCTCACTGCTCCTCCAGCAGTGAGCGCCGTAGACAAAAACTTAGTAGCATACCAGTAAATATGTAAAAATAAGAATTTAATTCATAGACAATATATCTACGAATAGGCTCAAGTACAACCTCATTTGTCACGTTGTTATTACCATATAACACCTGTTATGCATTATAATATTTCTTAATATATAAAATCCTTGCGTTACTGACTGACTGACAGACACGCTACAGCCGAAACTATTGGGCGCAGGAAGCTGAAATTTGGCATGTATGTTCCTTGGGGACCGTAGGGGTGCACTAAAAAGGGATTTCCCGAAATTGCTACGGGATCGGCCAAAACGGATAAATAAAAAAAAATGCAGGCGTAGCTGCTGGCGTCCTCTAGTATCTTATATTTTAGAATAATTAATATATAATAATTAAGAACATTTTCGTTATATACTCATACAATTCGATACGACCCTTATTTATGATCGCACCTGTGTGTTACTTCGTTGTGTAATAAAAATTATTTCACCCAATAAACATTTATACACTCTTATAAATGTTTCGCTATTTTTATTGCCAAATTTGGATATCGGACCTCTGTTATCGACAAACAAACAACGCAATTTTTGTAAAGGTATTTATTTACCTTTAAGTATATGGCAACCTTGCTTACTAACTTATTAAAACCCGCCCACGTATACATAAATGCTTGGATACTTTCATTTTACCTATAGTAGTATCACACTGCTTAGCAAATACTATTGACAAATTCTACAAGACCTCTAGGTACAATAAAAAAGACTTAGGTCGATAACATTATTATCACTCCACTGTCAAACTCTAGGCCATCTTTTCTCAGGTCACTTCTTTTACTAAAAAGACAGGTTATAGTAATATATTTATCATGTAACCTCTCAAGTACCTGACAGAAAATATTTCGACAGTCCAATATGATGCATGTTCGTCATTTTTTACAGCACTTCGTTTATCCGCATTGATTGCTCAAAGAACCGAGAGTAGAGGAAGCTTTAATTAATGTTCGCTGCGAAGGCAAACAGGCCACTATCGTATAAAGTTTAGCAACGTATGGCGTTGAATTCATTGATCTTTCATTTACGAGGAAACGAATAAATAGGAAGTAATTATCCCACTATAAGATTTTATATAAAAATTCAGTAGTTATCATAAAGTTCGTGTACCTTGAAGGATAACGGCTTTCGGAGTAAGTGTTGACAATTAAGATAAAATCATCATCTTGGCACTTGCTCGGTTGCGGTTCAAATACCCCCTTGCCTTGGAGCCCAGAGTCCGGTGAACAATTATAATAAAATGTTCGTAAAAAAATTGCGTGTATGGTACCTGTAATATGACATTTCGGTGTCACATGTCACTTAATGCGTAAATTTGTAGTTATGTGAGGTAATTTTCACTTTTACGCTGGAACCCACAATTACAACACGAAGACGAGCAATTAGTGTCAATGAGATGTGAGTGTCAACCTACATCGAAAAGTTTAACTTTTATGATTGAATATAATAACCAGCTTCGGTGGTATTCGTTTATATAATAAATCTTATGGTTGAACGCATAATATACGAAAATTAACTGTATAAAACGAAACATATTGCCCGAAACCCTTTAAAGTAGCAGTTAAGAATTTTGCTGTAACCTTTTCCTAGAGATTTATATTTTCTCGGTAAAATGTAATAAAGCGACAATAAAATTTTGCTGTTGCACATACATCTATGCGACTCTAGAAAGACTCAAGAAAAGTTAAAGAAAGAAAAGATTCGTTTTAAATTTAGATAAGAGTAAAGAACAAACAACCAGATAGACAGTAGGGATATAAAGATCTCAGTTTTATACCTGCAAATGTAAATACAACAGTTTGATACCATAATCAAAACGGTTAAAAATGTATTTTTGTCGTGTATCAGCAACGATCATAGGAGTGAAACTGAACGACAATAAAATTTAGAAGAGAAATTTTGTAACTGTCAAAAAATTAATAGCTAATATCGTTAACTGCCTAGTTTGACGAGAGAAAGCCTGTCCAGAGGTAATGAGCAGTTACAGAGAAACTGGACGGCAAAATAGGTACTATTTCCATACATAGCAAGAGATAAAATAACATATGTTTTAAATATTCATATCATGATGCTTTCGACTTCCGTGCCATTTTGGGAAGTCAACATAAATATAACAGACGACATACGACGAATATAACGTGTATCAATTTTACGGTCAGTTGCTCAGATCCGATCGCTTTCCCGATTAACATGCGAGCAGAGATGCAAACAATGATAGATCTAATTTAGATATCAGATCAAACACAACAATACTTTTTTTTATATACCGTGTAAAAACGTGTCATTGATATTATACGTACAATATGAGGTATTTCTAGGTCGTGTAAATTGCACCGGGCGGGGGTTTTAAGGAGTGTTTGATTTTTAGATGCCCAGGTATGATCGTAGAGGCACTAAGACAAAACAACCAAGCAGTTGTTTACTACATTAACTCCTTATTTTACATTTAACTGTAAAAGTAACGTGAGTGCCTCCGTGATCCAGTGGATAGCGTATGCGACTGCTGATCGGAGGTCCCGGGTCGGGCAAAAGTGTTACTGGGTTTTTCCGAATTCTCAGTAGCAGCACGGAGTCTGGTGATGTGCGTTATCGTTATAACGTGGGACCTAAAAATTCATGGCGAAATGTGGGTGTAATATTACACCTCTGCCTACCCCTTACAGGCGTGAGTCTATAAATAAAAATAAATAAATAAAAGTACAGTGAACAGTGCTGGGTGTCTATTACGTTTGTAGGAGTATTTCTCGTCGGAGTACACCCAGGAGTATTTCGCGACTGAGACCAATATTTCAATCAATATCATCCACCGTGCACGGATCATCAACAGCTGAGCAATTATATATGTAATGTATGCAGGACCCTGTCACTCGTAATAGTAATATTAATAAGCTAATAAGTAATGAGCGCCCAGACCAAAAATCAAGTACCGGTAATGGGATAGTTAATTATAAATTATGGTGAATTATCATCATGACGCAAATAAAAATAGACCAATCCAACAAGATGTTAAAACTTTTAGGAATAAATGGAATAGATTATTTACAAGTCTTTTTATATAATTATGTGAAATTATTTTATAGCCCGAGACCGACTTGAATACAGCTTAAATTATATAAGCTTTCGTGATACAATTTTTATAATAAGCATAATTACAAAGGCGCAGATTTTTAAGAAACATACCTAATAGCATTTGAATTATGAAACTTGAGGCACTGAATATTTCGGTGCTATTATTAAACCTATAACAATAAAATTATTGACATTATGGATACAACAAAGCAGCGATAGCCTACTGGAGAGGGAGAGACCGACAGATTGTTACGCAGCGGGTCCGGGTTCGAATCTACGGCGCGCACCAATGACTTTTCGTAGTTATGGGCGTATGAAATTGTTAATTATTGCTTGCTAAACGGTGAAGGAAAACATCGTGAGGACCTGCATGTCTGAGAGTTCTCCATTATGTTCTCGAAAGATATGTGAAGTCTGCCAACCCGCACTTGGCCGGCGTGGTGGACTATGGCCTTACCCTTCTCATAATGGGAAGAGGCCCGTGCCCAGCAGTGAGACAGTATAAAGGGCTGATGATGATGATGATGAATTATGGATACAACATCATAATCGTCCTAGCCTTAACCTTATCCTGGTTGCATCTAAGACTTTCATCTTTATACTCAGTTTAGACTAATCCGATTTGGCAGAACAAGCTTTTCCACAGAGCGACAGCCATCTGACCTCCGCAATCCGAAGCGATAGTGATATGCGATGATAGACAAATAAATTCAAGCGTACTGATGATTCCCCATAACGACTGCCCGCCGACTGTTTTCCGATCGACGGATCAAGTGATAAATAACAATTTAAAATTAGTGATGTAGTTTATTATCTTTTAATGATACAGTAAAGCACAGCGGTGAGTCTAAAATAGCATACGTTGTACGTTTTTTGAACATTTTAGATTTGTTTACAATTGGTATACTTATCCAGCCCGTGGTCAATGATATAATACCGTGTGGTGACGGATTAAGAATACGGAATGTCACCACTCCATATCAACCCATGGGTGTCGTAAGAGCCGACAGAGGGAGCATATTATGCAGAGAACAGCACTGTAAGAGAAGGAAAACTTGATACAAACCCTATACCAACCCATTTGGCCAGCGTGGTATACTAGGCCAATTCCTCCTTTCAAAGGAGAGGCCTAGTCCAGCAGTGGACTGTTAAAGGCTGATGTTAATTAATAATAATAAAAATTACATTATTACTATTATTTAAATAACTATAGTGAGTATAATATAATATCCTGTTATGTTGGAACTCAGAAGGAAACGCACGTTTATCTCACGTGCGTTTCCTTAAAGGAACTCGTTTACAGATTTAATTTCTAATAAGTAAAAGTTTATTATATACAAATAAAGCAGTAATTTAAATAGTAGGTACAATTAGTATTAATTTATTTAAAATATGTTACATCCAAGGCCCTTTCAAAACAAAGATTATCGCCGACGACGTGGTTCTAACCAGTTCTTCACATGACTGTGTGTCATGTCATGTCAAATATTTAATTTCTATCCTAAATAATGTTCAAATAAATACGGGTTCTGTATATCGTCTGATTGTGAAGTATAAGAGTGGGTATTATTTGTGAACCAATATAAACTTTCAATAATTGTATTTTCGTAAGACAACGCAACAAAACTAAAACCTATTGATGTTTTTGTTTTGTTGCAAACGGCACTCGCGGCTTTTTATTATCTGGATGATGTCCGTAGCACATTTATTTTAAATTGCTAAGTCCTAGGAAATTATTATGATATTAGTCTAGATTTACTTAAGTAAATAAATAAACTTGTCTGAATAAATCTTAAGTAAATATTAGTAGTAATGATAACTCTATTGACCGGCCTATTAAAAAGTCATTCGACTTTAAAGAAATGGTAGACACCGAAACATATATTTTCTATTTACCAAAATCAGTAGACATAATTATTAATACTTCTTATTAATAATATTTCTATAATATGAACTAACGCAATTGTCGGTGAATGAACTACTTAATTAAACTTGTGTCATGTCCTGTGCAGTTAATCATTAATTAACTTTAAACATGAGTTATCTCTACTAGAAAGTTTTAATATATATCACTCAATCATTTAATATCAATTTAGCCTTTTTAAAGAAACATTGTACAATAACTTTGATTAAAAGACAAAAAGACACAAAGATTAAAGAGCTTCCGTGAGTTGGTAGTTGTGAATTTCGTTTCGTAGATGGCAAATAACTAATTATTTTCCGTATACTAAAATATTTTCTTTTGGATCTGGCATAATCAATAATGGAACGGAGTAACATTTTCTTAATTTGAAGACTTTCTTAATTGCATAGTAAGTAGGTTATATATATAAAACTTGATGAAAACTCTGAAAACAATCTAAATAGAATTCCAAACATAAAAAAGATACCAGATTATTAACTTTACCTAAAGCAATCCAATTTTCCTTCTGAAATGCCTCTGTCCTGATGATTAAATATAAATTGACTCACAGTAGCTTTGATTCAAAAGGATCTCTAAACAGTTATTAGATTTATATGCTGCAAAAAGCGGTTTTAAATGTTAATGACCGATGGTCATAATTGGCAGAATCTTTACCGGTTTGTTTTTTCTATAAAATATATGCCGCATATTTTAAAGTATTGGCCCAATTAGGAGTTATTGAAAACGTGTTTGTTTTTTAATTAGTTGCTTGACGTAATCTTTGACAAATCGATATACCTAGTTGGTCTACAAAAAAAACTACAGTAATTGAAAAAAATTATATATAAATATATATATTGACGACTATTGATATTCGGAGAAGGCCTCGCGCAAGGTGGACCCACTTGCATGGATACGAGGGACTCAAGATCGGTCTGTGTGGGTGCGGCGTGGCTCATGAGGCATCTCCAGCAGTGGCTACGCTGAGATGACGAAGACAATGATTTTACAATAACTCTCCGAATATATTTTTTTTGAGAATCTCCCGGGGCTTAAAGCCGCCCCCTAGGGGAGTTTATTGCGACATAGTACGCGAAATTTCTGCTATTTGATACAAAAATAGAGAGATCAATTTGAGAGCAAAAGGAAAAGTATGTCGGTGTTATTGTTTGTGTGCATGCGTGGTTGTGTTGTTGAAAAGTTTGAGTGTGTCGACTATGTGCGTTAGGTGTGTCATGAATGTGTTGGTGGCAGTTTGCATCTGTGACTATAAAGTCTAGGTCATATCGTATAAACAGTCCGAATATATTAGAGAGAGATAATATTCAGATAAATAAAATCAATTGTAATTATGTCATTATACACCTCGGCTTAGATTGATGACCTGCTAACCAAAATTGATGTCCTACTTTAGAACCATGGCCTCTTTGAATTCAATGAATGGCGCTTGCAATTTAGTATTCAAACAAGACTTTGTGTATACACACATTATGTAAGTGTCAGTACCGAATGTGAAATTTACTTAACATAATTTAGCTGCTGAGTCTATAAAAAGTCTATCAGAAGAGACTAGGTAATGCTTGCAAAACTTTTAATGAATTTTAATTGAATTGATAATATCGTTTACATTTCATTAATTTTAAAATGTGATGTTTTCTGTTGCCTCTGATTAGCAGGGCCGTTCCGACCCAATGCAGCGCCTGTGTGCGAAATCTATGAAGCGGCTGTGGCGTAGGGCGGATGACCTTTTTTTTTTTAGTCGTTACCTAACAATCCCGGCCTAAATTATTTGCCCCTCCTACGCCACTGCGCCTGTGTGCGAAATCTGTAAAGCGAAAATAAGTGTTATAGTTCTGTTTTCTGACAGAGCAACTTTATTTTAATTAAGATAGGGTTAATTATTATGTCGGCAGTGGAATATTTTCAAAATTTATCTTGTTTTATTGGCTCTAGTAAACATTATTATGTTTATGATTTAGTCTAAAGGCCGAAGTAGAGTGAACGGCGCAGTATGTTTTCAATTTCCTCAATAATCACTTGAATCAATTTAGCGTGTAAAATTACTTATTACAAAGTTATCAGCGCTTGGGATCTAATTATCCTCTGTTCTGTAATCTTCTACGCTGCCCTAGAATCGAATATAAACACGCTATAGTATGTGTTAATTGCGTAAGAGGAAAACTGTGTGTATTTTAAAGATTCAGAGAAGCTGACGTGGGCAATTTGGAAGGCTACAAGACTGGCACATTAATTAACCATATACAGATTATCTTCGATCTCTGAATGGGACAGTAAACATGTTAACAGTCATTCTGTAGAAGGGTGGAACAATATTTTATCTTATACTTAATAATATACAAAGCTTAAGAGTTTGTTTGTTTGGTTGGTTGATCGCGCTAATCTCAGGAACTACTGGTCCGATTTGAAAAATTATTTCAGTGTAAGATAGTCCAATTATCGAGGAAGGCTATAGGCTATAGAGCAGTAGCCTTAAATAACGCGGGTGTAACCGTGGGCGTCCTCTAGTTTTATTTATATAACAATTCGATTTGAATTTTACTGCATGTCAATCGTACACTCTTGACAGAGTGGTTGCTTTGATATCGTACACGATTCATGTACTGAGCAGTCATTATTTGGTCTACCGGACCCAAACTTTCCCAGTTAGCTTGCTTCCATTAATTTACGACAGTAGGTACTCTGCGTCATTGACTTTAATAGGTTTGTAAATCTCCTTAATATTTTGCCTTCTGCGTAAATTTATTTGTTTTATTTTTAGTCCCCGACAAGTAGAGGTATCATGGTCACTCAGTAAACAACTTTCTAGATCTGCACAAAATCTACACTCCAACGCGCACAAAAATAACATATGTTTATGACTCACGACGTTCGTCAAAACATTCTCTTTTACCCAATCTCTGTATCCTTGTTAGTGTCGAGTGTTACTGCAATCGTCTTCTAGATCAGGCGGACACAACTGAATATAAGATGAATATGGCGTAATCACAATTTATTAGAATATTAAGTAAATATCGATAGATTGATTTTGGAAGGGCATACGTGGATGTAACCGTGGTACCCTCAGTAAAACAGACAACACTACTGTTGCTCAGACATTTATCCAAAGCTAAATGGAGCAAAGCACAATGGAGTGCAAACGTCGACGCTACAAAGTATGAGTCTGATCTTGCATGAAATACTGTTCTCACATTTGGTATATTCAAAACGTTGTCTAGAGCTATCTTTACGAATTCTAAATTTGATCGTACCTGTTTTAGATTTTAATCGAACCTTACTAAAAGGTTAACATATAAAAGTAGCATTAATCGCTAAGAAGACACTTTAAATTACAATTAACATCTACATACTTGTACGTAACATTAATTATACGACCTACTTAGACTTGACACCAGTTCTTTCCAAGTTTAGTAATTTGCCTTCGAACTCAAAACAAGTTTGCAATTTCGCAATTGAACCGCTTGATCTAATGTCTAAAGTCCACAGCTGGCTGTAGAAAAATTGACAGGTGTGTTCTAGAACGTTCTTTGGTACTTTTCATGAAATGAAGTTCGTTGGCGTAACCAGTGTTACCGTATCACATCATTATTTCAACCGCTTATGAAACACAATATATGAATTGAATTTTAATATCGTTTGCCATGGTTACTACCTACCCGATTGATGGATTATTTTTATTTAGCAAATACAATTTGCTACAATTTTGGTTTACTATTCTCGAATTCTTCTAGCAACTCGACGACATGTCATATTGAATCTCTGCCAATATGATTCGCCTCAAATCAAAGCATGTATTTTATGGGCATAGTCTCAACAGTGACCACGCCTTTCTATTATACTAGAAAAGGAAATAAATAAAACGTAATCTATTTATTAGATAGAATAGTCATAACCGTCCTACGCGTCATGTAAACAAGTACTCAGAAACTGGTCACTAACCTGCGGCTTCATATTGTACAGTAAATACCTGTACTGATCCTGAGGGTGATACTGAACAAAAGTGAACGCTTTTCGATAAAGTGTAGAGTCACGACATTGCAACTTGTATAGACTTATATTTATATACTTTATATATACTATATATATATAGACAGAAAGCACAAGAACATTTGATGATGGTCTTACTAACCCATACCAACCTATCATCTATACATATTATAAAATTAAGTCCACTTTTCTTCCTGCCTGGTCTGTCTGTAACTACCGCGCGATTTTTTGTACGTTTTCACGAATAAATGGGGCACTTCCTGACATGATTTAGATGTATAATTCACGCGGGCGGAGCGGCGGGCAAAGTGTAGAAGCTTATGTATGATCACTAATAATACATTTCTTTGAACCGATTCCTTAACAAGACTTTAGTCACGTAACGGGAAGACCTTCACCGTTTTTCATAATATGACGTCACATACTGTTGGTATTGTATGACACTATACATTGAGCCGTACCTGAGTGGTGATAGTGTACAAAAGTGAACGACTAAAGACCAAGTGTTACGTCACGAGGTTGCACGGCGGCGACGTAGCAGAACGAGTCGAGGTTTGCAACACCGCGGCGCGTGTTAACCCCCTTCGGTATTATCTTCCTGGACATGTACGTTAATCAGGTTTTTCCGTGTGGTGACGGACCAAAAATGGAGATGCGACAGAAAACTCGATATCCAACCAACTCGTCTAGCAAGCGTGGTATAGAGATAAGTCCTCCTTTTAACTAACAATACTGATGTTGCGAATTGAGGTCCTATCTGCAACAGCAGACAGCAAAAAGTAGTGACGTGTGACGGATCAAGAATGCAATTTACGGGTGCGACTAGCGACTAAAAGCGAATAAAAATGCTATTGGGCAGAATGGAAAACTCGTAATGAGGCCCTATACTTTCCAACTCGTCGGGGCAGCTTGGTAAAGTAAGCCAAATTCTAAAATCGATCACAACGCTTTATAACTAACTTTAGGATTTGTTTCTAGAAAAAGCACTAGGTTAACCTACAAAAGTATATTTTGAATTCTGCTATGACCGTCAAGCTATTAGGAAGAATTTGCGTTTTTGTTCATTTTGGAGTCAGGCATTAATTTGTATGGAATTCGTTTAATGTATCTAGTTTAACCTATCTACATACCTACTTATACTGGAAGTCTATCTAACGAACAGAATAAGTAGTTTTAAATAAGTTATTAGTCTCACTTGTCGACAACAATTGCCAAAATACCACCCACACAAAACACGACTAAGTAGGTAAGAAAAGATTGATAATATTGTTGTCAACAACAACAACAGTCGTATTATGAAACAAATTAGGCTAGTGTATTACATAATACTAACATAATGTAATTCTGGTCAAAGAGACTGGCAAGCGCAAGATTGCAAATTCTGTTTAATTGAAGTGAATACTAAAAACGCGCAACCCAATTCTAAAAAGCGCAAAACGTGGGAGGCTCAAGTAAGTGTAACATAAAAGACATTGCAGTGATAATTTATCAAAAAAGGGACAATGTTCACGTCAAGTTTTGTCATAACAAAATAGCCCTGCTATTGTTTAGTACGGTTAACAATCTCGACAAACGTTTTATTTGGCAATATCACCTGTTGCTCAAAACCTTCAAAGTAAATATTTGAGAGTCAGTTACTGTGACTGGAACGTGTGTGAGTACAAAGAAAGGCAGGTCAACGGCTCCGAAGTTACATTACATGCTTCGGCCTCAATTAGTCAGTGGCTATAGGTCATACAGAAACCACAATAAGGCATACGTACGCGAATAGTGGTTGACTCCAGTCGGTTTTGCGAACGGTACCATTGTGATTCCATACATTTTGTTTTGGAACATCATACAAAACAAATCTGAGCTGTTCTTGTATTCGATACATGTTGCCAAATATTACGGCAAAGTTCATATATGTATATTATTCAAATGGTTGCTACATATCTAACACATAAATAAAATTGGAGTGTCTGTTTGTAATATAAAAATAACCGCTTTTTACTAAAGGCTTATATATATATGGATTTATACACGGTACAAACACCGAAATGTCATTTTTTACAATTTTTGTCTGTCTGTCTGTCTCATTGTTCTCGCTAATCTCTGGAATGGCTATACCGATTTTGACGGGACTTTCACTGGCGGATAGCTGATGTACCAAGGAGTAACTTAGGCTATAAATTAAACGGTTACGAGAAGTAATTCCATCATGACGCCGGTGAAACCGCGGGAAACAGCTAGTTTTATATAATATGTAGCAACCATTAGAATATAAGACGTTTTTTTCGCATAAATATACATAACTGTTTCGTTTGACAGCACCTTGATAACTGTTACATCTGAGCGCTAAATTTTTTTACAAACATCGCAATGAATCAGCAAACGAAGTCATATTCATTTCTTCCATCTTTCACACATCACAAGTGATACTGAGACTATAGTATTTCCCACATTTGTGTACTGCAAATAAAAAACTTAGACGTAAAGAGCAGGTAACAAGCGGAAACGGCGGGTGGATCGTATGTGGTGTAACAAGAGTTATCGCAATGCTGTTGCAACCGACACATATAACCACAGCCGTAAGCTTGTGCACACCTCATCGTCGAATTATACGCATTCTATACTCGTATCATACAATCGGTAGACTCGAGCTGAACGAGCTAAATAGTAGGCAGGCAAAGATCCACCCAAATGTCGTCATCCTCCTAGCGTTATCCGAGTTGCACCCGAGGTTCACTTGCCGGATTTGACTGAATATTAGCATTTCCACAGAACGACTGCCTGTCTGACCTCCGCAACCCAAGGGATAGTGTGTCAATCCTAAAAGTGTTAAAAAATATGTTTTATTCTTTAACAATTTGTAGGCATACTGATAGCAAAAAATAAAATTCATCTTTATTTTTGCCACTAACTTAGACAATTTAATCAAAATACTCATCCTGGATGTTTTCTGGGAAGTCTCAATTTTATTTGTGGGCTGGATCGTGCCTCACAATAGGCTGGAAAAGCGTTGCATTGTTGCTATCCTTCATTTTTGTCTCTTTTACCTCACTCTTACCACAAATCAGAAAGAATAGGATCAATAAAAGAATTGATAAAATTGTTGACCTTTAAAGTAAATAAATTCCTTTCAAGTACAATGTAATAATAAAATTCAATCACGTGTTTAAATAATGAATGGTTGCATGAAATGCAGTAGGTATACCTCCATATGTGAATGTTCGATTTAACAACAATACACCGGAACAAAAACATGAATTTCAGGCTTATTATTTCAGAACACTCACATTTTTGTGAAACGGTTTAATGACGATACGCTACATAGGTTTTATAAAAAACATATAATTGTTTATTCAAACTCATAAAGAACAGATAAGTATAGAAAGTTAGTCAGGCTGTAAGTATATAAAAAAGAACCGAAAAGTCGTTGATACTAAAAACTCTAAACAACCTTTTTTCATTTCCAAACAGTTAGACTATATGACACTAATTCCAATGCACCACATAAAAACCCTCCCATAAAAATTCGTCTTAAAAGAGGCACAGTAACCTTCAAGAAAATTAGCTACGTCATCAAGAAATCGACACAACAGAAACTCATGAATGACATACATAACTGTGGTTTCCTTATGTAACGAACAAATTAATGTATGCCTATTGTTAATTATTTTTCAATTCATTCTGTTTGAGGATCGCATGCGAACATAGGTCAACATTAACCTAAATCGCTTTCATATTCGTCGAGATTAAACCAGAATTATTATAATTTCAGCCGATGAAAGCTTAAAATTGCAAATTGTACTCATATCGTTTTAAATTATAGTCTGCGGATACCAAACTAATTGCTAAACACATGCATCGCGTGCATGAATTCCTTCGAATGTACTCGACAATGCCGACGACGGCCGGGCCGAAAGGCCGAAAGAGCAATATTATAACGGTTTCAGCAATGAAAATATTTAGCTTGCTTTTACAGGTTTAACTTAGACTAAAGTTTAAGTTATTTATGGTCAATTTATAGATTTAAGGTCAAAAACTAATAAAGAAAGATCAACCTAGTTGCCACAAGACAATTGAGATTGTATTCTGTAGAAGCCATTTTGCAGATCAAAGTTTAAGCTTGAATGTTACTTTAGAAAATTGTCAGTACTCAGATAGGTAAAAGCCATTGTTTGCGGACAGCAAGATGGTTGGAAGAAATAACAGGTGAAACGGAGGGTCGTGATTCATCTTTACCTATACCTTTTTACCCACTAAAACAAAACACGCGTGAGTCTAGACTTTATGCATATTCATAGCATTATTAATAACATTTTAAGGTTATCAAAAGTAATTAAAAGAATAAATCATTTTAATTATTTTCACCAATAGTATTGTTCCATATGTTTTATACGATGTCTTGCAATAGAAATCGAGCGCATGCACGCTTTGGCGCGCGAACGCGCATAGCAGACACGCGACGAGGCGCATTGATCTATCGCGATTACACATAATACATAGGTACACATAACTGACGAACACCGAATAAAGAACAATCACCGCATGTCAACAACAACCCTCCCAATAACAATGGAGATTCGAAAGCAACGTCTTATTGACACAAATAATAACCTCTTGTTATGGTAAATAGCGAACAGAAATTCTATAAACGGAAATTTATTTACCATATTGAGTGGTACTAAAAATAGCCTACCGGAAATGTTATCAGGATGACAAACTGTACTATGGTGTGATATTGGGTTTTCGTATTATAATTTACCGGGGACTCGAAACATATCATGATGCTGGTTAGGTCAGATTTCTAAATGAAATTGAAAATGGTGGATTGATCTTAATAAACTTCCACATTATAATCAGATATCTCAGGCAAGCCAAAGTTACGACTTAATTGCCTCTCAGCCGTTTAAGAAAGTCTGCAGTTCTACACAAAGTAACGGTTACTTTATTGCACCTCACGACGGTTTCTCTTTAAAAAGGCACTGACAATCGTAAAATATGATTTCAAAACTTATTTTTAGACAATCTGCACAGTTAGTATTTATAATATAAAACTTCAGAAAATACGACAAGCAAGTGTATTATTCCTAAATATCACACAAAGGACAATCAAAGCCAAAACTAGAGGGAAAACGAAAACTACCGATGCCCATATTAGAAAAGGACACATGAAAATAGGGCTACCGTCGCATGACAATCGTCGGCAATTAGTGTTACGGAAGTGTCATGTCCTATAAGGAAAGTCCAACAGTGAGGTTCGATTGTCGTACAGCCACAACCTCGTATGATCCATTTGCCTCGACTCGCGACCCAGCCTTGAAGCGGCCTCGGCCGACTCTCGAGGCAGACGTTAGAAATTTAGCCTGCTTTAACAACTGTAAAAAGACGTCGGGAAATTAGTGTCATGCACTTTGGAGATTTATTAAAGTTTTATTTTTAGATTAGGTATGTCTGTAGAGACAGAGCAGCTTAATGGTCAAGGTACACAACCACTTTCATAATAGGTATAATTATAATAGTCGTGAGTTCGACTAAACATTTTTGAATTTCAATTTGAAGTAACTTGTAACCAAGCAATTGTACATTAACTGGTGCTGGTGGGATCACCGATTGACCACCCAACAACTAGGCAGGCAGTGGCTACGTATATACGATGATCCTCTCATAAAGGATGTTATTGCTCTGCCACGTAAAATTGCAGTGTTATAAAATGTTTCTTCCTGAGTTACCTTGACTGCATCCTTCCTCGCGCATGTGCTCTGACCAGCAAAATATTCTCATGTTGCTTCTGACTGCACGAGGAAACTAAATGTACCTATTTTATATTCTATTTCCAGGCAGCCTTTTCCCGGCATCAGCTCAGTAATGTTTAAGCGTGCAGGTTACATTCAATGCATTTGGCGCTAAAAGTCTGTGATAAAGAATGGATATATATAGATGACTAACATTATCAATCGCGTCAAGTATAAAGCGCATTATAAGCCATCATCATCAGCCCCTTACAATCCACTGCTGGACTAGGCCTCTCCTTTGAAAGGAGGAATTGGCCTACTATGCCACGCTGGCCAAATGGCATCCCATTTGGCCAGCGTTGTATTAAGTTTTCCATCTCTTACAGTGCTGTTCTCTGTATAGTACGGTCCCTCTGTCGGCTCTTACGACACGCATGGGATGATATGGGGTGGTGACATTGTGTATTCTTAATCCTTCCCCACACGGACAATTTAAGTATTCGAAAGGTTTTGGTTCATTTATTCCAACTGTTGTAACGGACCGATATTGTTTTGCGTAGTATTTGATATTATATTAGACTCATATTGCAAACTTTTGTGCAAACTGTGCACACGTGCATGTCAATTCCTTATTCGTTTACTTCAGATTTTAAGTTCCTTTCAACTTAAAAGCTGGGCAGCGTTGTTGTATGGCGTCTAACTGCTAAGTTATGCATGTACATGTACAGTTTCGGTAATAGGCATAGATTAAATTAACAAAAATATCTATACAACTAACTATTAAACAATGTATTACGTTAAAAAAAATATCATACCTTTACTACAGTAATTTTATAATCTCGTAAGCCATAATAACTCGGTGCGTGTGTATAAGCAATTAAAACATTATATTATTAACTAGCAAATTTTTAGCACTTAAAACACAGCCGACCTTCCATGTAACTATCTCTAATGTTTTAATGTATATTGCAATACTTAAACGGCACTATATTATTATTTATTTGCCCTTGTACATGCAAAGTTACGCGATGCTTGTAAAATTTTACACTAAGAAGGTATACACGAAACTTTTATGAGCTTGGAAAGACTTATAAACAATTTCATTTGATTTGATACACCAAGAAATAAATTGACGAATACTCCAGCAAATGTCTTTAAAAAAATTTGCTACATTCTGTGTTTTGCTACATTGGCAACGGGATCTTTGATCAGGGAGAATTCAGGTGGAAGATAGGCATGCATATTCGCTTTTATATGGAAAACTATGTTTAATTAATGAATTCTCGTCATTACTACCAAACTGCGTTCTGCAAGATATCTAAAATAGCATTTGGCTATTTCAAATCAGGCTGTATTGTTAAATCTGTAAGATGCAAAATTTAAATTGTTCGTTTAAAAATTCTGATTTTTAAAAAGTACTTGTATTTACAAAGAAACAACTCTGCAACATATTGAGCCAATCAAGAAGTAGGCTTAAATGTTGCTAAAACCGGTATGTTATAACACTCTGTACTTTACAAGGAATGCAACTTGATTGGCAAATCGTATTTATAGCAACAAGCTAACTAGAATAGAATAAAAAGACACATATATTATATTACGTTCAATATTACGAATTACATATCATCATCATCAGCCTTAAACAGTCCACTGCTGGACTAGGCCTCTCCTTTGAAAGGAGGAATTGGCCTACTATACCACGCTGGCCAAACGTGTTGGTATAGGGTTTGTATCAAGTTTTCCTTTTCTTACAGTGCTGTTCTCTGCATAATATGCTCCCTCAGTCGGCTCATACGACACCCGTGGGATGATATGGGGTGGTGACATTCCGTATTCTTAATCCGTCACCACACGGACGAATTACATATTATAGATACTAAATAATAAACTATTGTATACTTAGCTCTAATTGTCATTTTTCTTTTTTGTATTTATATCATGGCCGTGTATCTAGTGTACAAAAAAGTTTTTATTGTCTATCTATATACTCAATACAATTCGCAATTACATTTCAAAACTAAATCTTTGAGAGAAACGGATTTGTCAATATAGTTCTTACGCCAGACACGTAATAAGTAATCTGTATTACACTATGCATTTCAAGTGTTATGTAAATGAACAGTTTTAAATAAAGTATTGTGTGATATACGTAGCCGTTTGTGTCACGGATGATGTGACATCATTCAAGTGCCTTTGGACATGCTAAATTTGCCAAGAGATTTATGGCTTTCGGGCGCTCGAGTGCATGAATAGAACACAATGATATCTCAACTCTTAGAATGTGCGAGATTCCAATGAATTAGCTAGTGAGAGGATGTTTTCAATGGTCGTAGAAAACTTCTGTTAATTTTGCCCAATTGCCAGTAAATTACTTTGATAAAATTATCATGATTTTGCATGCAATTTATTCAATAGCAGAGGAAAGACGTTCAGAAGCAAGAAGTGAAATCATACTTGGCGCTCATTTTCAGTTGGAAAATATTGATAAGTTTCTATTATAATTACATATGCACTTGGTACCTATAGAATGTAGAAATATTCAGATATAAATGGATGAAAGACAGCTGGACTTTTATTAGCTAGCAAGTGGATGAAGTACCTACACCTGAAAACGTGTATGCAAAATTTCATAATGATCGGTCTAGTAGTTGAGGCGTAAAGGCCTAACCACCAAACAATCTCACATACGAATTAATACCTAAAACATATATGTACGAATTGTTTCGTCAATTTTATTTTACAACACGAAACCTTTTAGCACCTTCAAGCCATTTTTTACTATCGGAAATTAATTAAATAATATACTAGAACAACTCACAAACTCAGGGAGAGCCTGTACTATGGTAACGAGGTAACTGATAAGAATATTTTTATATTCTTAAAAACATACATACTATAAACAAATTACAACCAAACACAGAACAAACCATCGTGCCTATCACACACAGATTTGTCCCGGGCTAGTATCGAATCCACTACCTCCGGATTGGCAATCAGGATCACTAACCAATAAGCCTACAGGCCAGTCTACA
Source organism: Euclidia mi (assembly GCA_944739405.2). Classification (NCBI taxonomy): domain Eukaryota; kingdom Metazoa; phylum Arthropoda; class Insecta; order Lepidoptera; family Erebidae; genus Euclidia; species Euclidia mi. The sequence goes on from OX123198.2 coordinate 41,238,910, forward strand.
TATTATTTTATTAATACATATGATTGCCGTCCCTTCCCTACGATTGCAGTCACAACTGTGTTAAGTTTACAACATGCACGTAGCCTTTGAATGCTTCAGTTCAATTGTAAAACATTACGACAGTTTGGTCATGCGCAATATCGTTGCAACTCTATGTAAATGTTCAATTATCATGAAACGTTTTGTATTAAGCCGAAATTATTCAAACATGTGTTTGTGAATATTTAATGTTTCTTTAAGTATGCACACTGTACAGTACACCTTTATGAAGCATGTAAGCAAATAAGAGAAGGTATATTATTGGCAAACTTAGAAAAATATTGATGTCAAGCCCACAAAATACGTACAGATGCTGTTCTTATGATACCTTCTGCGAACTCTTTGAATAGGTTTCTTTTGCACTTCAACTTTGCGGCCGGTATCAGTTTAAAATAAACTATTTCGTCATAAAGTTGTAATTAACATGCGTATAACATGTTATCAGATCCTAGAATCCCCGCGGCTTGTTAAGATCTTCAAGGATTCCTTTTAGTAGTCAACAACTGTTTAGGAAAAGCCCGTAATCGGTATTCTTCTACTCATGCTTCACATGTCACACCTTGCTCGAAGCACAGGCCTTATAATCAAATAGAATACCTACAACTAACTCTAGCTTTGCAGGAATTAATGACTCAGTTAGAATGATGATGTATATATTCAAATTCAATAATTTCAATCAACTGGAATTACGATAAACATTAAATCGCACAGGTCAACTCAAGGGGCTCACCTTTTCGCAGTCGAAATGACAAATCTATTACAGCAGGATGTCGTGAATCAACAACTAATTCAGCAGAATTGGTTGTAACAGCCAGCAGGCTGTTACAGCAATACGAGCGATTGTGACAGTCAAAGATACAGAAGCGGATACAACATTTCGAAATCTACCGACAAAGGTCACTATTTAATACATTTTTAATTGCATATCAAATAATATAATCACTGTTGGCGAAACGTAAGTAACACGTGGTACCGAAACATGGTCTTGTTTATAAGGTGTTCTCTGCAAATGAGTTATATGTATCTTTGTGATATTGTGATTAAAATTCTCGGCGTGCGCGCGGCCGTCCGATTAGGACACTGTGTTATTGCATACGCCCGATGAGTTTGTTAACATTGCGTGCGTATAATTAAGAAGTGACACCCCTAGCCATTATTTTATGGTTAGAAGCGAGTGAAGATGACCCTATGACCCTAATATTACATAATTCCGCTAATATACCTATTATATTTGAAAACATGATGCTTCCATACTGCTGACTAACAAAGACAATTTAGCTATTAAGTTTGAAGTAATAACGGCGTATTATCTTTGTAATTATGTAAATAAAAGCAGCTAGGTACGGAATGATGTTTACGGTATCCTCCGTATGTAACGAGTTGTCAATATTTATGTTTTTGTTACTAAAGACTACGTTTATTCGCCCTCCATACTTATATCTTAAGTAAATGGCGCCTCATTTAATAATTAATTACGATGTTAACTCTACAATTAAGATGTACACACAAGTTTACATATAAATATTTGTTGAGTAAATACTTCACATCTACCTACTAACCGATCCACAATGCTAACGTAAAATATCGATGTATAAAATCTGCATCTGATTTAAAACGCTTTTGGCTACACCAGTATCTACAGTGACCTATATAAATATATGCAACTATCTAATTCAAGTCATTAACCCCAGTTGTCAAACTAAAACCGGTCACAAGGACAACTTCTTTCCATTCATATAAATTCATTTGCCAAAAAACCTACAAGAAATATATGTATACAGAATATAATCCTTGTCTTACCTATCATCACGTGATGCAAAAATTAAAGCTTTGATTTTATTAGAGTTATTTTTACAGTTGTTTGCCAATCTATAAGAAATTCGTAACTGCGCAACTATCGTCGAATTAAAGTCGTTTACAATACGACTATTACATCGACCTGTGTCAAGGCGAAAACACTTTGACAATGACTTCTAACTCGTAGGTAATTAATCAAGTACTTTTTTGTAAAAAAAAATTGTAAATGGTGACAAAAATAACACTATGTAAAATCATAAATCCATTTGTGACAGGTCAGGGCTTCGCGCCCAAAATAACGTCGTTAAAAGGTCGAGATGTGCCTAAGTATCCATTACATGTCAATGTCAAGCCGTTAAATCTTTGTCTATGGTACACGGCACGTAGGGATCAGTAGTGATGTAACAAGATTATACGACTCCTAACATAAAAGTAGTCATAAAACGGTAATTTTACTAGTTGTTCATATATTTCTTAAGAATTTAACAGAAAATTATTTGTATGCAATTTTGAGGTGTTTTCTATATTTAAATCTTGAAGCTTATCTATCATATCATACGGTACGGCTACGTAACCCTTAAATACATTGGCACTTTTTTGTAACTTGTTGTGTAACATAACTTATACAATACTACATACGAGACCACATTCCTAGTAGGTGATCTCATTTCGTCATATCTACGTAGAAAATTCTGGAAAGTGAGTAGCAATGAGTTTCAGCATTTTGCCTATAACTCCTATAAATAATAATAGACAACTGTGCTGTTCGGAAATTGATTACCGCGGTTAAGTAATCTTTGTTGCGGTCAGTCTTTAGATGGGTGGCCGATTAGTGGTATTTAAACAGAGCGTGAAAGGCATGTCTATCCTTTAGTTCCGGCTGTTGTCATCAGTAGTAAAGTGCAATACACAGAAGTGTGACAACGAATAAAAAGGCATTTCGCTCCACCATATTAAAGAAACGTGCCCGTTTTATATATATTATATTTCGTACAATACTTATTGGGTGGTTACTGTTTTATGGTAGTATTGATTTGCTTGCATTTATGGTTACTGTACAATTTCTACGTGAGTGCTTTATTACCAATAACTTTTGCTTATAAACAGGCTAGCACATGAATCAATATTTTCAAGTCGGACTAGTAATGTACCGCGTTCAATTAAGCAGTGAATTTATCCATTAAATTCGTATAATTTTGCGTCATTATTCACCCATCAGTCCCATCAGCTTTCCCTGCTGTATAGAGTAAAGTAATACTATGGCAAATCGTGTTTTTAAGCTAGATAATTTGTTTCAGCAGTTATGAAAATTGAAGACAACAAGTTTAACATTAGAGTTCTCGGGAAAAGGTGAACTGCCTAGAACTCGCAACGAATTCGATCAGCAAGAATATGTTGGAGGAGTTTGTAAACAATTGTGCACATAGTAACTCACACCTCATTTAAAGCAATGTGCATAACTCTATATATAAAATTCTTGCGTTACTGACTGACAGACAACGCACAGGCGAAATAATTGTGCGCAAGAAGCAGGCGGGGAATGAATTGAATGCACGAAGAAGGGATTTTCCAAACTTCCCACGGGATCGCGCCGAAACGGTTAAATTAAAACAAAATGTGCGGGCATAGCTGCGGGCTAAATACAATACCAACCAGCATCGCTCTATCGAAGAATTTTGTTATTAAAATATCGTACATTAAATAGTTATGCATATACTTTGAGTGACTTTAACGTCCTAAAGAACGTGATATCAAAGCAAAGCTTCACTTATCTCCAGATCTACTTCCGTGGCCTTACTCCAGTGTAATATATTGTTGCCTATATTCCAAACAATTTCAAACAAATTCAAGGAGAATGCAAACAATAACATAACAATTCTCTAAGCGTCTTCCCCTTTGACCCTGGTCGTTTTCCTCCGATTAGGTAAACATATAAGCTCACGTACAACTTCCTCAATGACAGTGATATCATTACTGAAGGGTAATCATATAGGTAGTGTTGATCGTCAGTCAGTCGTCACGTGACGTGGTGCCGTTGACCGTACAACACTTTCACACTCAAGCCGATAGTTCAACTAAATGTACTAGAAAATTCTTTAGAGAAAATACTTTGATTCTTTAGGAAAGCGTCTTGTATATAACCAATGCAGTTGCCAAGAATGAATCTTTAGTGATACGTCCCGAGCAAAACTTGGTATACTGAATACAAAGTTTGTTAAGTGGTTTGGAACGATTTTAACGTTTTCACTGAATACCAATGTTGAATTCAATCAGGAAAATTTATGGAGACATCAATTTCGATTGTACACTCCGTTAACAAAGACAGTTTACCTCCCTTTGTGCGGAGCAAGTGTAACGGCCTCTTACATAACACACTAATTACATTATAAAGCTATTATGCAAACTACCGTATTCTCTCTAAACGATCTTATGAACTGTTGTGCACCAGAAATGCATTAAGACATGACTTCATTAGTTAATTATGCAGACGATGAATCATGTCGTTCAACATGAACCAGGTTATAGGTATTTTTAAAAATATATGTGTTTGAGTGTGACAACTTTTCATTATTGTGGCCAATGAGTCGACTGCTAAGGACCTTGATCCTTAAGTCTGTATAAGTTATATATCTTTTTGAAATATTTTTAGTTTTGTGGTAAAGATTTTATCGTCTATTAATCTAATTACTAGCTTGAAAAACGTTTTCGGTGAAGATATAAAACCTGACCAGAAAATAGTCTTCTTCAGAATGTCACACAGTCAATTCGCATTACTGATCAATAAATACACAGATAGTCATTGTAACAACATAAACACAGCCATTTCCAAGAAAACCTATCTATGAAAATTTGCAAATTTGAAAATTAAGTACCAACACGTCGTCGGTTTCCAAGTTTGGTTGGAGTAACAATTTAACAAACAAAAAATAATATATTAATATGAATCTGACTGTGAATAGGTTTAGACTACCAGATTGTTCATGGTTCCTATCTTTGAATAGCACATCGTTTATTTTATTGCTCAAAATTGATTACACCGCTTTAATGTTTAACTTTGCGTAAGTATTGTATTGTAAGCGCTACCTGAGTAAATGTTACTATACATTATGAGCCAATGAAGCGATCAATAATGATAGATAGCAGATTTGAAATGGTCCATTACCTGAGTGTTATTTCGTAATTACATTACATAAATGCCTGTATTGTAAGAATCTATGATGTACGTGTAGGTATAACTGAAAGCATTAAGAGCTGATAATAATTCTAAACGAATTACTATATTATCTTGTGAAATCTTTCCAATGTTAACAAAAGGATTATGAAGCTGATTTCTTTCATAATGATGAAAGGTATCCTTTTATATTAATTTTATCGTTTTCAAGCTTATTCATAACGGAGATCGTAGATTTGTAACCTAAACTGTTCTCAAAATGATTACGAACGATTTTATTCTTTGATTTTTCACAAAGGCATGATAAAATCAATAGCCACGTCTTGGTTTTCAAAATAACTTATCATAAGCTAGCCAATATTATCACACACGTCAGTAATAAATCAGAAATAATTAGATGATCATGGGTGTCCGCAGAAGTAATTTCAGGGGGTGCACACAAGGTCACGGGCACTATCTCACTTGAGAGGGGAGAGATGACCAACTTTACTTTCATGCCAAGCGGGGTGCATTTATACCTCCTTGCCCTCTCTCCCGGTGACCGTCGATGACTTTATACTTCTGGCTGCATGGGTTGCGTTGTTGCTTACGTATCGAGTGTCACAAGTTCGATCCCCACACGAGACTACATATTAAGTTATCCACAAATTATCTCAATAAGTCTGCGAATTGTTTGTGTCTGTAAATTTCTTTGCGAACCAGAAACGAAGCCTTGTGCGGGGTTGCCCTCAAATAATAATATGTCTATAATATACCACATACTAACATCTGTTCGGTTCAATTGTATGCGTATTTTGACTCGTGGATTGCGGCAAGGATAAGGAAGGTAATAAACGCTGGTTTACCTTCACAATCAAAATATTAAAATTGTTTCTGATTCAATAAGAAATAACAATACAAACACACACTGTAGAACGGTTTTTTCCTCTCACTAGATCACGTTCTCTTTATGAATGCTGAAATACACAACTTTGGAGTTTTATACAATACATATTTTATATAGTAAACATCATAAATATCGTTTATATAAGACTATTTGCTTCACGTTCCGGTGTTTACATAGGTAATGCGTTAGGTTAGGGTTGATCAAGGCTTTTCCGTAGCTAAGTGCAATAAATTCCTATTAATATGATACCGTTTATTTTCTTCTATCGAGCAAAAAACACAAACACACGTGAGATAAGTAGTTTTTTTAATTGCTTTATATTTCGACTTCATTTTAGTTTAATAATTATACATCTCCTCAAGGCAGCGATAGCCTAGTGGAGATACCAACAAACTGCCATGCAGAGGGTATCAGGTTCGAATCCAGCCACGGCGGGCATCAATGACTTTTCGGAGTTTTGTGCGTATTGAATTGTTAATTATCCGTCCCGGTTGTCATGAAGATCTTTGACAGTCGTTATACGGCGTCAGTACCTTCTAAATAAACTGACACTAGTCTAAACCATGGAATATCGCTATCCCTTCGGGTTGCGGAGGGCAGACAGGCAGTCGCTCCGTGGAAAAGCTAATATTCAGCCAAATTCAGTTAGATGAGAGATGACGCTAAGAGGATGATGAATTATACATCTCCTCATTTATTACAGATGTTTTTTGTTGACATAAAAACGATCTTGTCTCGTTTTTTTTAATTTGTTGTTGGCATGACCTAGTTGCGATGTTTATGAACAGTTTTAATTTTATATATATGAAGTGTAGTCTGTAGGTACAAGTGAAAGGTAGCCGTTGCGCCGGTCAAGGAGGTCCGCGTAGATGCTCTACATACTAAGATACATTAAACATTTAATTTTTTAATACTTACATACCAAGTTTTGGTGTGATAGCTATCTTGTGAAAGGATGATATCAAATGAACCTTTTTATTTGGTACTAAATGTCACTTTTAGTAATTATCTACTACCGCATTTATAGCTTGAAAAGAGAGTTTATTTAACCTGAGTATTAAAATAACTTCAGTCATGTAAAAAAGCAAACAACACTGAGACATTTATTAAAACTCCAAAGACCGTACATTAAAGAGTTTAAGTTAAACATATCGTGAATTAAAGAGCGCGTGTTAAGCAAGCATCAGAAATAATTAGCTAGGTATAAGTTACCAGTAATAGCTACAAGTTACATACAAGTAAAATAAATACCCAGCAATAAAAATGATACTTTCGTATCATTAAAAAGTGAAAATACGGCTCACTTCCCTGACAACAAGTAATGGTAAAGCCTATCAAACAACCATAGGGCGGTCGTGTTTCCTTATGTAATTAAGAGCTAAGTAGCTACCTAATAAAACACTATTATCAAAATGACATAGGTAACTTGAAATTGTTTTTTTTTTCTTTTTTTTAATTAGACTCACGCCTGTATCCCCGAAGGGGTAGGGAGAGGTGTAATATTACACCCACATTTCGCCATGAATTTTTGGGTTCCACGTAATAGGGGGTGAGCCTATTGCCTGCATATTGAGAATTCGGCAAAACCCAGTAACACTTTTGCCCGACCCGGGAATCGAACCCGGGAGCTCCGATCAGCAATCGCATACGCTATCCACTGGACCACGGAGGCAACAATTCATATTGATCGTTGATCGTAAAGTATACAACCTAGATAGAAATAGTATGTCATACTTTATTAGGTACATTATTTTAGGTGTAACTTTATAAAAAAATTATAGCAAACAAAAAAGGTGTACCTAAATATGATTATTTAAAAAAAACAGCTACTTATTAGCGTTACTTTTTAATATTTATATTATCTGTTTGTAAATTAAATTAAGTATGATTGGGTTACTATGTAGGAACAGCGTCTACCGAAGTTGCGTGACTTTTGCGTAAATGAGTGATTTAATATCAGAAAATAACAATAAACAGTGAGGCTGTTTCACTGCAGCTAACTATGTATAATTAGATATTAATGTATGTAATATAAACACGTAGCCGATGTAAGGCCATGTTACTTACTGAGTACATGAGAACTCACTAGAAGAAAAATAAAATCTAATTAAGACCTAGGTCTTAGTCCAATGTTTGGATCTTAGCTGTTATTCAAATACTTACATACATACATAGACTCACCCCGAAGGGGTAGGCAGAGGCATATTAAACGCCCACTTTTCGCCAGTGTTTTGATCCCACGTAATAGGTGGCGAGCCTATTGTCGCTTATTGTGATATTTTGTTTGCCAGAGCCTCGTCCGTTGATCGGCAAGTGCACCACTTGCAGGTGAGGTTGGCTTGGGACCCTAAGTTCTTGGTGGGAACCCTATGCACCTATGTTATTCAAATAAAACCTAGAAATATCACTGTTGATTTGCGAATTATCATCAATTCATCATCGTCATTCAGATAGCGATTACGCAGAAAAAGCGGATCCCAATCCCCTATGGCAATCAGACAGCTGATAAACATACATATTAAAATACCAATAGATATTTACGCAATATAGATAAATTACAAATAGATCATTGATACGTACATATATGTATCAATGACACAGACATAGACAAATCATAGTGCTCCTGACACCAAAATTGGTCCTGGGTAGAAATTGAACTCCAGCTAGCATTCAGGATCACTACAGACAACAGATCAGTGTTTCGTATAAGCATGTCACACAGATCTCTGTGTCCTTCACTCAGGATTATTACTATGTTGTGTGGCGTGTGATGAGCAATTGGCACACCTATTACATTTTCCTCATTTACACTCAGAACAACTGCATCCAACTGGCATCCACTGACATTTACGGCTACGATCTCCCTCTGATCTACTATCCTACATTCAAACTGATTATGGTAGTAGGTATTTGTACCAATCAAAGACGTTTTCTGAGATCTTTTTAAAAAGAATAACATTTTGGAGTAAGATAGTTCTAAGCAGGTACTATCGTACTTTTGCGATTTATCATCATCATCAGTAGAGATACCTACTAATAATTAAATTTAATATTAATAGTAATAGTTATATTCAACCTAAATACCTATATAGAATTCTTCAGTTACTGACTGACTGACAGACGCAGCTGAAACTATTGGGCGCAAGAAGCTAGTATGTATGTCCCTTCCAGAGCGTAGGGGTGCGAAGGGATTTTCCGGTATTCCGTCGTACTTGGGATGAAACGGTTAAAAAAAAATAACCTGCAGTTGTGGCTGCGGGCATCCTCTGGTATACCATACTAGCTGTTTCCCGCGGTTTTACCCGCGTCCTGAGGGAACTACTTCGCGTACCCGGTTAATTTATAGCCTAAGTTACTCCTTGGTGCATCACCTATCCACCAGTGAACGTCCTGTCAAAATCGGTCCAACCGTTCCAGAGATTTGCGAAAACAAACAGACAGACAGACAAAAATTGTAAAAAATTACATTTCGGTATAATTTATGTACCGTGTACACATCCATATTCATTTAGTAAAAAGTGGTTATTTAAATATTACCAACAGACACTCCAAATTTATTTATATGTACCTATAGAAGTATAGTGTATGTATAGATTAAACATTTGAAACCAAATCTTATTTGTATTAAAATTCACTTATAAAAACTGTGTATCGATTGCATTGATTACGGAACGATGTCGCAATGTATCTAAGAAAGAAAGCCAGCGACCGTCAGATTGGCCCGATGGCCTCCGCGCTACTAGTTATACACGGTTTTTGCGCGAGCCGATTTACTTTTTATACTTATCTGAACTAAATTTGTTTGACAGTTTGACAATTTTAAATGCTGACTACACTGACGGTGGTTTAAGTGCCTCACGGATGAGAAGCACATCGGAATAATACCTTCTGTGATCCAGAAACTGTTGTGCCAAATCAGGATCGAATGTTTTTAAATTCCCGGTGATACAGAAGATACGGGTAGGCAGGCTCTATCTTTGAAAAAAGTAAACAGAAATCTAAAGTACAAGAGCTATGTACCCACATTTTGTTTATTTTTTTTTTCTTAGGTATTCATGACAATATCTCATTCAATTTTGTTTAAATTTTGTTTAATTAAAACTTCTTCAATTCTGTTACATGTACCTATTCAATATAATTATATCGTCTTTAACTTGGGCAATATCAAGCATAATTTTATCCGTGAGTTAAGCCTTATTCTAATATCTGCACCAGTGTTACGTATCTTAGTAGCCTTTAGATAACGACTCTATTTGCCTGTTATCTTAATGGCTAGTGAACCTGACTGTAACGTCGCAAATAGTGGATTCGATTCCTATCCAGGACAAAACTTTGTACAATGGACTTCATTTAAGTATTCTATACTGATGTATTCGGTGTTATTTATCTATACATATTTATATACATGACGCATGTATTTATAAATATAAAATATGCATGATTATCATTTATTTGGTTTCTCTGCCTATTTTGGCATAAGCTGCCATTTTGTGATTATCCCATTAGAATCAAATTCCATTTATGAATAAGACAAAGTACCTACTGCAGAAATGCATTTATATATATATATATATATATATATATATATATATATATATATATATATATATATATATATATATATATATATATATTTCTTCCCTTACCAAGACTCACTTGTATCGTTGCTAACATGCGGCGTGTTATCAATAATTCAATTAATTCAATGTACTTATCTGTCTGGTTAATTTACCTAAATATTACATACATACTCAGAAAAAAATTCGAAGTTAAGAAAAATGCTAAAATATATCGCATAAGAAATGGTTATTAATTAGATAATACATAGGTGTGTAAAGTCAGTAATACAGGGGGCATTAACCAACCTATTTTTTCTAGATATCGCCAACGACTAACGTTTCTTAACTTCCTATTAAATAGCAATTAACAACGAGTGAACATTGTTCCTAGCGTTTAGTTTAGGAAGTTTTCACTTATGACTAACGAAAACTGCAAAACAACACATGTAAGCAGTTCGTGATTCTTCCGCGTGAAAAATAATTTGCCTTCTCAAAGTCAGAGTGGAGAAACTAACAAACTGCTATGCTAACGATATCATGTTCTAACCCACGTCGCACACTCCAGACTTCGCCAAATTTATGCGTATTATTGTCAACACTTTAAAAATTTAAATTTTCGTTCATCTTTTAAATTTTACATACATACATATATAGTCTCACGCCTATATCCCCGAAGAGGTAGGTAGAGTTAGGTTAGGTATTGCTGCACCCACTTTTCGCCAGCTTTATTTTAGTCTCACGTAATAGGGGATGAGCCTATTGCCGTACCCGGCACATTACCAGACCCCGCGCTGCTACTGAGAATTTCCTAAGAGTAAAACCGCATAACACTATGCCCGACGCGGGGATCGAGACCTCCCAACCCCACGCGCACATTTATACCGCGAGACCAACGAGGCAATCAACTAGTTTCTTATTTTAATAGGTACGATAATGTTACTCGATGTCATACGAGCGACGAGTGCGAATTGCGATGCTATGCGATGCGGCACAGACAAACTGTCAACGCACTTGTCGGTTTCGTAGAATATCTGATGACAGAGACGCATCGCAACGCATCGTACCTATGTCGTTACCAGCAGCACGTAAAGATAATTATACCGGTAGTCCTATCAAGGAAATATTGCGAAATTATTAGAAGGACCTTCAAAAACGATTGTGTAAATACTTATTTGTTATAATTTAATTTAAGTATATACAAATTACATATGATTGTCGTAAGTATATTATTCAAATGTATGTAAATGGTTATAAATATGTGCAAATATTACCACAATCATCTATTTTATTGAGTTGATCCTAGTTGTTTAAGGTCATTATTATAAGTTTTAATTACCGTCATAACTTCCTTTGGCGGGAAGTAGGTATTTTAAAAATCCATTCACATAACGGATACAAGACACACCCAGATTTGATAAAAAAATAGTAGATCACACAACGTGATATTTTGAGTGGGATTCGTATCCACAACATTCGACTGAACTTCGTTTGAAGGACTACGGCACGGCATACGTGCAATCAAAGGTCAGGAGATAACCACCAATCCTAAGTTTTTATCACTGTTACTAGATTCAGGACATTATTTTGTTTACATAGATAAAGTATGTAGGTACTTCGCTAGGACTCTATTAACAGTTCGGTACTGGATTCAATGTATGCTTTTATTGTAGGTACAATACAATTACGCGTAAATCAATGTTTATCACAACGGATCAATTTTAACCGCCAATAATCACAATAATTCTTTTAGTAACAACATTCAGGATTATTGATCATGTCAGCCTAGAGACGTCCACTGCTGGACATAGGCGTACCCCTAGATTCTTCACACAGACCGATTTTGAGCCACCCGCATCCAACCGCTTCCCGCGATCTTAACCAGATCGTCGGTCCACCTTGCGGGAGGCCTACCCCTGTTGCGTCGTCCGGTACGTGGTCGCCACTCCAGAACCCGCCTGCCCCAACGGCCATCGGTTCATCGCGCTATGTGCCCTGCCCATTGCCACTTCAGCCTGGCTATTCGGAGAGCTATGTCGGTGACTTTGATTCTCCTGCGGATCTTCTCATTTCTGATTCGAACTCGCATGGAAACTCCGAGCATAGCTCTCTCCATCGCCCTCTGAGAGACCCTGAGTTTTCGGATGAGGCCCATAGTTAGCGACCACGTCTCAGCGCCGTAGATCATCACTGGCAACACACACTGGTCAAAGCTTTCGTCTTGAGACACTGCGGGATATCGGACGTGAAGATATGCCGTAACTTCCCGAACGCCGCCCAACCGAGTTGGATTCGACAAATGACCTCTTTCTCGAAGTTGGACCTACCCAATTGGATCATTTGTCCCAGGCAGACGTACTTGTCGACAACTTCGAGTGTAAGTTCCCAACCTGGATAGGAGTAGGTAGTTAGGTGCGACATGGACGTTAGACATGATTTTCGTCTTGTCCTTGTTCATATTAAGACCTACTTGTTAGGAGACTCTACTCGGAGGATTATTGACTAATAATAATTTAGTTGGCTATTCAACGGACAGCTAATATAAAAGTATATGTAGTTATGTCCTTATAACCGACCACAGATCATTTAAAAAACATTCGCATAAACATTGAAGTAAACTCATTACGGTCTCAGCTCTGTGGTAAGACCGCAGCTACACCGTTAAATCGCAGACAGCTGTAATAAATCTCGATACTAATGATTCTTCTGCAACGATTAAAACATTCAGCTAAGGAGAAACCGTTAACAGATCGTAACACATACCTACATACTGGTTGATCGTTGCAAATACTAATTATTTCAACAAAACGGGGATAGTTATAAACTGTTATACATGAGCACATTGATTGTATCAAAAGTGATCGATATAAGGTTATCTAAAGTTCAAACTCGTAGCAACCAGTGCTAAGAAGCATGTAAATATTACTGTATACCTTGACAATACTTTGTAATGAAAACATGGCATAATCTTTACTATTATAATGATAACACTATAAGGTAATCCCACATTCCTGTTCTACATAGTTATGTACCTTTTTGTCATTTTCATTAGACCTTTACCTCTCATTATAGGCATGTCTATTTAGGACGCAGGCATCACTGAATCGCACGTCCTGTCATATATTTCTCGTAGGTTATCAACACATATCAAGTTTGGTGTGCGGAGGCATCACTGAATCGCACGACCAACAAACAGACTTGTCAGTCAGTTTTGATATCCATAAACTTTTTGTTATTTTCATTTCTCATATAGTCATCACAAATACAAGTAGACACATTGGCACATGATGTTTTACCTAATATAATGAAAATGAGACGAGATAGTTTTTTATTGGTCTGAGGAATTATGACAATGCCTTATTGACTACTTTTTATTTGATTAATAAGTCAGAATCAAAAATGTAATATAATAAAATTTCAGAGTTCCTAAGTTATTGCCTAAAGAGACTTATCTTTGGATTTATACCTACTACACAAATAATTACATAACTACAACCGACGTGGCACCAAAGATGTGTAATTTCACAAAATCGACTTTAGACCTGAACCTCTTCATGTCCCTTTTAAGGAAAAGTAGCATCAAATACACTAGTTCAAAGAGATTAGATAGCATTTCGTCGTAAGCGACACAAAGGCAACACGCACCGGACATAGGAACAAACAAAGACTTTTCTGGGAATGTGACATATTTTGCAAACGTTACGACCATTTCCAATTATTGACTTATGTCCATATGAATGAACACACATTAGTACACACAGGTAGTAGAGCCTGGCTGATTTTAGCATGAATGGACCGAACCGACCGGGGAAGTACAGAATATCAACTAACGGCCATTTTCAATATTCGATCCATACATGGATTTTGAGATTCGAGATTCGTGTTTGACATATTTTGTATGGCGCTTATGTCAAAAATGAATCTAAAATCTACAGATCTATCTAAAGATCGAATATTGAATTCCGTAGTAAGTCTATCTAAGGATCTATACTGTTACGTTTGGTTCAGTGAATGAAAGTTCCGGCAGCTCCATGCCATTTTCCTTCTCCCTCATTGCATTCCTCCTCTAATTCCTTTTCTCATCCTGTTCAGCGTTCAACGTACATGTAGGTAACTTTCTTCCATCACTTCCTCTGGGGTGCCCATGTACCGAGATAATTGCTTACCATCAGGCGATCTGCTCATTTGGTACCTATGCAGTAAAAAAAACATTTATTAGCGTGTGGTATAAGCACCGTAGTGAGAATCGTGCGTTATACATCTCAATTATGGAATAATCGTTAGCGTTTGCCGCGCGGTCGTACTTCTTTGCGGTTAGCACAACACTGCTGAAGCTGCTCGGATTAATCCCTGCCGCTTCTTTCCGCCATCGTTCTACGCGACAGCATTTACATCCCCATCATTTAGATGGTTGGCAATCCACAACGGTGCGTTTCTCTACAAACTTTCTGCCTCGCACCTCTGTGGAATGATCTGTCACCTGCGGTTTTTCCGAACCAATACGACCTTCAAACCTTCAAGAAAAGAGCGTATTCCTTTTTAAAAGGCCGGCAACGCACTTGTGACTCCTCTGGTGTTGCGGGTGTCCATGGGCGACGGTAATCGCTTAACATCAGGCGATCCGTCTGCTCGTTTGCCTCCTATTCCATAAAAAAAAAAAACTGCAATCTAGCGTTTCACTTGCAGACCTACATCGTAATATTTTAAATCACTACTTATTATAACTTAATGGCGTTAATTTAATACGTGTTATAAGTCTCTTATTTTACTTAAGACTATGAATATTTTGACCTCTTTACAAATTAACCACATCACTAGGATATGTTGTTCGAGAGCCCGTCAATTTTATTTTCAGGATGTAGAGTCAAATGTATTGCTACCAAAAATAAATAGCAGCTGTACCTAGGTTAGATATTAGCTTGATAGTCTAATAACCTAAATAAAAAACGTAGGTAACTAAAATAAAAAGCTGGTTAAAATTATAATCAGCTTTGTGTTCTTACATATCATTATGATAAACATTCATACAATTATTATATGATCTTACGTTATGAAATTTCATTTCATTTACATAGTTACAAATTTCGGTCGTATCAAAACATCATTCGGACTACAAACATAAGATAGGTAGTGAGGTACCTGCAATGATACAATACTTAAATAATAATGCTTCAGAACATTCTCTACATTTTATTTCATGTCGCCACCTCTCTGCCTGAACGGAAAAAAACTGAGGCAGTTTCGTTTTGTTTCGAGAAATGTCGCATTTCTAGAATAAATATCGAGCCAAGAGACTGGCCTGCAATGTATTATGCGTAATAATATGTCGGTAAATAATGTGGTTACTTGAAACAATGTAACCTACACTATTTGCTCTGAGTAAACATCAGTTGAAAAAAACACGTCTTGTGTGCCAAATCAACAATAGCTTCAATTTTCAAACCAGTCGAATTCACAAGTTATTTGTAAATAAGCAATCAAGTGGAGGAAATCTAATTCGTTACGTAAAACTAATTTACAGTATGTTAACTCATCTATAAACCATAGTTAGATAACTTATTTTGAACTATTGGCCAAGGACTTTAATATTTCGACATTATATGTACATGTAATACCGGGTATTGGTAATCAATCAGTTATATCGTAATAGTGTATTAGATACAGCTTAAGTAAAAAGAGCTTTCAGACAACTTCTAAGGCAGCGTTGTAACAGCAAATATTTTGTACGTCAAACGGTCACTGGCCAAACGAAATAACGATTGAAACTATATTGATTAAAAAATAACATCTTACTAGCTCAGGAGACAACCCACAAAGTAATGTGTTGACATAGAGTAAGATTATTTATTAACCGAATGTGTTGATTAGGTCAGTTCCAAAATGCAGGCACACAGACTGTCTGCTTTTAACCGCCTTGTCCTCGATAGTTTTTTAATATGTTTCATACTAATCTAATATATTGCTGTACAAAGAGCATAAATCATTCTATAATAACATGCTATGCAATATCGTTATACTTAGTATGAGCTTAAAGTCGAAGCGTAAAAGAGTTTACGATTCAGTTTTAGTGGGTTACAATAATAAATTATTTTCATTGACTTAGTATACTTACCTAAGTCGTTTTACGTGATTATCTTCTGTACGCACTATAGCATCGTTGCACCACCTAACCAAATATTTTCTTTTGTTGCAGATGGGTTGCCGGATCACGATCGTGGACGATGTCCTAAATAAATCCTTCTACAAACTCGGCCTAGTGGTCGGCAGAAATCCAGGATATTTCATCATTATACCAGTATTACTCTCGTTGCTGATGATCACGGGCTACCAAAGAATTAACTATGAAATGGACCCAGAGTACCTGTTCTCTCCCGTCAGCGGCCAAGGAAAACATGAAAGACGAATCGTGGAAGAAAACTTCAAAGTCAATTATTCACATAGGTTCAATGTAGGGAGGATTACACGGCCAGGTTAGTAGTATTAATTTACACCTAAACTAAATAAATACACCAATTTTGCACTCTACTGCCGGCCCCTGGTTTTCTACTAAGTAGATGTAATCATGTAGGTAATAGACTTTTTTTCATGTAGGTAATAGAATTTACGACGCAAATAGCATTTAGTAGCTTGCTTATTGAGCAAGCTACCAATTAGAGACGGATCCCTAAAATATCATAGATAAATTATTAAACTACACCTTTGTCACGTTTAAGGCCTGTAAGTGCACTTAAAAGCGATTGTACTTCTAGCTAGAAAATTACAATGAATAAGATAAATTTAAAATGAATAAGAAAAAAAAGGCGGCCGCCTCACCGCTTGACACTGCGCCGAAGTGTTGTGGGGTCGATCGAGGCGATCCCCACACGAGACAACATCACACAATTCATAAATTGTTGTTTCGAGTCTGGTGTTCATTGTGTCCGTTAGTTGTATGTTTGTAAAGTCCTTCGCGTAGGCTGGGTTGTCGTTGTCCGCGACACAGGATTTAGTCCTAATGCGGGAGTTGTCTTTTATAAAACAAAAAAATTATTGTAACAGGAATTCATTTCGAGCTGTCAAGCAGGAGAGTGTGCTATCACATCAAACAGGCTCCCTTTGTCCGGAAAGGAAGGGGTATTGCCCTCCACTTCCCAACAAATGGTGCCCGGGTGGTCGTTAAGCGGGGTTAAGAGGACAAGCTATCCCGTCATCTGACGAGTGTCACTCCCAAAGTCCCAACGGATGACACCTGCACACTCCACATAAGGAGAAAGTATAAGATAGTCAACAAATAGCTATAAGTGCTGGCTTTAGTAGGTCCTACCTTTAGTTAGCATTTTCAAAAGCTCTTCTTAATTAAATTACAGATGACTCGTTAAAACATGTTCATATTTTGTCCCAACAAACATGTTATTAATTATGGTTCCGACAAATTAACATTTATGTGCGAAATGGTTAAAGAATGTATCTATGTTTGTCAAACCGTTGAACTTTTATTGACTTACTAGAGGATGCTCGCAGCTACGCCCACACATAGCTTTATATAATTGTTTCTGCACAATCCCGCAGGAATTTCAGGAAATCCCTTCTTAGTGCACCCCTACGGGCTCCAAGAAACATACATGCCAAATTTCAGCTTCTTGCGCCTAAAAGTTTTGACTGTACCGTGTCTGTCAGTCAGTCAGTAACGCAAGGATTTTATATATACAGATAGTAAATATGGTTTTGTAAACTTTACAGGACGTTTCGGTAGAGTGATCATCGTTTCCAAAGACAACACGACGAACATGCTTCGGACAGAAGTGTGGAAGGAGCTAAGACAACTGGACGAGTTGGTTCAGAATATGACAGTCACTTTACCCAGCGGAGAAACCTTCACTTATAAGGAGGAGTGCGCACGATGGGAGGGGCAATGTTACACCAACGACATTCTCAATTTAGACAAGATTATTGGCGAGGTGAGCAAACCTTCATTGTTCTAAATACCCATTTTGGAGGTACCACAATACCTATTATTTTCAAATTTAAACACATTGTATTGAAGACTATTGAGAGGCCTTTTAGTTTTTCGTACATAATTCAAACAAGAGATTTAATGATCTTTTAGCTGTTGACGTCCTTTGTAAATTGTATGATGTTTGCTTTGGAACTTTGGAAGTATTTAATGTTTTATTCGCAAACAATGACACACGTAAGTTTAGGGTTCCTGTTGTGCATTAGTATTCTGTCTGGAAAGTAATGTAGCTAGGTACATGCGTTAAATCAAGTTCTTATGAACTATCTAAGAATACAAAGAAATTATTTACTTCAACTGGACGAATATCAACAATGTCTTTATGCGCTACTGTATGGTTTAAAATGCATTAATACATTAGATAATACTTATCCTGTTTTATAGTTTGGGTTTGGGTTTTATATAGGTAGTACCTAATCGGACAAATGAGATGTTTTATAAATAAAAATGATTTAATTATGAATCTATTCACACGTTTCCAAAAAAAAACAGAACAAAATTAATAGTAGCTACCTAAGCATTATAGTTATGTCCCTATTTCAGCACTTTTCACCATGACCGATCCTATACCCGGTATCATTTGTTCTATTCTAACTATACTTACTTTAATTTTATTCATTGTCTTATACAACATTACATACATACATACATACATACATACATATAGTCACGCCTTTTATCCCCGAAGGGGTAGGCAGAGGTGTATTTCTACACCCACTTTTCGCCAGATATAGGTACTTTAGTCCCACGTAATAAGGGGCGAGCCTATTGCCGTACCGGGCACATTTCCAGACTCCGTGCTGCTACTGTGCTACTGAGAATTTCGTGACAGAAAATCCCAATACCACTGCCCGACCCAGGAATCGAACCCGGGACCTCCCAATCCCACGCGCACATTTATGCCGCGAGACCAACGAGGCAGTCGTATAGAGTTTGATGTCGAGTTTTCCGTCTCTACGCAAAGACGGTATTTGCATCGTGTTATCCCTTAGTCGCCTCTTACGACACCCACGGGAAGATAGGGGGTGGTGACATTTGTATTCTATGCCGTCAACCACACGGCCAACATACAACATTACTGATTAACTAAATTAAATTACATCCTTGACACTTAACAGTATTAAATGTTTCATTGTATTCTGACCTAAGAGAATAGGAAACGCCCATGGGAGGCCTTCACATTGATGGCGATGTAAGTACTTACTTCTGAACGGAACATATTCTAATGGTCCACTTTTGTACGTGACTGTAGCTCAATAGAACAGGGATCATTACAAGCCCTAGACCAGGGTAGATAATTTTTACAACGTACTAAAATTATAGTAGGATGAAACCCATTGGAGAAGGAAGAGAATATAGCAAAAATTAACGGAAAAATAAATTACGGGCGATCTGAGGTCGGAAAGTGGATGGGGTTGCGATTTTAAGGGTAAAAAACCGGCCAAGTGCGTGTCGGGCCACGCGCAATGTAGGGTTCCGTAGTTGCCCATAATGGCCATTATTGATAATAACTTCTGTTTCACATGGGACTAAAAACGGGCCCACATTATACCCCGTAGTACATTACATACCATAGTACGTATATCTTTAAGATTAAGCCAGCGCTCCCAATGTAAACTCACAGAAATAGGTATTTATAAGTTAAACGACGATTACTCGTAAACTAGTGATGTCTACTTAGCCGTGATAGTTTTCCTTTTAAATGCGTTATATGAACTTCAATTGTGATTTTTTTCACCTCTTCCAAATTAATAGTTTAGCCGGCAGAGGGGGGGAACACTTGCGTATAAAATTATTTTTCACTTCAAAGCTTCATATTTGACTAACCAATCACTTGATCGAAAAATGATTTGAGCAAGCTAATAATATTTTTTTTAAACCTATCCAATGATACCCCTCATAATGGGGTACTCAACCAAAAAAAATTCAACCCCACTATATATGTAGGAGAGATACTCTTAAAAATTTTTTTTTCCTAAATTTTATTCTACAGTTTTGTTGCAATATCTTATGTCTATATTCATGTCAAATATCAGCTTTCTAGCGTCTTTGAGCTAGGCTGCGGACGGACATGACGAAACTATAAGGGTTCCTTGTGGACTACGGAACCCTAAAAAAAGGGTCTATATCGATTATCGGCAAAACTACAAGTCCTACGGAAAAAACCTCAACGGCAAAGTTGCAGGTAATAAAAACATCTACCACTTTTGTATTTACACTTTATTCACATCAACGTCAAAAATTATCTGAAAAATTCAAATAGCCAAGTTTTTCTTTTTTTTTTCTTTTTCACGAAATTTGGTGAAAACTTGCCTATTTATGTTCCAAACACACTGTAAATGTTTTTTATTTAAAATATTTATTTTTACGCCTTATTTTACGACTCTATGTTGAAATAAAGCCTAATTTTCAGTCGAAAATTCGCACGTCAAAATATCAGCTTTTTTTTTAAAGTTGGTCGGCGTTTTGTTTATTGAAATGTTTACTTTCTATAGTGTAAATAAAATACATTACTACGGTAAACGTTCTCAGAAAATGCAAAAAAACGAAACAACCTCGAGACCTTTTGACGTGACAACGTCTTATAAATTGGTTTGCCGGGTGACACTTCAAGAAACTGCGTTACGCTCCGCTCACGTTATGCGCTCACAATGAGAGCGAGTGAGAGGCACGCGTCCCGCCTAAGAGCGAGAGAGACAGACATAAAAAGTGAAAGGCACGCGTCTTTCATCCTTCTTCCTACTATACGAATGAATATTCACATTAAAATTATTATCTATACTAATATAATAAAGCGGAAGAGTTTGTTTGTTTGTTTGTTTGTTTGTTTGTTTGTTTGTTTGTTTGAACGCGCTAATCTCAGGAACTACCGGTCGGATCTGAAAAATTCTTTTTGTATACGATAGCCCAGTTATTCCGGCAGGCTATAGGCTATATAACATAACGCTTCAACCCTTTGGGGCCGGGCAAAAGGCTAAAAAGGCTAAAAGATAATGTCGGCTTATCTCAGGAACTAGCAGTCGGATTTTAAAAATTGTTATTGCCTATGATAGCCCAATTATGCCAAAAGGCTATAGGCTATATAAAATTACCCCGCAACTTTTAGAGGCCAGACAAATATAATAAAATGGTCAAACGAGAAGGGGGAGGGTTTGGTCAAGGGCAAAAAAAGGCTAAACGAATAGGATACAATCTATAAGAGTATCGTTTTCGAGATTTTCGGGACGCTGATTAATAAAATGAAATTTATTTAGTGATCCAAGATGGCGGACGGGAACTCAAAGATGGCGGATGGGAAAATTTTAAAAATCAATATGGGTATCGTCTCCGATGTTTAAAGGGATGGGGCATACAAATACAACATCTATTTTGTGATTCAAGATGGTGGATGGGAAATCAAACATGGCGGATGGGAAAAATTAAAAAATCAATATGGGTATCGTCTCTGATGATTTAAGGGATGGTGAATCCAAATAAAACATCTATTTCGTGATCAAAGATGGCGGATAGGAAATCAAAGATGGCGGATGGGAAAATTTTAAAAAATCAATATGGGTATCGTCTCTGATGATTTAAGGGATGGTGAATCCAAATACAACATCTATTTTGTGATTTAAGATGGCGGATGGGAAATCAAACATGGCGGATGGGAAAAGTTAAAAAATCAATATGGGTATCGTCTCTGATGACTTAAGGGATGGTGAATCCAAATACAACATCTATTTCGTGATCAAAGATGGCGAATGGGAAATCAAAGATGGCGGATGGGAAAATTTTAAAAATCAATATGGGTATCGTCTCCGATGTTTAAAGGGATGGGGCATACAAATACAACATCTATTTTGTGATTCAAGATGGTGGATGGGAAATCAAACATGGCGGATGGGAAAAATTAAAAAAATCAATATGGGTATCGTCTCTGATGATTTAAGGGATGGTGAATCCAAATAAAACATCTATTTCGTGATCAAAGATGGCGGATAGGAAATCAAAGATGGCGGATGGGAAAATTTTAAAAAATCAATATGGGTATCGTCTCTGATGATTTAAGGGATGGTGAATCCAAATACAACATCTATTTTGTGATTCAAGATGGCGGATGGGAAATCAAACATGGCGGATGGGAAAAATTAAAAAATCAATATGGGTGTCGTCTCTGATGACTTAAGGGATGGTGAATCCAAATACAACATCTATTTCGTGATCAAAGATGGCGGATAGGAAATCAAAGATGGCGGATGGGAAAATTTTGAAAAGTGAATATGGGTATCGTCTCCGATATTTTAAGGAATGGGGAATTCAAAAACACCATCTATTTCGTGATCAAAGATGGCGGATGGTAATTTAAAAAAAAATCAATATGGGTATCGTCTCCGATGTTTAAAGGGATGGAGAATCCAAATACAGCATCTATTTTGTGATTCAAGATGGCGGATGGGAAAAATAAAAAAAATCAATATGGGTATCGTCTCCGATGTTTAAAGGGATGGGGAATCCAAATACAACATCTATTTTGTGATTCAAGATGGCGGATGGGAAATCAAACATGGCGGATGGGAAAAATTAAAAAAATCAATATGGGTATCGTCTCTGATGATTTAAGGGATGGTGAATCCAAATACAACATCTATTTCATGATCAAAGATGGTGGATAGGAAATCAAAGATGGCGGATGGGAAAATTTTTAAAAATCAATATGGGTATCGTCTCCGATATTTTAAGGAATGGGGAATTCAAAAACACCATCTGTTTCGAGATCAAAGATGGCGGATGGGAATTAAAAAAAAATCAATATGGGTATCGTCTCCGATGTTTAAAGGGATGGGGAATCCAAATACAACATCTATTTCGTGATTCAAGATGGCGGATGGGAAATCAAAGGTGGCGGAAGGGAAAAATTTAAAAAATCAATATGGGTATCGTCTCTGATGATTAAAGGGATGAAGAATCTAAACACAACATCTATTTCGTAATCAAAGATGGCGGATAGGAAATCAAAGATGGCAGACGGGTTTAAAGTCGATATGGGTATCGTCTCCGATATTTTAAGGAATGGGGAATTCAGTATTATATAAAAATCTATGTTTGTTTGTTCATCATTTATAGATTCTGAAATGATAAGAGATTAAGTGCTAAGTCAATGGTAACTTTGGAAAAGGGGCTTGGAAAAAAGGGAATTAAATAAAAACTCTTAAAAGGCGATACGGAGTTCGCTGGGTCAGCTAGTTTATTATATAAGTCGTTGTCACGTAAAACTTTCGCCCGTATACCGACTTTACAGGCAACCAATTTTTTTTTTCATTATGTACAATTTTGAGTTATTAATGAAAATTAACACTTTAATTACTCGAAAAACGTAAGATTCCATGCTACATTGTTAACCAAATAAGTTATAATACTCTAAGTTATTAATTTACTATGAAGCGGCGATAGCCCAGTGGTGTACGTTACGGACTGCCGAGGCGATGGTCTCGGGTTCGATCCCCATTTAGCCCGGGCACACAACTCTAGACTTTTCGAGGTTATTGTGTATTATAAATAATGTTAATTATCGCTCGCTTAACAATGTGCCCGGTAGATGGCAATAGGCTCGCCCCCTATTACATTATGTATGACCGAAACATAACTGGCGAAGAGTGGATGTATAATACACCACTGCCTACCCCTTCGGGGATAAAAGGCGTAAAGTTATGTTATGTTATATTATACTTTATTGCACACCAAAATAATGCAATACAGTATAAGTATAAAAGTGACTTAAAATTTTAGGAACCTGACATTTATGCAGGTAGGTAGATACGATCGTCAAGTGGGAATTTGCCGGGCAATGTTACAGTCAGGAATTATGTTAGTTAGTTTATAAAACATGATTATTTTATAATTATTATGTCTTTACTGCAACAAACATAAATATTCAAATGTCCTATAAACCTACTTTCATGAATACATTAATAACCAATTTAATACGGAACATGGCACAATCAAAATCCAAATAACAAAAGTAAATGTTGATCCAATAAATCAAAATGCTCTTGTCGTAACTCTGCTGAAAATTGAAATAACAAATTGGATGAAATATTTCGTTCCATTGAATTAGTTGTGAAATATAAAGTTGAATTGGTTGTAGCTACCTTCTACGTAGGTACCTAGGTACTAGTAAAATCTATCTACTAGTTAAATACCTACGTTAGTACGCATTTGCTCTGCAATTGAGGTAGGTAAGTAGGTACGTTATACCTAATTACACTTTATAAGTGTTATTTTAACTTCATTAGCGCTAGAACTTGAACAGCATACATTATATCTACCTATATTCAGTAGGTATATTCTAGCGCTATATTGGCAAGCTTGCACAATTTTTAAGACATTGAAGCTTTTACCACAAATCTTTGTATAACCAGGGAGGCTATGGCAGTTTTTAACACCATGTAGATATTTTCTTGAACATTAGATATTAATATCATGCGGGCCAATTCTACTATTTTTATATGACATTGATATCATATTTTGAATGGATTTAAAAGCGGTATTCTGATAACCTGATGTCATTATCGTATAATTTAAAATAAACAGTTCGTCGTTGACATATACGATCTCGTTACAATTTCATTCAAATATCATATAATTTAGAAGAATACGCTTTTGTGACGTAAGTATGACACTGACATCATATCGCGACTATGATCTTTAATTGATCACAAACTGCAAGGTCCTTCTGAAAAAGAAACAAAACTGATAGTTATTTCAATACCATAATTTTAAGTTATAAAATAGAATTTGTATTCCGGGCTACGTGATATGGCCTCTAAAATTAGATATCTGTACATGCATCATTTGTTCTAGAATGAAAATTGAGAAAATCAAAATACCTGGTACCTAAATAATTTTGTCCCATTTTTTTTAATAAATATAGAAGGAAACTTTTCAAATGCCGGAAAATCATTTTGCTCTCCTTGTTCAGAGTTTATTTTTATATTCTAGCCTGCCTATTGAATAAATCACACCACGTTCATCTGTGCGAAGCAAAGCCTAAGACCAGCGTAAACGTCCCATATACATAATACATATGTTAATATGCCAATCTACTTTCGTTTTCTTAGTACTTTCTCTTTGAAAATGTGTCTTGAAAGCTGGTGTGGATAACTACCACGTCCCTACCTACATAATAAAGTCAGCTTATTAGGTTTATTTATATTTTATTTCATATCTCGCTGCATTCATAGCTTAGATGCAATTTTTTTTTCAGCGAATTTAAAATGTGAAAGTGTTACATACCTACTTAATTATAAAGGAAAGGATAGTTTCTGTAATAGAGACTAGCATGGCTCCAGACATTTAGGATATGTATGCCTTTCTGAGTATCTTCATTTCACGTTGGTTTTAAAATAAGCTGGCTTGTAATAGATGCAAATAAGATGTAGGTAGGTACAGGCGCGGTCCGAAGGGGGGGGTCACAGGGGACATGACCCCCCCCCCAAAATCTACGGTCAAATTGAAAAATCTCAAAAATTTGACAACTAATAAAAGGAAATTTTTAGCCATCCCTATTTTTAACAGCGATAAATTCGCGTCGATATCTGAATATACAGAAGAAAATCTTCTTATCGTCAAGAAAGTATCTGAATTCTATTGCCATTTTTTAAGTCCGATCCGCAGCTGGCATCACAGCCAGATTCGATGTGGCCGTAGGCTTGCACCAAGGGTCGGCGCTTAGCCCCTACCTCTTCCTGTTAATTATGGATGCTAGGTATATTATCAGACATACAGGAAGAGGCACCCTGGTGAATGCTGTTTGCCGATGACATCGTTCTGGTAGCAGTGAGTGGACAGAAGGTGCAGAGCAAGCTGGAGGAGTGGCGGCAGAGATTGGAGAATGTAGGCCTGAGAATAAGCAGAACTAAAACGGAATTTATGTTCTGTGACTTTGGCGGTCTCTCCAGTCCTATACCGGTTACACTCAGCGGTACACCGCTACCAGTATGCTCCGATTGCCGCTACCTAGGTTCACTCCTGCAAGATGACGGCGGAATTGATCGGGATGTTAGGCAAAGAATCAACGCAGGATGGATGAAATGGTGACAGGTCTCAGGCACAATATATGCGACCATAAATGCCTGTGAAATTAATGTTTAAGTCGGTTATAAGGCCTGTCGTACTGTATGGAGTTGAGTGTTGGGCTACAAAGAAGATGGAAGAGAAACAATTGTGGCAGAGATGAGAATGTTACGATGGATGTGTGGAGTGATAAGAATGGACAGAATTAGGAATGATTACGTTAGAGGTCAATTTAGAGGTTATATGAAAGTGCCGCCCATTGATGAAAAGGTAAAAGGGATTCGATTGGCCTGGTATGGACATGTTATGCGGAGAGATGAGATGTATGTAGGTAAAAAGTGATGAATATGCATGTAGAAGGACGAAAAGGGAGAGGACGGCCAAGGAAAAGATGGATGGACTGTCTGAGGATGAAAGAAAGAAAGAATGAATTTATTTGCACTAACCCAATGTTATGACAATAATTACAGTAATAAATAAGAGCTAAAGAACAAAAAAACAAATCAAAGTAAAACGCGCAAAATTTCTCGCTGGCAGGCGCCACTGTAGGCACGGCTTTATCTACTCATGTAGCTGGATGGATGGATATGAAAGAGAAAAGGGTATGCGATCGGATGACTGGTAAGGTGATAGAGAAGTATGGAAGCGAAGGACATACTGCGCCGACCCCAAATAAATTGGGACCAGGGCAAGACAATGATGATGACCTATTTTTAGGGTTCCGTACCTGTTTACCTCACAAGATAAAAAATGGAACCCTTATAAGATCACTTTCTTGTCCGTCTGTCTGTCTGTCCGTGTGTCACCACCGATTTTCTCAGGAACGGGTGCACCTAGCAAATAAAATTGGTGGAAATTTATACCAGATACTGAGGTCTATGGTTCCTATTAGGTGTATAAAAATCAGGGTCCTGGGTCAACCCGATAAAAAGATATGGTCAAAATCAGATTTTTGCGAAAACTTGTAAGTACCGAAATTGACCTTGACTTTCAACTTTTTTTAATTTTCAGAATTTTTCCTTTACTTGTGCTGTAAGACCTTGGTCTTAACCAAAATTGACAATTCTAGGTCAACCGCAAGTAGCCTTATAGGTTTTGGGTCGAAAACCTATATGGTAGTTCCCGTTGAACTAGAATCACGAAATTTGGCCAAAAGCAGGGTTTTACAGCACAAATAAAGGAAACATTACAAAAAATAAAAAAGTGGAAAATTTAAGGGTGTCCCCATACATACATAGTAGACTCCATTTAAGATAGTTTTCTAAGTTGTATGGGCGCTCATACAGATTTAGAGGACTAGCGTATTTAGTACGAACAAATTCGTTCTTATCAAATAAAGTAAAATGCGTACGGAACCCTCAGTGCGCGGGTCAGACTCGCACTTGCCCGAATTTTTATTAGTGTAGTGAGTGACCCCCTCCAAAATTTCAGGCTGCGACCGCGCCTGGGTAGGTACCTATAGTTTAAGTTTGTTTGTTTGAACTTGCTATTATCAGAAACTACAAGTTTGGTTGACAGCATAGAATACAAGTGTCACCACCCCCTATCTTCCCGTGGGTGTCGTAAGAGGCGACTAAGGGATAACACGATGCAAATACTATCTTTGCGTAGAGAGTTAGAGACGGAAAACTCGACATCAAACCCTATACGACTGCCTCGTTGGTCTCGCGGTATAAATGTGCGCGTGGGATCGGGAGGTCCCGGGTTCGATTCCTGGGTCGGGCAGTGTTATTGGGTTTTTCTGTCACGAAATTCTCAGTAGCAGCACGGAGTCTGGAAATGTGCCCGGTACGGCAATAGGCTCGCCCCTTATTACGTGGGACTAAAGTATATCTGGCGAAAAGTGGGTGTAGAAATACACCTCTGCCTACCCCTTCGGGGATAAAAGGCGTGACGATATGTATGTGTATGTATGTATGTACAAGTTTTAATTTACTGTTGTGTGTTTGTGTTTGACTCTATTTTACGAGATACAACATCACGCTATGAGCCACAGGTGCGGAGCAGAATCCATAAATAAGTATAACGCGGGGGTAACCGCGGACGCAGCGAGTTAAAAATAATTTCAAATCTGAATCGACATTTCTTTTATTGCTAAGCAATGTAGGAAATTCACAACAATTTCCTCAGAAAATTAGCGACGCATAAAGATTCCATTGAATATAGATACCTACCTACCATCGCCAACGGTCCCAATGCCAAACCATGCCAATGACTTTATCAATCAGGAAATTGCGCCAATACCATGGGTTTTGACAGCTGCTTTACATTCATACCGAATTCTTTATAATTGTCTGACTCAAGGCAAGGGAATCACTGTTCAATGAATCATTAGAATCATTACTATCGCACATAAACTTTTACACAATAGATAGTTACCAATAATAGGTTGGTATTATGAGTTAAAACCACAACCGCAGACCACAACTCCTGAATGCCGTTTATTTTATATAGTTAGCTATTTTCTTAAATACTGTTGCAATATTGGACATTTTACAAACTTGTTTTAAGTGCGTGACGCACAAGCTAATGACCGATCTATTCTGGAACACACGGTGACACGCCAAGCTAGACACTTTGACCTTTGTACCGTTCTTATGGTATAGGTAATAAGTATTAAAATCGTACTGCAACTGTTTAGCATAAGTTAACCCATTCCCAGTCCCATGAACCACATGTGGCTCACGACAATTGAATTTATATTGTGTCTGGCGGTCGGACTGTGAAAGTGTTAAGTACTGTGTTGACAGCAAAAGTAATTCCATATCCAACACAGCCATACCTATAAGTATCGCTATCGCTACCTACCTGCCTACATCGTTCGAAACTTGGCATTATTACACTTCTTCCTCTTATATCCCCCAAAACTCCTAAGGTGCTAGTTTCTCTACTAGTGCCGATGTAACTTCACATTTAGTAGGTAGGTGCAACTAATACCTACCCATTTCTAGTCGTTAATATTTTCTGTCAGCGCTATTCCTATATGTACTCTACCAGTTTTACTTGATCTCAGTCTTGGAAACACGATATTCATATTAATTCAGACATCGCACCCTTCTTCACACCACGTCACATTCGCAACAATTTCCACAAAACAATCAGACGTGCAGGTAAAGAATTTAGACACAATTAGAGAATTTTCATAATAATATCCTAAATACACTTGAATATAGGTATGCTCTTAGTTACGTCACGTCGTAATGAGCGTTTCGTAGTCATAAAGAGAACAATGACAAACACAACCATAGGTACGCAATTTTGTTACGGTATAACTTTCAGTTACCGCAATATTATTAGGCAAATATGCGCTTAAAACTGCCTTCATACTTTTGAAACAAAAACTATTGTTATTGAAATTACAATAGTTATCCATCATTATAAAATAAATAATTACTTACGGGCTTCTGTAGAACACCTATGTGTCATAGATCATTTATATTCTAAGCATCCATACGAGCGCAAGATTGTGTACCCACAAGGATTCGACATGCTACGCGCCGCAGTGGATATTCTTTGTGTAATTAGGTAGGCAATTGCTAAACAATTCATACAAAACATGTTCGTCCTTAAAGGTCCTAGACTAGAGAAACCTTTACATTGAAAGGTACTTATAATCAGAGTTAATTGTATGCTTTAACGCTTTGATGGCTTTAGCTGCCTTGAACGATCGTTGATCAGTATGATCACACACAGTTATTGATAAGTTGTTGGGCACAAAACTTTTCATAGACGAGTCATTTTCGGCATAGATAACGCGGACGTGGATCACCAATCTTTTACGAACTCGCATTGTTCTACAAGTTCGATTGACTAATCGAAGAAGGAAGACGTAAACCTCAATACTTGCTTATGTAGGTACCCCAAAACCAATTAGCACTTAGGCGTAGGTATACAGCAGGAGAGCCGGGTGCTTCGTGCTCACTCTAGTATGATCTAGAGCCCAACCCAGAATTTGCGTTACCGATTCGAAAATCTAGGCTACTACGATAAATTACACTAATTTTTTGGTTTTTAAAGACCCAGGCCACCCTAAAATATAACCCTAGATACCTACGCCCAAAACTATAGGTAGCCATAGTCCTTATTATGTCAAAATATTTAATTCGCACGTTTTGGTTAACAGGTAGAGCGTGGGGAGCTGAACCTGACATTTCCCATAATGTTTAACCCAGTGACGTGGGAGGCCCATGCGTTCCCAGTGTTCTTCGGCGGCGCCAAGGTGGTGGACGACATCATAGTGTCCGTGCCAGCGGTGCAGCTCGTCTGGTTCGTCCGGACAGACACCCAGACACAGATAGATAGGTAAGAAATACATACATCATGAAACACATACATCATGTAACAATGTTCACATTGAATCCAAAATTTTGGCAGTTCTGGTAAATAAGATGCAGAAGATAAGGGAACCTGGGGTTCCAGTCGAAACTCGTAGGAATATTAAAAGCGCAGTGATGAACGCTACTTTGAATTTAGACGTGTTACTTCCTGAGACTAAGTACATTTTACAAACATAACCAGTTACCACGATAAATGGGCATTTGTTCCTATCTATCTACGAAATGCGAGGAATAACGCTTGTGAATTCACTTGATTTATTGTGTTAGTGACTTAAACATCCTTAAGTAAAAGGCCAGCACTATCATCCGATGATAAGACAGTAACTATGTCTTGGATTTTATTCAAAGTGCAACCTTAGAATTGGTATTTTCATACAGTCATTATTTTAGTCCACTATTATTTATTTGTTTCAAGTATGCTCAATTGCGCATGTACTTATATAGGTACCTAATAATGAAATGATTAAGAGAAAGTTATCGTTGCGTAAATCGTTCGTGGAGAGCCTATCTCCTATCTAGTAAAATAAAATAAATTAATATAGCAGGTAATCTTTTATCGCCTTTTTAAAATCTGATGAGAACACATTAGGTAATTCGAATTAGTTTCTTGAATAGGTACCTACACTTCGTGGAAACTCAGCTGGTATAACTGTAAGAACGCAGATCGTGACTATATTACTATTATCTTACGTTAATAGAGGATATCCTTAAAACTAACGCAACACACATACTCACAATAACCATGCATGCAATATTAGGAAGACGTGATTGTAGCAATGATTACGTTATGGAAGTAGTAATGACCGCTTCTAGTTTCTTATTTGTAGCAGTTACGTGCTACATTTATATTTTATCGCTTCTTTTGAACGTCAATAGGAGTGCACTTTGAGTAAATAGACAGCTCTCTGTAACTTAGATAACACAGTTCGATCTTGACACGGTTAAAGAAATCGCTTCGAATACTAAGCACTGCGTAATATTCGAGAAGAATACGAATGGAAAGGCAAACACTTTGACAATTCATCGAACAATATTTTGTAAGATTGATGAATTCATTTCCAGATAGGCAGCGGTAGATACGTTTTTATGAAATGCTTAAATGGAGCGAATAAAGCTCATATAAATAATCTAGATTTTTCTAGGTAGAAAAGGAACTATATAACAAAGAACCTTTTTGTAATTTCAGAGGAGCAGCATGGGAAGACGCGTTTTTGGATACACTCGGCATAGCGGAAGACACTGGACGGTTCAAGCATATTTCCGTGTCACGATTCGCCTCGCGAACCCTCGACCACGAATTAGAAAAGAACACGAGAACAGTCATACCATTCTTCAGTTCAACTTTCATTCTCATGGGAATATTCTCTATAGTAACTTGTATGATGAGCGACTGGGTTCGCTCAAAGCCTTGGCTTGGTTTGCTCGGTAACATCTCAGCTGTAATGGCCACAGCAGCAGCTTTCGGATGCGCAATATATTTAGGAATTTCTTTCATTGGTATAAATTTAGCTGCACCCTTCTTGATGATTGGTGAGTCACAAAATTGTTTACTTTCCTTCCAAAAGACAAAGAGTAGGTACTAATTTTGGAATCGGTTATTATTATTACCTATTAGTACCTACTAAGCAACATCAAATCTAGAGGGTTTGAGCCCCACACTAGGCAATCATTTCAGAATTCTCAAAAATATGCTTTGAGTCTATCTTTTTCATCTGATATGCTGAAACATTTGGACTTCGAATTTATCGTCAATAATTTTTAAGGTATCGGGATTGACGACACGTTTGTGATGTTGGCGGCGTGGAGACGAGCATCGCCTAAGCTGCCGGTGCCGGAGCGAATGGCGATCATGTTGTCAGAAGCCGCAGTGTCCATCACAATCACCTCCGTCACTGACATGCTTTCGTTTTTCATTGGTATCTTCTCTCCGTTCCCGTCAGTACAAATTTTCTGCATGTATTCAGGCAAGTTATCTTAATAGGTAAATTTTTTGTAGTGACTGTATCGAGGCCTCTTGCAATTGGCAATATTTTAACCAACGTGCATGTAATTTACAGGTCTTGCCGTCTGCTTTACCTTCGTATGGCATTTGACATTCTTCGCCGGATGTGTAGCCATATCTGGTTATCGCGAGAAGCAAAATCGACATACCATCACTTTTATGAAAGTATTACCCGAATCTAGAGCAAGGAAAGGTAAATATAAATTCAAGATTTCCTTGACCTAGACAAGCTGAGTTTTAAATTGCTTTTATAAACGTGTTATTATTTTAATTATAGAAGAAAAGTCATGGCTATATAGAGCATTCTGCAGCGGTGGCATTGATGCAGCTGATCCTGATAACCCATTGGACAATCAAGAACATTGCATCATGGCGTTTTTCCGGACTACAATGGCAGATTTACTGAACAACGGCGCCGTCAAAGCTTTAGTCATCGTAGTTTTTCTGGCTTACTTAGCTGGAGCTGGATATGGAGTAACAAATCTTAAAGAAGGGTTGGAAAGAAGGAAATTATCCAAAGTGGATTCATACTCTGTTGAGTTCTTTGACCGTGAAGATCTGTA
Source organism: Euclidia mi (assembly GCA_944739405.2). Lineage (NCBI taxonomy): Eukaryota > Metazoa > Arthropoda > Insecta > Lepidoptera > Erebidae > Euclidia > Euclidia mi. Next base: position 41,272,310 of record OX123198.2, read on the forward strand.
TTACAGAGAATTCCCATATAGAATTCAGGTGAATATCTTTGTTACACTTAGTTTCACTGCTATTACAATAACAATAACTGTTCTGTGTATCAGTGTTATCCATGTCGTCAGACGTACGTGTCCGCTAGTTTGTAATATAAAATTTCTTCTTTGTTTTAGGTGGTCATAAGCGGCGAGTACAACTACTCTGATCCCAAAGTTCAAGACGAAGTGGAAGCTCTTACTCAGAAATTAGAAAACACGTCATACATATCGAACTCACTATACACCGAGTCGTGGCTTCGAACATTCGTCGACTATGTATCGAGAAATAATGACTACTTGAACGTCACTATTGACGAAGAAGATGAATTTATACAAAATCTTAAAGAAGTAAGTATCACAACAACTTCGAAGTACCTACCTAGTCGCAGAAGACAGAGGTTTAAATGTTACAAACATTAAAACTTGTAAATTTAATTTCCCACGATCACGGATTAAGAATACAAAGTATCACTACCACATTTCATTCTGTGGGTTTTGACGAGGCGACTAAAGCCTTGTATATTTTACAAGAAGCAAATAAGTCTCTTGTGGAAGAGGCCAAAAACTCGACATCAAACCCGGTGCAACTCTATCTGCTAAGCGTGGCATAGTTGGCCAAATCCGGCTATTACCACACGATCAGAATGTTATTATGATGTAAATTTAGCGAGGCATAAATCCAACAGTGGACTATAAAAAATATTTTTTGTTTCAGTTATGGCTGTTCCCGGCAAACCCCTTCTCTCTGGACGTGAAGTTCAATGAAGCAGGCAACAGAATAGTGGCATCGAGGTTCCTCATTCAAGCGGTCAACATCAGCGGTACGAACCATGAGAAGGAAATGGTCAGAGCTCTGAGAGATGTTGTAGCGCAATCACCACTCAATGCTTCCGTTTTCCATCCATACTTTGTGTTCTTCGATCAGGTCAGTTCATACACAAGAAATATTATTATTAGTTATTAGCATTGACATGATGTTCCTCTCAAAAATATATTTTATCGGACTAAAAATTATAGGGGAAATCCAAGTCATTGTAAAATGTACAAAATTAAACTGCCTTTCTTGTTTCAGTTCGAGCTTGTGCGACCAACTTCTCTCCAGAACTTGTGCTACGGTGCTCTCATGATGATGATCACATCTTTCGTCTTCATTCCTAATATCTTGTGTTCGTTGTGGGTAGCTTTCAGTATTATATCTATTGAAATAGGTGTAGTAGGGTACATGGCTCTCTGGGACATCAACCTCGATTCAATATCAATGATCAATTTAATTATGTGTATCGGCTTCTCGGTCGACTTTACCGCACACATCTGCTACGCTTACATGGCGTCTAAAGCTAAAACTCCCAATGAAAAAGTCAGCGAGTGCCTGTACTCTCTTGGATTACCAATAGTACAAGGATCATTCAGTACCATTCTGGGTGTAATCGCCTTGCTTTTAGCTGACAGTTACATTTTCTTAGTATTCTTCAAAATGGTCTTTATGGTCATATTCTTCGGAGCAATGCATGGCCTGTTCTTACTACCAGTTCTGCTATCACTATTTGGCCCTGGTTCTTGCACAAGACAACAAAGTGACATTAAAATGGCAAAAATAGAAAAGTGCTACCCCAACCCGTATTGTCTACCGCACCCCCAGTTAGTTCTGAACGACCAAATCTACAACGGTAAAAATTTAAACCCAAACGGAATTTACAAGATTTACGGAGATGACAAAGATCTGGGAATAGGAACATCCGGCGAGGATACGAGTGAGAGCAGTTCAAACCAGTCGCAACGTCGGCAGATCGTGGACGACGAGAGCAACAGGAAGAAATATGACGACGGATGGAAACGATCCAGTTACTGCCAGAGCTCGAGCCAATTCCAGCCGTCCGGCGAATTAGATCTCTACGGTAACGACTTGGAACGTAATTGGCAACGACAGAGGTACGACGACAACCGCAGAGTTTTCGAGAACTACCGGAAACCTCCGGCGGTGGCGGCGGCGCGGACGCGGGACGACGAGTGGGTGTCGGCGCGCAAGACGTCTGACGCGGGCCCGCGGCGCGAGGGCACATACCGCGTGATGCGCGCGCACTCGCAACACAACATCCACCGCTCGCGGCCGCCGCGCCGCTCCAACTCGCACCACAACTTAGAACATTTAGACTACGTCGCTGAAATGCGCTTTCCCTGACAGTGAACCTCTCTAACTAGTATTAGAAATAAATCAAGTGCTCAATTTAAGGACCAAAGTATTACGCTATCGACTATCTCTGTGTTAAGTGAAGGAACGATAAGTTATATAACGAATGTTTCGATGTGGAGATTACAAGTGATAGCTTCGCTGGATAATAGGAGCGAAACAAACTGTTTCTTGTCGGTGTTTAGTTTATTTAGAGCTTTGCCTGAAAGCCTTATGCCAAAATCAAATAGCCTATAATTATGTTGATTCTTTATATTTAGCCGAGGATTGTTTTCTTATGTGTATAGAAAGCTCATTAGAACACCAAAGTACGGTTCAATAATAATGATATCTGTAAGTCGTCATTATTGCTATCCGAAACGAAAATATGTAATTATATTGTTTATCTAGTATTCAAATAGAATAAGGATTAGAGATTTTGGTACAAGGCTGAATATAGAGGTTACTATTTTATTCACTAAATACTTAGTTAAATACTGAAAGGCCGCCGAATATAATTCCAACCTAGATCAATATCGTTGTAAACTACCTCAAAACAAAATACTGCTCGCCTATTTTGGTGAAATTTCTCGAAGAGGTGTCTTTTGGTGTTTGATCAAAATTTGCTTTAAGCTTATACAACTTCTGAATCCTTTTTAATGCCAGCCTAAAAAGTAGTGAGCTCTATTTTGTTTCGAGTAGTTTGAATATTGCTATATTTAGTGATGTGTTTTCGAGCTGTAATAGCTATATGTATTACAGTCCGAGACGCTAACAAATGTATACACATGTAGAGTGAGATTCAAAATTTGGATATTTATAACAGCAAGTGAAACAAAAGCATAATACAAAATAATTTATTAAAACATAACTAGTTCCTACAACTTAATTAAAATACAACTTCAGTCAATAACACTTGCTTTTAATATTAAACCTTAATTTGGCAACCTTACTTTAAAAATCAATTATTTAAGCTACATTAGTGTGATAAAATATTGGGATGGGTGATATTTAGTGGTGTGTAAATATGTGTGTAATATCATTTTAAACATTTAAGTTCTCATGAGTATAAAATCAAGCTTTAAATATGACCTGTGTGTTATGTGGCGTTCTCGCGAGGGCAGTACGTAGGGGGATGATCGCCCTCGATCTACCCTCGCGTGGAAGCCTTTACTGTATAATGTATATATTAGATGTGATATTGTATCTCGATGCCATGTACACCCCTGTGTCACGTTTCATGTCTACAACTACCCTACAATCTAATATTTAACTCAATATCTTACAAATACTATGTCTGTGAGGACAGTTGTGTCATTGCATTTGTGGTAATAACATCAAGTGACGGCAGTGTTTGTTCCGCGTGTTTAATATTATAATGTTTGTGATCGCTAGCGGTCGCTGATCATGACTGAATAATGTAAATATTATCTGTTTTACAATAAATAAAATTAGTTTTAATAATAACGCGTATCATTTATTTTCAACTTCACAAAATTTGTCTATCACATAGTAATATAAGGCAAAGTGTACAATTTACAAGAAGTTTCCAACATATGGCGATGAAAAAGTAACTAAGCGGCCTTATGCCTTTCACAATATATTGTTATAATAAACATTAAGGAAGGCAACAATTATCATAATATTATACTTTTAAAACAAAATATGATATGAATTGATAGCCGATAAACTCTACACAACTGTAAAGTTAAAATGGCTATCGCCTAAATAGGCTTATCATAAACATTTTTCAATATCTGACTACATAACAGAATCAAGTGATTTGCGTCAAACCTGCCACATAAATATTCTCTTAAAAATGCCATCTCCTTGCTTCTATCATTTGATGAACTGCACTCCTGTTCCAATATTCTATTGAGAACAACTTTAGTATTTGAAGGAGTAAGTTTCGTCATCAACAAGTCAGTTAAAGAAGAGAAAGGTAGTTTCTCGCTAAGCCGTTCTATAGATGTGCCTTCTAAATGTTTGCCCAGTTGCTCCACAAAGTCAGGTTTCTGGAAAAGATTTGCAATGTTTTAATTCTATGAACAGTACATGTACAGTACATACATATAAGCGCATTAATATAAACACGCGTTAGCATGGTTAAGTTAGCGATAACGTCACCAGGTAACAAAAATTATATTTTATATTCTGATTACCACTCAAGAATTAAAAACAATAAAAATATATTTATTCTATGAATCATTATTATTTTTATTTACTAGTTAATAAATGTTTATTTAATATATATTATAGCAATACAGGTAAAAAACCTGTTGCCAACTCATTGGTCCATATGTCGCAGGTATTTAGCCAAAAACATGATAAGTATTATAATTTCACTAGTGACATTATAATTACACAGATTATACGTATTACTTACAATTAAACGGGCTAGTTTCAATGCCATTATAATTTACAGTTAACATTAACTACATAGACCGATACAGTGAAATTGTAAGGCAGTGATATTTTGACAATAACTCTGGTTTAAGAAAGCCCTTAGATTATCAGAGCTATCGCTGATTGGTCCGTTTTCGTTACCAGCTGTATTTAACATAGAGTTAGGAAATAGAAGACAGGTTTTTTAAAACCAACCACCTTAAAAGGTTATGTTAGATTTTCTTGTGCCCCTGATCATAAATATAGGAGCCCTGTTAGCCTCATAAACTTCGTCAAAGTTCTGATTTTTTCGTTTTATCAGATTGGTCACTGTAGTACATTCGTAAATCTGTGCGACTCATTAAGTCAATTGACCAATCTGAACACGCGGGGCTCCCACCACAAACTTAACTTAAAATAAACCTAGGTTTCTTATAATATCACTATTGCGGACCTAATTATAATATCACTATTGCGGCGTAGTGAAATTACAATATCACTGAAAAGCGCCCGTGAAATTATACGAACCGGTCGTTATTGACTATAATCTGTGTAATTGTGAAATTAGAATATCACGTTTTTGACTAAATACCTGCGACACATACATAGATAAGAGGGAAAGAATTTCATTGTGGATAAAGGAAATAGAAGAGTTTGCCTTTGTATAGAGTTGAGAGATTTTCGTTGCATACATGATAACTCACTTATTAAAAATAAATTTTAACTAATCTTGAAGCTCCACGAGACTACAGTTTGATTTCTACAGGTACTTCAACTTCAACTCATAACTAGCTGTTAGGTTTGGTTAGAATCAAGGACTGCGAGGCGAAAGTCTTACATGTAATGGGGATAAAGCTAAGATGATTAGATTTTCAACTCTGTTGTTACTCTTCATTGCGCCAAAACAGTATATGACTACACTTCACGAAATTGATACAGCTTAATCGCATTCCTATCCATGAAAACTCCTTCAAATATATCCATCAATATGTAATATTATATATCGATGGATATATCAGTGAATAATGTACACAATGGATAAGCAATTTTAAGAATTATTACCTCTGATAAACACGATTTAATTATATCTTCTGTTGATTTACTGCCCGACTCATTTGTTTGTATAGCAATATGTGCCATGGGAACAATTTCAGTCTGCACAGATGTCACTGTAGTTGGGATGTCCATGGTCTGTACTTCTATCTCCATAGAATGATTCTTATCTGGTTGTACTTCAGTGTCTGTTCCCTTTACCTCAGGATCCCACATAGGCTCATCAAATTCACCTGCATCTATGGTCAGTGTTATTTCACTTGGAACATTTTCAGCTTTCTTTGCAGCATAATCTGTCAACACTTTCTTTGCCACTTTCACTTTAGGAGCTTTAATACATAATCTGTTAACTTCAAGTTCTGTCATTTTTGCTAAATCACCAATAGTTTCTATTTTTCCTTCCATTTCCTTTATAAATAATGATCTCATTGCTGATGACGATAATTCACCAGCTATATTCTCTATGGGGTCCTTACAATCCAATAAATCTGGACAAATAGGATCAGAATCATTTAAGTCACCAACTCTAACAATTTCAACTTCAGGAGTTTCGTCCATTGAAAATGGTTGTGTGTCATCAGTAATTGGAATCACATCATTCTCTGTAAAACTTTCTACAGTTTTAGTAAGCACAGTATCTAATTTGAAGACATTGTCTAATCTCTTTGGTGATCTTAGAGGTATATTTTGACGCAGCTGTCTCTCGAGGCGTTTATGTGCCGAATTTTGCGGTGATCGTAAGCCAATAGGTTCTATATACTTTTGCACGGATATGGTTGTTGATACGGGCGGGTCATGAAAACTGACTCTCTTTCTCTGAAAATAATAAGCAAATTATATTAATTTTTTTTTTAACAAAAACTCCATTTTTTATACTTATAATATTAATACTCACTTTACTTGCTGGAGATATCATAGCATCATCAGCAATCTCAGCAAGTTTCCTCTTCAAAATTGGCCCAGCTGGGCTGCTATTCACAGCAGGAAGTGATCTTCTAAACTTCAAGAAATGTTCGCTATCTTCATTATCATCTGGGTTATTGCTACTTTCTGTATTGTCACTCACTGAGTTGTACAAAATCCTCAAATTCCTTCTAGCTGCACTATTAGTACAACTACCTTTTTTTGCATCTCCAGGTTCATTTCTTTCCGGATTGATTATAACCTGAACTTTATCGGGTACACATAGGCCCAGCATTTGTGCTGCTCGACCGCCTGACCGCACTTGCGGTTTATTTTTCTTCAACGACAATGAGGTACTAGGGCTCGTATTCGTTACGCTAATTTCTACTCTAGGTGGAGATTGATCTCTTTTATCAGGAGATACCTTTTCTTCCGTAAATACTTCAGGAGAGCCACACTTTTCGAATGGTTCACCATTACTGTTCACAGGTGATGACAATGTTATCACAACATAGTCACTGCTAGTTTCGGGTGATGGTGATTTTTTGTCGCGATCAGGGCTCATCGTTTTAATCGGAGATATTTCAAAAGTGTTATTTAAGAAATCTTGTTGTCTCTGTGCTTCGTCTTTAAAGGGCGAGGATGCGCCACCAGTGTGTTCAGTGTCTGCACATGTGGCCTCTGACAAAGTCACAGCAATAATATTTACCATGTTATTGACACCTAATGACTTCGGAGCGACCGCTTGGTTTACAGCCACTTTCTTTACGTCATTACTTATACTACAGCTTTCAGGTACGCAAGTGCTCAAAACTTTTACCGTCGACTTTTCAGATTGTGCTTGATTGTCTTGTAGTTCATCAATATCCATAAATTCTGTAGGATCTGTTGGCTGAGTGTCCGCTTCAGCTATCTCTTGAGTCTCAGGTCCTACCACGCTATCTTCCGTCGCTATTGTCAACACAGGTACATTGTCACTAATTGTAATAACATCTTCCGAAATATCTTTGTCATCCAATGGTTCCGTGTCCATGTTTTCAGTCAAATCATCTTGCGATTTTTCTTCCAATATAGTTTTATTTACAGGCAATATGCTATCGTCCTTATTGTCATTATTATCAAATGGCAATTTAGATACCCTAATTACACAATCTAAAATACTTTGAGAGTTATTAACATCTGAATTGCTTACTGGGGATATCATCTTTTCCACACATACAACAGGGACTTTTTTGGGTGTCTTTCTTGTAGATTTCACTGAAATAGTGGTGGCAGTAGAATCTTGTGAGCTTTCTATAACATCATCCGAATAAGGCAGATCGTCTGAAAATGTAGTATGTTCATTTGGTTCGCTATCTTTTTCTTGACTTTCATCTACAACAATTGAAGATGAGGAAACATTTTCACTTCCTTTATTTTTAGTTCTACCTTTAGTACCATCTGCTTTCGCCTTATTTAATCTTTCAGCCAAACTCTTCCTTCGACCAGTATTTGCAGATTCTAGAGCTTTCCTTGTCAGTCTCTTTTGTGTCTGTTTTAAATATGGGTGACCCTGGACCATGTCTATGGCTAATTCCTTTTCAATCCTAGACTTTTTGAGCGTACTCTTTTTAGCCGTTGATTTTTGATCATCCCCTTTAGGCGATACTTTAGGGGTAACTAAATCTTTATTTTCTTTAGTTGTTTTCGGAGTAGACGCATCTTTTGTGGTGATAGGAGATGACACTCGACTAGATGGTAGAATCTCTTCAATGTCAGACATTTTTTTATTTACTAAATCATTACTTTTTTTTGAAGTTTTAAGATTTGAAGCACAGTTAATATCTTTACTTATTATGGGAGGGGATAATTCTACACTATTTCTGGATGGTTTGATGATGGATGGTTCTTTGGAATCTATTGATCCCATGGCAGCTAAAGGTTCCTTGCAAATTTTGATTGATCGAAGAGTTGACACTTCTTTAATTTTGTTATGATCTCTCGATGTTTTAGTTGTTGATTCAGTATCTGTATTTATTCCAGATGTACATAACTCCACGCCATCTGTAGATTTCACAATGGTCTCATCTTTGGAATCCTTTGATTCAGTAGGAGTAGAACCTTCTTTGCAAATTCTAGTTGATCTTGGGGTTGACATCTCTTTAGTATCTTTAAGATCTTTTGACGTTTTTGTAATCGATACAATATCTTTGCTTATTTTAGAAGTGGATACTTCTACACTTTCTGCAGCCGTTTTGGGAGTGGATGCTACTGTGCGATCTTTTGCTCCAGTGGGAGTAGAAACTTCTTTACATATTCTGGTTGATCTAGGAGTTGACGCTTCTTTAGTCTCTTTAAGATCATTTGATGTTTTAGTAATTGAAAGTTTGTCTTTGCTTGTTTTAGGAGTAGGTACTTCTACACTTTCTGAAGATAGTTTGGGAGTGGAAGCTTCTTTGCAATCTTTTGTTCCAGTGGGAGTAGAAACTTCTTTACATGTTCTGGTTGATCTAGGATTTGACACTTCTTTAGGCTCTTTAAGATCTATTAATGTTTTAGTAATTGAAAGTTTTTCTTTGCTTGTTTTAGGAGTGGATACTTCTACACTTTCTGAAGATGGTTTGGGAGTGGAAGTTTCTTTGCAATATTTTGTACCAGTGGGAGTAGAAACTTCTTTACATGTTCTGGTTGATCTAGGAGTTGACACTTCCTTCGACTCTTTAAGATCTTTTGATGGTTTAGTCACTGATACAATATCTTTGCTTGTTTTAGGAGCGGATACTTCTACACTCTCTGAAGCTGGCTTGGGAGTAGATGCTTCTTTGCATATTCTGGTTGATCTAGGAGTTGACAATTCTTTAGGTTCTTTAAGGTCTATTGATGTTTTAGTAATTGAAAGTTTGCTTGTTTTAGGCGTAGATACTTCAACAGTTCCTGAAGATGGTTTTGGAGTGGATACTTCTTTGCAATCTTTTGTGCCAGTGGGATGAGAAATTTCTTTGCAAATTCTAGTTGATCGAGGAGTTGACACGTCTTTAGGCTCTTTAAGATCTATTGATATTTTAGTAATTGAAAGATTTTCTTTGCTTATTTTAGGAGCGGATACTTCTACACTTTCTGAAGCTGGCTTGGGAGTAGATGCTTCTTTGCAATCTTTTGATCCACTAGGAGTAGAAACTTCTTTGCATAATCTGGTTGATCTAGGAGTAGAAACTTCTTTAGACTCTTTAAAATCTTTCGATGATTTAGTAATTGATGCAATATCTTTGCTTATTTTAGGAGTGGATACTTCTACACTATCAGAAGATGGTTTCGGAGTGGATGCTTCTTTGCATATTCTGGTTGATCGTAGCATTTTAGCAGTCGACACAATATCTTTACTTATTTTGGGGGTAGATGATTCTACACTAACTGACGATGGTTTGGCAGTAGCTGCTTCTTTGGAATCTTTCGATACAGTGGTAGTTGAAAGTTCTTGGCAACTTTTGGTTGATTCAGAAGTTGACACTTCATTATTATCCTTTGCAAAAGAGGGAATAGATACTTCTAGGGCAATTTTAGATGCAGTACTTATTCCTTTGCATTGTTTCGTATTTGAAGATTCTACTGTACTGGATGCTGTAGGCGTTGAAACATCTTTATTATTTTTTGTTGCCTTGACACTTGTTATTTCTTTGACATTAGATCCCAGTGTGAGACTTTCTTCCATGAGTTTAGTAGGTTTAGGAATTAATACTTCATTAAGATTTGTAGGTACATCATGAGTGGGGACTTCTACCAGTTTGGAAGTTGATACATTTTGGGATTCGCTGGAAACTGATAGTTCTGCTCCTAGTTCGGGCTGTGATATTTTATTCAAATGTTTAGATGAATCCGGAGTAGATATTGACTTCTTAGCGGGAGTAGTACAGTAAGCTATAATTATAACTTGATTATCAGTCCATATTACATCATCTTCATTTGATTTTTCTTCTATATTATCATCATCAATCATGATTACATCTGGTTCTGAACTTGTAGCGTTTATGGTTGTACTGTTATTTGCATTATCTTCACTCTTTACATTATTTGAGTCTTCTATGGTTATATCCATAGCCACATCCTCAAATAACTGTTTATTCTCATAATTGTCCTTAGCATTGTCAGTTGATGTTGCAGTTGTTTCTTCATTATCCTTATTTGTGACATTTTTAGATATATTTTTATCGTCACTATGTTGTTCTGTTTTATCTGAATGCAAATCATGTAAAGAATAACGACTTTTTTTCGAAGTCAGCAACTCCAAATCTTCAAACTTTTTAGGTTTTCTTTTTACTCTTGAGGGTCTATCTGCCGATAATAAGGGAGGCGCCGAGCTGACAATATGAGTTGTAATATTATTTTTTAAATGAGTAGGCGTTTTAGTGTTATTGTCACTATCATTTTGATCGTCAGGTGAATTCTTGTTTTCTTTTTGTAATCCAGAACTTTCCATTAGATTTCTAACATTGCGGAAAACTCGATCTTTAAGAGCCATTCGAGGTGATTTAGTATTTTTTGGAGAAGGTGTTGAAACATCAACTTTACTTGTAGTAAAAACTTTACTTGTAGGTTGTTCTTCTGTCACAGAATTCTTCTCTTTTTCGGAGAAAAAGTTTTCTAATATCGTAGGAACTACATTAGTGCTAGACAGGTTTTTAAGCAATTCAGTATCTGTTTGAATAGTCTGCCCTGGTTTACTGGAGACACTTTCTGATCTACTACTTGACATAGTGTCTTGTGAATCTGTCTTCCAGGATGCTAGTTTATATTCATCTTGCGACTGTGACAAATCTTGATATAAAGCTGGTATATCTTCGCGTTTTCTTTGCAGTTTCTCTTTTTGATTTTCTGTTAATTTTCTAGGATTAAATTTCCAATTTGATTTAACAACAACATATTCTTCACCATTTTCTACTATAGTATTTACAATGCTCGGTTCTTTCCTCTTCACTCGTTTAGGAACCTCATTGGTTGGGGGTGTAGTGAATTGAGGGTTATCAACATTGTCATGTGTAGACTGTGGAGGTGCTATTTTTAAATTACACTTTTCCATTTCTTGAACTACTGATTTTATTTTGTTAAAATTTGTGTCTGACTCTTTAGATTTTGCCAATATAGTCTTCATTACAGATAGATAAATGTTTCGTGTTGAAGAATGGTTTGATAGTAATGGAAAATATTTTAATAAATGATAAGTCATAGCAGGTATTAGTTTTGAATATGAGTCCACAGCAAACAATGTTTCAAGAGGCTTTAATAGGCTTCCAATCAATATCAACAGTTGTTCAATCTGTAATTAACATTGTTTATTAATAATTGTTTTTCACTAGCTATTATAGAATACAAGAAAATGTAAGCTTACATGAGATGTGTATAGATTTAGCAATATATTGCAACTTTTATTAAAATGGTTATTAAAACAAAAAACGCTCTGCCACTAGATTTTCAGTGTAGCTCAACAGGTCCCGCCAGATCGATTACACATTTACGTGAGATATTTCAGAAATCTGTTACTTACATTTGACCGCTGTTTACATGCTCGACTTAAAACATGAAGTACATTCTTGACACTAACTAAAATAAGGGCAGCAATCGCTTCATTAACACTTGTCGTCACTACGCTCATCATGGCCACTATTCCTTCAACCATTATTGGAAATATTGCCTCAAAACTTTCGTAGTTATCAATTCTTTTAGTGAGATTTAACAGCAAATTTAATTCTTGCCCTCCTGCACCTGTCAATATAGAACCAGCTTGAATACATAAATCATTATGGCTTAAAAATATTTCTTTACTAATATTTATGCAACATCATATTACTAAAGAATCATCAAACACCTGCCAAAGTAACAAGCAGTACCCAAGTTGCCTCATTGAAATAGACATGTACGGTATCCAACAAATTCTAACTAGTCTTGACATTAGAATCTAAACGAAAACCATTGTGGTGAATAGAATAAAACTACCAAATCTTTCAAAAGGGTACGGTTATAAACTTGGTTAAATTAAGAAAAAAAATCCTTAAATTAATTTGTTTTAGAAAAATAAACTGAAAAATGTGGTAGTTTCATACTACTTGGCTTTCTATCTCACTGAGTTTACAATGATCTTTAGATTGAAACTATAGTCACCAAGATTACAGTGAGCGGGTCTTGGGTCGAGTCTTAGCTTGTTTACAATTGACAGGATCACTTCTGGATGCCTTTTCTAATCATCTGTTGCCTTTGATAGATATAAATAATTTACATGTGTATACATTATATATACTCACAACTGGTTTCAGTCATACTATGTTTTAATACTCCAAGGATCACACATAGTTTAAAGTACACAGTTGGTGCAACTTCTTCCAGTTTTGACATGAGAACTGCAGTAATTTCTTTATCTATTCCAGTCTTCAGCTTTGGGCACATCAAATTGTAAGTTTTGTACCAAGTCATGGCTGCATTTTTTACCTAAAACATAAGTTACATTTAAAACCATGGACAACCATGCATATAAGAAATCAGGTGTGACAAAAAAATTATAAATACCAACATCAATAAATGCTTCGATTGAAGTTACTGGCCACAACAGTAAATCATGTATAACATTTGGACACTTGTAATCAACTTCACACGCAGCCTCTGCTAATGAATTCCAAAATGTCAAACCAAAATCATTTGCAGGTATTGCAACTAAAAGGCACCCTACAAAATGTTTGCTACTACACACTGCTGGATCAACTATAACTTTTGCGACACATTTTAGTTTTGATGCCAACTGTCCAGGTGGTAGGCTGAAATATAGAAATATAAATATTTTAGGACAAATTTAACTACCAACTATAGACAAATTCCTGTTTCTCAAACAGCTTTATTAAATATATATCAGAAAAGACACTTAATAAAAATATGCAATTACAAATATTAGAACCAAAACAGAGAAACGTTAATATGAAAATTCAGAGCTGCAGTTTCTGATTACTGCAGTGTTTTTTATTTAGATATAAATTAACCACAGAGGAATAATGTCTTCCGTTTAAGTTTAATATAAAAGCATTAAAAAACAAGTACATTGGTAGTAGAAAGGAAAGAAGATTATGCACCTTGCTGAAGTGAGAGATTAATGCACTATAAGCACCCTCGCAGGCACTCGTGCATCAATAACTCACACAGTGCTTTCTTTCAAAAATCAACATTATTGCATTGCTGTGTTCTAACATGTATGCAAATAAAATGTTAGAAGTTTCGATTCCTTATTCAAAATGTTACTTATACAATATATCATCCTTCTTACCTTAAATAGTAGTCATACAAGCATGGTGTTAGTATGGTCTTGACAATTCTGATGACGGGATCCTTATCACTTTCACCAGACTTGAATAAATGTTTTGCTTTTGTATCATCTTCAAATAATCCCATAATAAGAATGTTGAATCCAATGTCAAGATATATATTATCACTCTTACATTCCTAAAACAAATTTATTTTTATATTTATACTTCTCCCTTGATGATTTGCATAAATCTATAAAAGTGCCTATCCAGGGACTCACTTAAAGACCTCTACAACTTTTCGCGGACTACTGCTGGACTTATGGACTGTTCCAGTACATGGCAATGAGGCAAAAAAAAACACTAATAAAATCTCTGATTACCAAACCAAAGATATCAGATGTATTTTAAGCAAGAAATTAATCTACCAGTGTGGTTGATCTGAAGAATTTTCGCACGAGAAACGTTACTTAATTTACCATAATTAAGTAAGTGTTTCTCAAGTAATTTAAAAGAATGCTGGCCAGACAAGTTGCCACAAGAGACCACTTAACACACAAAACCTATACTAATATTATAAAGCTGAAGAGTTAGTCTGTTTGGTTCAGCATGAACTACTGGGTCAATTCTGGGGTAATAGCCCCATCATGTAATGAGTCACAGGTATGGAACATACATACATACATAGTCTCATGCCTATATCCCCGAAGAAGTAGGCAGAGGTATATTGCTACACCCACTTTACGCCAGATTTATTTTAGTCCCACGTATTAGGGGGCGAGCCTATTACGTGGGAAAGTATTAGCATGGAGCAGTACTCACGGACTGAGCTAGTTTCATATAAATTGGTTCATCCAATCAGGCGAAACGAAGAACATAAAGAATTTTATATTTATAAAGTCAAATCTACAATCTAATTCAAATCTAAAACAATGTTAACTTTACCTTCACGTAATGATCTACTATAGACAAAATCTCAGCAAATAGATCTTTTCTAATATTATTTTCTGGCAATTCACCAATAGTCCTTAGGTATGATTTCCACAAGCATGTCATCTGCTGCTTAGTCAATCCATACTCACGGTTTGTTGTCTTCATGAGTATTGTACTCACTGAAAATATCCAGTGATTCCAGTGATCCACTAAATGAGTAGTGGTGATCAATTTACTTTTGAGTTTTGGCAAATCTGTACATCCATTACAATTGACATGGCCAACCATATCAACCATAGCCTGGCTACATAGCCTTTTTAATTTGCTAGATATCATGCCAGGAGCAACCAATGTTTTGTCAGCAGCATTAAATTTTCCAAAGCAAAAATGCAAGAAAATGATCAATAATGCATCAATAAATGAGTCCATTTTGGAGTGGAACTTAGTCAGCAAATGCCACCAACATCCAAATTTTGCCAGAGCAGTTTCCTCAGTTTTGGCATTATTTGCCTTAAGTGGAATAATCAGCAATTTTAATCTCTTGTTGATGTTACTTTCAACAGTTTCATGAGAGAAACAGTCAATCAGTACTTTCCAGCAGTCAAATGACCTGCATCTGTTTATCGCATCCACTTTAAAGGCACTCTCCACAACGGGCAGCATGGAGTTGATAGGTGAGCCAACACCACCCAGAGGTATGGTTATTCTACTCTTAAGAAGTCTGATGAAAACTATCCATAGTCTATGCCACTTATCATTCCCTGAATGTAAAAGAGTTTTCATAATAGCTGGGTATCTAAAATCAAAGAGTTACTATAATAGTAGTTTCAATATAATAGTATGATGGTAGGTTCACATGTACTATTACTATCCATAGGATTAGTAAGGTAATATATAGAAATAGTAAAGTCAATCATGAAAAATTTATATTATTAGACTTTCACACATAGTAATTTATGTATTGGGTCTATATCACATAATTATTTGAGAATAAAAGGTAAAGTACCTTACATATTTCTCGACATTTCAGCATGGGTTACACTAGCAGTGGTCACAAAATGATTGATCATTTTTATTTTGAAGTAAATATGCAATACAGACCCTTTATTTACATAAAATTATGCAAATCATGAAAAATTATGCAATTTTTTTCAAATTTCAAAACTTATAGTCTAGTCAAAATAGACATTTTACTAAGACATAATTCGCATAGAGCTAAAAATTGGCCGAGACACAACTTTTTGTACAAAATTGTATGATCTACATCTTTGTCTGACCTATTTTCAGGATAATATTCACTGTTTTCGAGAAATGTTAAAAAATTCCTAAATTTTCTATGTTTGATCTTGGATAAATAAAATTGCAGAAGTAGGATAGATGGAGATTTTTGACATTTTATTTATAATGATGTATTTAATGTTTCAGGCAATTTTCAGCTCTATGCAAATTATGTCTAGGTTATGACTTATTTTTGTCTATTTTGACTGGACTATTAACAAACAATTAACGTAAATATGATTATAGCATGTTAATGAACATTTAAATGTTTATACTAATATAGATTTGAGAGTAAAAATACTTACTGTTTTGAATTACAAATACATTCTAAAATATTTTGCCAGTGAGGAGTAGTTGCATACTCCATATTGACCATTTCATCAGTCAACTTTTCAAGTACTTCCATTGTCAGGTCATCAACAGTCTCTGTTGCTATTATCTGTGCCATAGCTGTTGGGAAAATTTTAGAGAGCCAAACAGATATTCCACTTTCAACAAAAGCTGTCTTCTTTTCCTGTGGTAAAATTGTCAGCAATCTATGCAAAAAACTAAAAACCTGTAAAGAAAAATATTATTGTTCACATGTTCTGTACTATATATACTAATTAAGCTGCAGAATTTGATTGTTTGTCTGGCGGTAAGTGCAGTCACTCACCACTGGTTCAATTTGAAAAAATATTTTTGTGTTGGATAGCTCATTTGTTGAGGAAGCCTTATAGGCTATATAATATCATGAGAGCCATGGCAGCAAAGCCGTAGCCCTAAATGCAGGTGTAATCACAGTCTCAGGTACCAGAGAGGTAAAAAATTTACTGAATAGTAAATATTAACCTCTTGTATTCTGCAATGCCAGACACAATAAAAAAGCTATTGTGTCTCGCGTGGATCCACATTCCAGCATTCAAAGAGTTAAGGCTGTTTTATTTTAATTTCGAGAGTAATAAAAATGTCCCTGGCCAACAAGCCTTACACAAAAATTGAATCTATAAGACACCAAATTCAACAATTATATTTGGTAGGTTACCCCCAAAACCTAGTAAACCTGCAAAGTTTTGGCACTAATATATTTGCCTATATCATTTCATATTTAGCCCTCATCATATGTCTCATAACAATGGAAGTATTGTGGTCCTGGAGTCATCAGAGCATGATTACAAAAGGATTAACATGTGAGACAGTACTTGGGAGCTTACCTGTTGCATGACATTAGCTGGTTTCCGCAAATTGCAATAAAGCAGAACCACCTCAAACACTCCTTCATAATCTTCTGCTACAGCTTCCAAAATCTTGTCAGGGTATGCAAGCACTGTGTCAAAGCCTCCTGTCATCAATGTTTCCACCTTCTCAAGAGGCTCTACAGTAGCTATTGTTTTGATCATTGTCATCACTGCTGAGGCTGATGGTAACAAGTCTGGTTCTGGCTCATATTTACCTTGCTAGAAATTGATACATAATTATTCAACATGTCTTCACCAGAAAAAATTTTGTAATATGATTATGTTTATTTACCTTAGCTTTAGTAGAGATTGCACTTATTATGCTAAGGGCTAACCCTGTGTACTTCAATATTCTTAAGTCGTGAGCGCAGACGGCGAGTAACCTCTTAACGACTTCTTCATTGACATCCTTATCCTTTTCAATAGCATTCAAAATTAAATTGTAGTTGTGAGCTCTAGATACGTAGGTGTTTAAAGTGAAATTTTCTAAATCCTCCAGAATTGTCTGCATGGTTTTGCATTTAAAGGAGTCCTGCGGCATTTCTGCAATACGGTAATTAATATCAAATAGTGTCAAATAGAAACTCAGGAAGGGCATGATAGTCAAAGGCACTGAAAAGCGGCAAAATAACGTCCAGCAAATGATTGCGTCTATCCTCAACGATACATTTAATCGTTTGAAAAAGCTGAAGTACATATTTTTATAATAAGCAAAAAGAGATAGCGGCCTCAGCGAACGAGTCTGAGATTAAACCTTGCCAAGTTTACAAGTTTCGTTATCAGACGCCTACATAACTATTAAGTTTGTACTTTAGAAATCTAAAATGAAATGTATTTACGTACTTGTTCCGATAAAATGTTCTCCACTTCTTCCAAAACTGAAAAGTTAACAATTATTTCAAATCAAAATCGAAATATAAAACAACACATTTTGACACTTAACGCATTTCTGGCGCGAAGTGCGACAGTTTCATTATTGCCAACAAAAAAAGATCTGGCTGGGGTTTATTTTTATTTTTCAGTTAGAATCACAATCTCTTTGGTTAGAATGTTAGAATTAATGACAATGACATAATTAAAACTGTGGCCAATTGCTTCATTAATCTAAGAATTTTATTAATAACTAGCTGACCCGGCGAACTTCGTACCGCCTAATAGTCGATTCTATATTTTTTTTTCTCTCCGTAAGAACCATCCTCGTACTTCAATAAATATTATAAAAAAATAATTAGCGAGTTCGGTTCAGCTGCTCTTAAGATTTGCGCTTCGCAACACATTCAACGATTCATTTTTATAATATCTCTTCCAGTGCAGTTAGTCAACGGTAGAATCGCGGTCAAACCGCATCCAAAGGTAGGCGGAAGCAAATGTAAAGATAGGCAGCATAATTAATTATGCTACATGGGCAGCAGCATTTATCATCAAAAGACTACCTACTCTGTAACTACGATAAACAATTTCTTCTGGCCGAGATTCAGCTATCACCACTAAAAACGATTGACTCTGACCTCGATATTTTGGGTACCTTATAACCAAAATATCGAAATCTTTTCTCATCCCTCGATGCTCCCCCATGAAGAGCTATGTAGGGGGTATTTCTCGGTAAAGGCACAAGACACAAGGAATATTTGATCGAGCATCGAATGGGTTGGATTGATGAATTCTATCGCCCTATGGCTTAGAATAGCACAACTGTACTTCCACCCGTGGGTGGACGTTTGAGGCGACTGTGGGATTTTCAGCGTGGAATGGTCAGTGCAGGGCATGAGCTTTTACAGGTACGGCAGGTACCGCTACTGCGGTTGCCAATTCACTTATTCATAATTAAAAGTAACCAAATAAAACGGACCCTAGTAGGCCATGTAAGGATAGGGGTTGCTCAAATTCCCGACCAATGGATAGCTGCCAGCATTGAACCTCTGAACACCCCCAAATTCTTGCGGTAACTAGTATGAGAGATGATATCGGTTCGTGCTTTGAGTAAAATTCCAGGGTGTTGTCACCATTCTCGACACGAAAGCCTAGGGAACGTGATTGAAATCTGCAGCGTGTGGAACCATAGAGGCATAGTCGGAACTATACTTCAACTGGGAATAAAGCAGGCTAGGAAAAGGCGAAAAAAAATAGAAGAGGTATCTAGACAAAGAAATATAACCTTATTAACCTAGTCCAACCTCTCTGTATCTAGACTTCACAAATTTATTCAATCACTCCAGATCACAGAGGTTGGACTAGGTTTAAGTTATATTTCTTTGCTCCAGATCAGGAACTAGGTGAGGCGATCTGTATAGTCTATGGTGAGGCGTAACCTCCAAACTAGCGATGGGCGATGTCGAGATGTTTGTCCAGTCGAAACAATCGCAGTCGTTAAAATTTTTCATCGAGTCGCCGATTGTCTCGGTCTGTCATCAAACAATCGAGATGTTTTTCGATTGTTCCGAGTCAATATTATCTATGCCGGTAGCGATGATCCTAGCCGTCTTTCATTGATTGATTGAATCAATACTAACTACTAAGAAAATAAAGTCCATCAAAATAAAGAGAACTTTACATACCTATACTTCACAATTATATTGTACCAAGTATATATTGTGAATAATTAAGAGAAATTTAATAAATACTAAAAGATTGATTGACATAGATATGAGTTTGTATTATTAACTCCCACCAACCAAAATTAATATCGCATTGAAACTATTTAACTCCATTGATATATTTTACGAGTCAGAGTCGAAAGTCAGCAAGTCAAACGACTTGCGACGATTTCAGTAGATGTGATTGCTGTTTACGATTGTGGCCGAGTTGATCCTTTCAAACATCGCATCATTCGCATCGGTACCCTAGCGACTACGCGACGCCGCGAGTTGACTCGAAACCATCGACTAGGCGAGAGAAAACAATCGCGAGTCATCGAGATGTTTGAACAATCGAAACAATCGACTTGAACATCTCGTCATCGCCCATCGCTACTCCAAACCTGGAACTCTCGTCTCGTACAGATGCGATGCAGCAAAATCGCGGGTCTAATATACTGGGAAAGAGTCATCTGACAAAGCTGACTACCTCGAATATTGATACCATCACTGCAGATTATTGTATGTCTCGCATGCACTGACCAAAGAAATATAACCTTATTAAGTCATAGAAGTAACACTCAAAATAACAACAGCGGTTGCTATGATTGATATCTTCTTTCATAAGGCACATGCAGTATGATAGAAAGAGCTATCGATAGGTTTAGCAGCACGATCTTATAGCAGTCTTGTGGTAGCCAGACAGTAGACAAAACATAGAGTTAGCAAACCGAGTGTTGTTCATAACAGTGATGATTTATCGATAAATATTTTTGGTCAAATGTCTTTCTTTAGTATGTGTCGATATATTTAAGCCGTAGAAGTAAAAAAACTAAAATATTGAATTTGTAGTTTTTGCTGTCGACGCCTGACAGTGATTTGCAAAGACTTGCCAGACAGACAGTACTAATAAAATCACGTGTTTAATTGTTCGTTTTAGCCATAAAATCTATTGACAAAAAGTATTCATAAACTAATGAGCGATGCTTTGCGATGCGTTGTGATGCGATGCTAAGAAACTGTCACTTAGATTATGTATTGTACGAATTATACCAGATTGGCTAATGCGGCACGGCAGGCTTTGGCAATTTGTTTGCGTCGCATCATATCACGTTGCTTGCTATCGCTAACGTTGGACACTGCTCGATTTTTTTAGAGTTGTAAGTAATCCGACTGCCACGCCGAAGCTTGCGGGTTTGATTCCCGCTCAAGTCAAACATTTGTCTGCATAAATATGGATGTTTGTCTTGGTCTGGATGGTACTATGTATAATGTGTAATATATTTACAGAAAAGTATATATGCATGTTTATATATTGTCTAGTACCCGTAGTACAAGATCTGCTTAGTTTGGGACCAGATGATGTTGTGTGAATGTGGAAGAATATTATATTTTATGGTAGAAAATTATGTAGCGGACTACAAGGCAAGACGTCTTGGATCAGTCAGGATAGCACTAATATGATAAATACTATAGAAGTAGGTAGATTAATTAATCGTTGTAATTATTATATTTTATTAATATGTTCAATTCAACATCCGTGTGGTGACGGATTAAGAATACGGAATGTCACCACCCCATATCATCCCATGGGTGTCGTAAGAGCCGACAGAGGGAGCATATTATGCAGAGAACAGCACTGTAAGAGAAGAAAAACTTGATACAAACCCTATACCAACCCGTTTGGCCAGCGTGGTATAGTAGGCCAATTCCTCCTTTCAAAGGAGACGCCTAGTCCAGCAGTGGACTGTAAAGGGCTGATGATGATGATGATGAATATGTTCAAACTAAAATTACACACTTTTTGTTTAGCTTTGGATAAATAATTCTACCGGGTATGCAATGTCCGGGCATAAAGGTAATGTAGGCACAGCTTTCGGTTTTAAACGACGCCAGGTGCTTTCTGTCTTTAAAAAACAGTCTTTCTCAAAATGACGTGAACAAATACGATGGTACTTCTGCTAAATCCAACTAGGCCGTCCAACGGCATTTATCCAAAGATTTCTTGTGGTGTCATTAATAGGCAACCTGTAATAAAAAGCACCTTCTTAATAATAAAAAATGCTACTCACATCCCTAATCCATCTACTATTTTATAGATGCAAAAATGTAAGCCTACACACACACGCGTGCACTGGAACACTCGGCTTTAGGTTAATAGACGCTACTTTTAAGGTAGGTATGTAAGTAAATTATGTACCTACATTGTACATTAAACTGCGCTTACTATCAAACGCGCGATAGAAAATTAGACCGCTGGACGTCTTTGTTTATTGCCAACTTAGCAACCGCGGCTACCCGCTGTCGCTTCCAGCTACAGTTTTACATTCATGTCCGATAGTTAGTTTCCGTATTTATCCCTCATTCAAAAATCATCGATATCTCCTTTCACTGTCAAATCCCATCACTAAGGACATTAAATCAATAAATGTACAAAATATCAATTTGTGAGTTAAATTCATAACATATACGTATGCAAGCTGTTCCTTTGATTTGCAATACAATGCTATTGTGTAAACTTAACACTCATTATAGCATTAATACGAGAAAAATAAAAAAATTTGTTGGAAAATGCCGACTCACTGCTAGAAGATACAGTGTTTCCTGTTATTTACGTTCCGAGAATAGCGGAATCCATATCCCGATATCACATATACGATGTGTATTAATTAATGAGTAGGCACACTATTTAATTATTTTAATCTTACTTACTATTTAAATGCAAAAAGTTATTAAAAATGTAAACGCAAACGTCCAACAAAGGAGGATGGGCAGATTGGGACCACCTTCCAATAGCAATAAGATTTATGTCATTGGATAGGTCTTTTTAATAGAAACAACTTTTATTATGACGGCTTTGTTGTCACAGTTGTCCGTTCCAAGATATATGACATACAAGTTTCGATAAAAATATGTTGAAAAAAGCGTTCTTTTTATGGTGCTTCGTACTTTTATTACCATCCGCTTGGTGACGGATTAAGAATATGGAATGTCACCACCCCATATCATCCCATGAGTGTCGTAAGAGCCGACAGAGGGAGCATATTATGCAGAGAACAGCACTGTAAGAGAAGGAAAACTTGATACAAACCCTATACCAACCCGTTTGGCCAGCGTGGTATAGTAGACCAATTCCTCCTTTCAAAGGAGAGGCCTAGTCCAGCAGTGGACTTTTAAAGGCTGATGATGATGAGTACTTTTATATTATTATTACGTTTTATTTTGCAAACTGACTTATCTTCGCGTCTGCCCAAGCGGTTGGTACGGTGCGGGGTGCAACTTTTAGGAAACTAAAGGGTTATCAATACTAATATTATAAATGCGAAAGTTTGTTTGTTTGTCCGCCCTTCACGTCGCAACAAAGCAATATTATGTAATTATGTTTTGTGAGTAGTTAGTTGAAAGATAAAGATAAGATAAAGATAAAATATTAAAGATATAAATCTAAGCTCTTTTCGAACGTCATAATACTAAAATATATACTTATGTCCCAATTCTATAACTACCACCGCACGGCGGGTGTCGCTCGGCGCAGCTCCAAGTAACCGGTTTGGAGGGGAGGGGGGCACCCCGCACTGTTCCTAAGCGCTTGGGCAGGCACGATGACGAGTCAGTTTGCAAAATAAAGCATTATATAGTACTAAGCACTATAATAAACGCTTTTTTCAACATACTTTTATCGAAACTTGTATATCATATATCTTGGAACGGCCAACTGTTACAACAAAAGTGTCATAAAAAAGTTGTTTCTTTTAAAAATGCCTATCCAATGACATACACCTTATTTATATTGGAGGGTGGTCCCAGGTCCCATACATTTTTGCCCATTGTCTTTTTACACTGATGACAGATCACAGCACGGCTATTTAGAGAATGTAGTCAAAGATATGAGTATGTAAAGAGTCTATGCCTCTTTATATGAGACGCAAGGAGTTGATGAGACGCGTAATTTGACGTAACGATTAACCAACTAAGACCAACTGACATTACATGTTGCACGTTCGGTATAAGGAAATTTCAAAGAAATATAACCTTAAGTCATAGAAGTAACACTAAATAACAAGAGCGGTTGCTATGTTTAATATCTTCTTTCTAATGGCACATGCAGTATGATAGAAAGAGCTGTCGATAGGTTTAGCAGCACGCTCTTATAGCTGCGTCGTGGTAGCCAAACAGTAGACAAAACATAGAGTTAGGAAACCGAGTGTTGTTCGTAACAGTGATGATTTATCGATAAATATTTTTGGTCAAATGTCTAACTTTAGTATGTGTCGATATATTTAAGCCGCAGAAGTAAACAACTAAAATATTGAAAATGTAGTTTTTGCTGTCGACGCCGGACAGTGCTTTGCAAAGACTTGCCAGACAGACAGTACTAAAAAAATTCACGTGTTTAATTGTTTGTGTTAGCCATAAAATCTATTGACAAAAGTATTCATAACCTAATGAGCGATGCGTTGCGATGAGATGCTAAGAAACTGTCACTTAGATTATGTATTGTACGAATTATACCAGATTGGCTAATGCGGCAGGCTTTGGCAATTTGTGTGCGTCGCATCATATCACGTTGCTTGCTATCGCTTACGTTGGACACTGCTCGATTTTTTTGGAGTTGTAAGTAATCCAATTTGTGATCCGCCAGCACAAATGATTCGCCTTTATGTAAATATTAGTACAGCAGTGAACTACTTTGACAACCCAGTTGGTGTGAGTGCAACCGACTGCCACGCCGAAGCTTGCGGGTACGATTCAGTTTTACATTCATGTCCGATAGTTTGTTTCCGTATTTATCCCTCATTCAAAAAACATCGATATCTCCTTTCACTGTCAAATCCCATCACTCCTTAATGATGGGATTTACAGCACGGCTATTTAGAGAATGCATTCAAAGATATGAGTCTGTAAGGAGTCTATGCCTCTTTAAATGAGACGCGTAATTTGACGTTATGATTAACCAACTAAGACCAACTGACTTTACATGTTGCACGTTCGTTATAAGGAAATATGGCGAGCATGTTCTCTCTAGTCTAAACGTCCAACCTCTCTGCGAAATTTATAGGGCATGTTCTCTCTAGTCTAAACCTAGTCCAACCTCTCTGTATCTAGACTTCACAAATTTATTCAACCACTCCAGATCAGAGAGGTTGGACTAGGTTTAGGTTATATTTCTTTGCTCCAGATCAGGAACTAGGTGAGGCGATCTGTATAGTCTATGATGAGGCGTAACCATAGAGATATTAAGAATAGAGTGGCAGAGTGGGGCCTATTCGTGTCCGCCGGTGGGAGAGAGAACGCAACATTAGAGGCCCCCTGCATCTCTCTCTAACAATACATGCACAACATCAACATTACGCAGTGGCGTGCTACCTGTAACTATTATTTAAATCAGTTTATTAGTAATCAATATTTTAAAAGTTGTTTTTATTGATACACGAAGATAGTTTGAAGTGACAAAAATGTTTATATATTTTTAAACTATTGATTACTGATAAACTGATATAAATAATAGTTACAGGTAGCACGACACTGCGTAATGTTGATGTTGTGCATGTATTGTTAGAGAGAGATGCAGGGGGCCTTTAATGTTGTGTTCTCTCTCGCACCGACGGACACGACACAGTATTGAGTTAGGTACTGTTCTGCCACTCTATTCTAATATCTCTATGGGCGTAACCTCCAAACCTGGAACTCTCGTCTCGTACAGATGCGATGCAGCAAAATCGCGGGTCTAATATACTGGGAAAGAGTCATCTGACAAAGCTGACTACCTCGAATATTGATACCATCACTGCAGATTATTGTATGTCTCGCATGCACTGACGCCTCCAATAGACACCGGTGAGCTTAGAGCTGAACTTTAAAGATAAGTTTTTCCAGGCAAAGTAACCTTTTCTTCTGGTTTTAGTGGATGCCTTAAAAGCCTTTGACTCCATCGAAACCTAGGCTGCTCTGTAATAATTGCAGCATTGCCAGTGCCATTGAGGATCACAGACTATAGGGATACTACGTATTGAGGATTGAAGATAATGTTATTATGTGAATGTGTTAAGAAAACCAAATGGCAACGATTTCTGTTCAAGCCCTGAAAAGCTAAACAAGACAGTAGTCCAGTAGCTTCGAGAGGTACCTAATGACGGGGTGAGAACCGGAACTCTTTACCAACGCTAGAGGAGAACGCGTTTTGATGATTTAGAGGCAGAATTGCTGCAAGACCATTAAAAATTATGTCTAGTTATTATTAAAATAGCCTTTAGTTTTGACATGGTTGCCGACCGCTGGTGGACACTATTGTCTGTTTATTCGGAAGTATTGACTCGCGTCGGCTTAACGTGCTGCCTGAGGCCCAAGGCAAGCACTATTTAACAACTCAATAGGCACGAAGATAGGCACATAACTCCGAAAAATCAGTGGTGCGCGCCATAAATTTAAACCCAATACCCTCTGCATGCCAGTCTGTTGTTTTATCCACTAGGCTATCCACAAATAACATATAATTTACAATTCTGTGAGGCTATCGCTGCCTATTGTATTCCAATGACTTCTTATTAAAGTTAAAATTGCGAATCGTAAACTGTTTCTGTTTCAATCATTCAAAGGTAAGTTACGATCCCCTGAAACCTGAAAGTGTGTTTACAAAATGTATGGCTACTAGTGACGGGTTCGACGAGTTCTTTATAACTAAAAATATTAGCCGAAACTACATGACAATAGAACCCTGTACTGACTTATCATCTGACCATACACCCGTTATACTGAATGTGAACTCTACAATTATATTAATGGATCCTCAAGGAAGAATTTATAATAAAAATACTAGCTGGGAACGATTCCAGCATAGAATAAGCTCCGAATTAACGAATAAATACAGCCCTATTAAAACGACAGATGACATAGAGACAGAAATAGACAAACTGAACAAAATCACACACAGTGCAGCAAAGTCAGCTACCAAATCAGTAATCAAAAGTCAGCAATCAAAGATTCACACCGAAACATAACGACTATCCAAAACCAATTAAGGACTTAATAGTAGAACGACGTCACCTTAGAAAAATATGGCACATGACTAGATATCCGTCTGACAGAACAGCATTTAATAAATTATCTGAGACATTAAAAAAGTTAATAAAAACTTTTCATAACGAAAATCTACAGACATTCCTCTCAAGCCTCTCGCCATCTGTTGACACAAATTACTCACTATGGAAGGCGACAAAAAGATTGAATCGTCCAAATATACAAATACCTCCAATAAGAAACGACCTCGGAGAATGGGCCAGATCAGACGCAGAAAAGGTGACAATCTTTGCAGAGCACCTCTCTCAGGTATTTCAACAATTTCCTGAATTAGCTCCAGAACGTGGTACAGAAATAAAAGAATTTCTTGAAAGCCCTCTACAAATGAGTCTACCGATAAAATATACTACTCCCCGGGAAATGACGAAAGAAATTCAAATGCTGCAAGAGGGGAAAGCACCAGGCTGCGACCAAATTGATGCTACCATCTTAAAAAGACTACCAAGAAAAGGGATCATGCAAATTTTTAAAATATTCAACGCCTGCCTCAGACTGTCGTATTTCCCAGCACATTGGAAAATAGCTCAGGTCGTAATGGTACCCAAGCCAGGCAAACCACCCCAAAGCGCTACTTCATATAGACCCATCAGCCTCCTGTCAGTCACAGGCAAAATCTTTGAGAGAGTCCTGCTAAACCGAATGAAAGTCCACCTCAAAGACGCCATTCCACCACCAGTTTGGGTTTCGAGAACACCATGGTACTATAGAATAGATACATCGCATAGTGGATGCTATAAACAGAGCATTAGATAGGAAACAATATTGCTCTGCTGTTTTCCTCGATATAAGTCAAGCATTTGACAAAGTCTGGCATGAGGGTCTGCTCTACAAAATAAAAAAAATGATCCCTAACTAATTTTACCACATAATAAAATCATACCTACACGAGAGATGCTTTGAAGTCACGTTGAACTCTGACGCCTCAGCCTTACATGAAATCAAGTCGAGGGTGCCCCAGGGTAGCATATTGGGACCAGTATTGTATACCATATTTACAGCAGACTTACCAACCATGGACCAAACCACAGTTGCTAAATATGCAGATGACACCGCTATCCTGTCCACACATAATGATCCAGAAACTGCGTCTGTATGCCTTCAATTACATCTGGATAGAATAGAAAAATGGCTAAAAACCTGGAGAATAAAAGCCAACCAAACCAAGTCGACCCACGTCACATTCACACTCAGAAGAGAAACTTGCCCTCCACTAAATGGTGAAGAAATCCCTCAAGATGAGCATGCTAAGTATCTAGGCATGCACCTGGATAGAAGACTAACGTGGCAAAAATACATATGGACAAAGCGAAAGCAACTGGATACCAAACTACGCAACTTATACTGGATAATTGGACGGCACTCGCAACTCAGCCCTGAAAGCAAAATGACAATTTACAAAGCCATATTAAAACCCATATGGACCTATGGTATACAACTGTGGGGTACGGCTAGCAATAGCAACATTGAAATACTTGAGAGATTTCAAACAAAAACAATGAGAGCAATCTTCGACATCCCCTTTTACATTAGTAATAAATATATTTATCATGATCTAAAAATAAAAACTGTTAAAGAAAAGATCACCCACTTCAGTATTAAATACCAACACAGATTATCGGTACATAAGAATGCTCTAGCTGCTAACCTAAGTGGATATGGATCAATACTGCACAAACGACTGAAAAGGCATAGTGTCCCTACGCTTCTGGATAGATTCTGCCACAGAAAGTGAAGGCCTCCCTAGAACTGGCAGGGTTCACTGAAACTTGAAACACCACAGATAGATTTATCAAACAAAAGCAAGGCTTATTGATATATACAGATTGCCATGATGCAGAATAAGATAGAAAAAAAAAACTAGTGATGGAGCCACATTAAGGCGCCATCGAGCGAAAATGCCCAAAACGGTAGTCACGGTTAAGTGGATTTAAACAAAACTTTTACATTAAGTAACAGAAAAAAATATACAGTGATCACCACAAAGGATGTGTTAATAGTAATTGGCAACCAAAAGTCTATACTAATACTAGAGGAGGCCAGCAGCTACGCCTGCAATTATTTTAAATTTACCCGTTTTGGCCGATCCCGTGGGAATTTCGGGAAATCCCTTCTTAGTGCACCCCTACGGTCCCCAAGGTATATGCCAAATTTCAGCTTCCTGGGCCCAATAGTTTCGGCTGTGGCGTGTCTGTCAGTCAGTCAGTAACGCAAGGATTTTATATATTAAGATAATAATAAAGCGGAAGAGTTTGTTTGTTTGTTTGTTTGAACGCGCTAATCTCAAGAACTACCAGTCGGATCTGAAAAAACATTTTTGTATACGATAGCCCAGTTATTCCGGAAGGCTATAGGCTATACAACATAACGCTTCGACTCTTTGGGACCGGGCAAAAGGCTAAAAAGGCTAAAAGACAATGTCGGCTAATCTCAGGAACTAGCAGTCGGATTTAAAAATTGTTGTTGCCTATGATAGCCCAATTATTCCGAAAGGCTATAAGGCTATATAAAATTACGCCACAACTTTTAGGGGCCAGACAAAAATAATAAAATGGTCAAACGAGAAGGGGGAGGGTTGGGTCAAAGGCAAAAAAAGGCTAAACGAATAGGATACAATCTATAGGGTGTAAAAAGACCCTTAACGAAAACTGAAATCCCATGTTGTACCAATCACTACGAACATTTTTTACTTCGGCACCATACCTGGGAAATTACTGGTTCAGGAGATATTGAGGCTCAAAGTTAGTATAGATTTTTTCTAATTAAGTACAAAATCGATGCATTTACCCCGCCAATATGTTCTATAGATACCCTATGACCCCATGGATAAGTAGGTATTTTGAGCATTGTACGCGCGCGCTTTTAATTGCGGTTTAAAAAAAGTGAAAACTTAAAAAAAAGTAAAGTTAAAAAGTTAAAAGTATAGTTAGTCTAAATAGGTACCCTCAAAGTGCTTTATGGCTATTTACCAATCAAAACAATCTCATTTATTTAAAATTATTATGTTTATATAATAATTATATAATCATTTCATTTTATTTTAAATGATAAAAACAATTACTATAGATCCTTTTTTCAATAAATTGTCGATTAGTCCATATTATTTTCTATGTCGGTCGGTTTGTATGTGTAAACATAGATTCGTTTTCTGAATGGCGGTGTTAAGATTCTCCGTGGATTGATGAGGTTCTCGGTTAATTTTCTTTCGTTTTCGTCGGATTGGTGTCTTAGTCGTTTCTTTTGAATAATGAATGTGGATGTGTTGCTTTGATTTCTTTCGTTCGTTCGTGTTCTGTACTTATACAGGTGTCTCATTATTCCCAAATTCCATTACCTCACGTACGTGGGAATCCGTGGGTGGGAGACTGAGGCCTGAATTCAGATGCCTCTTGAGTTACACAACGGGGCTATCTTACTTTCGGCAGGGCTGGATATTCGTAGCCCTGTGTGTATTTTCTAAATAAATCACAGGGACAGACTTGAAACAGCTGGAATCGACCCCCGAACATGTTGTTTTTTCACATGGTCAGTTATATGTGGCATGTTCACAAGTAAGCGGTAAAAATAATTTACATGTTCTATATGAAGGTGGTAAAACAGTTACATAATGTTGTGTATAAAGAAAGTCTCTAATGATATCCCTACTTCCCCACTAATATTATAAATTCGAAAGTGTGTATGTATGTATGTATGTACTTTCCGTTTTCACGCTAAAACGGCTGAAACGATTTTGTTGAAATTTAATATAGAGATATATTGGACCATGGAGACGAACATAGGCTACTTTATGTTGCAAAAATTAAACTGGCAGGTATTGTAGAGAGGGTAGAAGTTTATACGGCACAAATTTACCTCTGGGAAGTAAGAACGCATGCGCTAATAATTGAGTGCTGCGCATGTTCTATCGCATATATGTCAGTACTGTCACATCATACATAATGTCATATTGTGCACGGTAATTAAATTGTTCGTTTAAATAAACTAATAAATTATATATTGCGCTCAAACGGATGAAACGATTTGCCCTACTAATATTATAAATGCGTAAATATTTATACATATATATGAACATGTATTAGAACATGGCTTTGACATTTGAAGGTGATGTTATTATGTACCTTTCGGTAGATAATGTCATGTGTACTGACCGAGTTACTTTGTACCCATAGGTTTATACAGGGTGTTTGGCACATGGTTGTCCAAATGAAGTAGGGATCTGGTTTGGGCCATTGCCAATGCGTTGGACTCAGACAAATTAAATTCTGTCTCACAGTTTCAGCGATATGATTTTTTTTAATATTTTAAAGAAAAACCCAGAAATTTGGACTAATATTGAAAAATGTTGAACGAATATGGGTATAGCTATCGTAGTGATATTTTTTATTTTTGTTAACTATTGCTACATTTTATTAAAATAATTATTTCCTGTAGAAACCTTGTAAAAAATTATAACAGGCTGTCAAAGTTTCGAAAAGAGCTAATAACGGAACAAAGATGAATTTTGTATGATTAAAAAAAATTATAATAATAGTGATGGAGGTTTTCAACTGCTTTAAAAACTTCTTCAGTTCATACCCTTTAAAATGATGCATCATAAGCCTATAAAAGCATTCACTAAATAAAAAAAAATGCCAATTATTATCGACCGGCCGAAAACATTAGAAGATGGTTTTACTTACATTGCACCTATTTAAGGAATTAAAATTACGTGAAACAACTTAATATGCCATTCACTCTTGCGCAGCACAAAATCTTTTTTTTTACCGTTTAATACCTTTTGTTGCCATACAAAAAAAAAAAATTAATTAGGGAAAAAATAATATTTTGCACCCAAGTGATACACTCTACTTTACATAACTCACTATGAGAAAATAAAAGATGCCTCATTGTAATATCATTATTTCATAAAACAGAGTACCAACTACTTAAATTGAAATTAAATAGTATCTAATAAAAAACATGTAACGGATGCCAGGAATCGAACCTTTGCTAGTCCGCTACAGTGCGCTGGTGGTGTGCTGCTGACGTGTGCCTACGACGATGCGTGTTCTTCTATGTGTGTGGACTGTATGGCTTCGATGTGTAAGGGCTTAAGAAATGAAACATCTTCATACGTTGAGAGCGATGCTGTTCAGGTGTGCGGTGCTTGATGGTTACATAGGTCACAAGATGGTGGTTGGGACGCCAACAACTGGCCCAGTGTTGCCAGATGCATTGAACCTGTTATCTGTAGTAGGAACTGCTAAAATCTGTATTAAATCTGTAGGTATGCCTTTTTATCATGAAATCTGTATAAAATCTGTACTGATACTGTGTAGTATGACCAAAAGAACCAACACAGAACCTACTTATCATAAGCAGCTTAGTTACTTTGTTCTGCTTGTTTCAAGGGATTAATTTTATAATAATATAATGTATTTTATTTTCATTTATCACAATGATACATACAGTTCAGTTTGATTATAATTTTCAATACTCAGCCCCTAAGCGACAACCGGTTGTCGCGCCAAATATTTATTGCTCAAACCCCAAGAGGCAACCGGTTGTCGCTCTCTTACATTCAAGAAAATACCTTAATACACACGTTTAGAGACGAGTTTTGTATGAACAATGTTAGTGCGTTCGGTTTTTTGATACATTTTCTACATTTTGAGCATAAAATATTGTATAATCTGTGCATCCACAGTTTTTTTTAATATTATAAATATTATAATTAAGGACAGCATATGAGTAGGTATGTTATTTATTGTGATATGTTCCATTTTAAGCAGATTATGGCAATTTAGTCACCAGAATGTGAAAATTCTGTATAAACATCTGTATCCAATGCTAATCTGTATCGCATATCGAAAATCTGTATAAATACGGAGAAATCTGTATATATGGCAACGCTGAACTGGCCGAATACATGGTCGCTTAAGTACCTCGAAACTTTACCTTATCGACGACCATCGCACCGAACACGTGCACAGAAAATCTTTCGTTTATTTTTATTTCAAATATAGTACAAATGTTACGTATGATTCGATCCTATTATACATACATACATGTTCTATACATCGTTAGATAGGTCTCATTAAGTTCTATCTATTGGTATACAATACCTAAACCTAACTATTAGCGTCACTAAGTTATTCCATAAAAACTCCCAAAAAATGCTGCCACACAAGGGCCCGCCCACTATATTTTCTATTGAAAAACTATTGTATACTAAATTTATATATATAATTTTGGTAGGCCGTTGTGTGCAACTATATGGGGCATCTATTAAAACAAACACCATGAAAATATCTTTATTCAATTCGAACCTATTACATGATAACTTTGAATCATAAAAAAAATACAGAATTTCTTAAGTAAATACTATCGTAAGTAAACAAATTTTATGATAAACATACGAATGTTTGTTATTATGCTTATTTTAACTATATAAGGTAATAACTAGCAATAAAAAGGTATCTAGACATGATTTCAAGTCTATATGAAGCCAAAAAACACTTATAAAACTATAAAACGAATATGTAAACAAACAGCTGTTTTATGAAGTATTAACTCTTATCTGTCACTACTGATAACGCTATTTATGATTCGATATCTAAGGTCCCTACAGTTAGCACAAGTTTAAGACTAATGTTCATGTATTACATAGTTGTTTTATATTAACAATCTAACCATTTACACAATTTTAGCTATTTTGTAACGTTTTGACACGTCCGGGAACTGTCATAGTTTTAATGTCTGTCGCGAACATCTCTCCCGCCGTGTAGCAACGCGCGTGACCCGTCGTGTGGCGGTGCTGCAGAGCACCCGGTGAGCGACGCCTCGTCACTTGGGCAGGGGGACCAGCTTCTTAGCCGGCCGTTTGAGGACGCCTGCTGCTGTGCGCACCTCGACAGTGCGTATGGCGCCGTCGGCGCCCGGGTAGACAGCCACAACTCGACCGCGCGGCCAGGTATTGCGCGGGAGTTGGCCGTCGGCGATCAGGACGGGGTCGCCGACCTCGAGGTTGAGCACAGACCCATGGGGCTCCCGCCGGTGTTGCAGCTCGGGTAGGTACTCGCGCACCCAACGGCGCCAGAACATGTCGGCGAGGATTTGGGCGCGCCGCCAGTGCTTGCTGCTGTTGAGGTCAGCCTCGCTGAACTCGCCCAGTGGAGGGAGGCGAGCAGAACCACCGAACAGGATGTGGTTCGGGGTGATGGCCTCGGATTTTGTACTGCGCAAGAGTGAATGGCATATTAAGTTGTTTCACGTAATTTTAATTCCTTAAATAGGTGCAATGTAGGTAAAACCATCTTCTAATGTTTTCGGCCGGTCGATAATAATTGGCATTTTTTTTAATTTAGTGAATGCTTTTATAGGCTTATGATGCATCATTTTAAAGGGTATGAACTAAAGAAGTTTTTAAAGAAGTTGAAAACCTCCATCACTATTATTATTTATTTTTTTTAATCATACAAAATTGAACTTTGTTCCGTTATTAGCTCTTTTCGAAACTTTGACAGCCTGTTATAATTTTTTTACAAGGTTTCTACAGGAAATAATTATTTTAATAAAATGTAGCAATAGTTAACTAAAATAAAAAATATCACTGCGATAGCTAAACCCATATTCGTTTAAATTTTTTTCAATATTAGTACAAATTTCTGGGATTTTTTTAAAATACTAAAAAAAATCATATCGCTGAAACTGTGAGACAGAATTTAATTTGTCTGAGTCCAACGCATTGGCAATGGCCCAAACCAGATCCCTACTTCATTTGGATAACCATGTGCCAAACACCCTGTATATTTGTACCCTATAGAGTATCTGAAATCTTTAGAATAATCAGGAGTGCCTTCACACAAATTGAGACTGAAAGTAGATTTGTGTTACACCGAATTTAACGCGCGCGAAGCGGCGGGCAAAAGCTAGTATTATATAAAAATCTATGTTTGTTTGTTCATCATTTATAAACTCTGAAATAATAAGAGATTAAGTGCTAAGTCAATGGTAACTTTGGAAAAGGGGCTTGGAAAAAAGAGAATTAAATAAAAACTCTTAAAAAAGCGATACGGAGTTCGCTGGGTCAGCTAGTAAATAAATAAATAGGAGAATATTGAAAAAAAAACTGCTAGAAGTTGACCAAATATCGTAAATTAGCACGCACGATTTCAGTAAATTGTGACTTTAAACCGTTGATTATGATTTATGATACACAAAATATATTAAATACGAATCACAAATGTTCGAACTACGATTATAGAGTTTTATATTTTTATGAAGCCTTCTAATAATTTCAATAAACCTTTTATCAATTATTTTCTTTGAAATCGCCATGTTTTATTCATAATCCGACTGTCATCTGAATGACAGATGGCAGTCGACCAATGTACTCTGTGGCAGTCGACTGTATACTTGCTCCTTGGTCGACTGCACATGGCTAGGCACATGGGCTGCACCACAGAAGAATAACTGGCTGCACACAGAGAGGTTGGAGTAGGTTGACTTAACAAGGTTATATTTCTTTGGCTGCACAGAGTACCATAAAGTATAGTCTAAGCTGGTCCTGCTGGTCTAAGCAGAGTACTGTATTTTAAATACAGGGTCGGCCATAGACTAATATATAAGGATCGGAATATATCTGACGGAAGATGCGTCGCGTATTATCGGTCGCGTAACGCCAAAACGTACAAATATGTATAATTATAGAAAAACATACAACCTTTCACACCTGAGACCGATGATCCGTTAGTTCGTCGAGCGTACAGCGTCTGTTCCGTTTCTGTCAACGCATTATCGGTCAACGTCGCGCGCACCACGTACCTCGTGAAATTTGACTGAAGCGTTGGGCGACGTTTTAAAATTAAATGTCATACAAAGAAACCGCACTGTATTTGCTGAACGCAGAAACTGACTAGATGCGTACTTAATGTAGCAGGTCTTATTTGACGGAATAGACGCGACCGAAGATAAATTCGACGCATCTTTCGTCAGATATGTGCCGACCCTTATAACTGGAAACTGTGTGCCGTCATTCAGAAGGAACTCACGCTCACGCGTCGCTCTTTACAAAATAAACAAATGACGATCTATCGTATACGTATTACCTCGCACAAATAGATAAAACAGAATAAGTCATAATTTATGATTTTTTAGTTTTACTTATAATAGTAAGATTTAAGCAGATTTTTTTGAGAACTTGTGTAAATAGGCATCTGCCTAATTAATATGGTCAAAATTAATGAATTACGTTTATTTTAGTATAAATTTACCAACGAACAGATATTACAAGGGCAAAGGGCAAGCTGTGTTAATTTTTCTAAAATATCCGTTATTTTACATATTAATTAAGTATGTATTGTTTTCAGTCTCTCTTTAGATCCAAATTCAGGTTCAGATCTCATAAAGCGCTTGGCTTGTCAGAGTGTTCTGCGGTATCTGGTCAAGGGCGGATCCAGCTTTGGCGCCAGGAGGGGGTCACATAGTTGTGGTCAACTCAAGAACTTATAATTTAATTTTGATAACAATAGATAAGTACCTACAAATAAAAAGTTGGTATTTTAATTAATGTACGTAATAGACCAGTGCAGATTCCGCATCGCTTCTTGCTTGCGCTTGGGAGCTGTTTGCGTTTCTCCGCATCGCTGTCACTGCAGTGAAGTCGTCGACAGTCTTGGCCACCATGGCCTATCGTGTAGCAGGAGTGCTGGGCGTATTTCCCGACATGCCCATATTAATGACATACTCCGTCGAGCTCTTGTCACCGCCGGAGTACCATCTCATCTTGAACCTAATGGCTTAATTGGTACGCGACTATGGGAAGAGACCAGACGGTATGACGTTATTACCTTGGAAGATGGGTAGGCCTTTGGTGTGGGACGCGACATGCGTCGATACCCTTGCGCCATCACATCTTTCAAGTACAGCTGGATCAGCGGGCGCTGCTGCTGCATCGGCGGAGGCCCTCAAACGGCGTAAATATGGCAACCTAGCGGGTAATTACGTTTTTGAGCCGTTTGGGGTCGAAACGCTGGGGCCATGGGGCCCTAGTGCACACGCTCTATATAAAGAAATCGCCAGAAGGCTGATTGATGCTTCCCGTGACCAGAAGGCTGGTTTGTATTTCGCAGAGAGAATAAGCATTGCCATACAACGTGGCAATTCTGCCAGCCTTCTGGGCACGCTACCAGTCGACAGCGTGGCGGAGGAATTTTTTGACGCTTCATAGTTGTATTGCCTCTTTTGTTTTTAGTTAGTTTTTAAGTAGGTAGTTTAATTTTTTGTAATACATGTTATAAGAATGTATATAAGTACGCAGGTAGAAGAGTAGTTTAATTTTAAGGTTGAGTTTCCTATTTAAAAATGTAAATAACATACCAAATAAATGTGCAGATACTTACGTTACAAAACGGTATAAAGTTAAATAAAATTACGGTAGGTTGAGACCCATTGGAGAAGGGAGAGAATATAGCGATCATTAAGGGAAAAATAAATTACGGGCGATCTGAGGTCGGGAAGTGGATGGGGTTGCGATTTTAAGGGTAAAAAAGGGTTTATCTCGATGTCAGCAAAACTACAAGTCCTACGGAAAAAACGTCAATGGCAAAGTTGTAGGTAATAAAAAGATCTACAACTTTTGTATTTACATTTTATTCACACAATGTCATAATTTATGTAAAAAGTTCAAATGACCAAGTTTTTGGTTTTTTATTTTTAACTTTTACAATAGTTTTTTCTTTGAAAACTTGCCTTTTTATGTTCCAAACACACTGTTTATGTTTTTTATTAAAAGTATTTATTTTTACGCCTTATTTTGACTTAAATCGAAATAAAACCCTAAAAAATTCTCACGTCAATATATCAGCTTTTTTTTAAATTGTTCGGCGTTTTGTGCGTTGAAATCTCTACTTTCTGATGGTGTGAATAAAATAATACAAAGGTAAACGTTCTCAGAAAATGCAACGAAATGAAACAACCTCAAGACCGATTTTTTTAATCATAATGTACAATTTTGAGATATTTATTAAAATTAACACTTTAATTACTCGAAAAACGTAAGATTCCATGCTACATTGATAAATAAGAACTTAAAAATCGATATAATATACAACTAAAATTAACAACCAAATAAGTTAATACTAGTAATACTACTGTTAATGTTATTACTACTGCATTGGAGTTGCAAATAAAAAACAATTTCATTTCATTTAATAATTAATAAGACATCTACAATATTTTGAGAAAGTTATAGAATCTTCTTTAAATTATAACGTATACTCCTATTTATCGCTATTTTAAGATAATGTATGTAGGTACCTGAGTGACCCACAGAAAATTTTAGCCCATCATTAGTTACTTTATAGAGAAAATGGGAAGGGCTAGGTGGATCTGGGCGGTCTACGCTGTAATTTAGAGAAGATTCTATAACTTTCTCAAAATATTGTAGATGTCTTATTATATAGACTTATTTGGTTGTTAATTTTAGTAGTATATTTCGATTTGCAAGTTCTTCTCTATCAATGAATCTTAAATTTTTCGAGTAACTAAAGTGTTAATTTGTAATAAATCGCTCAAAACTGTACATTATAATTTAAAAAATCAGTCTCGAGGTTGTTTCATTTCTTTGCATTTTCTGAGATCGTTTACCTAAGTAATGTATATTTTATTCACTCCATCAGAAAGTAGAGATTTCAACAAACAATACGCCGAACAATCTAAAAAAGAAAGCTGATATATTGACGTGAGAATTTTCAATTGAAAATTATGGTTTTATTTCGATATTAAGTCAAAATAAGGTGTAAAAATAAATATTTTAAATTTAAAACATAAACAGTGTGTTTGGAACATAATATTAATAAGGCATGTTTTCACTAAATTTCGTGTAAAAGAAAAAAACTATTGTAAAAGTTAAAAATAAAAAACACAAAACTTGGTTATTTGAATTTTTCATATAAATTAAGACGTTGTGTGAATAAAGTGTAAATACAAAAGTTGTAGATCTTTTTGTTACCTACAACGTTGCCATTGACGTTTTTCCCGTAGGACTTGAAGTTTTGCTGGCAATCGAGATAAACCCTTTTTGACGTGACAACGTCTTATAAATTGGTTTGCCGGGTGACACTTCAAGAAACTGCGTTACGCTCCGCTCACGTTATGCGCTCACAATGAGAGCGAGTGAGAGGCACGCGTCCCGCCTAAGAGCGAGAGAGACAGACAT
Organism: Euclidia mi; assembly: GCA_944739405.2. Taxonomy (NCBI): domain Eukaryota; kingdom Metazoa; phylum Arthropoda; class Insecta; order Lepidoptera; family Erebidae; genus Euclidia; species Euclidia mi. The sequence goes on from OX123198.2 coordinate 41,311,372, forward strand.
AAAAAGTGAAAGGCACGCGTCTTTCATCCTTCTTCCTACTATACGAATGAATATTCACATTAAAATTATTTTACCACTCAAAGTCGTTGTCACGTAAAACTTTCGCCCGTATACCGACTTTACAGGCAACCAATTTTTACCCTTAAAATCGCAACCCCATCCTCTTCCCGACCTCAGATCGCCCGTAATTTATTTTTCCTTAATTTTTTGCTATAATCTCTTTCTTTTCCAATGGGTTTCATCCTACTATAATTTTCTATCGTTTCAAAAATTATCTACCCTGGTCTAAAACGTTTGACATCATACAAAGTTATTATATTTTAAACTAATTAAATATTGAAGGTATGTAGTTACATTAAATCTGTATGGTGACAAAATATATACTTAAATAAAATCTTTATGTTTAATTAGTGGCCCACCTAAGTTCTGGAACCAGCCCAGGGGGGGGTCATGACCCCCATGACCCCCCCCCTGGATCCGCCCTTGTATCTGGTAGATCTGCTGCAAAACAATCGGAAACATACAAATTCAGTGAAGGAGATAATTAATTTTAACCGACTAAAATGTGACTTTCCACTGTAATTCTTAGTCAGTAATTAAATTTTGACGCTTTATATGAGATCCTGAACCGGAATTAGTATGTAAAGAGAGACTGAAAACACAGTACCTAATACTGAAGAAACGTTATGATTATCAAAATAACACAATAACAAAGATAGACTTTTTATTTTTGGATTTACGACAAAAAGTATCAGAAGCAAAGTTGTAAAAAATTAAATTTGCCACAGAACATGCTTTGACAAATTCTCTGTGTGATCAATAGTTTACCAAATAAATAAGAAAATCTATCCGAACCTGTACGCTTTCCAAGATAGGTAGTTAGCGGCCGAGAGAAAAGAGGTACGATCCCACTGGATTAAGCTTTACGTTAGATAACCCCTCTAGACATATAAAAAATTAAATTGCGTCCTCGGACAAATGCAACCCTAAATTTAACTGTTCAAGAACTAAATTGCTAAAAACAGTTATAATTTTTACAGAAAAAGAAAACATGATTTAAAAGCTTTCATTACACTCTTCTTTTAACTAAACCCTACTTTGGATATTAATGTAGGTAACAACCAGACGATAACAAACCATTCAAGAGGTGTCTTGTGCCGAGCTGTGGTCTAAGCGGCACATCGTTTCGTCTATTTTTGCCTGCCAGAAACCCTTTTCTTACCAAATACCTAGTTGAGGATTATTAGCTAGTTTATCGGTGTGTTGTCGGATACATTTTGAGGAATCTGCAGAGGAACCATACAATTTGATTCCTCCTTTCGCCTTATAGCATCGGACGAACAGTCTTATTAGTCAACTTGAACCTTTAGTTGTGGATATTTCGTTTAAATACTTGTGGAAATTATGGAACACTTCGCCGAGTATATAATTATGTAGGTATCCTAGACAACTTCAAGGCGACCATTATATACCTACAGGGTGTTTGGTAATTCGACCAATTCCTTGAAGGAGGTTATATTTGAGCTCATTTGCAACAAATTGACCCACGTTAACTAGAGGTCCAAGATTAACGGTTTCTGAGATATCGAGATTTTAAGGTTTTTTTAAATTTTCCACCTTATCATCAAAATAACCGAAATAAAAAAATTACATTCACTTTTTGGCTCTAAATTGTTACTTTTTAGAAAACTTCTTGCTATGCTATAAGTGCTATAACGTAGTCATCCCGACTAAGGATAATGTATCCGTGAACAAGTAAATTAGTTAATAGATAATTACATTGGGAAGATGCGGCTAGCAGCTAATAAGACATGACATGCCTAATAATAATTACTAATGAGTATTACCTGTTTAATTAACAAGACTAGACCTATTTAGCTAGGTACATAATATATATTTTAATTTGACGCCAAATTCATATTGAAAAGTTATCATTACAACGTAGAAAAACAATGTTAAAATCTGCTTTCAAAGTTTGCGTGTGAACCTCAGTTCGTTTACATTTCTAATATCTGTTGCATCTTCTCCGTCGTTCGTTGCGGGCGGTGGTTCGCACACGGCTCGGCATCACCATTCGAACACAAGTACGAGCGCGTGCGGCCGCGCCGCGCATATGTGAGCACAGCTCTCCCGCCGATTGCATCGTTCGCTCGTTTGTCGAATGTCCACTTAAATCGTGCCGAGCATAACAAACAGTGTTTCCAAGCAAAGCATATAAATTACACACATCGCCATATCTGGACGGTACGCGCAAACGTGCGGTGATAGTTATGTGTCCAAATGACTGGTGCTTCAGTGCGCAAAATATCCTAGACTCGTTGTGACGACTCAAACAGTGGCTGTGTTCAATTTGTTATAAGTTATGCCAGGGCACGCAGGCAGCCCGTACTGGGCCGCGGTAGACTTCGACAGCGAAGGAGAAGATGTCCAGACGCCCCCTAGTAACCACAGAGTGTATCTAGATCCATGGGACAATGAGGCTTACGGAGTGATGCAAACGGAGACGGCAGAGTCAAGCCAGGGAGAGAATTTCAATTCGTTTGCCGGCGAGCCAGTCAGTGCTAGTTTTTATTATGTTCCTACCAAAAACTATGATTCTGGTGAAGAGCCGCCGCTACCACCACCCAGGTGGAAGAGGACATCACCTGAGGAAGTCCTCGCACCGGAGTATACGATGTACGGGCGAAGAGCATCTAGAACCATTGTTCCTGACATTCCACCTGAGGCGATATACGGCGAGAGACCAATGAGTAAGTTATTCACGTGACGTGTTTAGTTAATCTACAGCTGATGCTGACTGTGACATAATAACCAATAATCATATAGGTAATTGTTCTATTTCAGTAGAAAACCATTATGAACATAACAATCGCACGTTTGGAACGTACCTAAGTAATGGCTATTTAATTAGATCATCAATAATAAAAATATTTAAAACGATTAGGTAAACAAAAACAATTTTACTTACTGGAAAACAATATATAATCTCAGTAGAAAGTAGAGAGATCGGCAACTGCTTACGTTATTTAAATATTACTTGATTTTGTATTTGCTTATCATAAATATTGCTTTAGATAACATTCAGGTAAGTACTTTCGCTACCAGATGTTATTTAATTCTTGTTATTTCTTATCATGTTATTAAAAGGCAGTACCTAAGTACTTACCTAGTCTACAACCTAATACCTGAACAAGACTTAGGTAGCTACACCCTTTTAATACCTAAGCAGATATCCCCTATTTAGGTAGGTACCTAAGTATCTAAAGATTACTTACATACGAACATAAAAGGACTTTATTGCCAAACAAGCAAGAACCGGCTTTACCTATCCTACCCCGAAGTTTAGTTCTCGGCTTAGCTGTGAAAAAAAGAAATATTGACAGCTTATATTTTCGAAACATCTGTTCTATAATACCTAATTAAGTACATAAGAATGTTGAAATAAATGCCATAGTGCAATAAATAACGATTACCTACCTAAATCTGGTGTTTTCTCGTCTTGTCTCTTCTAATGATGTCTGTCTTGTAATGAGGCCTATGTACCTAGTTGGACTTCTACAGCATTTTGCAGTCCAATTCTGGAGTTAAGCTTGTCAGTGGGGAAATTTAGCCTACTTCACCACGCTAGAGGGGTTGGCCAAGGGTTTGTAAGTTTCATGTCGAGTGTTCCATCTTTATGCAAAAATATTAACTAGGTAGTTGCTTCGTCTATTTTCTTTAGTTGTCTTTTACGAGACCCTCGGAATGAAATAGGATACCTAGTGACATTTTGTATTCTTGGTCCGTTACCACACGGACAATATGTACCTATCATTTGGTAAAAATATCGATCAAATGAATGTCAAAAGAAAATATGAATTTTATAACAGTTAGAAGTTGTAATAATTTTACAACGTACTCTTACGTAACGTGCATACCTTAATTTAACATCGCCATATTGATGACTCCGTTACAATAAAAGCATAGTATATTTATATGGATAACAACAATTAATTGTAATTCAAGGCTTGAAGGTTTAAGAATGTTGTGTCATCCTTACTGTGACCTCGGCGAACAATAGTGCCATGATATCCGTCATCCCGTGGGTGTCTAGGAGGTGACTAAGTAAATTTGATTTACACAACACTAGTAAATACTCATGGTTTTCGATTATTCATTTTATTTTGAATGCACCTAAGTACTTAGTGCGGTCAAGAGGGCTGGGACAGCTGCGGTGCCTTGGCACAGGACGCAGCCCCTGGAGGATCGGAAATACGGTCCAATTACCTACCTTGTATAAACAAATTCACGACGCGGCGACGCAGTGACGCAGTTTTAAAGCTCGTACGGAGCGATAAAAAGCTAGTTACAGAATAGTACGAGTGTTGATGTTCCTGAAAATTTTAGCATAAAGCGTGAATACATAGGTTTCTCGCCCGAAATGAGCCAATTCCCAAATTTCTACGTTCTCACTGTGGAAATACAACTATACCTACCTACTTACCACTGTTTGCGAGTAATTTTTTATATTTTATTTCCCCTGTATTCCCAAAGGTGGTAGAGGTGTAATATTACACCCACATTTCGCCATGAATTTTTTAGGTCCCACGTAATAGGGAGCGAGCCTGTTGCCGTACCGGGCACATTACCAGACTCCGTGCTGCTACTGAGAATTTCCTAACGGAAAAACCCAATAACACTTTGCCCGACCCGGGAATCGAACCCGTGACGTCCCAATCCCGCGCGCACATTTATGCCGCGAGACCAACGAGATAGGTATATTTTGGTTCAAAATTCCACCCGTTAAAACATCCACACGAACACATCAAAGATCTCATAAAAAAAAACAATACCTGTGAATGAGACCTTTATGCGTTAACCTCTTCATAACCATACTGCGTGGGTACTCTCACCTAAATACTGCCGCAGTAGCTGTGGCTCACATTAATTTGTGACCACGCATAAAGTTTGACGCGACCTTTACTGGTATTTCGTTAGTTAAGTGTTTATGACATTGATGTTTCAGTAGACATTGTTCAGTTGCTTATGATTGAGCGCCTATATACTTACCTAAACCACAGTATCTAAGTATAAAGACTTACTGTACCTAAACTATTCAACAAGGTCACTGTAAATTAAGATGGTTAAAATAAGAGGCCTCAAGCTCATAGTGAAAAGAGGCGCGTGCGGTCAAAATAGTGGCGGATATCCGTATCTTCATTAATGCCCTCCTTATTACTTGTGAACGTTCATTATCGCTAGTTGAGACTGGTTGCAGGTATTTAACTTGAAACGAAGTAATAGGGTGATTGAATAAATTTTGTTCTGATTTCCAGAGGACCGTCGAAGGTCTATGTTCATTGAAGAACCGATGTACATGCCGCACCCAATACTATATGAGCCACTATACGGCGGTATACCGCCTGGATACATGCCACCACCTCCCAGAAATAGAATGTCGCTGAGTCATCCTCCTGAATATGTGATGGCCGGACTTGGATATGTTAACCCAAGGAAATATTCCAGGTAAGATAACTTTCAAACAATTCAAACAGTTTCATACACAAACAAAAGTGGTTTTACAATTCATCGATTTTATTGACTTGCTCATCACCTTTGTGGCATAATAGCCTCCATCTATAACAACTTGGAGAAACCTAGTTTGCAGAATAATATTTTTGAACGGTTTGCTTCTAGCTATTGCGAGATACCTAGGTACTTAATACCTTTCAGGCATTGCACACACACAGCTGACACAGCAGCGTATCTGCATACAACTTTTTTACGATACCTACTTCTTTAGCTATGGCAACCCGTGCAACTTATCTCGGCATGGGAATTCAAAAAAATCTGAATCATTTTGAATGGCTATTTATTTCTTTATTATTGCTTCTAACAATAAGCAAAAAATCTATCGATATGATTGAATTGCATGTTGACTAATTAATGCGAAATGTATGTAGTTAGAGCTGTATGCACTCGAAAGTCTAATAAAAACAGCAAAACCGTGGTTACACGCTGGTGCAATAAGAATTTCAATATCTATTCAGAACCTTTAACCGATACAAAGTTTCACGTCTTTGGCATTTGAGCACGATTTGCCTCTGTAATCGACAGTTTATCTGCAAAATTTAATGAAACACATCCTGCTATTGACCTATGCAATACATCATGTAGACTCAGATATCCATAACGATGTGTAAAATATTGTAAACATCAGAGAACAGGTCTGGTACGTAAGTAACGCGTGTTGGTCACGATCACGACACGCGACTTCGTCAAGCAACACGACAAAATGCGGGACGTTTTCACGCTAATGAAATAAATAATAGACATCATGCACGGTAAACATCTGCCGCAGATTTCTACACAGCTGCTGTACGTAACGTAATTACCTACACTTTGTGGTATAATCATAGTTAACCGTCACAAACTCTTCTGAGAGTGAAACTAAATAACAACTCTAGGTGTCTAGAACGCAAGGTAACATTAATAATAGTAGCCGATCTACTATATTTCGTACTTACCACATTTTTTTACGCTACAAATGGTTTAAACACACTTATCGTAGTTAATTAACAAAATTAACATCATACGATACGAAAGCAAGTTTTAAATCCAGTCTAATTTAATTACCTCGACGACTTAAATCGACTAGGTACATTTAAAGTTTCTACATAATATTGCTAGAAATATAATTATATATGTTTTTTTCCTTGAGTGAGACTGATGTTAAAGGGAGGCTGATTAAACTTCATAAACAACCAAGAGAATTACAAAATACTTTAAGCGACGCCAAATTCTTAACAAATACATAATTAGACACATGCAGGGCAGTACCTACTGAAATACCTGCAAGATCATTGTCATAGACATGTACGTACTACATGATGATAACATCATGGTCATATACATGAAAACAGAGTTTACTGACAAAACAAAAATAGTAAGCCGCGGTGGCTCACCACTTGCCATTTCAAACTGCAATGTTTGAATAGGAACCTCTCGTTCCCAGCGCAAATGCGTGACTATAACTTCCACGGAAAGTTCAACGGCAAAAACATCCATCGTTAGTACACTCGGTGTGAGGTGGGCAATTTTGTATTATAATAACAAGCATTGTACATCCGTCGTGTGAACGTGCACCAGTTTTTTGTTTCCTACAAATGAAAGTTGCACTTGTGAGAATAGAGCTTGGCTGCGTTTATGTATTTATTATGTAGGAAAACTTGTTCCTAACATTGACCTCGGTGTTCGTTATATTTACGTAATTACTCAAGGCGTTGCATCTTTATGCATCAACATTAGCATAACAATAATGTTCAATAACCTCGCCTGCTGTGGATGCTGAACTATTGCTAAGGTAGTTTGTAAGGTATCACCGTTATTTGAAACGTATATTTATTTTCCGCATTTATAGTTATGAGTCATAATGATAAGACAAGTATGCCAAGACATGATCTTTTTACTCGCGTTATCCCTGTTGCACCCAAGAACTTTCGCCTTGAAGCCTGGCAAACGCTTACTAGTTTAACTAGAGGGCCTAGCCAAATGGCATAAACGCTAGACGAGTAGAATAGAATACGATAATCAATGTTTATACCATTTGGTTAGGGCCTCTGATTTGATAGAATATTAGCTTTTGCACAGAGCGACTGCCCTCTGACCTCTGTAACCCAAAAACGTCAGTTTATTCAGGGCTGAATTACCGTAACGACTGTCTAAGATCTTCCTGACACAACGCCGGAAACAACGGCTTAACGTGCTCTCGGTGCCACAAGGCAAGCAAAAATAACAATTTAATACGCACATAACTTCGAAAAGTCAATCGTGCGCGCCGCGGATTCGGAACAATATACCTAGGTACCCTTTGCATGGCAGTCTGTTGGTATTCCGGTCATCACTGCCTCCTTCAGAGTTATTGACTTATTTGCGTAATAATTATATACGCTACAATACTTCCAGTGCATGGCACTTGTAAGAGCAAGCAAAAAATTTAACTTTCCATTTCTGTGCATCAAGCCAATATTTGTATGCACCGATCGGCGAAACAATGTTACAGTATGCAGTACGCATTCTTCATAGTCGCTCAGCATAAGAATCACACACAAAAATAACGGCCAAGATACTTATAATATGAGTAAAGAGGGCGCTTAGAACAACATAGGTACTTTAACTTTAAAATGACGGGCTTATGAGCAATTATTCGGGTAACATACCACTTTCTAGTCACGGATTACGTGAACACAGCTTTGTGAAGTAAATTAGGCGGATAGCTAGAAAGTTAACCATGCCACTCATGCTGGGCGCATTCTTCATAATCGTCATAACGTGAAATAGTGCGAAGTAGCCGCGCTGAGGAAATAGTCCGATTGTTATCTAATCCGCACCATGATCGCGTATTGACACGGATGGCAGAATGTGTGTGACACAAACATATAACGCTGCAATGTTACTTTTGGCATTCAACTGCAATGTTCTTTCATAATGTTAGCAGCTTAGTTTCAACTTGGGTAAATGTGAAGTTAAATGTGTACAGATTACACAATAAAATGGATATTGATAGTCATCTAACGTCGTCAAATATCCATTACTATTTAGCTTACAGTTTTTACATAAGTTTTGCAACTTAATATCTTCCATCATTTGCGCTAAACTTTTATGTGAGAAACAATATTCTATTTGTTTACTAACAGGATGACGGATGCGTACGAGCAGTTGGCGTACGAGAGCCTGTCACCGGAATATGAAGACTGGGCGCGACCCTTCCCGAGGACTGCACCCGATAACTTCCATCTGTCCAGATACGGACACCTACAAATCGACTACTCCTGCAGTTGGAATTCACTTGACAGGCTCATTCGCAGTCAACAACGGGCATGATGAAAGACTGGATATTGAAACGCATTGAACAAAATGCGAACACCTAATAGAATAAAAAATATGCATTAGATGCATAAAACTTGCATGAATATTAATTTTGTGAAAATGCATAAACTTCGTTGATAATAGCATTGAAAGTTATTTGTGAGATTCGGATTCAAATCTTAGTCTAGTTAAGCATTAATTTAGATAAAAGTCAACGAATTATCTATTAGTGAGTGTAATCGGAATTTGAAAGTCTTATCTGAATTCTCAGTCTAAATAATTCCGAACGCATCCCTGCACAACGATGTTTTGGAATGCACATTTCCGGTTGTGATCACATAAACCCGTTGTATAAGTTACATACTTTCTTCCTTACGTACTGATTTATATTTTAAACGCGAACCTATGTAATTGGTTTCTTATCTTTTTGAACTAATAACTTTTATTAAAGTTAATAATGAATGTTCGTCCACTCTTACACAATTTTTCTAATTCAGAATGTTCTTCCGCAATTTTCGCTCTGTTAATAATCAAGATCAATTTTATAGGTGTACTTTATTGTACTACACTTGTGAAAGGCTGCTTATGTAAGTTATTAGATTTTTTATGTTTTAACAAAGGTGCTAAATGATCACTACTGTAATCTTGAGATACCTAGCCAAAGATAATAAAGTATGTTTATGTCTATTAATTGTTAATTTTAGTTCTTTGGAAGCAAGTAAGAGGCTCATAATAAGGCTGAATCCAAAATGTATCGATTACTTATAATTAAGTAACTATTGTATCTCTTTAGTTCACAAAACTCATACTATATTCCTGTTTTGTAGTATACGCTTAATATTATAAATTTATTTCAAATCTAACTACATTTCTTTTAATTACCTACCCTTTCAGCAAAATCAAATATTTTTTAATATAAATTAAATTGTTAACTATTATAAAACTGGTATCCACAAAACATGCAGTAAATCTATGTCCCTACCCTACTGTGCTGCCATAGAGCCGTGCGTTTGTGCACTTTCTTGTCGTCAGATCTGTCGTTTATTGACTGCAATTTCTATGTATTATCCTATGGTGTGGTTAACTTTCAACATGATTTTCATTAAATCAAGTCTAGAGACGTCAAGACGACGCGGCGGTTAGGTACATCCACCTGTCTGCACTTTCTCTGCAAGATATCTACAAAATACTGCAACAAAATTGCTTGGGTGGATAATGGTGGACTTTCTGTATGTTTTACGTAGTCTGTCTTAACTAAATAAGTATGTAGATAATGTGTTTGCTTAATCTCAGGCTTAGATAAAATGTAGCGGTACATTTCATACATTCCTACAATTATAACGCGGATGCTTATAAAACTTGCGTAACCCCAGTAATGTTTATTTTTACAGATTCAATGCAACAGTGTTTATAAACCGCAAATCGCATGTTCAACGTTTTTAGATGACATAGTAATTTAATATTTCGTGTTACCTGTAATTATGAAGCATGATTTTAACCAAATATGTGGCTAATAAAGCAATTCACGCTTCAAGGGAAGTGGGTATGTGCACGAATTAAACGACTATGTAGGTCATCTCATGATGTAACTTATGAATATGTAGTCATGTAGTTATTTTCATAATTGCATTTTTAATCGTTGTAGCTTTGTAACATGCTTAACTGATAAATCAGCGGCTTAGAATGAGCGTTATTAGCTTATTGCGTTTTTCGTTACAAATGGTTATCGTGGCGAGACTTTTGTTGTAATCAAATAATTACGACTAGTAATATGTATTTAGGTAGTTTATGTAACTAGCTACTTAGGTACAAAGATTTTAATTAAACTCTTCAAAGGCCGAATTAGTTAGCGGGATTTAAATTGTGTTATTTATTTTTACTAGGATACCTGAGATTTATTAACTTGTAGGTACCTACCTACTGTACCTATTTGTTTAGGGCGAAAGCTTGATCAGTGTGATCAATAAGATTTGTGTTGGATTCATCGAAGCGCACTTTACTTATCAATAAATTGTAACATTATATAGGTACCTACGACACTAATTAATAGCAGGCTTCAAAGACTTCTACTAACGTCACAAAGTCGTAAAAAATGGGAAAAGAATAGACAATATATCCCTGCTTTCGGAGAGGACTTTGATTTGAGATTGCCACCCGCTCTACGGGATTGGATAAGTATTGGCATACCTACTTACAGGACCTGATAGATTCACTAACTACGGAATTCAATATTCGAAATATAGATTGATCTGTAGATTTTAGTTTAGTTTTTGACAGTTTTTGACATAAGCTCCATACAAAATATGTCAAACACGAATCTAAAATCTACAGATCTATCTATATATTATATAGTTCGAATATTGAAAATGGCCGTAAGGAAAGTCGAGGATACTGCTGTAGACTCCGAACGCATTTTGCGGAAGCCTCACGTTTTAAAAAGAAACCAGGTTTTCTTTTTAAAACTTGATCAAAAAGACGTCCACTGGCGTTTTTAATTTGGTGCTACAGTGTAACAACACAGCGTAGCTATCTCTATCTCCATTTGTCTTCGGGTTTTCCGGAACCACTACGTCTCCGATCCTTTAACATGATCAGTCATAATTCATCAATTCATATACACTGAATTAATTTGTTAATTTAAATTACTACGTGAATTTGCTAATCATGCTACTTTTTTAAGCATAGTCTAAGATCCGTAGAAGAGTGAACTTCACCGATCTGTTTCTTGGATGAAAAGTATTTTACTTATATCAAATTTTGCAGGTTTTATATCAATTTTGCTACTTGTTCTTTTGGTAAAAAATCCAGTCCAGGCTAAAGAAATTGCTAACCGCTTTTCCTGACAGGTTTTCGTAGGCAACCCAATATCATTTTGTTGGCAGTGAAGTAGCGGTCATTTTAATATAAGATTTGTCTATTAAAATAATTGATAAATATAACTAGTAGGTATCAACTTAACAGTCGAAGTGTTAATACCTGGCAAAACTACCAAATACGCCAGGAATAATGGACAACCCTATGTTAAAGTAGGTACCCTTTTAGGGTTCATACATTCGGTTAGTCCATCCGTGTGGTGACAGATTAAGAATACGGAATGTCACCACCCCATATCATCCCATGGGTGTCGTAAGAGCCGACAGAGGGAGCATATTATGCAGAGAGCAACACTGTAAGAGAAGGAAAACTTGATACAAACCCTATACCAACCCGTTTGGCCAACGTGGTATAGTAGGCCAAATCCTCCTTTCAAAGGAGGCCTAGTCCAGCAGTGGACTTTTAAAGGCTGATGATGATATGATGATGATGATGACTGATGACATTCGGTTAGTACTAAATTTATTCATTAAACGTGTACTTATACGCAATGTTAAATGAAAAGCCAAATAAGTACATTTTTTTCTACTTTTCCTAGTCTGGACCGGTTTTTTTTTGCTTAGGTACCCATTCGCGATATATATTTTGACATGCAAAATCTTAATATATAAAAACCTTGCGTTACTGACTGACTGACAGACACGCTACAGCCGAAACTATTGGGCGCAGGAAGCTGGGGTGTGTAAGGGTGCACTAAGAAGGGATTTCCCGAAATTCCCACAAGATCGGCCAAAACGGGTAAATTAAAAAAAAATGCAGGCGTAGCTGCTGGCGTCTTCTAGTTTGATATAAAATAAGTAGGTAGGTACTTTTCATCCAATAACCAGATCGGCGAAGGTTGCTCTTCTACGGATCTCCGACTAGCGGATTTTGGAATAATTCGTACTTATGGGTACACATAGGTAGGTATTATAATAAGTAGCATTCATGATCATGACTATTCAGGAGACCTAAATCCAAAATAGAAAATAAAACATCAAATTAAAGAAATCATGCAATTTATTAAATTAAAATAATTTATTTCTCTTAAACTACTAAGTAAAACAACTTAAAAGTCCTGGAAATCCTTTTCGTTGTAAAGCTTCCTCTTCTTCGTAATATGAAACAATCCCTTTTTCTCGGCACTCTTAGGTTTCGGTGCTTTTTCCGTTTTGTTGTCGTAGTAGATAACTTGCAAGGAGCTCGTCGGCTTAGGAGTCTTATTGTGACTTTGTGACGGTGTATGTAACTTTGCCGGGGTTTGAAGACTGTTCACATCGAGAGAACATTCTGGATAGTCGCGGCTGACGGAATACGGACGTTCAACCTGACTCTCATACTGGGAGGGGTAACTATTCTGCAAGTATTGCTTGAACTGACTCTGCTTTAGCTTTTCCTCCAACTCTTCAAGTCGCTGTTACACAAGTTACGCAAGTTAGAGTAAAACTAATATTGTTATAACGATTTACGACCATGCATGTAAGTTATATAATTGCTACATAATGACCAGAGGCTATAGTTATTAGTTATTACACATAGAAACTGCGCTTTATCGCTGTCTGTTGAAATGTATTATTTTAACTGACAGAACATCGCAATAGTTTGCATAAAAACGACTGACAATTATTTATTACATCAAACATACACGAGTTTAAAATGGTTGGTAGATGTTGAAGAAATACTTATGTTTAATTACCGACTGCATTTGATATAATTACCTACGTTGTAATGATACGGACCAAATACCTAATGTGAGCAATATTTTATTATTCATAAAAACTAAATCATTACGCATTTTTATAACCTGTCCATATCAAAATTAGATCCGCATAAATAATGAATTACGAACTGTTGGTACAATATCCATAACAATAAAATTTTATTTCATAGTACCTAGACACGACACACTATCGCCAATGTCATTCTTATGCGGGCTCTACACTCGCGTGTGATGTCGCGCCGTGAATTCACGCCATGAATGAAAACGCCTGGACATGAATAAGTACATACTATCTTAAATATATACCATATAATATATAGCATACAATATAATATGGCAAGCAGTGACACAGCAGTATCAGAAATCACCTCGTCGTCCATCTTAGTCGCGACGCGATCAAGCCTGAAGCTTTGGCGAGTAGTTCACGCGCGGATCACGGCGCTTATTCACGGCGCGACGCGACGTCACGCGTGAGTGTAGAGTTGGCTTTATGAACAACTTTTGTTCTGGAATCTGGAGGTTGCCTATCTCGCGAAAAAGAATCAACTGTTCCATACAAACTTGATCATGCAACTCGACCAGATGGAGACAAGGAACTAACGCTATAATCGGTCCATTGGTTGAGAAGCTACAATGCTGCAAAGTGCAGACAGACTCGCAGCACAAGATACGTTAAATGTATGACACCTCTTTTTTGCGATGTGCATTAAAACTGTCAAAGAGGGTAAGAGCGGTTTCAGAACAGCGTTTCATACGAGCATAGGTACATGGATCTGCATGCGAGCATACGAGTACGTTATGGAAGTTAATGTAGGCGTGTATTGGCGCGTCGTTTGCCACATCAGCCACATGACACACAGCCATACATAATAACAGCAAGGCCGGTTTTTTGAAAGCGCGTTAGGTAGCGAAGATGTAAGTGCGTATGCCGAAACTACCGTACACGCGCAAAAATACATTTATTTATTTATTTATGGTTTGAAGTAGGGTTGCCAGTTCTCCGGGATTTCCGGGATTGTCCCGGAATTAGGCGTGTTGTCCCGTGTCCAGTAATTTTACGTTGCCGTCCCGGAATTCGAAAATATTCGTTTTTCACAAAGTTACGATACTCCGGTTGCAAAAAATAAACCGTTTCAAACCAATGATTAAAAAAATCCCGAAAGTCCCGACCCGCATTATTATCTATGTATAAAAGATCTATTTCTAAGTTACTTTTTAAAACACTAGCCAATACAGGGGGGGGGGGTGTAATTGTCCCGGAAATGATACGGCCGTATCTGGCAACCCTAGTTTGAAGTCACCCTGAAAAGGCGTTGCATACAGACCCGTCTATAGGCGTCGATGTTGAGGTCGGTGCGCGCGGTCTCCCTCGCGAGTTGCTCCTGCAGCTGCGCCACTTGCGCCGCCTCGCGCTGCACCTTCTCTTCATACTCCAGCACCACTACGCTGATCTAAATAAAGGTATTATTGTACATAATAAAAAAATATCGTAGCTAGTGACATGAAATTTTATCTTTTACTAGATGATGCGCGCAGCTACGCCGGCACATTTTCTGTTTCTGCCCGATCCCTTGAGAATTTCTGGAAATACGTTCTTAGTGCTCCCCTACAGCTCCAAGGACCTACATGCCAAATTTCAGCTTCTTCCGTCTATTTAGTTTTGGCTGTAGCTTGTCTGTTATTTCTGCCGGTCAGCCAGTAACGCAAGGATTTTATACAGATGATGTAGGCATGCATTTCAAGTGCTTGTTTTAGGTCATATAATATAATGGGAGATAAGCTAATCGCTATAGGTAGATTTAAGACCCTTACCACTTCCAAAAGCATGTGAGTCCTAATCAGTGTAAACAAGCGTAGGATTGTAGGTACCTACCTTATCTCTATTCTCAGCCTCAACTTCCTTTATCTTCGCCCTCAGCTCTTCAATGACGCAAGTGAACTGAGCTATCTGAGCGTCGCAAGAATGTTGTATCTGTTGAACTAAGTGTTAGAATATTATCGTTAGTCGTTCCTAAAGGCACTTAAAATTAGACGGTAACTTGAGGACTGTTGGCACACGACAGTAATCCGGTTGTATAGTTACCCTTTACAACCATAATGATGTGTGTGTGGTGTGGTCCGGTTTTAGTGCAGGTGATGTAACAATAGATGAGCAAGATAAGCAAAATGGCCAAGTAGGGCCCTTTGCCCTAGACTTCAAGGCATATTGTTATAGCATAAGCTAATGGCCACTGCTCTGTGTGCACGTGGTTATTACGTTATTGATGGCCCATGGCAAAGCTTACGAAATGTCAAGCGGTGCATATAATAATACTAGCTGACCCAGCGAACTCCGTATCGCCTTTTTAAGAGTTTTTATTTAATTCCCTTTTTTCCAAGCCCCATTTCCAAAGTTACCATTGACATAGCGCTTAATCTCTTACTATTTCAGAGTCTATAAATGATGAACAAAAAACATAGATTTTTATATAATATTGAATTCCCCATTCCTTAAAATATCGGAGACGATACTCATATAGACTTTACAAAAAATTCCCGTCCACCATCTTAGATTTCCTATCCGCCATCATTGATCACGAAATAGATGTTGTATTTGGATTCACCATCCCTTAAATCATGAGAGACGATACCCATATTGATTTTTTTAATTTTTTCCATCCGCCATCTTTGATTTCTCATCCACCATCTTGAATCACGAAATAGATGTTTTATTTGGATTCCCCATCCCTTTAAACATCGGAGACGATATCCATATTGATTTAAAAAAAAAATCCCATCCGCCATCTTTGATCACGAAATAGATGGTGTTTTTGAATTCCCCATTCCTTAAAATATCGGAGACGATACCCATATCGATTTTTTAAAAATCCCATCCGCCATCTTTGATTTCCGATCCGCCATCTTTGATCACGAAATAGATGTTGTATTTGGATTCACCATCCCTTAAATCATCAGAGACGATACCCATATTGATTTTTAAAATTTTTCCCATCCGCCATCTTTGATTTCCCATCCACCCTCTTGAATCACGAAACAGATGTTGGATTTGGATTACCCATCCCTTTTAACATCGGAGACGATCCCCATAGTGATTTAAAAAAATTCCCATCCGCCTTCTTTGATCACGAAATAGATGGTGTTTTTGAATTCGCCATTCCTTTAAATATCGAAGACGATACCCATATCGACTTTTAAAAAGATCCCATCCGCCATCTTTGATTTCCGATCCGCCATCTTTGATCACGAAATAGATGTTGTATTTGGATTCACCATCCCTTAAATCATCAGAGACGATACCCATATTGATTTTTAAAATTTTTCCCATCCGCCATCTTTGATTTCCCATCCACCCTCTTGAATCACGAAACAGATGTTGGATTTGGATTACCCATCCCTTTTAACATCGGAGACGATCCCCATAGTGATTTAAAAAAATTCCCATCCGCCTTCTTTGATCACGAAATAGATGGTGTTTTTGAATTCGCCATTCCTTTAAATATCGAAGACGATACCCATATCGACTTTTAAAAAGATCCCGTCCGCCATCTTTGATTTCCTATCCGCCATCTTTGATCACGAAATAGTTGTTGTATTTGCATTCTCCATCCCTTAAATCATCAGAGACGATACCCATATTGATTTTTAAAATTTTTCCCATCCGCCATCTTTGATTCCCATCCACCATCTTGAATCACGAAACAGATGTTGTATTTGGATTCCCCATCCCTTTTAACATCGCAGACGATACTAATATTGATTTTATAATTTTTTTTCATCCGCCATCTTTGATTTCCCATCCGCCATCTTTGATCACGAAATACATGTTATATTTCAATTCGCCACCCCCTAAAATATCGAAGGCGATACCCATATTGATTTTTTAAATTTTCTCATCCGCCATCTTTGATTTCCCGTCCGCCATCTTGGATCACTAAATAAATTTCATATTATTAATCAGCGTCCCGAATATCTTGAAAACGATACCCATATAGATTGTATCATATTCGTTTAGCCTTTTTTTGCCTTTGACCCAACCCTCCCCCTTCTCGTTTGACCATTTTATTATTTTGTCTGGCCCCTAAAAGTTGTGGCGTAATTTTATATAGCCTATAGCCTTTCGGAATACTTGGGCTATCATAGGCAATAACAATTTTTCTAATCCGACTGCTAGTTCCTGAGATTAGCCGACATTATCTTTTAGCCTTTTACCTGGCCCCAAAGGGTCGAAGCGTGATGTTATATAGCCTATAGCCTTCCGGAAAAACTGGGCTATCGTATACAAAAAGAATTTTTCAGATCCGACCGGTAGTTCCTGAGATTAGCGCGTTCAAACAAACAAACAAACAAACAAATAAACACACAAACAAACAAACTCTTCCGCTTTATTATATTAGTAAGTATAGATATTTGGCAGTCATGAATGGGAACGTGCCGCCTTAAGCCTGGGACCCGTGGTTTTTTGCCAGTCTTACTACTCTGAAGTTACGTCACTTTATGCGTGTCCCATTGGCAAAAAAATGTGCTGTAAACGACATCTATTCATAAAACTTTACCTACACCTGTCGTTGCTCCACCTTGTAGAATTGTAGATTAGGTACAGATTTAAAGATTGTACCAACAATCATCACTACATAGTATAAAACAAATTCTGTCTTCTGACTGCCTTTTTTAATACATATTTTTTTTATTCAAGAGGAAGGCTTATATGTATAATTGACGCGGGCGAAGCCGCTGGCGACGTCTAGTAAATTATAATTACGAAAAGTAAAACAAGCAGTAGTTAGACAAATAAAAAGTTGGTATCTAAGTTAGTACTTACCTAAAAGTGACGTACCTACCTCGCTAGTCGCTACCCACTGGTACCTGCCTATGTACCTAGTTCCCTGCTAAGGTTTTTCGTCCGTAGCTACCCCCTAGCTAGTTATCTAATTTCGAAGGAAATGTTTAAGTAACTGATTAAACTCGCTTCAAGATATAACTCCGGTTCATTAAACACTATCGATTGCCTGACTAATGAAACAATGCGAATTCTAAACTATCCGGAAGAAGACCGGATATTCGCAGTTCGCATACAAGTACTGAATATCTTAACAACTACTTTTATTTTTTGTGTGCATACGAACTTTCCATTTTGTTGCCAGCCTTTAACTCTTCTATTTGTTTTTCGTACGCTGCTCGCAGTTTCATTATGTTTTCGTTATGTTTCTGCAACGCGTTTTCTTTTTCCTATATATAAAGAGTTACAAATTCATTAGGTAAGTATGTAGATCTGGGAAGAAAGCGTCAGGAATCTATGTATAAACGTGATATAAAATCAGTTTTGTAGTTAAATGCTCCCCTGTAATTTGTCAGGATTAATACAAGGTAGGTACCTACTGTAAGAAGCTAAAGCAGTCTGGTGCCAACTCTAGCTACTAATTGGTTTGGTAACTAATACGTAATCGACATCATCCCCCAGTCATTCTTAGGTACTTTACCTATACCAACTAGCTGTAAATGGCAGTTCTGCACTCTCCGAGTATCTTGATTACCTCTGGATATGAAAAGCCTATGATCGTAATTTCCAACTTCAACTAAGCAGTGGCCTATACAAATGTTGGCCGCTGTAGGTACCTACCTACTCAACGACATAACCGTCGTTGAGCCAGCCTAGCGATGATTGTCTTCGAGGTGAGATTGTCGTAGAACTCGCACACGCAGAACAACCCATCAGTGAATCGCTAATCGAATTGGTCTTCCGTCGGTGATGGCCTTGCTCCGGCACAACCGTTGATGCTATGCCGCAGTCAGGATGTTTTTATGAAAATAGTTGCCAATCCAGTTCAGATTGTGCTCAAAATTTTGACTTAACTTATTGCTAATTTGATTTACGTGATAAATAAGTATTTTACCCTTTCCAGATCTATAAGGTCGGATTCCTTTACAGACATCAACTCTTTTAATTTCTTGACATCTCTCTTTAGATAAACCAGCTGCGACACTGTTTCCTGAAGGTTCCCTATCATTTCGCGAGAAGTAACTAAATGGTAGCGGTGAGATTTTTCTAATTCTCGAACTTCTTTTAATTCTAGCATGAGTTTGGTGTTTTCTTCTCGTAACTTCTGGCATTCCTCGTTCTCGTTATTAAAATCCTGCCGGAATAAATAGGTAGGTAGGTATTTTCGTCTTGAAAACTAACACCTATAAATTTTAATTGTGCCAATTTTAAATAGACATATTATTAGAGCATAATCAATAACACCGTTTATTTATTGGCATACTCGAAGTGGGCTTGCGACACACTCAGCGAAGCCACTTTTTGAACAGGGCGACTAGACCTAAATTAGAGTAAAGGCGTCACGTTAACGTACTAGGTAGCCACCTAGATGCCTTCTTCAGTGTGATACGCAAGAATATCTACCGGTGATTCGTTAAACAAATCGATCCACTTTTATTACCTCTGGAAAAGTCTTAACTTTAAGCTAAATTCAAAATTGAAATGAAAACGAGTTAGGTAGGTACCTATCTAAAACTTAAGTAAATTAAGTTACGTAGTATCAGTGGTTAAATTACTGGCCATTAACTATAGTCACTGGTCAGGTCAGGTACGCATCTTACAGCGATATAACAGCAACTATGCGTAATATAATATAAGTGTGACCAAATTAATCAGCTTTAGTAAATAAACAGACTGGTACAGGTACCTAGAGAACTTATGTACCTATTGAGGAATGCACTTACAATTTTGCACCTAGACAAGCAGTTCAGAATATTTTGAAGTCGACTGTCAAGGGCAATCGTTTCATCCTCTCTTTGTTTATCCATTGAACTACGATTCACCAATCATTAAATATTTAATAATTTTAAACTTTGTTATTTTGTATAATCCCGCCATTTTAATTGCAATCGAATGGAATAGATAATTAAAAAATTAAAGTGTTGCCATTATATTATTATGCTAGAAGGCACATTTCAGGCTCATGTTCTGCGTCCTTCTCTCTACGATAAGTAAGTCTTTTAAATGGATATCTAAAGGAGATTATGCTTACCTGTATATTAAATTTAAGAATAGAATATATTTTTTTATAGTTCATTAATTAACATTCTACGTCAGATATTGAAGAATACGCAAGTGTGAATGCAGCTAATCTACATCATGAATAGTAATCTATGAACTGCAGTGCAGACCAGAGTTTAAAATATTGTGATTTAGCTACATGATGACCTTGATGGTCATAATAAAATTGGATCTTCGACTATGATTTGTGGCGGAGTTTAGAAGGAAGCCCTCTAGTTATTACCTACCTTCTGGTACGGCTTGATCGTTACGGAATTGTAGGATACAACAGCGAAGTAGGAACAAATAATCGTGTAGTCTTACTCGTATAGATTGTTAATTAGTATGGTATAGTATAGTTATATGAATTGTAGGTATATGCTGTGGATAACGGTGTGAGTTTCAATAATATCTTTGTTTATATTATTTGCGCAGATATAATGTGTTACTGTTTGTTTGTCCCAAATAAATAAATAAACAAATTACCTACCCTTCTTTGCATTAATTTGCAATAAATTGAGTCAAATGTTACTGCAACTACAACTGTTTAGTTTGACTTCTCACTGTGTAAACAAGTTGTGGAACACAAAATGTGCGGGTACTTTGAAATAACTTATACATTCAATAAAAAGACAAATATTAGGTACCTCAGTCTACCTTGACCATGAATCCTGTGAAGAATTCGAAACGTCGGCTAGTTATAAATAAAAAAATGTAGTTTCCAGATCATTCGGTTTAAATATATTAAAAAAGTAAAACCAATATAACGCGTTATAATTCGTAAACTGTAGTTTAATTTCAATGTGTAACATTCGCGTAAACCCAAGAAGATATTATATTTTAAGTTGTGCAAAATTCGCCGTAGCACAGTCTACAACATTGTGTGCGATAATTTGAAATTCTTTAAAAATAATTGCTGTAACTGACTCGAGCGAGAAGATGATTGATGACTCTTTAGTGCATGTCCGTGTACCTATGTTTTGTAAATAATCCTCATAACCATTTTAATATCTTTGTATTATAGGAAAAAATAAGTTGGGGCAACAATTTTATGGTATATAATTATTTAGTCGTAGAAATAGTGCTCGTTTTTCAAACTAGATTGAATCAAAGTAACCTTCGAGACCCAAACTCATCAATATTATAATACCTGTTTTTGATTATGATATCTGGTAATATCACACTAACATCACTAATGTCAAATAAAGTTCACGCATGCTCCGCTGTCATTAATGTCAATAAAATTCTCAATGCTTGATTGAATGTTGAATATTGTGATCAAAAAAGGTTAGAATTTTGTTAAATGGAATCTAAGTGAAGTGAATTTCTGTAAAACGTGGCTACTACAGCAGTGCGACTTTGTCACGCTAATCTGGAAACGATTTGTACCTTGGAGTCTCTTTTAAGTCTTTTATATTATTAACTTCAACAATGGCTGCAGCATACGGCATACATTTGGGTAATAACTCTGCGTGTCTAGCTTCTTTTTCTAATGGCACGGCTTCAATTATTGCAAATGATGCCGGCGATCGCGTGACACCTGCTATTGTTGCACTCAACGGCACAGAATGGGAGATTGGCTTACCTGCAAAATCTGGACAACCTTCATCCAAATCAATCATAAAACACAACAAGCGGCTCATGAATTGTGATTTCAATGCAGAAGACTTAACTTACGTTGAAACATCTTCATCGTGTCGTATTCAAAATGACGAGAAACTGGTTTACGAATTTGAAACCAGTGAGACTACACTATTTTCCAATCCAGATAACATAGCAACTAAGATCTATGCGAAGTTATTCACCATTGCTAGTCACGCTATGAGTAATGAAGGTGATTTAAAGTTAGTCTTGGCGGCACCTCTACATTGGTCCAACGCAAGCAGGGAAAGACTAGTGAAATGTGCCGAACTAGCAGGATTTGATGTTCTCCAGGTGATCAGTGAGCCTGCAGCTGCTCTTCTTGCTTATAACATAGAAGAAACCACTGAAGATGTTAATGTTCTAGTATACAGGCTTGGTGGTTCATCATGCGATGCTTCAGTTGTAAGAGTTTCTGGAGGCTTTATGACTGTTGAAAAAAATATTTACCGATCAGACTTAGGTGGCCAATGCCTAACCAAGGACTTAGCTGATTTTATTGCACAAGAGTTCAGACAAAAATGGAAATTAGACCCTCATGAAAGTAGGAGAGCTATGGGCAAGCTACTGGTACATGCAGACAATTGTAAACATGTTCTCTCTACATTAAACTCCGCACATGTATTTATTGAATCTTTGGTAGATGGTGTAGATTGGAGCCAAAATGTTTCACGGGCAAGGTTTGAGAATGTTATCTCATCGAAAATATCAGCCTACATGGAGCCTGCTCAAAAGGTAATTGAGAGTTTTGGTGGCCCAATCCATAAAATAGTTATTTGTGGTGGTAGTATGAAGATTCCAAAACTACAGTCTGCTATAGCAAATCTACTGCCTGAAGCAGAAGTTTTATCTGGCATAAGCCCGGATGAAGTTATCGCAGCTGGATGTTCAAGAGAAGCAGGGCTGCTTTTGGACATACCAGAATTTTCTCTCAAAGATTTAAATACTGAAGTAGAATTTTTGAGCAAAGATATTTATTTGAAATATTTAGACCAAACCATACAACTTTTTAAAGAGGGAACTGCACCTTTTGCGCAGAATATTCAGAGTATTGATGCTGGTGATGTAAAAAGTATAAGTTTCACATTACATGATGATCCTGAAAGTGCAGAGTTTGCAACTGAAACTTTTAATGTGGAAAACTTGACAAAGCCATTTACTCTCAAAGCTACATTACAAGAATCAAATATCTTGTTACAAGTAGAATAAACCTGTATTTTTTATTAAAGCATATCCTGAACTGACATAATGTATTTAATTCTGTTTTATCCTAGAAAATTATCTGAAACCATTTTAATTACAGATTGTATTTATAGCCTTAATTTTTCTAATGGATATGTCTCTAATATTTAAATAGAGTCATAGATGATAGGACCTCCCACACATTCCAATCGAATGAGCTTATTTTATAAAGTAAATCTCTATATATAAATAAAATTCTTGTGACACAGTGTTAGTTAAAATACTCCTTCGAAATGGCTGCACCGATTTGTATGGTATTTTGTATGAATATGCGGTAGGCCTGAGAATCGGTCGTAATCTATTTTTGTAACCCCCAAATTGTATGGGTAGCCAATCCAAAAAATATTAGTTTTTATTTTTGGGACATTTTATTTTGTTTTTATTTTTTTAAGATCTGGCATTACAACATATAACTCTTAATTTTCAGCCTTTTTTACACCAACTCCTTTTTTTTAATAGCTATATTAGTAATTTAATCATATCAAGATCTGTAGTCCACGCCAGGCGCATACCGGAGTCAAAAAATCGTTTCAAAGAAATTGCCTCATATAAAAAAAAAATGCTCATTTTTTTAAAAAAAAAAAGCGCACCTGAGGCCGTGATACCGAGTATGTCAAAAAATCATAAATAATTCAAGGATTAATCCCCTAGAAGGGAATTAGGGCCAATTGTGCGATAGCAGAGTTATCGTATTTTTTAATGTTGTCTCCATACAAATTTTTAAAGAAAAAATTCTCAAACTTCCGTTTACGTACCCATTTTATAAAGAGTATATTTTTAGGCATGTAATTAGATTCCTCCAGCATTCCATGTGAAAAAAATGTCACTTTAAAAAAAAAAATTGAATGTCTATGAAACGTTGATCTCAGCCCACAGTGCGGCGTGCTGGCGCTTTCCGTCTCTCTTTCTCGCTCTAGTAAATGGCAGTCCTAAGTGACAGAAAAGGATAGAAGCATAGCAAAGTGCGATGCGGTGCTGATAGATGTAGCTCAACCCTTAAGGCCCGCACAAACTATCTGTCGCGACTTACTGTCGCGACAGAAGGGTATCTGGACAAGGAAAATCCATTCAAGTGTGCACACTATCGGACGTCTGTCGCGGACGTGACCTTGAGCGTTCAGACGTCCGATAGCAATCTGGGAAAATGACAGTAAACGTCCGCGGACGTTTACTGTCATCCGTATATTGTCCATGGTACGGCCTTAATATTGATTTTATACCGAATATAGTCAAATGTTAAATTCACTTTCAATTCAACAGTTCTGCTTTACTTCAAGATCTACCAATAATATAATTTAATAGTGCTAACTGCTAGTGCCCTGAATTAAGCAAAATATGCTCCTACCTAGCCTTAGTGTATTGCATAGACAGCATGGCGTGTCTATGGTTGTATCGGACGCGGACGCGACAGAAAGCCGCGTCCGAAAGGGTGTGCACACTATGTGTCGCGACAGTAAAGGCCCGCACAAACTATCTGTCGCGACTTACTGTCGCGACTTACGGTCGCGACAGAAGGGTATCTGGACAAGGAAAATCCATTCAAGTGTGCACACTATCGGACGTCTGTCGCGGACGTGACCTTGAGCGTTCAGACGTCCGAAAGCAATCTGGGAAAATGACAGCAAACGTCCGCGGACGTTTACAAACGTCCGCGGACGTTTACTGTCATCCGTATATTGTCCATGGTACGGCCTTAATATTGATTTTATACATAATATAGTCAAAAAATGTTAAATTCACTTTCAATTCAACAGTTCTGCTTTACTTCAAGATCTACCAATAATATAATCTAATAGTGCTAACTGCTAGTGCCCTGAATTAAGAAAATAAGCTCCTACCTAGCCATAGTGTATCGCATAGACAGCATGGCGTGTCTATGGTTGTATCGGACGCGGACGCGACAGAAAGCCGCGTCCGAAAGGGTGTGCACACTATGTGTCGCGACTTACTGTCGCGACAGTAAGTCGCGTCCGAACAGTTTGCGTGCGCCTTAAGTCGCGTCCGAACAGTTTGCGTGCGCCTTTAGTCACAACACT
Organism: Euclidia mi; assembly: GCA_944739405.2. Lineage (NCBI taxonomy): Eukaryota > Metazoa > Arthropoda > Insecta > Lepidoptera > Erebidae > Euclidia > Euclidia mi. The sequence goes on from OX123198.2 coordinate 41,336,747, forward strand.
GACATCACTTCTCTGGGGCGGCTAGACCGAGTTGTATAAAACGGGTTATTTAGGTATGTATATTCTTTAGGTCGGTGAATCGGTCGTAATCTATTTTCCAAACCCCTGTCATATTCTTACCCTAAGACAATTCTTTTTATTTCTATTTTTTATGGTGTTGCATTTAAAAAACATGCAGCCGTTAATTTTAACCCTGTTAGCACCAAGGCCAATTATTTGTTAAAGCCATATTCATCCTCACGTGATCGTCACTTACAATGGCAAAACGGCATAACCTCTTTTGCTGGGTCATCTATTTAATAAACAGGTAGAAACTTAAAAAGTATTGAAGTATACATACAACGAACGTGATTTTCTTGATTTTCTATATGACGTGATTTTCTAGATGATGGTACGGAACCCTTCGTGCACGAGTCCGACTCGCACTTGCCCAATTGTTTTTTCTACTTACTTCACAATTGAGATGTAAAGCAGAATAGTTAGCTCGGGTGTAAGCATCAATTGCACCCTCGAACTATAGGCGTGCGCCTAAATATCTCGGGCTGCAATTGATGCCTTACAGCCCTTGGCTACTGATCTACTATTAATTATAGCTCGCTTAATAATGTGCCCGGTAGATAGATGGCAATAGACTCGTCCCCTATTACATTGGGAGCGAAGTATAACTGGTTAAGTGTGGGTGTTTAACCCCTCGCATGCCCCGCTCTAAAATGCAATTTCTCCGGTAGTGTCCAGCCATTTTGAGGATGTAAAGTTTATAAGATCTTAGTTATAAAACTTAATTTTTTTCGCGTTTGGTATAATTATATGACGTGAATTTTAAACCGTATACAGTTCAGAAGTTACTCTAAATGAGAATTATATTAAAATAGCTTACCTTTAACCTTTTCATGTCGAAAAAAAATTATAAATGCAGGTCACTTTGTTTTTTCTTACACCGTGTGAAACATTTGTCCAAAATACACATAAATTACTAACGAAATTCCCTTTCTCACTGCACTAATATTGACACGGGTAGACGACACGACGGTTATATACATTAATTCAGCACAGTTCACAATAATTATATATATTACTTCACAATAACTATTTATTCATAGCAGCGAAAAATTTGCGCCATTTTGACGATCCGACGGAAAACATTTCTCACTCACAACACAAATTTATTTAAAACAATACAAAATGTCTTATTTACAATGGATTCTAAGATAACTTTGTGTGAAACAAATTTTTTTTTCTCCAAACATCGGTGTGTATGTCACTGCCAACTTCCACATTCTTCACACTAGTTTAATAAGCTAAGGTTAACGGAGCCCTGCTTCGCAGGGCTCCTATTTTAATATAGATTGCTAATATAGATTAGAACTAATTCCCTTAAGCCCCCTACACCACCAATACCCTCAAATTCGGGCAACGTATTTCGAAACCCGACCCAAAAATGCAGGCGTAGCTGCTGGCGTCCTCTAGTACTTACATATAATCAGTTAAAATATGGAGGACGCCTAGCGGCCAACGCTCGAAAATTGCATCACAAAAGGTGCTAACACTTTTTTTGTAAATGTTTTATAACTGGCTTAAAAAAATATTTAAAACATATCCTTCACTAAATTGTCAATAATTTAATATATAATACTAATACAATCACATAACATTTGCGTTGAGAACACATTTAAAAAAAAACTCAAATTCAACTTAGTTGATCGCCACAGCGCAATTATGGCGGCACGGAGAGAACTGAACACAGAAATCAGTAATTTTATTATTTTTCTCGGTTGCAAGCTTGGAAATATGGTAAAAATTGATGGTATTATGTTGGTTAACCAGTAACTAGTCGATGTAGGTTTTTATTATTGTAACCAATCACACAACACCGGAGTGAAGTGCACACAAATCCTTATGGGCACACCGTGCCCGTAGGACACTACCGGCCTATTTCTCTTACGGGCACACCGTGCCCGTAGGACACTTAAGGGGTTAAGGCGAGGATTTCCCAAAATACAGTGTTATCTAGCGTGGCCAAACGCGTTTTATTTGTAAATAACAGAGATTTAAATTCGGAAAAAAATATATGTTATTCTACAGCATGAGATCTTTATATTTCGGCCATTCGAAACACGATTACTGTCATTTGATACGATAGAAAATAATCGCGAATATAGGTCTGTTTAAACAACTTTTCCCGTTTCATTTGAGTTGTATTGGGATTAGAATTTTCAAAAGTATACCAAAAGAAAGGTCATGTAAAAGCGGATGGTTCTCGGCAATCACATTATGAATTTTAATATATACAAAAATATAATACCGAAAATACGTAATTTCCTACTGCCGACGCGCTCTCTCCGGCGTCGTTCAGTCCCGAGCGGGATGTAATGGAGACAGGGGCCTTACTCTTGAATTTAATTCCGATCTATCGACATTGGAATTGTCAGTAATTGTCACAATTCCTACTCTTGAACACGACACTAGCGCCAAATTGCATTTAAATTGGGCGTTTTCTTGAGGAACTAAATAGGATCGGGATCGGCATTGAATTGCTACTCCCGAGCATATTTTGACAGTTGCGTATTGCGTCAAGATTGGTTTGTTTATTGAGTTAAATCCAATAACGAAAGAGTAACTTTTTGTAAATTGTTTTCCTATTTTATAAGTTTTTATCCATTGTATAGTTTTCAAAGTATTGGAGCAAGTTTCTATTATGGCAAGGATAGTGTTATGCATGATATCTTAAATAAATCTAAGTGAAAAGAGTTTAATATAAGACGAGACGAACGTCGTATGATCCGCTACATGGAAAAAGCGTTTTCTATGCATGAAACCGAATTTAAGGCAAATTACCGGGTCATTAAGGATTTTTTTAAGGAAATATATGCAAATATAAAGCCTTATGTTAAATAGCCTATGTTGAATTTGCCACTTAGGTACCTAGGTAAGTACCTTGTATACTTATTCGGCAAGTAATATTTTGTACATATTCAAAATAAGAATTCTGTAACTGTGGGTTCTGTAAGTTGGTATGGGTGCATAGGGTTACGGCAAAAGGCTCACCACCTATTACGTGGGGATCAAAACAATGGCTTAAAGTGGGCGTTTTATATGCCTCTGCCGACCCCTTCGGGGAAACAGGCGTGAGTTTATGTATGTAATTCTGTAAAATGTTTTAAATAATTAATTATATTTTTTATTTGTAGGTGATTCAGGATATGCTCAAAGAGAGTACCAGATGGCACCTATAATTAATGCTGCTGCAGCTTCCCCAGAGTAGTATTAAACCAAAGTGCACTGCTCAGCATGCAATGTAGTGGAGCGTACTATAGCTGTCCTCAAAATAGATGGATGTGCCTACTGAGGCACAGGGTGCTACATTACCATCCCACCGTAGTATCCAAAATAATTAATACATATTGTATCTTGCACAACATGTGCATTACTTTACCTGAACTCTACCTTGAAGAGGAAATAGAATATGATGACCACTATAACCCTGATCCCGTGCCACAAGAACCAAGTGAGACAGCCAGAACAACAGCAGCTGCTAAATTACGTCGGGGCCTTCAAAAAAGAGCTGCTTTAGTACAGCAATTATGGTTGACTAGAAGGTAGACAATTATATTACCAGAATGGTTTAATTTTTATGTAATGGATGATAGTAAAGTCTTTTTAAACTTATAAATACTTTTATTTATCAAAATATAAGAATCAACAATAAGATAAAATATAACAGAATCAACAATATAGCAGTAGAATCAACATTGAGGTCATAATATATCACAATAATTAAGAATGAGATCCAAATATAAAACTAAAATCAACTTAAATAATAGCATAAGAATAAAGAATTTCTAGCTATTTCAGCAATGCCTTGAGCTGTTGCCTCTTCTGCTTGAACCCTGCACTCTTTAATTGCCACAAGCGAACTCAATATGTTTGAGAATTGAGCCAATGCTTGGGCTGTAGTTCTCTCTGCTTCTACATGTCATTTGTCTATCATTGCAAACCGCTCCATTTCTGGATTAATTGGTCTCTGAATGATTGAAGAACGACGTCGCCGCCGTCTGGGTGTAATATCCTGATATGGTGCCGCAGCTGGTGGTTGCTCAGAAAACCGCGTGGCTGGTAGTGGCTCTGAAGATGGTATAGTTTGCAGTGGCATTGAAGACAAAGGGGCTGATGGTGGCACTGAAATGAGATATACAAGGATAAGATTCAGGGCCCTATCAGGAAAAAATGTCAGGGATTTCAGTCTTAAATTATTATTTCTTTTAAAGGCCTTCATTCTTTTCTATTTACTCAGTTTATTGCCTGTGCTCTCAAGATTAATAATAATTTAGGTCAGTAATGTAATAGGTAGGATTTTAATCCACAAATTCTTGGTCACAAGTCTCATAGCTTTAGCATAGGGTTAGGGCTGCAATGCTGCTTATAATATTCATATAATTTGTGTTGTTACCAAATATAGCCCTTGATAAAAATAGTAAGATTTGTGATGACATTTTTTTTCCTAAACTAATTTTAACAACCGTTAAAATCAGTGGTAAACAATTTGAATGAACACTTACCTATAGGAGTCGCTTGATAATGTGAGGTGCTAGGAATGGAGAATGTGTCCATTTGGTCTAAAAGCTCTGCTAATACTGGCACAGAATCTACTGTAGGTGAGATAGCTGGTGCAGACTGTAAAAATAAAGTGATTAAGTACCTATTAAGTTTTTTACTATTACTATACCACATTTCTTCTCTGCCCAGTACTAAAAACAAATTTATTTTAGTAAAAGACATAACTATACATGCAGAATAAATTACATAATTATTAATAGGTATCTACTTATTGTGAAAAATCTTACCTTGGCCTATCCTTGAATTCCTTGACCATCCTTATTAGCTCCTCCAAGAGCATTTAAAGAGGTAGCCAAATTCACCCATTTCCTCTTAGTTACTTGCTAGGCTTGGGTGGTGCGAAGCAAACACTTGGCTATGCCTGGATTTTCTTCAAGAAACTCCACCAAAGCTTCTAACTGGGCATATCTAGGACGATAAGCCATTATAACTGAAAATGCATAAGTTTTTAGTACCTATATACCTACTACATCACGCAGTTTAGGAAACATTGATCGAGTTAATGTTTATAATGTAATCTTGGTAGTTTTTACTTACCGCTTCTATAAACTTCGTAACGTAACAATAAATATGTACAACGGAACTAAAATTGTCAATTATTATAGTCGTATTCTTACTGGAAAACTTAAAATAAAACTTTTTTCACTTTATTCGAGCGTAATTTGAAATTGAAGAACTTTGATAAGTTTGTTTATGTTTTGTTTTGTTTGGCAGCTTGGTTAACTTTTTTTGTGGCGGCAACGACACTCCCACATACAGCCAAAAATGGCATATTATGATATTAGCAGTTTTTTCGGGCTCATTTGACTTATAAACAATAAAATCATTGAGTTAAACCATTAGCCACATTCTATTTATTTATTTACCTTGTTATTTATAAAATACAGACATTCAAAGTCATAATGTTGGTTTATAGTAACATTTTGAACAACACTAGTCCTCCCAATAGCAGGGCGATCCCAATTTCAATCCAATGTTGACAACATTGATTTCAAGAGTACGAAACCACGTGACCATGAAATTGACATTGGAATTGTATTGGTTTTAAATTGAGATTGGCATTATTTTGGAGAGTAAGGCCCCAGGACGTATCGCTAGTTTGCAGAGCGCACCGCAGGATTACGAATTATTTTATCGTCAGTTACGAATGTCATCATCACTTATTGATAAATATATTACATCTAGGTTTAGTTTGTAAATAGGTATTGTAAATTTTTAGTAAGTAATAATAGTGTATATAAGTAAGAAGTATAGTTTTAAAAATATCGTTTTGATTATTGGACAAGATAACGACTTGATAACAACAGCATAGTTAGGTAACAGTACTTTAGAAAAATATTGATTTGTTGTATATTGTGGATGATTTATAGTATTATTGTTGTATTGGGTACCTACCTAATACAATAATTCACACTTTTATTCTGTGTACCTATATACGGAAATAAAATGTGAGATGTACCTAAAAGCTATACAAGCGAATTTTATAGGTACCTACCTACCTAAATAAATACAAATATCCGCAGTTACCTACTTAGTGGTATTTATGGTTACTGCCCCACCCTCGTGGGTAGTAGCGTGATGTTATTTGGTATAACCTTCCTCAACAAATGGGCTAGAGAAGCAAATAAATCTTAGAAATTGGCCTGCTAGTTCCTAAGACTAGCGCGATCAAAAACAAAAAAAAAATGAATTTCCGTCTATTCAATAATTCTATTGACTATTTCCACCAATAACATCATTGATTTCCACACTATTACCAAACACGGAACAATGGGCACCTAATAATATTATAGTAATTACTAGCTGACCCGGCAAACGTTGTTTTGCAAAATTTTTTTTTTTTTTTGAAAAATAGATGTTGGCCTATTCTCATAGATACCGGATAAGCACAAAAATTTCATCAAAATCGGTCAAGCCGTTTCGGAGGAGTATGGGAACGAAAACTGTGACACGAGAATTTTATATATTAGATTTATCACGCCGAGGAAGTATGCACTGGTGTCACAGCTTAGAAAGGTAGGTAAGGTGTTCGGTAGGTAAGTATATCAATTTGAGCGACAAATAATAACGAAAACTAGAGTTTATTATTGGTTGGCGGAAAATAAGCGTTGTGGGTATAGGAGTATCATTTCGTACGTATGTATGTATGTAAAATTTTAACTTTTTCACTACTACTTGCCGATGGCAGTGCCTAAAGGAGATCACCCAAATAGGGGTAATTTTTATTTTGCCGGTCAATCAATAAATTGTGTTATTTTAATAGAACACACTGTTGTAAACATTTTAACTATTACACCAAACTTCTAAGTCAATAGGCTTGTGTCCACTAAGAATAAATAGGTTTGATTGTAGTATCTATAGATCCATTATGATTTAAGATGTCAATTATTTATTATAAAAAGGATAAAGATTAATGTAATTTTTAGGATTCTAAAACTAAAAAATAATGTTTTTACTTATTCTTGTGACAGTGAACACCAATCAAAGAGCATTAAGTCAAACAGTACGTCCCCCATTCATGTTGTTGACGTTTTAGTAGTAAATACAACTAAAAAGTAAAAGTTTCAAACTGTGAAATCGAATATAACAATATATAAAAAATATTTTTAAATAAAAAAGAAAACCGACTTCAAAAATCACTAAGGAACTAAAAAGCAAAAAATATTTGGTTTTGGAGCAAAACTTTTTGGAGTCGGTGCCAAGCCAAGTAGGATCATTTCGCCTGTTCGCGTCCATTTAGTGCAGTTGGCAAGTTTGAAGGAGAAAATAAAAATGTTCCAGCAAATTAATTCAATGAAAAATGTATGTAATGCGTTCATTATATAGTCTATTTTAATAATAACTTTCAGTTTTGTTCGAAACTTGTTATGTTTTGTTTTTAAATTGACAAACTTCAAAATATGGCATTTTACCCAGTTTGCGTCCAAAAAATCCTAATTGCGTCCACCTGTGGACCAGTTCGCGTCCACCAGCTTAGTCTTAACAATATCAGCCTTATAGTCCTTCATATAAGGGTGATATTGTTAAGATAATCTAAAGAAAGATTGGCTTTTAACATTTTCTACATTTAAGATTAAAGTTATAAAAAGTCTACATTATTATCATTATTAAATCACTTTATAGAAACTATAAATAACTATTTATTGTTTTCAACATTGATGGAACTTAAAATCGAAGATAAAAAAATAACGATAGGTACATGTTGTCCAATATTGTGGTCTTCGGAATAGCATAATTTTTACATAATTATGTACATATTTGTCTTATCGATTTCTTCTTCTCACGAATATCACAAAACGCTTTCTTTATTTAAACATCTTTTGTATTTTTTTTCCTTCTTCTTTCTTGTCTCCTAAGAACTCATCTTGAATAGAAAAAATATGGAATAAAAGAAATTAAATGTAATAATTAAATTTTAAACTCAGTCTTAATCAAAAATGCATTTTAAATTATAAAAAAAATATATATAGAATGTATTTATGCGATCATTTCTATTTCATGAAAATATGGACGCAATTTGCTATAATATTATCCCTTGCAGGTATAGTTTGCGTCCACTTGTGGTCGATTATTATATCAATTGTATCTTTTATTACAACCATAATAATTTGGACGCAAATTGGTCATTACAATTGCATACTATTAATGTTAAAATAAACAAAATCCTAATTTCTCTCTCATATTTTAATCACATAAAAATAAACAACTAAAGAAATCATAAATAGACGAGTTCGCGTCCATTGTGGACGCAAAGTGGAAGTTTTATAAATTCGGTGTTGTAATTCGCGTCCACCTTATTTTAATTGTTAACTATAAAAAAGACAAGCTAATTCATATTTCATACTATTCGTCTTTTCATTATTAATGTCTAGAAACAGCTATGTATCCTAAAATTCACATAAAACAATAAAAAAATTACCGTCAAACACGCCGCTGCACACTATTTTTTTATTTATATCCCGCGCATCTGCACTCTTTTGTTGAACAACCGAGATTAACTAATTTTTTTAAACAGGATAGGCTGTTCGCACGGAACTTTTGTCTATTTGTGCGTGTCTCTTATACGTCGAGGTATTGGCGATACTGACTTTTCATTTTATTAGTGTGTTAGTATACTTATTTCCGAGCATTTTTAAAGGGAGGTCCGCAAAATGGACGCGAATAGGGGGGTGGACGCGAACAGGCGAAATGACCCTATCTGACTATAAAACCTCTGCACTTTTTATATAACTTTCGTTGTTGATTGAATAGGTAGTTAGTAGTTTAGTAACTTTTTGCGTAAGGGCTTGGAACCGACTCCAAGAAGTTTTGCTCCAAAACCAATTATTTTTTGCTTTTTAGTTCCTTAGTGATTTTTGAAGTCGGTTTTCTTTTTTATTTAAAAATATTTTTTATTTTTTGCTTTTTAGTGGTATACTAATAAAAAATAGTAATAGGTGGTAAGTAGCTACATAGGATGGTGAAGGTGGTACATGATGTGGAGGCCTTCCTTACGTGCCTCAATTCTGAAATGTAGACCTGTACCTTTCTGGCAAGGTAGCGCTCATAGCGAGACTTAGCTTGCCGTTCGTAACAGATCGGCAAAGTTAAGCAACGCTTGCACAGGTCACCACTTGGATGGGTGACCGTGTGTGGCATTTACATCTGAGCGCTGCCGTGCTTCGGAGGGCACGTAAAGCTGTCGGTCCCGGTTCTTGTCTAAGGATAAGGATCGTTAGGCCATGTCGGAGGCCTTCGGGCGGTCTAGAACTCCAACACCAGAGTTGGTCACACACTCACACGAAAAACAAAACAAATCAGATCCCGGCAATCATCCAGTACCAAAGTGTTTGCCAAGACAAAACAAAGGAGCCTAAACTCTATGAGATTGCGTTATTGTATTACAAAGATCCCATGGCCACCTTCCTGCTCCATCATCAGAGTTTGGAAAATATTCAGCACTAAAGTCCATGCAAAGACGAATCAAAAGAGCTAAACTCAATGGGTTTGAATCTTTGTATTATAAAGATCCCATGGCCACCTTCCTGCTCCATCATCAGAGTTTGGTAAACATTCAGCATTAAAGTCCATTTAAAGACGAATCAAACGAGCCCAAGCTCAATGGGATTGCATCTTGGTATTAAAAAGATCCCATGGCCAACTTCCTGCTCCATCATCAGACCCTGGAAAATATCCAGTACCAAAGTCCATGTAAAGACGAATCAAACGACCCTAAACTCGATGAGATTGGGTTGTAGTATCACAAAGATCTCATGGTTACCTTCCAGCTCTATCATCAGACCATAGAAATCATCCAGCATCAAAGTCTATGTAAAGACGACTCAAACGAGCCCAAGCTCGACGGCATTGGGTTGTTATCGTCAAATCGCTTCAAATGTGCTTATACAATTTGAAGAGTTCCTCCGATTTTTTAGGATTCCATGATCAAATCCTGACCTGATGATCATGGGACCAATTAGGAGGTATACTCTTTCAATCAAAACAATAAATTTTGAAATCGGTCCAGGCGTCTTAGAGAAATCGGGGAACATACATAAAAAAACAAAGATTCCGACGAATTGAGAACCTCCTCCTTTTTTTGAAGTCGGTTAAAAAGTGGGTGCATCAGACCAGACTTCATTCACGGATTGTTTTGTTTTGTACTTTGTGATATCACTCAACCGCTATGATGGTTTACAGCGTTTTTTAAAAAGCCGTAATTAGTAATATTGCTGATTGTTTTTGAAGAAAAATCAGGTATTTCAGTTTAACATCTAATAAAGGAACGAATCAATCGCTAATTACATTTTAGGATACAAGCGTATTCTCTGAGACAATATTTAGGTTTGAATGTATGTCTCAAAGTACCGTAGAGCAGTTTTGTTTTGACAAAAGTGTTAAATCAAAGAGGTGTAACCATGGAAGAATAACTAAAGCATGGAATGAACGATATTTTTATGAACAAATTGAATATAGCTACACTCTTCACTCATATGACAAATTAGAGTTGCCAGAAGAAGATAGCACTATGTTTGTCAGTTAGGGCTAAAGACAATTTGAACACAAATTTCGTAACTTTTAATTTTTTTAGTGATTGAGCAAATCCGCTATCGATATCGATCAAAGTTTCAATAATATAGGTTCAAAATCAAACAGACTTGAAAAAGTAAGTATGTACATGTTATACATTCCGTAAGTTTGTGTCCACAGCAGTCAGAACGCTAGTTACATACATACATAAACGTCACGCCTTTTATCCCCGAAGGGGTAGGCAGAGGTGTATTTCTACACCCACTTTTCGCCAGATATACTTTAGTCCCACGTAATAAGGGGCGAGCCTATTGCCGTACCGGGCACATTTCCAGACTCCGTGCTGCTACTGAGATTTTCGTGACAGAAAAACCCAATAACACTGCCCGACCCAGGAATCGAACCCGGGACCTCCCGATCCCACGCGCACATTTATGCCGCGAGACCAACGAGGCAGTCGTATAGGGTTTGATGTCGAGTTTTCCGTCTATACGCAAAGATGGTATTTGCATCGTGTTATCCCTTAGTCGCCTCTTACGACACCCACGGGAAGATAGGGGGTGGTGACACTTGTATTCTATGCCGTCAACCACACGGCGAGTTACAGAACGCTAGTTAATGGATAGTATTTATATAATTATTACACAAACTTGCATTTTTAAACGGAATCTATATTTTTTTGTTTCAAATGGGTACTCAGTAGCACATAATAATGAAGCGTCACAGCATTTTTTTTTAACTTCAAGCTAATCTCACGTGTTTTGTCACCAGCCGCGCGTGAAAGGTATTTTTTAATAACACTGTTATTTTTCACGTGATCTAAAATTATCAAATCCTTCTTCACGATATTTTCGTTTTGCAAACTATCAAGTATATATGGGCGCAAATTAATATATAATGATTATATTGTTACGAAAATGTTAATAATATTTAAGATTGATATTTAAATAACTATTTGTGAACACAGAACTGAGAACTTCACTACTTTAGAATATTAGACACTGTATTGACTGCTTCACTGTTTTATAAATATTGGGTATTTAATTTATCGCTTAATAATTAAGATAACTCCAGAAACTTTCAAAGTAAAATCAATTAGTATTAAATAACATTATTCTGATACTTTTATGTTAACGGTAATAAATAACCTGCGCTTATATTTACATCCTGTTGATAGCATCCCATCACCATCTGTTGCGAATGTTGTAAAGCAGCGTTTGATTATTACAATAGATTTGTTATTCGTATAAAATAAATCATATGGTGTTGTGCAATATTCATAACAATATCTATTAATGTTGATTTTTGATAATTAATTGTACAGTAATTTCAATTATATGTTGAAAAGGAAGTGGCAGTTGTTAACATTAAGTGTAATGACGGTTAGTTTATAAAAAGGATTGTAGGTCACATTTTAATTCAATTCTGTGCTAGAAATCGTCTGACAATAAACCAAGTAATATTACGTGAGTCTTTTTATTATAATGGAGTCGGGACTGGACACGATAACCCTGGCGTATCGCCGACATATACGTGAATTCATAGCAATGTTCTTTTTCATCAGACGTTTAGAACGTTGTCTTAAATAGGTAATTAATTTTTAACAAACGTCTTTTAACAAGCTGCTCAAGGTGAAAAACTTCTTTTTGTAGTTTTTCTATTGTACGTAAGTGTTTAGCGCACACGATTTTCATCGCTTCTGTAGCTACTGGCGGAGAAATTGTAACTAACGTAGGCGCTTTAGTGCTGGTTGTCGGAGAAACAGAAGATGTCTCATTTATGGAAGGCGCACGCGTACACTAAAGAAAGAAAAAAGCCACGTTTTAATGCAAAGCAGTATATTAATATAAATAAGCATACCCTTTGTGTTTGCCACCCTAGCAATCACTGATGATACCTGAAGCTTGATTTATAAGCCAAAGCCGATTGATAAAAAGTACCTTACACCTTTTTCTGTACTCCCATTACTCCCAGCAACGTGCATTGAACTTTTTATGATCGATTGAGTAGTCAAAATGTGAAAGCTTAACAAATAAATAAATTCACTTACATTTATAATAGGTATTAGTAAGGATGTAGTAAAACTATGAAATGAGTGGATGTCGTCTAACAGCCTGGCCACGAACGGCCGCGACACGCTGAGCAACAAGCGATTTCAATGTTCATGCCGCTCTCTATTCTGCCGCCAGCGCTGTCACCTCAGTGCAGAACTAAACTGCACAAATAAACATCGAAATCGCTTGTCGCTTAGCGTGTCGTGGCTTTTCGTGGCAACAGTGTAACTGCAGGTAGCTGGCTGAATATTGTTTATAACACACATACATAGGCTCACGCCTGTTTCCCCGAAGGGGTAGACAGAGGCATATTAAACGCCCACTTTTTGCCAGACTTTTGATCCCACGTAATAGGTGGCGAGCCTAATGTTTTGTTTGCCAGAGCCTCATCCGTCGATAAGCAGGTACACCACTTGCAGGTGAGGTTGGCTTGGGACCCTACGTTCTTGGTGGGAACCCTATGCACTGATAATAAAATTGTAGAAAATATTAAAATTAAATTATTCCTTTGGTCGAGACATCGAATGGAGCCCAAGATCCGACTCCTGTTGGGCGCTGCTACCCTAATAAAAGTAAAAGCAAGTAATTATTTAAACACTCACACTGATACGTTTAGAATGGAGGAGTAATGTTGGCACAGAATTTTTTTTTAGTCTGCGCCATCTGTCATTACTATAAAAACATTCCGCAGTAAAATGCTTGGAACAAATTCTATGGTGCTTTCTAGGCACCCAATTTTCTCCACGACATACTGCAGCAATCCACTTATTTTATAAATCTTTATCACGTGCACAAAGAATCTAAAAAATAACGAGATAAAAATATACGGTGGATAGACATATCGATAAGATTTCTTACAACACTTAAAAAGTCGATATAAATATTATACGGCTAAATTCAAAATCATGATAGAACTGTCATAAAAGATGAATCACTAAAGTTATATAATTTGATGGCATTAAATTGTCTAAATTGTATCTTACACGTCAGTTGACTGTGTTCAATTTTTCAGTACTAGGGCTACCTCTATGTATTATATATCCAATCTCTTTGGGTGTAACGGTAGTCAACTGTACGTTTTCAGCCTAACGTGAAATACGTGAGCCTTAAAATGCAGTGGACTCATTAAAAAAGTAAAAAACATATTTTTAAATACTCCTGACCAAATATAAAAATATCGTCTAAACCTTTAGTAGGAATGTCTATGACCGGTCAGGTACAGATGTCTTGCATGATGTACAGGCATGGCACCATGTGATTGAAGAGATGTTGCGTCGCGACGTTCTCACTTTCCAATGTTTCGGCCGGTTCTTGTAGAGAAAAGGCCAGTCGGAAACACCTGGATATCACTATAGTGACAGCAGCCGCAACCCTGTCCAAGAAACGGCGCTACAAATGTTGGCGGAATGCGCCGCTTATGCATCCCAGCGCCGTGAACATCACCATCTTAAGCCTTTTCCAACCATTTTGGTGTAGACCTCTACAACAAATTCCTTTCCGTTCTGTTTTGGGCAGTCTTCAACCAATTACTGCCTGCTATCTTTATGATGTCTTCTTTCCATCTCATTTGCCGTTCCAGCTAGTCATTTACAATCCCATGGTTGCCATTTTAATATTTGCTTGCACCATGTTTCGGGATTTCTGGCTACATGTCCGGCCGCTACTCTTTTGGCAACATCTGGTACTAGACTTTCTTTTCGGAGCTATTTATTCTTCTTTCTGTCTCTGAGTGTCACTCCTGCCAGTTTTCTCTCCATTGTTCTTTGAACAACTTCAAGTTTCTGTAGCGCTGCCTCTGTAGTAACCCAAGTTTCGGCTCCGTAGGTGAGCACTGACAGGACGCACTGGTTGAATATTCTTGCTTTTTGTTGCTTCGTAAAAGCAAATGCCAGTTTATCGAAAGCAGCTCAACCCAAATGGATACGTGTATCAATCCTGTTCACTTGGTGTGCTTTGCCCATCTTTATTTCTTGCCCTAGGTATAATATACTATTTATTGAAGAATTCTAATCGGGTACATCCTACTGCAATTGTTATTCCGCTGGAGTTTTCACTGGTCATGTTTCGAATTGGCCGTAAACTGATCGCGGCAATTGTTACATAGACTACAGGCCCATGTCCAAAATGGATGGGTCATATGAACCACCAGGTGACGTATATAGGACGATATAAGAGCATCAAATACTAAGATTCAGCACTATGCCGTCACTTGTAAGCTGTCCAACTGAGTGCTGGTGGAGTTTGATTTTCTGACAATTTCCAAAAAATTACCGACTTTGTAGCGCACCATTTTTTTACGGCACTGCGCGCTTTCTTATTATTTATCATGGATCTATCGAAGGTCATAATGCTGTACAAAAATATATGACCGAAATGCGTACTCACTCTACCTGCACTTTTGAATTCTCATCAGTACTCAGTTGGACAGCTTACAAGTGACGGCATAGTGCTGAATCTTATTATTTTATGCTCTTATATCGTCCTATATACGTCACCTGGTGGTTCATATGACCCATCCATTTTGGACATGGGCCTGTAGTCTAACAGTCGTATCCTCGCTACCTGCCCTGCCCATAGTCTGGTGCGTGATGGCTTGGAACGTCAGCGTCTCTTTCTGTGAGGCAGTAATGCTTATCAATCAGATATTTCGCTCTTGGCTTACTACCTGTCATTACCTGATGCCATTTAAATTGCAACATGCACGTTATTTTAGGCAAAAAAATAACAGTCATTACTGAGGATTTATTTTAGGAACAGAATAGATTCTTTGAGCTGGAATATGATCTCACAGACTGCACTTAGAAATTTAGTGTAGTAATAAAAAATGTTTATTTCGTAATATTCTATAAGTTTATTTTAGTTGGCCGGCACCATTGACATATATTTAGTACATATATATCGATGGCCGGCACTTTTAGAACAGCCTAAATTTGTATGGGGCTGGGTGATCTCCTTTATTATGCATGCACGTGTGTTTGCATGAGTATATATTGCTATAACTATTGCCCTGTAATAAAAATCTTGTGTATTATTGATCTTTTTCCGGTACTTTTTTGACAGAGTAGTATCTTAGAGATTGCATAGTTAAAATAAATATAACAAAATGTAATTATTGGTGATTAAAAGTAGCTATGAGTATCTTACCCTTTATGTGTATTATTGGTTCTATGCCGTTGTTTTGCTGACAGTAGCAACGAATTAATTAATTTATATTAATCTAATCCTTTTCCCTAAGATTGATATCGAACAAGCGATACTTTCGCATTGCGAGCGATCATAAGTTTTTTTAATAATTAACAACAAACAATGTTCATAAATTATCTACTGATTACTATTGTCACTATAAACAAAAGCAGTTTTTGTAAAACTACTTTCGAATTTCATAAAGGTTTATTCAAAACAAAAACTTTGCAAATTATTTTACTCGATAAGTAAGTTTATATTTCAATTGATATACTGCTTCAATTTTCTATACTGTGGCGCGAAAGTGTTATACCATAGTACAAACAGAATAGTAGGATAGCTTCATACAAATCGGCCGCCGCCGCCGCCGCGCTGGTGTGAATGTATGCGTGAGTCGCCGGGGCGGCGCGGCGGCGTGTACGTACGCACTTTTCACGCACACAATCTCACGAGCGCGGAACGCTCGGCGCGGATTCAGTACGGGATGCGCCGCGCGTCCGATAGCGCGCATGCATGTAGGTACTACACTGCTCGCCCGCGACCATTGTTTATGTACATTCAGTTTTGTAATAAACGTTATTAATATTATACAATGTGTTAAACGACAGTAAATTAAACTTGTTACATTTTTCTCGCTATAAAGGGCATTTAGATAGTTATATAACGCTTAGCTAGTCAGCAGATATTTGAAAAAAAATATATGCAAACTCAAATTCTGTAGTATTCAGCGCAATCACTTAAAAAAACGGCGAAATAGCACGCGCCGACAAAGCCGGCGGCGGCGCCGCGGTGTAAACACGTGACAACCCGTGCGTCATCGCAAGAGTAGGCAATTAACTCGCCGAGCGGCCTTAGCTAGCTTACTATTCTGTTTTTACTATGGTTATACCTACATAAGAATTATGGCGGCAGGTGCGTCGCGTCTCGCGTCGCGATTGATCGTAATTACGAGGGTCAAACTGAAAGTTCTTAGAACTGGCCACTTATAAACAATATAATAAAAAAAATATTCTAAAATTTGAAAATAGAACTCTTTGCCAATATTACTGAGTATATATTTCATTCATTTGTCATTTGTTTTACGATTTGGCGGCAAATTGAAAATTGTCTGTGTCACGTCAACATGAATTTAACACGAGAAAATTTTCGTGCAATGATTTTTTATGACTTTCGATGTCATTTAAGTCAAAAAGAAAGTTATGATAGACTACGATTGGCCTTTCACGATGAAGCCCCATCTCGTGCGACTGTTTACAACTGGTTTAATGAATTTAAACGTGGTCGCACTAATCTCACTGATGATGTACGTGAGGGACGGCCTTCTACGGCGACGACTGAAAATAACATCTGTGTTGTGCGGCGTATGATAGAGACTGACAAAAGAGTGACCTATCAGCAGATTCGGACAAGCTTAGGCATCGGTATGAGTCAAGTGCACAAAATCCTCCACGAACATTTAGAGGTCAGGAAGCTTTGCGCCCGGTGGATACCTCATAATTTGACTAAGGCTCAAAAACTCCATCGTGTGGATTGGTGCCGTAAAATGATTGAAAGATTTAACGGAGGTGACTCAAATGCTGTGTTCGACATACTAACAGGTGACGAAAGCTGGATTTACTGTTATGATCCTGAAACCAAAAGACAATCTGCTCAGTGGGTGTTTCCTTTCGAGGAGTTGCCAACTAAAGTGAAGAGAGATCGAAGTGCGGGAAAAAAAATGGTGGCCTCGTTCTTTGGAAGGATAGGTCATTTCGCAACAATTGTGTTAGAGGATCAAAAAACAGTTTCTGCAGAATGGTACACTACCAATTGTTTGCCACTTGTCTTGGAAAAAGTTCGAGAGAAACGACCTCGCAGTAGGATCCTCCTTCACCACGACAACGCCTCGTCGCACACCGCCAAGCGAACGATCGACTATTTGGCGACATCAAACGTTGAATTACTGGGTCACCCGCCGTATAGCCCCGACCTCGCGCCTTGTGATTTTTATTTATTTCCAAAAATTAAAGAACAAGTTAAAGGAAAGCGGTTTATGAATGCTGAAGAAGCGGTGGCTGCGTATCGCGATGCCATTGAAGAGACCCCTAAGGACGAGTGGGCAAAGTGCTTTTCCCAGTGGTTCCATCGCATGCAGCGGTGTATTGACGTCAATGGACAATATTTTGAAAAGATATAATAAAACTAATAACTGGCTAATGTAATCAGTTTTTGATTTTCTAAGAACTTTCAGTTTGACCCTCGTATACTCGCGAACTGGGGAAGAGGGGAGCCTCAAAAGCTTTGAGCGCTCGGAAATCCTCGCCTTAATAAAAATCAATGTTTATTGTTTGAATTCCTTTTTAAACTCTGAATGATGGCTTCTCAGATGAGAGAATACTTCTCTCATCTGTGGATGGCTTTGGTAACTTTGTGATAATGAACAATAATGAATATCGTAACGAGGCAAATCGTAGGTTGGTTGTTTGCGATCGACAATAGATGATTTTTGCCTCAGTCTCAGTCATAGATTCATCATCATTGTCTTGCCCTGGTCCGAATGTATTTGGGGTCGGCGCAGTATGTCCTTCGCTTCCATACTTCTCTGTCCCCAGTCATCCGATCGTTTACCCCTTTCTCTTTCACATCCATCCTCATACAGTCCATCCATCTTTTCCTTGGCCGCCCTCTCCCTTTTTGCCCTTCTACGTGCATATTCATCACTTTCTTACCTACCTACGTACATTTATATAATAATGGAGAACTCGTACCAACATAAATATACTAATTAACATCGTTTTTATGTTGTCAGCATTGTCATATTTGTCAATATAGGGATGTACCCTCTAGTGATTAACGAAATATCGATATCGATAATATTCGGTAAGAAATAATTAACGACTAGAATTATACTTTTCCAACACAAATAAAAGATGTATTTAATATTTATGTGTTTATTCAAACAAATTAGCCTATTCTTTAAATCTATTCTAGATTAGCGAAGAAAAATACGCAGAACTAAAAGATATATGTATGTACATGTAATGGAAAGGTTTTCAACATTTCTTCTGTAATAGGATTTAAAGAAATGTCTATAGATACAAGGCATAGCTGTTTTTCTGACTTGAGTTCCCTTTTTTTTAAGTCTTTCGGCTTGAAATGCTTGCCACACACATAGTTCAACTCATGTAATTTTTCAATGGGCACATAAATCAAGTCTTGGTTTCCAGTTGCAGCTACCCATTTTTACATCTAAAAAGAAAAAAAGAATAGAATTTTTAGTCCTTGTGCCAATTTCTAATAACGGATTATCGATAACTGACAGGCAGCACTATTGTTTACCTACAAACATAGAGCATAGATACTTATTTATAGAGATGTATTCCTTATTGGCGCTTTTAAGACAAACTTTCTGTGACCAGTGTGACCCATATTGCCGCTTGGCGGCGTGGCAGTCGCGCTGTGACAGCTGACTCTACGAGTGCAAGAGAGACGAAAGTTTCTCCTGTGTCACTTAACTACGAGAGCAAGAAAGACGGAGAACGACGCCAGCGCCGCCAACGGCGCCAACTACGTACTACGCTGACAACCGTCAATACGCCAACTTTAATCGGCACACGACATCCTTAAGAAAGAAGCTTCTTATGTAGAAAGGTGTCACGAAAACAAAAAAAAATACTAGAAAAATTCCAGAACCTCAGGGTGTTTTGCAAAACGCATTTTTTTTTATAAATAAGATGTTTTTGGGCTAACTTGCCGTGATATATAATAGGCACAATTTTATTTTAATTCCTATTTTTAAATGTATACAGGCTTTCTTTATTTAGAAAGTACGAGGGTCAAACTGAAAGTTCTTAGAAAATCAAAAACTGATTACATTAGCCAGTTATTAGTTTTATTATATCTTTTCAAAATATTGTCCATTGACGTCAATACACCGCTGCATGCGATGGAACCACTGGGAAAAGCACTTTGCCCACTCGTCCTTAGGGGTCTCTTCAATGGCATCGCGATACGCAGCCACCGCTTCTTCAGCATTCATAAACCGCTTTCCTTTAACTTGTTCTTTAATTTTTGGAAATAAATAAAAATCACAAGGCGCGAGGTCGGGGCTATACGGCGGGTGACCCAGTAATTCAACGTTTGATGTCGCCAAATAGTCGATCGTTCGCTTGGCGGTGTGTGACGAGGCGTTGTCGTGGTGAAGGAGGATCCTACTGCGAGGTCGTTTCTCTCGAACTTTTTCCAAGACAAGTGGCAAACAATTGGTAGTGTACCATTCTGCAGAAACTGTTTTTTGATCCTCTAACACAATTGTTGCGAAATGACCTATCCTTCCAAAGAACGAGGCCACCATTTTTTTTCCCGCACTTCGATCTCTCTTCACTTTAGTTGGCAACTCCTCGAAAGGAAACACCCACTGAGCAGATTGTCTTTTGGTTTCAGGATCATAACAGTAAATCCAGCTTTCGTCACCTGTTAGTATGTCGAACACAGCATTTGAGTCACCTCCGTTAAATCTTTCAATCATTTTACGGCACCAATCCACACGATGGAGTTTTTGAGCCATAGTCAAATTATGAGGTATCCACCGGGCGCAAAGCTTCCTGACCTCTAAATGTTCGTGGAGGATTTTGTGCACTTGACTCATACCGATGCCTAAGCTTGTCCGAATCTGCTGATAGGTCACTCTTTTGTCAGTCTCTATCATACGCCGCACAACACAGATGTTATTTTCAGTCGTCGCCGTAGAAGGCCGTCCCTCACGTACATCATCAGTGAGATTAGTGCGACCACGTTTAAACTCATTAAACCAGTTGTAAACAGTCGCACGAGATGGGGCTTCATCGTGAAAGGCCAATCGTAGTCTATCATAACTTTCTTGTTGACTTAAATGACATCGAAAGTCATAAAAAATCATTGCACGAAAATTTTCTCGTGTTAAATTCATGTTGACGTGACACAGACAATTTTCAATTTGCCGCCAAATCGTAAAACAAATGACAAATGAATGAAATATATACTCAGTAATATTGGCAAAGAGTTCTATTTTCAAATTTTAGAATATTTTTTTTATTATATTGTTTATAAGTGGCCAGTTCTAAGAACTTTCAGTTTGACCCTCGTAATTATATTTATATATCATTACTTTCTAAATAAAGAACGCTTTGTGTGAGCTACATAAACAAGTATAAACTTTTTTTTATCAAAGTTTCCAGGCTTGGCCGTGTGGTTGACGGCATAGAATACAACTGTCATCTTGCCGTGGGTGTCGTAAGAGGCGACTAAGGGATAACACGATGCAAATACCATCTTTGCGTAGAGACGGAAAACTCGACATCAAACCCTATACGACTGCCTCGTCGGTCTTGCGGCATAAATGTGCACGTGGGATCGGGAGGTCCCGGGTCGATTCGATTCCTGGGTCGGGCAGTGTTATTGGGTTTTTCTGTCACGAAATTCTCAGTAGCAGCACGGAGTCTGGAAATGTGCCCGGTACGGCAATAGGCTCGCCCCTTATTACGTGGGACTAAAGTATATCTGGCGAAAAGTGGGTGTAGAAATACACCTCTGCCTACCTCTTCGGGGTTATAGGCGTGAGACTATGTATGTTTCCAGGCTTTCGGCTCGGCTTTCGCAGGCACTCCCCTCCCGTGGGATCTCCACCTTGTCGTGTGGGTGGGGGGGCTCAGTAACCGTGGATTGGTCACCCGCGGTGAAGCTAAGAGGGATCCAGGAGGGGACACTCCGCGTGGGCTCGACGGAGGCCTGCGCAGGATGCGTCCAATGGTGCGGGTGCGAGTGACAGTTGTTCTGTCCCTCGCAGTCGGGCGCGGTCGCGGGAGGAGAGGCGTGTCGTTGTTGCGTTGCCGCGCGCCCTATCTCCCGCGACCAAATGGGGGCGCACCATCGTTGCGTCGCGGTGGGGCCGCAGAGGAAGAGGAGATGCGGTGTTACGTTGCCGTTCTCCCTATCCTCTGCGGCCGCTGGGTGTTTTGGCGGCGGAGCCCAACACTTTCATCCGCCGCCAAGGGGGTTTTGTTGGGGGGCCGCCTGACCATCTGGCGGGCCAATGCCCGTCGGGGAGTGGCGAGGAATGCTTATGCGATACCCTACCCTCCGACACACGGGTACATGAGGAACACGGGTTGGTTTTTAGTCAGTAAGAGTCTGACTGTCTCCTTCGCCCTTCCTCCCCAGGGCGGAGGGACTCCATGAGGATTTTCCAACCATACCAAAAAAAAGGCCTTTCGCAGGCATAGTTACTTGAAGGTGTTTTTGTTGGATCAGATATTAAACGGCTTATGGCCAATGCACATTCATCATAACCATGACGGATCCTCAGGGAGAAGGATGGAGCACCTTTAAAGAGGTCACAGAAATTTTTTTTGGCAATAACAAAGATCCTAACTAAGTACAAACAAATCGTTAAAAGAATGTTAAAAGCGTTTCAAGCTTGAGGTTGCTTAATGAGTTTAGAAGTACATTTCCACCTCGACTACATTCCATTAAATTCAGAGGATCTTAGTGAAGAGCAAGGTGAAAAAAATCATCAATATATTAAGGAGACGGATATCAGGGAAGATGGAGAGTCTCAATGATGACAGACTAACGTAAGTGTGGGTCTTTCCGGGAACGGTATCGGAATGAAAACTTTTATTTCAGAAAGAACAGTTCTTTGAGAAAAGACTAGTGTAATTTTTACGATCAATAAGCTCTTGGTTTTTTTTTTAAATTAATTTTTATGTAGACCCTTCATTTGCATGCTATTGCGTGTGTAAAATTTGCCTTGCTGCCAATTTCGTGAACTCGTGTTGGCTATTTCGTGATGGTGTTTTAAAAGTTGATTCTCTGTATTTATAGTGGGTGTAGTTTTATAAATAAGTAGACAAAAACAATAATAAATGTTTTTTATTATTATCGGTTTATAAAAATCTGGATTTTTTAAAAATTACGTCCCTTTGGCTGATTTATTTTAAAATAACATGATCAGTCCGAATTTATTCATAAAAAGAAACGTAGATCCATTTTCAACCATATGAAGATTAACACTTTATTGAAAGGATCTTATGATAACATAGATCTTACGACGAATTTACCTTGAAAGTTCAAATTTAGTGAAGTTCAAGGTCGTATTGTGATAAATCTGTTCCCAAAATGATATAAGGTAACTGCACCAGTGATGGACGGTTTAAGGTCGATAAAGTACTTATAAAATTTCCAAAAAAAAAAAGTTGCGGGCCGATTCTTGCAATAGCTGTAGATAAAGTTGGTTATGGTTTTTTAGCATCTAATAAGAGAATACTACATTCATTCTAGTAATTTCCATAAAAATAAAATTACGAATAAAATTGGCTTAAAATTATCCAGTAATGGACAAGTCATACACCAATGATTGACACCTAGTTATGGACAGTGTTCCGGTATTGGACACCTAGTGATAGACACTTGATAGATACAAATAAATAAAAATATTGTTTGTTTAGAAACAAATTTTATTTGCTATTACGTATTCTAAAATAAAAGTTCTTATTAATCATAAAATAAAGTACTGTAAGAAATATCTTGTTTGTAGTACCTACACTAATGGAATGAACCAGTGATGGACACCCCAGTAATGAACACGTCTGTCCATTACTGGTAAAAAGCTTTATAAAGTCATGGAAAAAAGATATTTCATTGACTTCGAGAAATAAATCTAGAATCGACTAAAATCTTTAAAAAAATGCACTGCACTAGTAATCGACACAATGTCCATAACTAGGACATGTCATAATAACAGGTATAGTCCATTCACAGTTATTTTACCTCTAGCTGTTAGATTGGCCAACCTGGGCGTTGTGTTGCTATATTCGGTATATAATATTCCCATTTTAAATCTACATTATTGCTAAAAATGTACTTATTTTTTTATTGCCTAAGCGATCGTATTAAATATTTGGAAGTAATGTTTGTAACAAAACCTCTTGATATTGGCATGGCTATATGCATGTACATTTATTTTCTTACGAAATATCTATTTTTCTATGAAGATAAATAGTTATAATAAAAATGTTGTCTATGTAATATAATAAAGGTAAACGCATCATTATTACGCCAACGTGAGGTTCTAATTATCAAATACAAAAACTGCAAATTTAATTTTCATATTAATTTTGAATAAGAATGATGTGGGTGTAATATTACATCTCTGCCTACCCCTGCATGGAAACAGGCGTGAGTCTATAAGAATGATCCATGTGGACTGCCAATGTTATGATGATTCGTAACTGCTGTCATGTTGGTTGCCTCTTGTCCTAAATTTTTGCTTGTGACTCGCCTTTTAATGGGCCTCCACATAAGTTCAATTGCGTTTAGCTCGCAGTGGTATGGCGGTAATCTAACCACTTTGCGGCCATGAGCTTCAAGCATTTGAATTTTTGAAGCATTTCCACTAATGTTGGGTAAAATGTTATGCACGGGTAACATTCCTGTCATCACAGAGTACAATTCCAACATAAAGAAAATAAACACCGACATCTGTCAGAGGTAAAATAACTGTGAACGGACTGTACTATAGTTGGTGCCACGAGAAGATAGACTTTTTGTAAACAAACATTCAGCGCATCACAACCTTTTTTCAAACACTTGTGTTTTAGATTTTATACTTTTTGAACAGTCTTTTTTTTCAATGCCTAATTATGCCACTATGTTTTTAAATTTATATTGTTAAATTTTACTGAAATAAACATATTTGATTTTGTGTTTGCATGGTCGAATGTTCATAAATTTTTTGCCGGTTTTTTGTCGTTTTACACGTAATTTATTCTATAAATTAAGGAAAATTAGAGTACCATGTATGTAAATGATAGAGTACATAAATGTTACTCTATTATTGACATAATTTTTTTTTTAAATCATAGACAATTAATCATTTGCAAAGTAGCCTACCTATCCTAAAATATTAAATTATTGACCAACAATGAACAATATTACAGATAACTAGATAGTACATAACATAAAAAATCCTAGGCATGGAGATTTTACGTTGTCTGTGAATGAAATCGTCAGAATGAACTTAAACAAAATCCATTAAAAGTTACGGTAGTCTGAAAACGCAATTTTTTTTAGGTAGAAATAATTTTGTTTGCCATCTGCTATTCTACACCCGCTTTTTCAAGATGCCGGCAGCGGGAAGAGCGTTGCGATCCTATAAACTTGTATTTTACTTTACATTTACCCCTAATTGATAACTAAAAAAAATAATTTTGTCAAGCCCAAGAATGTAACATTTCAATGAACTAACGCCGAATGTTGACATTCTAGGCTTGAGCACCTCAAAAGATCAAAAGATCCTGTTGACAGCGCATAATATCGATAAAAACCCGATCCATTGACATATTAGTTTCCAATGACACGTATCTATGTACCGTTACGCTCATTGGATTTGACATTATTTGTTTTTGACAGAACTATCGCTAAGTCACTTAGTAAAAATTATTTGTTTACAAAAAGTCTATGTTCTCGTGGCACGGACTATAGTCATGGACATAGCAAAAAAATACAAACCACGTTGTTGTTTGCAATACATTTAATTAAGATTGTTTGGAAAAGAGGTTAATTCAGCCACAAACTTATTATTTATTCATTATTACCTTAATTGAATTGTCAAAAAATACTCATCAGCAACATACCTCGCTATCAAACTCACTTAAAAAACGATATCACTGGTGACACGTGCTGTTTATCTTGCCACCAGTTTCAAACTGAACCACAGACATACATCAGCTGTCAATATTTTGACACTTTAATACCTTTTCTCTGTGGTAAAATATTGCCAGGTAACAAAAGCGTTGTAGAATCCTTATTTTTTAGGACTCAATCAATAATGTTCATAACTGGTACGCTGTCCATTACCGGTGCACTTACCTTACCGAATTTACCTCAGACGAACAATCAACTATTACACAACTGAATTTTCATCCTTACGATCCCCAAGGAACATACATGCCAAATTTCAGCTTTCTGAGCCTTATAGTTTTGGCTTGTCTGTCAGTCAGTCAGTAACGCAAGAATTATATTTTATATATACATATTTACGTAGTCAGAAAACGTGACGTTCCATGACAAAATAAAAGTCATTTTCGGATTCAGCACACCCAAAAACATAAAAATTAAGCAAAAAAATCAAAACAGCTCTCAATAATTATTTTTTGCAGGCTTGTGTAATCGATCGAATCGATTCAAAAGTTAACTCAAGGCTTCTTTCCTAATTATACTCAATATAAAAAGGCAGCGATTGCGTAGTGGAGATACCAACGGACTGCCATGCAGAGGGTATCTGGTTTGAATCCACGGCGCACACCAATGACTTTTCGAAGCTAATAAGTGTGTATTAAATTGTTAATTTTATTATCGCCTCGTGCCTCGGAGAGCACGTTAAGCCGTCGGTCCCGGCTGTCATGAAGATCTTTGACAGTCGTTACGGGGAGTAACTGGTCTAAACCATAGAATATCGCTATCCCTTTGGGTTGCGGAGGTCAGACGGCAGTCGCTATGTGGAAAAGTTGATATTCCGTCATATCTAGTTGGACCAGTAAGCGGACCTCGGGCTCCAAGGCGTGTAAGTCTTGGATGCAACCGGGATAACGCTAGGGCGATGATGACTCAATATTATAATGCACTCCATAAGTTACATAATGATGTTACATAATATTATAATCTTGGGTCCGCCACAAAGTTTGACTGAAGAGAATATCTGCCCGTACATTTTAATTTATACTGCAATTATTGTGGGGAAGTGGTTTAAAGCGATCGCCTCACCGCTTGCAAAGTTGCAACTGTGCTGAGTACTACGGTAGTTGCAATCACAGGTAGCAATCTCATAAACAAATAAAATTATTATTGAACGGACAACCAGCTGTCAATGTCAAAATCAATATTGACAGTTGTAAATTTGTAATCACATTGAAAAAGTCAAAATATAAACATGTACAACTACAATGCAAACGTATTATTAAATATTTTATAACACTGACAAAGAATTAGTTTAGTGTAGGTATAACAATGAAAGTATTAATTGCAATATTTTTATTTGTTCTTTTAAATGATATTCTTACTCACGGTACAAATTTTTTGAAATCTAATGATGTTCGGCACAATTTGGGTTCTCGCACTCCATACAGATTTAAAAGTAATAAAAATGATACTCGTGTTAGGTATCCAGGTAAGCAACATAATAATAATAATAATAATAAAATCTTTATTTCCATTTGAGCCTTACAAAAATAAAACATTCCTATCCCACACACTAGGCATAGCCTGTCCTGTGGGGGAAACAAACGATTTACATTCAAAATCACGGCAAAATAGAATACAACAAAACAAACAAAAATTAAGTTGAAATTAAGTACAAAAACAAAACGAAAAAAAAAGTTATATTTTAAATGTCTTAAGGATATACAATGGGTGTTTATGTGTGTATGTGTTTGTGTGTAAGTCTGGGTGTGATTGTGTGTGTGTGTGTGTGTGTGTGTGTGTGTGTGTGTGTATGTGAATGTACATAGTTCAATAGTATAATATATTGGTTAAATGTTTGTAAATTACAATACCGTTTAGAAGATTTACAACGAGGGACATACAACAAATTATTTCAACTTATACATATCGGCTATTTACAGATTGCAAAGACGTTAAAATCTGGATGTTAATACGTCATGGCACTAGATTACCCAACAGTAAGGACATAGAAGCTGCTCAAAACCTTACAGAATTCAAACATGAAATATTATTACAGCACAAGAATGGAAAAGGTAAAATATATTTATCATTATGTCATAGGTTTACTTGTTATAATATAAAATTTGTTGCAGACTAATGAAAGTCACAGAGCTCTCCTAGAATTTAAATCACTTATGCCTGAGAATTTCAGGTCAGTTAACAAAGGAACAGTTAAAGCTGTTTGGAGATTGGACAGTGAATATTCCCATTGATCAAGAAAGGTTTTTAACACGGGAAGGTCAAGATGAGATGATACTGCTTGCTGAAAGGATGCAGCAAAGATTTCCTAACATCATCAAAGAAAAATATAACAACAAAACATTTTTAGTAAGCTATCTTT
The DNA here is from genome assembly GCA_944739405.2 of Euclidia mi. NCBI lineage: Eukaryota > Metazoa > Arthropoda > Insecta > Lepidoptera > Erebidae > Euclidia > Euclidia mi. Next base: position 41,364,683 of record OX123198.2, read on the forward strand.
GTCACATTAATATGTATATAATGTGGTTTTAAACTAGGTAGGCAGCAATAGCCTACAAGGTATACCAGTATATTGTCATTTGTCATGTCAACCCAGGTTTTGTTTCTTGTATAACTGTTATTGTACAAAGACTATGTTGACCCAATCTTGAGGATGATGTTATTAAGTGTCTAGGTGCAATTTTTCAAATATTTGCCTCAATGTTTAAAAGTTAGTTCTTATTTAGTACTAGAGGACGCCAGCAGCTACTCCTGCATTTTTTTTTTATTTACCCGTTTTGGCCGATCCCGTGGGCATTTCGGGAAATCCCTTCTTAGTGCACCCCTATGGTCCCCAAGAAACATACATGCCAAATTTCAACTTCCTGCGCCCAATAGTTTCGGCTGTAGCATGTCTGTCAGTCAGTCAGTAACGCAAGGATTTTATATATTAATATTATATAAAACAAAGCCCTTCTTATGTTTAACTAATTAATTTTTTAACCATATTCCAGTTCCGTCATACAGCAACACAACGGACTCATCAGAGTGCAAGATATTTCACAACTGGTTTGTTTGAGAAGAAAGATGCACAAAATGTCATCATTGCTCCAGTCATGAAAGTTGATAAAGTTTTACGAGTAAATATATTATTCTTTTTCACAATGTTATGTGTACAGAATAGAAGTTATTATCTCTTTAACTGTTAGCTTCCTCTACACTGAGTTGCAATTTTTCAGTTTTACAAACACTGTGACAGGTGGCAAAAGCAAGTTAAGAAAAATCCAGAGACATATAAGGAACAGCACTTGTATGGTATTAGTCGGGAAATGAATGACACATTGGAGTCTGTGTCCAAAAGACTCGGTCTCTCTAGAGTGCTAACATTGGGTTTGTAAGACAATACCTGATATGCTATCAATGCTTTGCTTTGCTTTGCTACAATGTCACATAGTATGTTCCACATTTCACTTGGTGTTAAGTTCTATTGTACTATTTATCACTTCCATTTTCCCTATTTTATGAGTGTATTCTTAGCATATAATATTACATAGGTATTTATTTTCTGCTTGCTGATAAAACAAGGTCCAGATAAATAACCTTGGGTTTACTGAAATATATGTTATTGAAAAGGATCATTTAGGGAAGAAGAGTTTCAATATGGGCCTACACAGAAAGCAAGTTGCTTCCTTTGAAGAAATTCTGTTCATGTTTAGTGGATCTCTATGTGTTTCGAAATATATGAGCATGTAAATAATGATAGCCCAATAACCAAATGTGTAGGTACCAAAGATTTCCAAATAAATTTGTCTATTGAGTCAGCCGTCAGAGCCTACACAAGAACTTTACGAAAGGCCATAAAAATCTCATTACGCAGATTTACAGACCCGACTTCTGAACTTGTCTGTAAGTTGTTTGCCAGGGTTGGCACAGATACCAAAGCATGCTACATGACTTTCGTAAAGGCTACAGTATATAGACCACATAGTCTACATACATTATACTGCGGCAGGATAGACAAAAATCTGAGGACTAATAAGCCAAGCATAGAGTCTGGTTACAGCCTCTATGTTTGGCGATTGTGGAATATGGCGATTCTGTTAAGAGTTATATACAATTAAAGTTCGGAGTCTGAGGGATGGCGCAGACCCCCGTTCCTCGGAAAGCACGTTAAACCGTTGGTCCTGCGACCAATCTCTCTCCGGTCATGTCGAATATGCCATCCTATTGGAAATTTGGAGAGTGCTATAGTCTCTCTAAAATTGCCAAATGGTCTACCGATATTTTGAAGTATCGAACTGTTGGTATGAAATGCCACTATGGCAGTCCGCCTCCAGGACCGTAGCTCGAAAGCTATTGAAGTACAGCAAGTGAGACAGAGGGGTTTTATATGCCCGAAACTTCATCGCTGAAACACGTTTTCGAGCTTCAAGACTAGGAAAGACTCGTTATAAACGCCAGTGGCGTGTCTAAAACTCAGTAGCCATGGCTGAGATTATGGAAAAACTCGGCACAGTGCTCAATGGCAAATGTGGAGTCGCCCAATAAGCATGGATAAAACGAAAATTATTTCTTACTTCCATAGTATCGTACTACTAGTTTTGAACTCTACCCTCGGAATCGAAAAATACCTAACTATGTTTATCCGGGACAAATTATGCATTTAGGTAGGACCAACTTCGAGAAGGAGGTAAATTGTTAAATCCAGCTCGGTTGTGCGGCAAAATTGCAACATAATTTTATTATCTTCATATTCGGTATCCTGCAGTGTCTCAAGACAAAAGTCTCTGAACAATAAAAATGTGTTGAACTGATGAAACACGGAGTTGAGACGTGGTCGCACACAATGGGCCTTATCAGAAGGCTTTATGTCACTCAGAGTGCTATGGAGAGTGCTATGCTCGGAGTTCCTGCGAAATCGAATCATAAATCAGGAGAACCAAAGTGACTGACATACCACCGAACAGTCAAGCTAAAGTGGCAAAGGGCAGGGCACATAGTTCGCTCGAATCCATGGCTCTTGAGGCGGAAAGGTTCTAGAGCTAGGCCTGTTGCTGCTGGAATCACGGGTAGAGGTTTTATTCGGGCGGCTCAAGATCGGTCAGTGGAGAGCCTTGGAAGAGGCCTATGTCCAGCACGTGACATAGGCTAAATGTCGAAATATGTAAATAATTATCTTGGTTGCGGTATCTGGTTGCACCATGACATGTCTGTGGTTCTAACTCTAAGGTTTACTGATAAATTGATACGCCTCATGCACGCAGCTTTATAATAATCTAGTACTAAAAAAATAAAAACGAAGATCACTGTGTGGTCACTGTAAATTACAAACATTTAATATATAGTTTTATACTGTCTGTCCACTTTGTTATTTGCAACGTTCAGCTTCTGTCAATATGCGGTGCACCTAGTACGTAGGTCACACAGCCTTAAATATTTCCTGCGGTTAAGAAGCACTGTAAAAATGTATTGTTTGTACCTACATAATTACACATGTATCCATAATAATCACATATGCTACCTTTGTATGTATGTATTTTTCATTCCTTCAAGGTTTAATAATGTATGATTCGATGAATATATTTTAATTGTATATATAATGTGTTATTTTCAGGCACTGTCAATGTGATGTATAAATTATGTGGGTATGAGACAGCGTGGAACAAACATAATACGTCGCCGTGGTGCTACGCCTTTGATGAGAAGGATGCTCAGGTTGGTGGCAGTATATAATGTATATTAATTTAATATTTATAGCTGACTTCGCCAGTGTGAAACTTAAATCACACTAGGTATCTATTGAACAAAAACGGACCAAAGGTCGTTCGGCAGTTCTTGAGTTTATAAAGTTCATACAGACAGACAAAATGAAAAGGGGACTTCATTTTATAATAATATGTATAGATTTTTCGTAGCTTACTCATTAAAACCACCGCGGTGTCCACTAAGTTTCTGGATGGCAAGGTCACATGAATCGTTTGACCGGCAACATCTTATGAGATTATTTGCCTATTCGTACCCTGCTTATGGAGGAGCAGGTGGGCACTACGCCGCCTTCTAAGCTTCGTTGGCGGACGATGTGCGACCCCTTCGCCGTCCGGAGGCTGAAAGTCGTCACAAACGTTGTGCCCTCGACTCCCGGATCTGCTGTTGGAGAGTGGTCACGCAAGCACCTTTAAACATAACTGCCCCCCCGATGAAGACGAAGGTGTACCAAGATCTCACTAACGTGGCTAAACTTTAAGCCTCCAGCATGACACATGTCTGTATCACTTATAGTCTAGGTGTAGCGCTGTTTCTGGGTAGAGTAGTCTACCACATAATTAGCTATATGACTTAATAATTAACTTTACTTTCAGACTTTGGAGTATTACCATGATCTGAAAACTTACTGGGTGGATGGCTATGGACATGAACTGACATATCGGCCGGCCTGCGTCTCAATGAAGCACATGTTTGATACTTTCAGGTGACACTTTATTCAGATTGAAACTTCAAATAATACGTTTTCCAGCAAAGTTAATTTTAAAGCAAGACGAGATTGAATTTCGATGGCATGCAGTATTGGAGCGACTGCAGCTAAACTTACTTTTAATTACAAAACATTCTAGACAAACCAGTATTGCGAATTAGAATGACGATAAAAAATATTTTCTCACAGAATTATCTGAATTCAAGGCAAATTATGCATCATAAGTCAATACGGTAGATTCCATTTAGTCATATACTTGGCAAACGATTGGACTTATAAAATAATGTAGGTATAACCAAGAGCAGCGTTTCCCATTTGCCGGGTCGCGACCCGGTACCGGGCCGTCAAAATAAAATACCGGGTCGCAACATTCCCGCATTGTTTTAAAAATAATACCTACTATCGATTAGTATCGATCGACGTATAGTTTAGTGACTAAATAGGCGATACCAAAAAACATTTGTACTGTGTATTACTTGTTTTATTACAATGTATATTATTTAACCATAACGGAACCAGCTTGGGTAAAAGTATTCAATGGGTCACGAAGGGGCAATGTGAGAATTACCGGGCCATGGCAGAACAATGTTTGGGAAACACTGACCTAGAGAATGATCACAAAGCATTTCCTTCGTGACTTTTGTTCACCCGTGTGTTCAAAGTCGTCTGAGATAGAAATAAATTTACAGTTGATAGATGTAGAGTGGCTCTACACCGCGTTTATTTTAAAACTTGATTAATTTGGGGAAATCAAATATCTTTATGGCTTAACATATTTAATTGTCATGTACTTACTTACTATTTTATCTACAATATTATTTAAATTTTCAGCCAAGATCAACCCCGGGCAACTTTCCTGTTCACACACTCGGGCACTATTCTGAAGGTTCTGACTTACTTGGGTCTGTACAAGCCGGCATCACCGCTCATGGGCACAAAAAAAGTTATGAAAAGAAAATGGCGGACTACAGACATTGATACATTCGCTGCGAACATCGCGTTTGTTCTTTTTAAGTAAGTATTTTATTTTTATATCGATAGGTGAATGTGTTTAAATGCATTTTTAAATTTAAAACTACGTCTAATGCTTGCTTTAGTTACATCGTCCGTCGATATTTTTAAAGCATTGTAACAGACATAGTTGACTTGCTGAGAGTGCAATGCCAATATGTAGGTGGCATTTGGGTCTTTGCCACAATCTGAAAGCCAAGGACTTCGATTAAATACGTCCTTACAGTCATGACGTAACGAATAGGGCACGTCTCAGCTCAGGAACATGACGGTGAAGCTAGCCCCGACTGCATGTCTCTAAGAGAGCTATGGCAAAGTCAATGAGAGGCATCTCGCTGATGAACAAAGTGCGGAACCAGATTATCTGGCACTAGACCAAAGTGACCAGGTTATCTGATTCTAGTTCTATTTCTAGATCACGGTTTGCGTAGTGGTTTAAGCGGCCGCCTCGCCACTTGACACTGCGCCGAGTGTCGTGGGTTCGATTTCCACACGAGACAACACTGTGTGATTCATAAATTGGTGTTTCGAATCTGGGGTGTTCATTGTGTCCGTTGGATGTATGTTTGTAAAGTCCCCCGCGACACAGAATTTATTCCTAGTGCGGGAGTTGTCTTTTTTGAAGAAAAAAAAATCGAAGAAAAAGAAATAGTTCAGAAGTGTAGCAAACTGAAGTCTGCTACTTAAGTTTGCTACACTAGCTACATCCACGGCAGATGCAAAGGTCAGTGCAGTAAGCAGGTTGTGGAGATCCTGAATGCAGGCTACGATTTGGCAATCGTAGGGTTAACACTCTGGCCATATGAATGATGACTAGAGGGAGGGTAGCTGTTAGTGGTTAGGTGGCGAGAGGCTTTTGTTGCGTGGGTACCCTGGCGGAGACCTACGTTACCGGACTGCAATAGGCTACTGCTTCAAGTATTAGGTTTATCCTTCATAATACTATGCTAGCTTAAACTGCAGCAAATCCTAGTTGCTTCATCGTCATCAGCCTTTAACAGTCCTCTGCTGGACTAGGCCTCTCCTTTGAAAGGAGGAATTGGCCTACTATACCACGCTGGCCAAACGGGTTGGTATAGGGTTTGTATCAAGTTTTCCTTCTCTTCTAGTGTTGCTCTCTGCATAATATGCTCCCTCTGTCGGCTCTTACGACACCCATGGGATAATATGGGGTGGTGACATTCCGGATTCTTAATCCGTCACCACACGGAACTAGTTGCTTGATTACTATTAATCACAAAATTAAAATATATTAAACTTCTTTAATTGTCATCGTCATTCGTCGTCATCGAATTAAGTACTTTATTATATACATACACCACAATTATTGTTATTCAATCTAAACTACATACTTAAATATATATTAACCTATTTCTCGGGCATATTGCTTTTCCCAGTAGTCCACTGTCCATTTACTGCGAATGAAACAATTAATGCGGTAATAAAATACGCTGTATTGGTCTCGCCAATACCACACTATGCTAATGTTCTTAATTTTAAAACAATTTGAACTTCGCAGAAAAACAATAAAACATTTAGATTAATTGCGTGCCTCGACCTAATTCATTTCTTGGTCGTAGCTGTCTAGCTAAATGTGTGATCTAATTTGTGATTTTACTATACTATAGGATTGGTTGTTGTACAATAATCTTTTGGCAATTTTGTCCAAACAGAGTATACATTAATATTTCTAATTGCTTTTCAATTATTTTGTATCGTTGACAATTTTGTCATACACAAAGTAATTATAGCTATTGATTTTCTTACGCAATGGATTATTTTAGAACAACGATGCAGGTGAAGAGACAAAAACATTTTGAAATGTTTGTTCAAGTATATATTTATTATATCTTGTTTCCCGCGGTGGCATCTGCAATAGTTTTTAGGTCAACAATAGCACCATTTATCTGGGGCAATTCGCTCATACAACAAACCCGCCGTTCGCCTGCAAAATTTTGCCTTGTTAAGCAATTTTTATGTTTTCGATAGTCAGTGACTGAATGCCTGAATGATTGAGTGCCCTGTACATTTATTAATGTTTTATGTTTTCAGATGTAAAGGAGGCGATCGCGTACTGACTCTTCATCAAGAAAACGTCATTAGACTGCCAATGTGCGACGAAGACCTCTGCCCGTTAAAAACGCTCAAAAATCACTTCAACGAGTCGATCAGCAACTGCAATTTTGATGACATGTGTAATATTACACAAGATGACGACACTGATAATGGTAATAGAACACCTACAAGTGTCACTGATTTATAATAATGTAGTATTACTGGCCTCGGGATGGTGAAAAGAGGAACTAAGAGTATTTACTTTAAGCTTTGGGTATCGGGACTTCAATATCGACGGTAGCGTCGCGAGCTATCCTTCTCACTCTTCAAATCCAAGATAGTTTCCAAAAAATCATGATAAATATCTGCGATCAATTACGCCTACCCATCAATTAGAACAGTGGTTCTCAAACTTTTTTAGGGATAGAACCCTTTTGGGCAACCAAATATTACATATATATTAAAATAAAACAAAGCCTTGTCCTACGTGCACTTTACAACCAGTTATTTTACTGACATACATCTTCGTGGAGCCCCTTGAGACGCTTTGTGGAGCCCTGGGGCTCTGCAGAGCCCACTTTGAGAATGGCTGAATTAGAACAACTAAACTGTTCATTACTTCCTTCTACATGTGAGTTTTTGTAGTTATCTGGTCGTCAGGGCCAGAGGGGCCTGCTAATTATAAAACAAACTATATGCATAAATTGCTTCAAAAAATATTTTTCTGCTAATATCAAAGGGAGTCAAATTGTTAACATTATTAAATAAAATGGCAACACGACATCGTCTTCTCGTTTTGTTAGAATTGTCAAAACTTGATGCCTACCTTATGACTTTGTTCTGTTCTATATGAAAAAATAAAGAAATGTGTTGTTGTATACGTATAGAGTTAGGTTACTCTGGTTATCAAGACTTTATCTAAGGGTTAGTTTCTGGCGCTCTATACAGCAAATTGTAGTTAGTCACAAAAATATATGTAAAACGAATCTAAGTATTTTTTGTTCTTTTAGGAGCTGAGTGCTATAACGAATACTATGCCGAACGATTATATCATAAAGTCAATAGTCAAATTAACTACCTATACACCGAAATTAACAGAAGTGTTAAACGACAGTTACATCAAATTATTGAAAAAGGATTCTTTGGTTACATTTATTTTTTTATTCAGCAATCATGGCATTACTTTAGCTCTCGTTATTCTCACCAACAATAGACTACTTATTAGAGTCCTGGAGAATGTTCATTGCAAGTAGCAATGAACATTCTCCAGGACTGCAACCTAAAATGTATTTACTTTTCTTATATTTTATAAAAATATTGAATTTGCAGTCCTTTGCTTAGCGTTAAGAATATCTGTTGTGGGGTTTTCATTTTTTTTGAAATAAGAAGAATAACCATTGGTACATTTGGGATTCAAATATCTTAGTTAGGACATGCAATTATAAAAATCATGAGATAAATTGTTGTGTCTTCTAAAGAATTCATTAGGCATGTGAGAAATTATAAATAATACGAGAATTGTATTATGCATTAAGATTGGCGTAAACACTTAAATGCTATTACGATGTAACAAGCTTGCAAAAGCAAAACAGCTTTAGTAGAATATCAATTAATGAAAGCAAGTGCTTTATGATAGCGTATTTTTATATCGAAACATTATAGAGAAAATTATTATACTATTATGAACATGTTGCCTCATAGAATTTATATCTGTATGTATAATAAAGTAGCTTCAACATTTTAAGACTAAGATTGTATACAGGCGCAATATTATTAATAGCATAGGTACCTAGGAGTTATTATGTATGTGCTTAGTCACTTGACGTAAATCCTCACTATAGTTACCTCGATTTGCCTAATCGGCATACGGTGCACAGATTGTCTCACTTGAAAGTTGTTCTACGATTTAGGGGTCAAGTCCAAGATCGACTAGTCGACGGGAAGAATTCCCATACATATTTATAAGCGCCCCTAGCGGGTAGTAACTGTTAGTCGAGACCGCCAGGGGGCGTATGCAGAAAATGTTTGGAAATTGTTCCCGTTCGTCAAGTAACTAGTTACTTCAAGGAGACCAATCAAGCGCAGGCTACATCTTCTAGGTGGGCGAGTGAGCATATTTTATCTCTATTTATACATCATTATGGATGGATAGTGTGAACCCATGTATGAAAAGAGACTTCTGGGGTGGCCTGCTCTTTAGTGTTGCGAACGTGAATAATGAGAGGTGTGATGTGGTGACTAATAGTGTAAAAATAAGCCCTCAGTCTGTAATAAAAGAGTCGTATTTATATTACGTACACAGACTATATTCTGTGTACATAATATTAATAAAAATAACTACGATAAATAATATCTTCTTGGGTTTACGCGAATGTTACACATTGAACTTAAACTACAGTTTACGGATTTTATCGCGATATATTGGTTTCACTAAGTTATTACATTTAAACCGAATGATCTAAAAACTACATTTTTAATTTATTACTAGCCGACGCGGCGACATTTCGAATTCTTTACAGGATTCATGGTCACGGCAGACTGAGGTGATAAGAAAAAGAAAAAACTTTTTCTTGAATGTATAAGTTATCTCTAAGTACCCGAAACATTTTTGAACTATTAGTGTTACTATTTACGTTTATTTATGTCTTCTGGTGACTTTGTCCTTCTTGGGTTTCATTAGCCTTATGACAGGGTCACAAGCTGGAGGCACATTCCAGCCGTCTTCTCTATTGACATTAGGGTGTTTTTTAATTTCAATTGCTTTACGTATCATTCTTGCAAGAACACGGTGTTCTTTTGCGAGTGTCTGTGGTTCATGAAATCGCAGGTACATAGTACCTAGTTGGTTCCTTGTTCCACATGTACACACACAGCAGACTTGTTGAGCGTTTATGTTTTATGTTAGCTATATGTTCTTTAAGTCGAACGCCTACGCTTCTCTTGGTTGGTACAATATATGAGAGCCCACATTCACAGTCTATTTTATAGACACCGGCCTTTTGCAAGGGTAACTGACACTTTACTGTTGGTAAGAATTGACATATGAGTCATATAGAATCAAAAACAGCAATCTGACTTTTGACTTATTAACGGTAATTAGGAAAAGTAGTTTCATTATTACAAACTACATCTTTTTTTTAATGTGTGTTTATAATTACGTAATGTATGTTTTAGATTTTTGAATTCATTATTTTAAGATTTGAATAGATTTAAATTGAATTAAATTAATAGTTATTAACTAAAATTATCAGATTGCTGTTTTTGATATTGACTTCCAAACATTGCTGAGTATGATACTTAACAATGATTAGATTGCTGTCTTTGATTCTTGCCAAAATGAAACACACATAGGGTTGTCAGTAAATAAAACTTCATAATTTAATCTTCAATTTTTTTTCAAAAATCTTTTTATTTGGTTTGCTATCACTAAAGTTATGAAGAAGATTTTCATATCAAAAAAATTACACACGTAAAATTTCGGAATCTTCGATAGTCTCACTACAATAAATCTCGTCTGTAGCAGTTGTTCCCTGTAAAGCTTGCCAATGTTTCTCTGTAAAACTTCAAATCCGGTAAAGTTTCCCATTCCGTTCCAAAATGTTTTCCTAGTAATTTTTTCACGTCATTCAATTTTCCCTTGTTAACTGCGACTGTATTCGGTATAGTGACTTGATTAAGAGCGTATACGCCTCGAGCGGCGGCTCGAGTTTAGGTTTTTATAGTACCGCGGTCGCCCGCGCACCGCGCATGCGAGACCCGGCGCACTATGACGGTATCGGGTGGAATAATAATCTTGATCCTTCTCGCCATACATGAACAGTATTCGTCTTTGTAATACTTCGATTATGATATGATAGTATTCAAATTCATTATTTTTAATGCACATGCATTTAAAGGTATCAAATAAATCTAGATATTATTTTATTTAGTAGGATGATGTTTCTCAGGATAACAACGACTATTTATAATAATTTGGCGCAGTTTGATTATATGATAGAAATAATTTATAATTGTCATCTACATAATTGTCACATTTCAAATATACATTTATTATTAATGTATATAATACTAGCTGTTTCCCGCGGTTTGAGGGAACTTCTTCGCATACCCGGTTAATTTATAGCTTAAGTTACTCCTACTGTCCGTGTGGTGACGGATTAAGAATACGGATTATCACCACCCCATATCATCCCATGGGTGTCGTAAGAGCCGACAGAGGGAGCAAATTATGCAGAGAACAGCACTGTAAGAGAAGGAAAACTTGATACAAACCCTATACCAACCCGTTTGGCCAGCGTGGTATAGTAGGCCAATTCCTCCTTTCAAAGGAGAGGCCTAGTCCAGCAGTGGACTGTTAAAGGCTGATGATGATGATGATACTCCTTGGTACATCAGCTATCTGCCAGTGAAAATCCCGTCAAAATCGGCCCAGCCCCAGCCGTTCTAGAGATTAGCGAGAACAAACAGACAAAAATTAAAAAAAAATGTCATTTCGGTCTATGTACCGTGTATACATCCATATGCATTTAGTAAAATGCTGTTATTTTAATATTACAAACAGACACTCCAATTTTATTTATGTTTCTAGATTGATTTCGCCATTCCGTTGGTTCTGGCGCATTTTCGGTCTCAATTTCCTTGAAACAAATAATGAAAAGTTATTTTGAATTATTAAGTATAATTTCTTGGAGCGATCGAATCAGCTGCTGATAACCCAGACTCAGAAAAAGAAGAACTTGAAAAAATAAAATACCGTCATAACAGCAGATTACATGAGTATAGAAAATATTCGATTTCAAAACCATTATGTATAATCTCTACATGGTAAATGTATGGAAAAATGATGGATTTATTTTTTAATAAAGAGTAAATCAAGGCTTGTTTTTATTGAAAAAAATAGTGAATTTATTTTTAGTAAAACGACTGCTGATAATTACGTCATCACAAAATTAAGTAAAGTAGGCATAATACTAACCATTGTATCATCGGTGTCGTCGTAATACGTCGCAAGAGTGGTGATAGTTGACGTTGTGTTAAAAGGTGGATCGCCCAGGTTACCTTTAGATGTATCAAAAATACATGATCCTGCTTATGTACATCTCCTGTCTCCAAAATATTGGAGGGAAAAGGTCATTGGGCATACCTGACCCGCTTTGCGAACAGTGGCGGACATTAACCAAAATAGTTTTAAACAAAGGGGAATAATATGACCTTTCATTGCATATAATTATTTGATTAAAAATCATCGGAGACAAATGTACAGGTTCCTTTAGAAAAGAAAACAAACGGTATCAAAGGTTTTTATTTCATCTTATAAAGACATAAAAATAATATCGAAATGAGCTAATGTTTAGAGATATATTATACGCTGTCTCTTTCGCACATTAAAGAGATGTTTTTCGCACATTAAATAGCTGCGCCCATATCGCTAGCATTGTTTATTATCTGTCTTGGGCCATACACCAGGAAGCAACAGACGCATCCGCTGCTTTTTTAAGTGATCTTATGATTGCTTTGGATCAAATTGAATAAAAAATATTTTAATGAATTAGCATTTAATTTTTCTTACCTATATCAATTAATTAGCGGACGCCCGCGACTTCGTCGGCCTCATTCAGTGATCCCGCGGGAATATCGGGATAAAAAGTAGCCTGTGACCTTTCCCATGAATGTGGCTACCACACTCAAAAAGATTTTTTTTTAAATCGGATCAGTAGTTCCAGAGATAATGACTATGGATATATACATAGATAATATTTGATTTTTTTAGTGTCCTGTAGCTCACATTAATGCGACTAATGCCATAGTAAATTAGATCCATAGATGAATATACTCTGCTATATTTTTGTTTGTTTCCGCCATGTGTGTGGTTTCCATACTAAGGTGCCAAACTGCCAATATACCTTTCAATTGATAAAACTTCTAATAAAACAATGGTTGAAAATCAGTCCAAAATCAACTACTGAATATCTTGTTATTAAACTCCTGTTTACGGACTTTTTATGCTGTTTATATTTAGTTTTGTAGTGATTCCTTTTAAACTGACAGATGTTGAATTGATAATTCATTACTAACTAACTCGTGGTCCATCTGCGTGACTACGGTTCATGTAAAACAGCCGAAACGTCGCTTTACTTCATCAATTTATCATCACAAAACTAAATTAAATAAATAATTATAGTCACCATTGTATCATCAGTGTCGTTATTACTAATAGAACTTAGCGAAGTGGTAGGTGGAGGTGTGCCAAAAGGTTGATCGACCAGATTATTTTTTGAGGAATCAGAAGTACATGTTCCCACTGATGCATGCATCTTCTATAAAATATAATACAATATTGAAAGAATCGCAAAGTAGAACGTATATGAAGGGAAAATCAAATTCATTAAGTATAAAATTACTTGATTTTGCAGAATTGCATCTGTGTTATCTAGTGCCTTTGTGTTAGCTGCATTAGAGAGTATCTCTCTGTAATTCAATAATTTGATGTAAGATATAACACTGTTACAAAATTTCTAAAAGATTGATTCTAACAAAAATATGAACATATTTTACTACTTTTTAGCCTCTCTTGCCCTTTTCAAATTATTTTCCGCAATGTCTTTTTTTTTTTTCATTTAACGTTCCCATAGGGATGTGCCCAGCGTTTTGTCCTTTACCCATATTTCCTATAATCTGAAAATAATAAATAACTACGTCTTAGGTACCTATATACATGTGCGTGTAAAATCTTATTGTAAAGAACCATAATCCATACAAATATTATTTAATGACGGGAATCAAATCATAGATATATGTATGACTTAGCAGTCTGGTAATACTAATCGTTAGACTAAACCAACAGGTCAGTCAAGTTACATAACAATAACATGAACAGTTGCATGAAGTATTTATATGAGTAAAAAAAATCTTACGGATCAAGAAGGTTCGGCCGTGCTATAAACGTAGTGAAATATTATATTTACGTAATATGGCGTGCGCGGCGACGAGCGATACGTCCACCCCTTGAGAGCGCTTGGCGCGGAGTGGCTGAGACGGCGTTGCGTTTCAAGATTTATAGGTCACTTTAAAAAATCATATAAATTCCAAATCAAATGTTTAGATTCCAATTTTTTTATATGATGTAATATGCAACCGAAACTTCAGATATGTGTTTGTATTTATATCATTATCACAGTGGGTTATTAGACCTAATAGCAGGAATGAGCGCCAAAATTGAGCTATAACTCTGTTTTGAACGACGGTTTTCTTTAAAAAAATGAATGAAAGTACACAATTTTGTTAATACATATTCAGGAACGTCTTATGATTATATAGATTGCATTTACAGGATTCAAAAACAACTTGCCTTTTTTGCACAATCCAGCAATGAATCTACCTTGATCTACAGATTTTACGAAAACGTGCAATTTAAATTCGTCAGTTTTAAATATTTATTATGAAAGGTCATATATTTTTCTAATACACTTTCTAATTTATAGATTGACCTTTCAGATTTTCAAGTTGTTATTATTCAGTGTTATTTATCTTCACCGTAATCTTACAATGAAAATCCATGAAATCGGCGCGGCCGGAATAAACGCTCTTAATAATCATTTTGATATTTTTTCTTGACTTACAAATATTTTGTGGCTTGGCAATATCACTCTTGTAAAAAACTCCTCACAAGAACATTGTCTCGTTGCTTAGAACAACGTAAAATAAAGCAACACTGATTGAATTGTATGCTCCAACTTGTAGTTGGTTTCAATACGTCTTTGACTGCTGTTTTCCAATCGTAGACTGGGCAATCCGTGCCGATTTTTCTTAATGTTGCAGTTTCAGATATAATGTCTGAAATTTCTTTTGGGTCAAGTATGACTTCATTCCTGCGCAACTTTTTTCAATTATGCCAAAAACACGGTCGGCGGGCATTAAAGAATGACCGGTAATGGGAAATATGATTTCTATAACCTTGACGTCAATATTTCTACTAACCATTTGCAACACATGCCAATTAAGATACTATTATTATTTTGTCCGCCGCATCCGTCTGCAACTAACCGTATTCTTGTAATGCCTGTTTTGTCAGTTTGATTAGGGCGGTCATACACGCAAGATGCCACTAAGTTGGCATTCTTACCGAATTCGTTTTCAGTACAATAGTACGCAAAAATACGGTCTTTGTTTAAAGGTAAATCAGAAGATCCTTCCACAATGGCTAGATTATAAAAGTATAGTTGACGACTGTAATAGCAGGACTGATCAGGTAC
The DNA here is from genome assembly GCA_944739405.2 of Euclidia mi. Taxonomy (NCBI): domain Eukaryota; kingdom Metazoa; phylum Arthropoda; class Insecta; order Lepidoptera; family Erebidae; genus Euclidia; species Euclidia mi. The sequence goes on from OX123198.2 coordinate 41,379,952, forward strand.
CTTAGGCAAAGGGAGGTTTTTTTGACAATCAAAAGATATAATTTTTAGACCAGGTGCTGTTTCTCGCAAGTTTACAAAAAATGATTTAGCCCGTAATGAGTGGACTCTTCTCTGCTATCAATGTAGCTTTTTTAGATTTGTCTTGCTCTCTTTTTATCTTTTCCCTTAATTCTAAACATTTAGAGCAAACATCTGTTTGCGGTGTGCCAAAACCTAAATTATATTCGGTATTGAAAATGTGTCGGAAATATGATAGCTTTCTGAATTTTGCTGGTCAGTATTATACATGAGATATAATTTTTTAATATTGAATTCGCAAGGAAGGTATTTTCTTTCAGCATGTTTGTTTTTGCGGCAATAATGTGCCTCAATGCTATTAAGACTTTGAATAAAGTAGTGAACCGAGTTTCTTTTATCCGCGTATTTTATAGCCTTGCGATCTCCTCCACGAGCTTCGCGGGGAAACTCTTCATTAAATACTCTACTCTATACTTCTTTATTCCAAAAATATTAAGGACGAATCTTTGTCAAATTGGTACATTTTTTTTTGTTCACAAATACAGAATAGCAAGTCGTAAACTTTTTCTTGCCTTTAAATTCCGGCCTTTGCTTTGTTCGTTTTACTGAACATACTTTGAAAAGCATAACATCTTGATCAAGTTTTGTAGGTCTCTTGTAAAACTTCTGATGTATTAATTGTATATCATGCATCGTGAGAGTTGTACACTTTACCTAATGCTTTTGTGTTGTGTTCACATACTCGATCTGGCAAAGTTTTCGTTGAATATCTGGAAGAAAAAAATAATCTTAAGATTTCTTGAATATATGTACTTATGTTTATTTCACTTACTAAAGGTGTTATACTAGTAGGTAGGTAATTTAAAACTTCAATCCGACTGCCAGCTTACACCTGATATGACGAACCCTTATTATTTTTTATTGGATTATGACACTCATGAGTCGTTTGATACGTACCTACACACATCAAATTTGATCAATTGTGATCACTAGATGAGCTATTTTTTTAAATAGAACTGAAAAGCAATTGTAATTTAAAACACATCTATATTTTTAAATGAAAAATCTAAAAGAAGAAGAAACAATATAATCAAATAAAGCAAATTTCGATTTTGCAAAGTGATCGCAAACTTTTTTTGATTTGTGTATTTTGTGGGAATCAGTCCACTAGTTTAGAATTTACAAAGGAACACCCAGCTGCTAAGATCAGTACGCTTCTTATCCTTCGTGCAGTCGGGTTAACAAACTGTAGTAGGAATATTTATAATGTAATCAAAGCTATAACACGTAGAATCCAAAACAGAATGAATAGCGTACCTAAATTAAAAACTAATTTCGATTTTCTTACCAAATAAATCTATTCAACAAATCAATTTCATTGTCATTTGACAACCCTCGAATTAAAAATGGCATAACCTTACCTTGCAAGTTTGGCGACATTTACTTTCCAATTTACGGGATCTCTTTTCTTTTTTCTCGCGTATCTATTAGTTACACATGTGGGATGTACATCCATGTTATGTTTTTTCACCTCCAAACTAATTAGGGGAGAAGGGGGGAATTGGAGACTACTAATGAAAAAGTTCAGTTAAAGTAAAATTTATAAATACTTAAGAGACTCTTTATTAGAAACTAAATCTTCAGTTATTTGACTATCATTTAATCACAGCGTCAACGTTACATTATCAGGCATTTGGCCACCGACAAACATTTTTCAAAGAAATATAATCGCTCCCATTACCCAACTTTGTGGGCAATGAGAGCCTATAAATCCCCATACGTGTAATGGGAGCTACTTAGTTATTAAGTCAGCCTCTAAATTTGCGATATCAGTCTAAAATTTCACTTATTTATGGAAATATTATAAACGTAACTGTCTAATAATTAACTTAAGGATCTAAGCAAAAAACGCACATGTAAACAAACGGGTTGTCAGAACCAGACCATTCTTTATGAGCCCGTTTACCACAACAGCAACGGTATCACATTTCGTTATTTTTGCCTGTGTCACAGACACAGCAAATAGCACACAAAGTTTCTTCTTCTGAATATTCTGACTCATCGTCGCAAAGATTCTCAACGTTCTCGTCCTCAGACGTGATACTTGCATCCTCAAAAAGTTTATTTGTTACTCGTTTTACTTTTTTATTTTTGTTGGTTGTCTTCTCTCATTTTTTTCCTTTATTCTGCGATACATTTCCTCTCTTTGTTGCCAGTTTGTCCCTTCTTCTTGGGATCGATTTTAGTTTTAAATATTTTTGTAAACATTACTTTTTTCTCTTCAAACACTATTTTCATTGGGGTGCTAGATAAGATGATTGAATGTTGTTTTTGTCGAAGTCTTATTTTTGTTAGACCTGCTAGGTAGTGGAGTCACAGCTAATAGAACTTTCGCAATATCTGATTTTCTGCAGTTATGGGACAATCAAATGCTTGGTCATCAAAGTTAACAGTAGTTGCTTGCAGAACGTTAGACTGTTGTTCTGTATCGTTTGATATGTTGGGGTCTGTATAGAGTGACGGTTCTTGAACGTCGTTTGTTATGCATGAGGTTGTGACAGTGTTGGCAGAAACTGGCTCCAGGGATGTTTTACTGGCTCCAAGGATTGGCTTCATTAGGAGGACATTTATAGCTATCATTGTTGGATTTAGCTAACGTGAACCACGTTTTTTAAAGTGCTGTAGGGAATTCCAGCCTTTTTTGATACCTTGTATACGGATGTACTGCCACGTCGAAGTATTTTGACACAATTTTTCAAGGTTTCGACAGTCCAAGATGCTTTTGTAGTGGTGCCTTCCACTTTTCTTGGCATTTTAGTATCTGAAAAAATTAATACAATATATTAAAATACGTACCTATGAGGGGTAATCAGAGCCTAATTAGCTCTGATTATCCGAACACGACCATCTTGAAATCAAATAAAATTATATCCCTAATATAGCCTGTAATTAAATTATATGCACAGATACTCAAAATTGGTAACATAAACTGTAAAATAAAATGGATTTGATAGCAATTTAGACATAATTTCGTACTTACCTGGTCGTTCAAATTTCCTATTTTTTATAAGCGTGGAGCAAAAAACCGACAAACGTCAAGGCACTGTCAAGCTTAGCGCGGGCGCAAACATGGCGGCGCGGTGTGACGAAGGCGCCCGAGTGGCAACGGAGTTAATACGAGCTATAGTTTTGACTCTAGTCGCACCGCTCCCATTACCCGCTGGCTGCCAATACCCTCCGTTCCCCTATTTAACACTATTTTTGCAATAAAATTACAAAACACGCACACGGATCTTACGACAAAATCAATCAGACGCCATCTTGACGTCATGATCAATGAACGCCTGTGATTGGTAGAAGCTAGCAGATTGTTGTTTTTGATACCAATATGGGTTTTACATTCAGGTTTTTGGTGGAATATTGCTGTTTTTGATACGATGTGACTAAATAAGTAAAACATATTTTAAAAATACAATGTTACCATAGTCATAACTCGAATTGCGTAAAATTGACAGATTGCTGTTTTTGATTCTATACGACTCAATTATATTCGTTGACGGCTGTAGTAAGTTTTGATTGAAGCTCGCTTCAAGATGTAGCCAATTTTGTCGGTCACGCCCTTGATGTATGGGAGGACAGCAGGTTGTCTTTCTACTGTGGCTGGTTTTTCTTTTTCCTGGGATCTGTGACAGTGGCACAGCGGTCGGAGCTTGTTGTCTTGCAAAACTTGCCTCACTTGCCTGACATGTTGAATTGACCTGACATGCCTGACATTCTGCGTAAATAGTAACACCAATAGTTGAAAAATGTTTCGGGTACTTTGAGATAACTTATACATTCAAAAAAAAGAAAAAGATCACCTCAGTCTGTCGTGACCATGAATCCTGTAAAGAATTCGATACGTCGGCTAGTAATAAACTAAAAATATAGTTTCTAGATCATTCAGTTTAAATGTAATAACTAAATAAAACCAATATATATTATCGCGATAGAATCCGTAAACTGTAGTTCAATTTCAATAAGATAAATGAAATATAATATAAACCGCAGGTAGGACTAGTAGTCAGTATTGTCAGTAAAGCTTTAAAATAGTATGACAGCGGAAAAGTAACTAAAATTGCGTGTCTATCCGCGTGCTCGCTTATAGGTACCTACGGCGAGAGGTGATATCTACTGACTCCTTACCTATAATAAAATTGGCAAGCATTACAAATTGATCTGTTGCAGAAAATCATGTTAATTTGTGTATTCTACCAAATTAGTACTAAAATTTATTATTCATGTTAGTAATAGGTCCTACCCGTAGGTATGTTAAATTACATCCTTTCGTTATTGCGCTGCGCTGGTACGTTGTTGTTTATGTTTATAATTTTACTTACCTTAAACTTATCAGTTTAAAAATACGATTATTCTATGATTCAAATAAGACAGTGATTATAAATCCAGTATTAGGTAGATTATACACTACCTCAATAACTCTTATTATTTATTCACTTATTTTCCAACAAGTCTTTTTAGTTATTTCAGTACGTTTTAGAGCTCGTATACTAACAAGTATTGAAGCGATTGTGAAAATTGTGCTGCGTTATATAAAAGTGTGTGTAGCTGTCATAGATATAGAAACACGACTTCGCGATTTCGTCACAAAATTGACCATTTATTGAAAAGCTAAAGCGAATAAGTGCTTACGCTTTTTTGTAGAAGTGTAATATCTATGATTTTCAGAATTCTAGAGGAGAGAACATTGCCATAATTATTATAGAAGTAGGTACCTATTTCTATGGCACGTTTTTTTATTATATTTTTTTTACAGCTGGCAAGGCAATGCTACAACATTAAAGTCTCTACGGCTATGGTACCGAGTCACCCTTGTGTGGCGCTAGAGTGGGACACAATTTGAGACAATTTGTGTTGTGCCCTACTCTGATCAATGTCAAATGCCAGTGATCAATCCAATGAAGGCAAGAGTAGTAAGTTAATTACATAATATTAGATCAAAATTCATGGCGAAATGTGGGTGTTGTAATATTACACCTCTGCCTACCTAGGCGTGAGTCTGTAAAAAAATAATATTAGAATTCTTGCATTCCGTTGCATTAGCAAAGATATCGTCAATTATATGTAGGTAGATATTAATCTATATAAATTACAATTATTTTACGTTTTGTCGCTACTTTATAAATATTGCTAAATGTAATATGCGTTGTGCGAAATCTAACCAGTTGCTGTATTTTCGGTGCCATATTATAACTCAAAATTCTTCTCGCACACCTAACAGTGAAATATTGAGATTTTAAAATCATGATTCGGTGATATTGACATTATTTCGATTGTACCTACTATGTAAATATATTGTTTTGTTGCTTTCTGTGTTTAGAATAAAGCTTAATGTTCTTACCCAGCAGATAATCTATTGATTAAATCATTAATAAATTTTAAACCCATGTGTTGTTTTATTGCATTGTCTAAATACCTACTGAACCTAAGACTGGCAGAGTTATGCACTTATGCCTGGACAAAATCGACAAAATATTACTTTACAGGAGATTGTATTGAAATAGTCTTATGATCCCGAGGCAACTACTCTAAGCTTTACGAGATTTTATCATTAGTTTCAGTCCCTTGCATTGGTAGTCCGGTGCCTCATTGTTGCACGGTAGGTACGAGCATTGGCTTAGGTACCTATCTATACTCCGTACCACGAGAACATAGACTTTTTGTGAACAAAGAATTTTTACTATAGTCCGTTCACAGTTATTTTACCTCTAGCTGTTAGATTGGCTAACCTGGGCGTTGTGTTGCTATATTTGGTATATAATACTCCCATTTTAAATATACATTATTGCTAAAAATGTATTTATTTTTTTATTGCCTAAGCGATCGTATTAAATATTTGGAAGTAATGTTTGTATCAAAACCTCTTAATATTGGCATAGCTATAAGTATGCATGTACATTTATTTTCTTAGGAAATAACTAATTGCCTATGAAGATAAGTAGTTATAATAAAAATGTTGTCTATTTAATATACAAAGGTGAACGCATCATAATTACGCCAACGTGAGGTTCTAATTATCAAATAATACAAAAACTGCAATTTAATTTTCATATTTATTTTGAATAAGAATGATGTGGGTGTAATTTTACACCTCTTTTTTTTTCTACCGAATAAATTGACTCCATGCTGCCTGATGTTAAGCAGTCAGTGAAGTCCCATAGTGATGGCCATCATCCCAGCAGACAGCATGGCATTATGGTATGATGGCCCTCACCTTGACGGCCTTAAGTCTTAATGGTACGGCAGAGATAAGAGGCGCCGAACCGTTTGGTGCGTGACGGTATCTGTTCTACCGTGTAAGAGTGGCACCTCAACCCAGCACGTGTCGTTCGGGATAGGAAAGTTGAGGGAGGGATTAGTTTGAAAGAGCTCTTCAGAGCACTCACCGTGATAGATGCGGTAGAAGACAGCCATTGAGGCCACGTCTCTGCGTAATTGCAGTGACTCAAGAGTCTTAGTGACCTCTGGATCCCCAATGATACGGACAGCACGCCGCTGCAACCTATCGAGGGCGTCCAATAAGTACTGAGCGGAGCCATTCCAAAGTTGAGAGCAGTATTCCACGCAGGAGCGAACCTGGGTTTTGTATAATAGACACAACTGCTCCGGCGTGAAAAACCTCCTCACCTTGTTCAGGACGCCGAGTTTCCGAGATGCGGATTTGATGATACCCTCGATGTAGTTCTTCTGGTTGAGATTTCTGCGTATGTCCATACCTAGGATATTGAGGCTGTCTTGAATCGGTAGTGGAGTGTCCAGAAGAGAGGGATGGGGAAGGAATGGAGATACCTTGGCTGAGAATGCACACACCTGTGTTTTCTTGGCGTTGAACTCGACCAGGTTCTCTGCCTACCCCTGCATGGAAACAGGCGTGAGTCTATAAGAATGATCCATGTAGACTGCCAATGTTATGATGATTCGTAACTGCTGTCAGATTCTGTATCAGACTCAGAATTTAATTCTATTATGAACCTGTCCATTTGAGCATCAGTAGACCCATCTGTTTCACGAAGCTTGTCTTCAATGTGGCGCTCATGTTTGCGTTGTTTTTGTCAGTCTTCTGCAGTGATAGATTGAAAAGCTTCTTCAGCTAAATTCACAATGTTGGTTGCCTCTTGTCCTAAATTTTTGCTTGTGACTCGCCTTTTAATGAGACTCCACGTAAGTTCAATTGCGTTTAGCTCGCAGTGGTATGGCAGTAATCTAACCACTTTGCGCCCATGAGCTTAAAGCATTTGAATTTTTGAAGCATTTCCACTAATATTGGGTAAAATTTTATGCACGGGTAACCCAATTTTACATTCCTGTCATCACAGAGTACAATTCCAACATAAAGAAAATAAACACCGACATCTGTCAGAGGTAAAATAACTCTGTGAACGGACTGTAAGTAACTTAGCGACAGTTCTGTTAAAAACATATAAAGTCAGATCATAGGTAAGTATCAAAGAGATTGGATAAAAGTATATTGAGTTAGATCCAATGAGCGCAACGGTACCAATGAACGGTACATGGATATGTGTCATTGCAAGGTACCTACCTAATATTTTAATTGATCGCGTTTTTATCGATATATGCGCTGTCAACAGTGTTTTGTGGTACTGGAACACGTCAGACGCCTTTTTTTTTGTTCGCTACGGTGGAAACTCTCCTTATATTCTCTAGTTATGTTCCGATCTAGTATGTAAGATTAACATTCTACACAATGTATGTTGTACTGAATAAATGAATTGAATTGAATTGAATTGAATTATAAGCCATCTCAACTGGACGCCAATCCGGCCAGAGAGTGTTCGACCGGGCTTGGGTCTAGCGGAGGAGGTGTGTGGAGGCTCTCCCCTATAACGGATGCCCCGTTATAGGTGCCTCCACAGATCCACTAAAACCACCGCGGTGTCCCCACGGGTCCCGTGTAGCGGGGTCACGCGATACCCCCTCTCATTATGACTTGAGAGGCGGCGCGGAAATTATGCCGCCTCCTTGCATTTTGGCGGAGCAGCCCCAGCGCTCGCCGTCCGCAGACACTAAAACGGCTACAGAGGATAGGGAGGAAGGCAACCTGACAACACCGCATCTCCTCTTCTTCTGCGTCCCCACCGCGACACAACAATTAGTGCCCCCATTTGATCGCGGGAGATAGGGCGCGCGGCAACGCAACACCGAAACGCCTCTCCTCCCGCGACCGCGCCCTACTACTGCGAGGGACAGAAAGAACTGTCCCCCGTACCCGCACCTTTGGACGCATCCTGCGCAGGCCTCCATCAAGCCCACGCGGAGCGTCCACTCCCGGGATCTCGCCTAGCTTCACCGTGGGTGCCCTAACCACGGTTACTGAGCCCCCCCTCCACGACAAGGTGGAGATTCCACAGGTGGGACACGTCAGATGCTTGGAACGTCAACATTTTGCGTTAATCATTCTTGGGCTCAGAGCATTTATCAGACGATAAAAAATATTTTTTTTGGATGTCAAGAAGAGGTTAGTTTAAATGAGAGTTTATGGTGCCACAACGCTCGTCCTGCCCGCGTCTCGGCAAAGCGGGTGCAGCATTGCAGATGCCAAACTATTTGTCGCACAGAAGATTCATTACCTACACCTAATAAAAATAAATAAGCTCTTCTGACGAAGGCAACCCGAAATGTTATTTTACCGTAACTTTCAATGGGTTTTGTTTCGGCAGCTACCCTCACTTTGTATTTTTGATATTTTTAGTTCTATCCGCACTGTCGGTACTTCGACACACTACACTTATGACGTCTACACACTGATGAGTTGTGTTACTGCGGCGTTGTTTGCATTTGTTGATAACTGGATAATCGATTATTGCAAAATCGATTAAAATCAAATATGTTTATTTTTGTAAAAATAGGACATTTTTGGTTACGACAGGAAGTCATACGTCCCCCCCGTGGGATCTCCACCTTGTCGTGGTGGGGGTGCTCAGTAACCGTGGGTTTCAGGCACACCCACGGTGAAGCTAAGCGGGATCCCATAAAACTTGCAATAGACGAACAAGCTCCACAGAATATAATAGCGACTTATGCTCCTCAAAGTGGTTGCTCAGAAGCCGAGCATGAGCAATTTTGGGACGAGTTGGATAGTTTGATGCAAGAAATCCCAGCCCAAGAACAAACCATCGTGGGAGCAGACATGAATGGACACGTCGGTGCTACCAACGCCAACTACTCCGAACAACATGGTGGGATATGGCACAACAAATCGCCAGGGATTGTCCATTTTGCAATTTATCAGTACTCATGACTTGGCCATCATAAAAACTTACTTCCAAAATAAACCAGAACACCTTATAACATACAAATCCGGAAACCATAGCATTCAAATATACTAGGTACTTTCTGGTCAAAGAGATGCTCTTAAATACTTTCAAAACTGCAAAGTTATTCCAGAGGAAGCCCTCATCAGCCGACATAGACTTCTTGTTTCGTATTATAAACTCCAGAAATCCCAACGCATCGAATGGTGCAAACTGAACACACCAAGAAGTACAGGGCTCATCGAATCCTTAATTGAATACCTCCATGAAGTTATAAGGCACAAAGATAAATCAGTAAATGGTCGATGGAATGACTTTGAGAACAACTGCAAGTCAAAAGCATCTGTGGCCCTAGGTGTAGCAAAAGGAGGATACTAAGACAAGGTTAACACTAACTGGTGGGATGACAATGTCAAAGAAATAATTTCCCAAAAGAGAGTATTGTTCAAAGCTTGGCAAAGCACGAGACTAGATGCAGATAAAGAGCGCTACTATAATGCAAAGAAGGCAGCGAAACGAGCAGACGCCCAAGCTGAAGCTACTGCTGAACAAAGTATATAATATACCAGCCTGGAAAAAGCAGAGAAAGGCCACGAAATCTATAAAATAGCAAGGCGACGGCAAATTGCCACCCAGGATTATAGAATAATAATACTTTTAATAATAATAATAATACTTTTATTGCCATCAACAATTCTTACAAAAAACGTTTCGGAGGCCTTCTTTTAAGTATCGAAATACTTGTGTCAGAAGACCACACTCTTCCATAACAAGTATGTAATAAACATAGAAGCCTTAAATTTAGTAAGTATGTTTCATCAAAATACAATAAAAGTAAAAGAAGCAATAAATATATAATGGATGATCAGAACAACCTCTTACTGTCCAATATAGAAATAAATAATAGATGGTACTCCTACATATTTTAACACCTTATTGAATGAGGAATACCCCAGTCACGATTTTGTACCGGCGCCACCCACAGAGGGGCCTATAAATCTGTTCTCAGCTGATGAAGTCAAAAGTGCTATGCAAAAAATGAAAAATTCGGGCAAGTGCGAGTCTGACCCGCACACCGAGGGTTCCGTACGCATTTTACCTTATTTGAGGTTGGTGCTAATTACGCTGGTCCTCTAAATCTGTATGAGCGCCCATACTACTTAGAGGACTATCCTAAATGGAGTCTACTACCTATGTATGTATGGGGACACTCTTAAATTTGTAACTTTTTTATTTTTTGTAATTTGTCTTTTATTTGTGCTGTAAGACCCTGCTTTTTGCCAAATTTCGTGATTCTAGTTCAAAGGGAACTTTTTTTTTTTTTTTTTTTGGTATCGGGTTGGAAAATCCTCATGGAGTCCCTCCGCCCCGGGGGAAGGACGAAGGGGACTGTCAGACTCTTACTGACTAAAAACCAACCCGTGTTCCTCATGTACCCGTGTGTCGGAGGGTAGGGATTCGCATAAGCATTCGTCACTACCCCCCGACGGGTATTGGCCCGCCAGATGGTCAGGCGGGCCCCGAACAAAACCCCCTTGGCGGCGGATGAAGGTGTTGGGCTCCGCCGCCAAAACACTCAGCGGCCGCAGAGGATAGGGAGGACGGCAACGCAACACCGCATCTCCTCTTCCTCTGCGGCCCCACCACGACGCAACGATGGTGCGCCTCCATTTGGTCGCGGGAGATAGGGCGCGCGGCAACGCAACACCGACACGCCTCTCCTCCCGCGACCGCACCCGACTGCGAGGGACAGAAGAACTGTCCCTCGCACCCGCCCTTTGGACGCATCCTGCGCAGGCCTCCGTCAAGCCCACGCGGAGCGTCCCCTCCTGGATCCCTCTTAGCTTCACCGCGGGTCACCAATCCGCGGTTACTAAGCCCCCCCACCACGACAAGGTGAAGATCCCACGGGGGGGTAGTTCAAAGGGAACTACCATATAGGTTTTCAACCCAAAACCTATAGGGTACTAAAGCCTTGTATTCATTAGGCAACATTTGTTGATAAACACTGTTTATAAACAGTTTATAAGCAGTGTTGCATCATCTCTGGATACAGTTTATAAACATTTTATAAACAAATGTGATGAAACATTGTTTCTGAAACATGTTGCCTAGTTCCCCAATCAAACGGAGAACAAGCCGAAACATTTTGTTTATAAGCAAAAGTCAAAAGGTGTGGACGTGTGTTGCGCGAGTTTATTAACCTAGAAGTAGTGTGGTCCAACAACCAAGTTTTGATGCTCATAGAGCTTTATCAACAGCATCATGTACTTTTAGACTCCTCAAATAGAGATTATAAAGATACATTAAAAAAATATATATATATGATTCGGCCGATATTGCTGCAGAATTGAATATGTCGCAAAAAGAAGTGGAAACGAAGATGCATATGTACTCTACGCTCACAATTTTCCCGTGAAAAGAAAAAGCTTAGGTCATCAAAAAGACTTCTACTTGTATACCAAAACAAAAAGACTTGTACTTGTGTACCATCAAATTCACGAAGGTCATGAAGTACGTAATTATTTATTTAAGAGATAATTCAGAATGCACCACCTTTTCTTATTTTTTTTAGTAGCACTCTTATAAATTATTATGTAAGCACAAACAGCACCGAGCATCACTACCTCCTCGGGCGACATCCTAACAACAACTGTTAAGTGTGGACGGCCATGTTTCAGAAACAGTGTTTACGGTAAACTTGATGATAAACACGTCATAAACAGTTTATCAACAAATGTTGCCTAATGAATACAAGGCTTTACGGTTGACCTAGAATTGTCAATTTTGGTTAAAACCCAGGTCTTACAGCACAAGTAAAGGAAAAATTCTGATAATTAAAATAAGTTGAAAATTAAGGTTAATTTTGGTACTTACAAGTTTTCGCAAAAATCTAATTTTGACCATATCTTTTTATCGGGTTGACCCAGGACCCTGATTTTTATACATCTTATAGGAACCATAGATTTCAGTATCTGGTATAAATTTCAATTTGCTAGGTCCACCCGTTCCTAAGAAAATCGGTGGTGACACACGGACAGACAGACAGACGGACAAGAAAGTGATCTTATAAGATTCCTTTTTTTACCTTGTAAGGTACGGAACCCTAAAAATAATAAATCACCTGGCCCGGATGGTGTATCTGCGGATCTCTGGAAGAAACTTGCAAATACTGGAATCGTCAGGCTCACTAACCTTTTCAATGACATTATCATATGTAGTAAGATCCATGACTCGTGGAGACAAAGCTTTCTCGTCCCCATCTATAAAAATGAGGGATATACTGTTCAAACTATACAGGAATAACACTCACCTCACATACTCTAAAAATCTGGGAACAGGTTCTGAAACTGAAGCTTTCTGATCTAAGGACCTTAACATGTAACCAGTTGGGCTTCACCAGGAGAACCACAGATGCCATACAAACACTGAGTGCTCGGCCACAGTGAGTGCTTGGCCATAGTAGCGCGGGCAGCTCGCGCGCGGGCCGTGCGCGGCGCCGCGCGCGTCTTCATGTGTCCGTAGTGGCGCGTTTGCGGGTGCGGTGTACATTGTTTGTCAAATTTAGTATTCTGTGACGGATCGCGGCTAGATTAATATGAGTTTTCAGTTAGATGACGTTAACACTCACCATAGTAACATTCTGTCAATAGTTCGCCAAATTCGCAACTAACTGTTAACAAGGCTATAGCCGTGCGGATAATACAACCGCCTCACGGTCTGAGGGCGTCGGTTCAAATCACATTTATTTTGAGAATTTTGGTTTCTATGAAATTTGGAAAATGTTTATGAATATTTGGTTAATATTTGAAAAAGAAAAATATTTTGAATAAAAATTGGAAAATTCTAGTAACTTCAGAAACGAATGGAAGGGGCATTCGAAATAACATAATAACATTCAAATAAAACTAATAAGAATTTATATAGATACTTTGCATTTTTAAGTTCATCGTCATTATATAATAGGTACTAGCTTTTGCTCGCGGCTTCGCGCGCGTTGAAGTCGGGGTAACATAAATTTACTTTCAGTCTCAAGTTGTGTGAGACTCCTGATTAGTCTAAAGAGTTCAGAAACTCTATAGAGTACAAAGTAATTCGGTCAGTATCCATGACATTATCTACCATTATATATACCGAATATATATCTATAAACACTTTCGCATTTATAATATTAGTAGAGAAAATCGTTTCAGCCGTTTAAGCGTAGTCTATAATTATTAGTTTATATGCGCGAATAATGTTATCACCGTGCACGATATAACAATATGTATGATGTGAAAGTACTGACAGATATACTATATTATTATAGATAGCACATGCGCAGCACTCAACTTACAGCGCATACGTTCTTACTTCTAAGAGGTAAATTTGTGCCGTAGGTACAAACTTCTACCCTCCCTAAATTCCCTCCTAGTTTGATTTTTGCAACTTATACTTTGAACATTTTAAATGAAATATTGCAGTATAAGAGACCCCATGTGGCATTGTGATGTATAAGACATCACAATGCCACATGGGGTCTCTTGCGATAACTGTCACCCACATCGGCGAAGCCGTGGGCCGAAGCTAGTCTGTAAAATCAAAGTATCGATACAATTATAACGTCACTACGAATATCAATACAATCTTTATACTATGAACGAGATCTCAAAGTTTCAAATGAAGTACTATTTCATTTTGATGGGTAATGTATGGCCATGGTCATAAATGTAAGATTCTTTTAGAGATGATCTTGCGATTGTATGCCTCCATCTATTAAGTTATATAAAACGTCACATCTAATTAATTATTTTGTCGCACCATAGTAAATTACATTTGTCTCGTTTTCACTCGCGATAATTGAAAGTATTGAAACATGCCATCTTCTGTGAGGACTCATTGTAATGTTGTGTGATATCGCAATATGGAGTTATCCACGAGTGCGTTAGTGTGTCATTTCTGAAAATTTACTTATATGTAAATAACCTGTCTTTAGGGTTCCGTAGCCATAGTGGTTTTAAACTGAACCCCTGATAGACTCGCCATGTCTGTCTGTCTATCCGTTCCTATGTCACAGCCACTTTATGCCGAAAGTATTAAGACTACAAATTTCAAAATTAGTACCTAAGTAGATGTATTCTGTGAACCGGTTTACGATTGACATACAAAAAAAAATCTATCCTGTACTAGCGGGGTGCCTATGGAGATTTTTAAATTTAAATTTTGCTTCCCAAAACCCTTGGTGCTCAATATCAATAAACAATATCGATTTATACAAACACTAAGGAAAGCAAAGTTATTTTTGCAGGCGAAAAATTGATAGTGATATTTGGCTAGGGGGCTATGTGATGCTTATGTTAAGTGAATCCCTCTACTACGTTAACCTTGATGAGCGAGTTCGACTCGCACTTGATTTAATAATTACTCATAATATCATTGCTCATAAAAGTTTGAGATCCGCACGCTCCGCATTGTTTCCCGCTTGCGGCCCGCGCATTCACTACGGACACTTGTTTGAAAGTCCTATGGTTTGAGTTGCCCGCGTGCTCCCCGCGCTGCACAGCTCGCCGCGCCCGCTCTCCACTACGGACACTTCTATAGAGCTCCATATGTTTGAGTTTCCCGCGTCGCGCCCGCACCCGCGCCCGCCTTTCACTGTGGCCGAGCACTCAAAGGCGGGCGCGGGTGCGGGCGCGACGCGGGAAACTCAAACATATGGAACTCTATAGGAGTGTCCGTAGTGGGCGAGCGGGGCGGCAAGCGGTGCAGCGCGGGGAGCACGCGGGCAACTCAAACCATAGGACTTTCATACAAGTGTCCGTAGTGAATGAGCGGGCGGCAAGCGGGAAACAATGTGGAGCGTGCGGATCTCAAACTTTAATGAGCAATGATATTATGAGTAATTATGAAATCAAGTGCGAGTCGAACTCACTCATCAAGGTTAACGTAGTAGAGGGAATCACTTAACATAAGCATCACATAGCCCCCTAGCTAAATATCACTATCAATTTTTCGCCAGCAAAAATAACTTTGGTTTCTGTAGTGTTTGTGTATCGATATTGTTTATTGACATTGAGCACCAAGGGTTTTGGGAAGCAAAATTTAAATTTAAAAATCTCCATAGGCACCCCGCTAGTATAGGACCGATATTTTTTTTGTACTTAAATAAATCATATAGTGGTTCACAGAATACATCTACTTACCAATTTTGAAATTTATAGTCTTAATAGTTTCGGCATAAAGTGGCTGTGACATAGAAACGGATACATAGACAGTCATGGCGAATCTATCAGGGGTTCAGTTTTAAGCCTTCTAGCCTTTGGCTAGGGAACCCTAAAGATAGGTCACTTACTATATCAGTCAATCTTCAGAAATACTCTACTAATATTATAAATGCGAAAGTGTTTATAGATATACAGATATTCGGTATATATTAATGTTATCCCGACAATTGACAGAGTGTTACTATGGTGAGTGTTAACGTCATCTTACTGAAAACTCATATAAATCTAGCCGCGTTCCGTCACAATACTAAATTTGACAAACACTGTACACCGCACCCGCGAACGCGCCACTACGGACACATGAAGACGCGCGTGGCGCCGCGCGCGGCCCGCGCGCGTGCTGCCCGTGCTACTGTGGCCAAGCACTGAGGGTATTGACGGAAAAATACAGAGCGATGAAGAAAAACAGTTCGACAGAGTACCCCGTCGACGTCGTTGGCAAGCACTAAGAAGTCAAAATGTGCCCGAGCCTTTTATAAAGCTTCTTCAAGACATGTACAATGACGTCAGTACCTCACTTCGCAGCCCGGCAGGGACCACTCATCCTATCCCCGTAAAAGTGGGAGTCCAGCAAGGATCGGCTCTCAGCCCTCTTATATTTATCACCGTGATGGACTATCTTACTCGGAACATATAAGGCGAGTTACCATGGTGCCTCTTATACGCGGACGATATCGTCCTAGTTGCAGAGTCACAGGAAGAGCTCCAGCTAACTTTAAATAAGTGGCAGCACGCGCTCGAAGGCAATGGTTTAAGGATTAGCAGAACAAAATCAGAGTATATGAAATTCATATACGGGAAACCGTGCACGTCAGTCCTACAGATAGATGGTATTCCTGTGCCCCTGGTGAACAAATTCAAATACCTGGGCTCAACCATCGATGTAACCGCTAACTGCGATGCTGACATTATACAACGGATAAACTCCGACTGGATGATGTGGCGATCGTTGACAGGTGTATTATGCGATCGCAGGATGCCCATTAAGATCAAAGGGAAAGTATATAAATCCTGCGTTAGGCCTATTTTACTCTACGGCGCGGAGTGCTGGACAAGCAAATGCGATCATGAATCCAAACTTCACGCCACTGAAATGAAAATGCTACGTTGGGCAGGCGGTGTAACCAAGCTGGACAGAATCAGAAACGAACATGTTCGGGGAAGTTTTAAAGATCGAGCCATACCAGATGCGCCGCGAGGAAGACTACCCAGTTAAAGTCGCGCTTAAAATTACCACAGACAAACAACCCCGAGGACGCCCAAAAGCTACTTGGTGCAGAAACCTTAACCAACTATGCAATTTGATCCCAGCAGATATAAATGACAGAGCCGAATGGCGCAAACATATTCAGAGGGCTGACCTAAATGATATGGAAAGAGACACGGAGAAAGAAGAGGGTATGAGTGAAAATCTAAAATGTGGTAGCCTTGCAAGGATTTTTGTCTATTTTACCGCGAAGCTGTATACCTATCTTGTTATCTGCTTTTCTTTGTTCAGCCTCGTCACTTCATGTTACCCGAGAGCGGCTTTCTTAATCTTGAGGCTCACTGCTTCATATTTTGATATCGTCATTCGCTATTTAGTAATCCGTGGCTAGACCGAGATTCTTCATGTACCTCTGAACATTCGTCATCCGAATGGTCTTTGCTCTACTTCGCCCAGGCCCTCGCTTTTTTATATAACCGTGGAAACGCACTTCCTCACTGTGTGATAGACGGTTCGTCGCAATATATGCCCAGACTATCTTAATCTAGACCGATGTAACAGAATTTCCGGCGGAATTTAGTGTGGTCCAAGCAATAGATACCGCCACTTACCTAATTCATCTATACGTCGTCAGGTCTCATCTTAGGTAGCTTCCTACGGCTATAATAAAATAAAGTATTTTAATCGTTCTTATTTGCTATCGGTTCACACTGAAACAAGAATCAATAAAGAAACCAGAAAAATATTAGCTGTCTGAGTAAATTCACAGTAAAGTGGCGTTGTAAACTGTCAACGCCTAAAGATAGGTAGTTAAAGGAAGAAAGGGTGTGGTGTTCCTCCAACTGGGGGGAGGTTCCTCTGACCAGGCTAGGTGATCGTGCTCGACTGGAGTCCGTTCGATGTAACTTGTATATAAGACTCTTCTTACATGTCTCGAATGCATGTAATTAATCTCCCTTTATGACGACCGGATGGGAGGCTTTAACCGACCCGGCCAGCAAAGCATTCAATGGAGCCTAAATTGGTGCGGCGTTAAAAAATGCGGCGTAAAATTTGACCTGCCCCAAAATCTTCAAAGTTGACTGATGGTTTTTGGAGGTGAAAACTGAGGTACCTACGGCTTGCACTTTGCTGTCCAGTAGTTTTGAACCTTGGACACGCCGAAAGCACACTTAGCGGTGTTGATAAGCATGCCATATTTGCGCATGCGGTCAAAGAGCTGGCACAGAATAGATGGTTTTCGTTATCCTGGACTGATCGGCTGTACCTACACAAAAATCGTCATGATATGGCAAGCAAAAAGAATCGACACCAATTGATTTTTCGTCAAAAAATCTCTGAAAAGTTCCTAAGTCCGAATGTGAATAGAGAATAGAGAAATTCATACAGATCGTAAAGTGTGGTGGTCGCGGTCCGTATTACTTGCCGCCATAGAAATTAGATTATCGGCATTTCCTAAATGGATAACAGAGAATACCGAACACACCAAACATGTAGTGTTAAAAGTCAATTAATTGACGAATAGGATATTGGCGGACCCGTTGGCGGATCTTGGCGACGCCGCCCTTATCTTTGGACCAGCCCTCTCAAGATCCGCTCAGCAGACTTTTTGGGCCATAACAGCTTCACAAAAGGAGGCCACTGCGTCCCAGCACTTCTTGTCCATCAGCATGGCAGTAATGAGTGCTGGCGGGGACAGATCTCGTCCGATCTGATTAAATAGTATTTCGCGCTCAGACATCTATGCCGGGCAATCCTCCACGTATGTTGGGCGGATTCCAGGACGTCTGCACAGCTGCGGTGGCATTATGCCGTTCGTTCGCGTCTGATTCTGTTCAGATAGTCACCGAAGCAACCGTGCCTGGTGAGTATCTAAGTCAATCGTTAGGTAGGTGACGCAACCGCGTTTCCTTGCAACCCACGCTTCAATGCTTGGTGGAATGGCGCCGACAACGCGTTGGCGCGCATTCTGCGGCAGTTCCAGCCGCGCGCGCCATTGCTGCCAGAGCCGTACTAGATGTCTCCGTTTGCTTCCCGTTGAACTGCGCGAGTTTGGTCGTAGACCTTGTCCATGTCCGCCAGGATATCAAAGGGCGGAAAACGTGCGTGAAACTGTCACTTGCTCTGATGAAATTGTGCGGTTTCCTCGTGCGATCCGAATAGCCGCTACCCGCTGCACACTTTTGAGCTTAACTTTGCAGCGGGAGGAGGCCGCTAGGCGTATGGCCTAGTGCGAATGCGGTGTGTTGTGTTATCATCGAACTCAACATTAAAAGTAGCTTAGTGCTCAAAAGTGGGTATTCTTCCATTTGAAATCGCCTTATTGAAAGCACATTGTAAACCAGCTTCGCGAATTGAATTGTGTAAAATGATTTATAGGTTATTTGTCCGGCACGGCTCAGTCAGCTTTGTGATGTTAAATTGAACTTTGAACATTTCGTGAAAATTGTGAAATTGCAACTCGTGCAGCGTAC
The DNA here is from genome assembly GCA_944739405.2 of Euclidia mi. Lineage (NCBI taxonomy): Eukaryota > Metazoa > Arthropoda > Insecta > Lepidoptera > Erebidae > Euclidia > Euclidia mi. The sequence goes on from OX123198.2 coordinate 41,399,243, forward strand.
CTACGGAGACTTTGCGTTGGAGTCTGGTAAAGATATCTCACCCAATCTTTTGTAGCCACATTAGTTCTGTGTGTGTGAGATATCTTTACCAGACTCCAACGAGACGTCTCCGTAGGGACCATAAAATATATTCAGAAATTGCCCTAGACAGGTGGGAAATTGTTGCAGAAGGCAGAGGAAACTAATTTACATCATCCACTTGACCAGGGCAACCCAAGAAGTCTGACATATATTGGACTGAGTTTCTCAGCGCTAAAGTAAAATACAATAAGTGCAATTACCTGATGATTTCTATCTTCTATGGAGTCCTGAAGGTAAGCTAGGATAAACACACACAGAACAATATATAATATCACAAAGTTATCATCACGGGTTGACTGAGCCGTGCCGAACAAATCAAATAGCGGCAATTTTACAAGGTTTTACACTATTCTATTCGCGAAGCTGGTTTACAATGTGCTTTCAATGCGGCGAGATTGACAGAAGCATAATCTTTGGAAGGTAAGTAGGTACCTACATAATTTTCCAATCCGCAAACGGCAAGATTTTATAACGTAGGTATGTACGTGGAATAAACACGCAGTTTCTGGCATTGGCACTCTCTGAGTAGGTATAAGTTTTCTGTGAATTGGCCATTTATTATAATCAAAAGTTTAAAAATTAATAATTATGTTATACAATTTTACTAAAACGGGTCTTACTCGCGATATTTAATTAATTTAAGGTATAAATACCTATGTTTTACCGACGTTTCGGCCGTCTTACAACAGCCTTGGTCGCGGCAGGACCGATGTCATCTCAGGGTCGTCCTTGTGAAGCGCGGGTTTCGGCAGCTACCCTCACTTGTTTTTTATTTTTATTTTTATCCGAACTGTTGACACGTTGACACACAACACTTATGACGTCTACACACTGATGAGCTGTATTACTGGTTTACATTTGTTGATTACCGGATTCCAAGTTGCAGACAGTCTGTATCCATCCTCTCGGTTGAAATTTTTATGCTTTTTGATTTCAACCGCTTCACGTACTATCCTGGAGTAATAGTGACGATCGGTAGATTAGACCCTAGGTTGATGTAATTCGATGCAGTGGGTTGGTCCAGTCCAGACTCCAACAAATGCTCAGCTATGGCAGACTTGTTAATTTGCCGGTTTTTTACAGCTGCGATATGTTCCTTGATCCTTTCAGCGATGGTTTGGTCTGTCCGATATAGGAACTACCACAACTGCAGTCTGTGCGCGCGTGCTGCCCGTGCTACTGTGGCCAAGCACTGAGGGTATTGACGGAAAAATACAGAGCGATGAAGAAAAACAGTTCGACAGAGTACCCCGTCGACGTCGTTGGCAAGCACTAAGAAGTCAAAATGTGCCCGAGCCTTTTATAAAGCTTCTTCAAGACATGTACAATGACGTCAGTACCTCACTTCGCAGCCCGGCAGGGACCACTCATCCTATCCCCGTAAAAGTGGGAGTCCAGCAAGGATCGGCTCTCAGCCCTCTTATATTTATCACCGTGATGGACTATCTTACTCGGAACATATAAGGCGAGTTACCATGGTGCCTCTTATACGCGGACGATATCGTCCTAGTTGCAGAGTCACAGGAAGAGCTCCAGCTAACTTTAAATAAGTGGCAGCACGCGCTCGAAGGCAATGGTTTAAGGATTAGCAGAACAAAATCAGAGTATATGAAATTCATATACGGGCAACCGTGCACGTCAGTCCTACAGATAGATGGTATTCCTGTGCCCCTGGTGAACAAATTCAAATACCTGGGCTCAACCATCGATGTAACCGCTAACTGCGATGCTGACATTATACAACGGATAAACTCCGACTGGATGATGTGGCGATCGTTGACAGGTGTATTATGCGATCGCAGGATGCCCATTAAGATCAAAGGGAAAGTATATAAATCCTGCGTTAGGCCTATTTTACTCTACGGCGCGGAGTGCTGGACAAGCAAATGCGATCATGAATCCAAACTTCACGCCACTGAAATGAAAATGCTACGTTGGGCAGGCGGTGTAACCAAGCTGGACAGAATCAGAAACGAACATGTTCGGGGAAGTTTTAAAGATCGAGCCATACCAGATGCGCCGCGAGGAAGACTACCCAGTTAAAGTCGCGCTTAAAATTACCACAGACAAACAACCCCGAGGACGCCCAAAAGCTACTTGGTGCAGAAACCTTAACCAACTATGCAATTTGATCCCAGCAGATATAAATGACAGAGCCGAATGGCGCAAACATATTCAGAGGGCTGACCTAAATGATATGGAAAGAGACACGGAGAAAGAAGAGGGTATGAGTGAAAATCTAAAATGTGGTAGCCTTGCAAGGATTTTTGTCTATTTTACCGCGAAGCTGTATACCTATCTTGTTATCTGCTTTTCTTTGTTCAGCCTCGTCACTTCATGTTACCCGAGAGCGGCTTTCTTAATCTTGAGGCTCACTGCTTCATATTTTGATATCGTCATTCGCTATTTAGTAATCCGTGGCTAGACCGAGATTCTTCATGTACCTCTGAACATTCGTCATCCGAATGGTCTTTGCTCTACTTCGCCCAGGCCCTCGCTTTTTTATATAACCGTGGAAACGCACTTCCTCACTGTGTGATAGACGGTTCGTCGCAATATATGCCCAGACTATCTTAATCTAGACCGATGTAACAGAATTTCCGGCGGAATTTAGTGTGGTCCAAGCAATAGATACCGCCACTTACCTAATTCATCTATACGTCGTCAGGTCTCATCTTAGGTAGCTTCCTACGGCTATAATAAAATAAAGTATTTTAATCGTTCTTATTTGCTATCGGTTCACACTGAAACAAGAATCAATAAAGAAACCAGAAAAATATTAGCTGTCTGAGTAAATTCACAGTAAAGTGGCGTTGTAAACTGTCAACGCCTAAAGATAGGTAGTTAAAGGAAGAAAGGGTGTGGTGTTCCTCCAACTGGGGGGAGGTTCCTCTGACCAGGCTAGGTGATCGTGCTCGACTGGAGTCCGTTCGATGTAACTTGTATATAAGACTCTTCTTACATGTCTCGAATGCATGTAATTAATCTCCCTTTATGACGACCGGATGGGAGGCTTTAACCGACCCGGCCAGCAAAGCATTCAATGGAGCCTAAATTGGTGCGGCGTTAAAAAATGCGGCGTAAAATTTGACCTGCCCCAAAATCTTCAAAGTTGACTGATGGTTTTTGGAGGTGAAAACTGAGGTACCTACGGCTTGCACTTTGCTGTCCAGTAGTTTTGAACCTTGGACACGCCGAAAGCACACTTAGCGGTGTTGATAAGCATGCCATATTTGCGCATGCGGTCAAAGAGCTGGCACAGAATAGATGGTTTTCGTTATCCTGGACTGATCGGCTGTACCTACACAAAAATCGTCATGATATGGCAAGCAAAAAGAATCGACACCAATTGATTTTTCGTCAAAAAATCTCTGAAAAGTTCCTAAGTCCGAATGTGAATAGAGAATAGAGAAATTCATACAGATCGTAAAGTGTGGTGGTCGCGGTCCGTATTACTTGCCGCCATAGAAATTAGATTATCGGCATTTCCTAAATGGATAACAGAGAATACCGAACACACCAAACATGTAGTGTTAAAAGTCAATTAATTGACGAATAGGATATTGGCGGACCCGTTGGCGGATCTTGGCGACGCCGCCCTTATCTTTGGACCAGCCCTCTCAAGATCCGCTCAGCAGACTTTTTGGGCCATAACAGCTTCACAAAAGGAGGCCACTGCGTCCCAGCACTTCTTGTCCATCAGCATGGCAGTAATGAGTGCTGGCGGGGACAGATCTCGTCCGATCTGATTAAATAGTATTTCGCGCTCAGACATCTATGCCGGGCAATCCTCCACGTATGTTGGGCGGATTCCAGGACGTCTGCACAGCTGCGGTGGCATTATGCCGTTCGTTCGCGTCTGATTCTGTTCAGATAGTCACCGAAGCAACCGTGCCTGGTGAGTATCTAAGTCAATCGTTAGGTAGGTGACGCAACCGCGTTTCCTTGCAACCCACGCTTCAATGCTTGGTGGAATGGCGCCGACAACGCGTTGGCGCGCATTCTGCGGCAGTTCCAGCCGCGCGCGCCATTGCTGCCAGAGCCGTACTAGATGTCTCCGTTTGCTTCCCGTTGAACTGCGCGAGTTTGGTCGTAGACCTTGTCCATGTCCGCCAGGATATCAAAGGGCGGAAAACGTGCGTGAAACTGTCACTTGCTCTGATGAAATTGTGCGGTTTCCTCGTGCGATCCGAATAGCCGCTACCCGCTGCACACTTTTGAGCTTAACTTTGCAGCGGGAGGAGGCCGCTAGGCGTATGGCCTAGTGCGAATGCGGTGTGTTGTGTTATCATCGAACTCAACATTAAAAGTAGCTTAGTGCTCAAAAGTGGGTATTCTTCCATTTGAAATCGCCTTATTGAAAGCACATTGTAAACCAGCTTCGCGAATTGAATTGTGTAAAATGATTTATAGGTTATTTGTCCGGCACGGCTCAGTCAGCTTTGTGATGTTAAATTGAACTTTGAACATTTCGTGAAAATTGTGAAATTGCAACTCGTGCAGCGTACCTACGGAGACTTTGCGTTGGAGTCTGGTAAAGATATCTCACCCAATCTTTTGTAGCCACATTAGTTCTGTGTGTGTGAGATATCTTTACCAGACTCCAACGAGACGTCTCCGTAGGGACCATAAAATATATTCAGAAATTGCCCTAGACAGGTGGGAAATTGTTGCAGAAGGCAGAGGAAACTAATTTACATCATCCACTTGACCAGGGCAACCCAAGAAGTCTGACATATATTGGACTGAGTTTCTCAGCGCTAAAGTAAAATACAATAAGTGCAATTACCTGATGATTTCTATCTTCTATGGAGTCCTGAAGGTAAGCTAGGATAAACACACACAGAACAATATATAATATCACAAAGTTATCATCACGGGTTGACTGAGCCGTGCCGAACAAATCAAATAGCGGCAATTTTACAAGGTTTTACACTATTCTATTCGCGAAGCTGGTTTACAATGTGCTTTCAATGCGGCGAGATTGACAGAAGCATAATCTTTGGAAGGTAAGTAGGTACCTACATAATTTTCCAATCCGCAAACGGCAAGATTTTATAACGTAGGTATGTACGTGGAATAAACACGCAGTTTCTGGCATTGGCACTCTCTGAGTAGGTATAAGTTTTCTGTGAATTGGCCATTTACTATAATCAAAAGTTTAAAAATTAATAATTATGTTATACAATTTTACTAAAACGGGTCTTACTCGCGATATTTAATTAATTTAAGGTATAAATACCTATGTTTTACCGACGTTTCGGCCGTCTTACAACAGCCTTGGTCGCGGCAGGACCGATGTCATCTCAGGGTCGTCCTTGTGAAGCGCGGGTTTCGGCAGCTACCCTCACTTGTTTTTTATTTTTATTTTTATCCGAACTGTTGACACGTTGACACACAACACTTATGACGTCTACACACTGATGAGCTGTATTACTGGTTTACATTTGTTGATTACCGGATTCCAAGTTGCAGACAGTCTGTATCCATCCTCTCGGTTGAAATTTTTATGCTTTTTGATTTCAACCGCTTCACGTACTATCCTGGAGTAATTGTGACGATCGGTAGATTAGACCCTAGGTTGATGTAATTCGATGCAGTGGGTTGGTCCAGTCCAGACTCCAACAAATGCTCAGCTATGGCAGACTTGTTAATTTGCCGGTTTTTTACAGCTGCGATATGTTCCTTGATCCTTTCAGCGATGGTTTGGTCTGTCCGATATAGGAACTACCACAACTGCAGTCGACCTTGTAGACGCCCGGTGTTTGTAGAGGAATGACATCCTTCGGGGTGCGCAGATTGTGTGCTACCTTGGTGAGCGGACTGTATACAGTCTTTATGGAGTATTTCTGTAGTACTGTTCCAACTTTGTCCGTCACTCCCTTTATGTAATGCATGTAAGCCGGTACTCTGCTTACTTCCGGTTTACGGTCCTTCCTCTTCAGACGTGGTATCTTCTTGTTGAATCCGTTGAACCTAAGTACCTCCTGAACATGTGACAGCTCACTGTTCAAATGTTCAGGGTCACAGAGGACATACGCTCTGTTTACTAATGAAGTCACTACGGATTCCAAGTGTCGTGGATGATGATGCGAGTATGCGTTGAGATACCTATCTGTGTGTGTCGGTTTTCTATAAACAGTGTGTCCCAAGGTACCGTTTTCCCTCACTGTCACTTTTACGTCGAGACAGGGTAAAGACCCGTCTGCCTCCATTTCCGTGCCGACAGTTCGGATAAAAATAAAAATAAAAAGCAAGTGAGGGTAGCTGCCGAAACCCGCGCTTCACAAGGACGACGCTGAGATGACATCAGTCCTGCCGCGACCAAGGCTGTTGTAAGACGGCCGAAACGTCGGTAAAACATAGGTATTTATACCTTAAATTAATTAAATATCGCGAATAAGACCCGTTTTAGTAAAATTGTATGATGTATACAAATCGCGAAAGTTTAAAATCGATTAATAATTATGTTATTTGAAAATGGAACTCCTTGAGATCAAGGAATTATTTAATTTACGAGACTGTAATATTTTTCATTTCATAAGTATTCATTAGACTCACTCTGTGTGGACCCCACTTGGAGCGAGCATCGTAGCGCGGCAAATGCTACGCGAGGCTGCTCGCTCAGTCTGGACCCGCCTATTTACAAATTGCGTGACGCTATATAATGTAACTCAACAAGAGAGTTGCCAAAGACTTCAAACGACATTTGGTGATGAAGCTCCGTGTCACAGCTCTGTGTAACTTCGTATTTTAGAGAATATGTATTCATATCCTTCATATCATCGTCATGGAAATGATCATGTCGACATCACATGATCATTTCCATGACGATGATATGAAGGCCATTCTGTAACTGTGGTTAGAGAAACATGGGTACGGAAACCGTAAAGCCATAAAAATATTAAATATCAGCAAACTCGTACTGTATTAGACATTGGAATGAGCCAAGAGCGCGGCAGCTTTGCACCCGATGGATTCTGTATATTTAACTAATTACGTGTCCAATGATGCCGTGAAATTATAAAACGTTTTTTGGAAATAATGCGAAATGAAAGTCATTGGCTGTCTCAATATCATGACAGGTGACTGGCTTTTTCTTTTGGGTGGTGCTTTACCCGAAAGAAAAAGCCAGTCGGCAGAATGGGTCTTTACCTTTTGAAGATTTCCCGACGAAAGTTTTAAAATATCGACGAATTGGCAGTAAAATCAAGTAAAATAGTTCCTTCTTTTTTCGGCAAATCGGCACATTACACTCACGACAAGTCTAGCTGTTTTCTGCAATAGTTTTAGCGGATGCAAAATTGTAGATAGGTACCTAATTGAAAACCATAAATGTATCTCAAATTTTAGAATACCTAGATGGTCTTATTTATCGCAATCTGAAAACTTTGTTTACCCAATGTATAAACAGCATTTATTAAATTTACCTAACATGTTCTCCCAAATTCCTAAATGATACTCTCCTACTACGAGTAGGTATTATTATACCCTAATACAATAGATCATAATGGTGAAGTCAATAAATTGTCTGTATTTTGATTAGGTCTCGCACAAGCCGAAGTGGTAAACCCGCGTTAACTTAACACCGAACTTCAATCAAACTTATGGCGGTGTAGTTGAAAGCTTTGATGAACTCCTTATTCCCTAGAGACCATCGTTTCTCAAACTGAGGTCAACAATCCTTTGGAAATCGTAGGTACCTAGACCTACACAAAACGAATCTTGTACAATGGCTGGAAATAAACTCAAATTGTTAAGTGAGTTAAATAAAATCTACGTGAGTGCTAAAGTCTCGGGAATAGAAATAATTTTAGCGCAAAACTTGTAGAATTGCATGCTTCCAAGTTTAAAATTTAGAAAAACTGTTTCATTAAAAAACTTACGTGGCGATAGCACTTATTATAAGCGTTATAATTTTAAACAAATACATATCTAGCATGTTTTCCTGTCGCAGGCCAATCTCATACTTAGATAATTACTTACTATTGCTACCTACAGATGATTTTTAAGATTACAGATTTTAAAATGATAACCACTCCTGTGTCTCGGAGGATTTCACAAATATAACCAGTGAACACAAGAAGTCACAAATAGTTGTTCCGAGTCAGCAATTTGTGGATTTCAAAGTATTTTCCCTAGTGAGACTCGACTACTCGAACCCATAACGCCCCGCACAGTGTTCAAAATAACGCGTCGGCCACTTAAACCATTAGGTTATATGTAAATGCTACCTAGTTATTTGGACCACCAGTTTGCTACCTACAAATTCAATTCGAGTTAGTAAACAGAATGTAAGTTTTATTAAGTAGGTATAGTGCGAACTTGAAAAACAATTTTTCCATCCCAAATATTCGAGAAGAATTCTTTGTAAGCGAATGATGGCAAATGTAAAACCCAATGTTTTAGAGATAATTGTAAACAATTCTCATTAAAATTTAAACTAAAGTTCTTACGATAGGTACTTATTTGAGAATGAGATGTAGGTAATTACGTATTTGCACGTTTATAAACTTTTATTCTACCTACAATATTATTTAAAGTTTAAAGGATCGTAAAAAGAAGATACAAAGTACTTACTAAAAGAAAAGTTATGCCTTATATTCATTGATCTTTCTCAGCAAAAATGTTTGAGCAATGTTGGTCAGGTTTATAACTTTGAATTTCACTTTATCTCGATCGGGCACGGGTCATCAATTTTCTAACAATTGCTATATAAATAGAAGTTGTTGTTAAGTTAAAGTAAAATTTTATGTTGTGCCCCGGGCTGACGACTTCGTCTTCTCCAATAATAATTAAAATTGTAGTATAATACCTATAGAAAATATATAGCCACCTAATTATATTGCTTTTCTCAAGTTCGCCTGTGATTTTAACAATGTTTATGTTTTGATTCTGAGATAAGTGCCAAGATGTTGTTGAAAACTTTTTAATTATAGATACCGTATTATTTGAATTTATGTAGGTATTTATTATCTTAATGTATAAAATAAAACAAATAAAATTACAAAAATAATAAATGATTGCCTTTAAAATGTAAGGTTTGATAAGAGACAACTTTGAGGGTGAAATCACCAGAAGAGCGTAGCTTGGCTGGACAGCATTTGGGTACTTTCGTAATATCTTCAACTTCAAGTCATGTTTGCGACATACCTAGAGACGAATATTCAATCAATGCGTCCTGTCAGTCATGGATCACGGTAAAGCTCTTGCTGTCATGTCTAGCTACACCGTCATAGTGACTTGATGAAACTCAAGTGAGATATGGACTATTCCTAGTACTGACCTTAGTGCTAGAGATCTAAAAATACCCTATATATATTTGTACTACACAAACTATCATTAGACATACTAGATATAATATACTCAAAGGTTTCATAAAAATCTGTCAAGCCGTTTCTAGGCTTTTATAGGCTTATTAGAAGTTACTCAAATAGCTAACAAGAAAAAGTGATACGCCTACATTTTTTACCACGGTGGGCGTAATAGTTAGATAGCTACTATTTATGAAATATAAAAAACCCAATATACTTACGAGATGAAATTCGTAGAGAAACGTTTATTGTATACTAAAGTTTTTATATATTAAGATAAGCTTCACCTTAGCACTCGCTAAGGTGAAGCTTATCTTAATATATAAAATCCTTGCGTTACTGACTGACTGACAGACACGCTACAGCCGAAACTATTGGGCGCAGGAAGCTGAAATTTGGCATGTATGTTCCTTGGGGACCGTAGGGGTGCACTAAGAAGGAATTTCCCGAAATTCCGACGGGATCGGCCAATATGGGTAAATTAAAACAAATGCAGTTGTCCTCCAGTACTTATAATATGACTAGAGAAGCCCGCAGCTACGCCCGAATATTTTTTGATAATTGTCCGTATTTATGCAAAAAGGAATCCCCCAGCAAAAACGCACTTCTGAGATATCAATGGATTTACAAAAACATGTGCAGCTCTGTTAGATTAAGTAAAATATAACATTTATTTTTATAATTGTATTGATAAATTACTCATTTAAGTATGTGTATATAAATTTGCTCTGGATACTCTTAATTTTTCTAGATAATTAAGAAAATGTGCATGTGGTTCCTTTTAACATTTACTAACTATCAGCTTTCCTCATATGCAAAAAAGAACCACAACCCATGGGTTTCATGTATATCGGTAAAGCCATGGATTTAACAATGTAAATGAAACTAAGTATTATCGTAATAAACCTTTGATATGCAGCCATGCAAGCCATTGCAAGAGCAACAGCTTGTTGTCTACCATGAAGTAGACATACTTTTGAACACATTCAAGCGGATGCCGGTTTATGTCCGGACATAAACCCCGTCCCGATCCCGTCATGATGTGTTCGTCTAACATAATCTTGGTTTTGTTCAGTTCATGCCGAGACAAGTTCACGTCGAGAGGCTCCGTGTAGGCTGTGGAGCATCCCGCTCAACTCTTCCAGGGACTCCGCAACGATGACAATATTGTCAGCAATCCGAAGGTGTGAGATGTATTCGCAGTTAATGTTTATGCCCAGTCCAGGCCAGTCCAGCATCTTAAAGATGTCTTTGAGTACGCTGGTGAAGAGCTGATTAAAATATTAAGTCTCCCTGCCTCACACCTCGTCGCACTCGCGTCGTCGGGGCTGGAGTTGGATAGTCTTAGTGGCGATATCATACAAACATATCAACGCCTCGATGCCGATGTAGCGCCAATCGGTACGAGACCGCTGCAGAGCAAACAAAACCACCCAGGTTTCAATGGAGTTGAAGGCTTTCTCGTAGTCCACGAAAGCCATACATAGCGGCTTATTGTACTCATTGTTTTTCTGTATATTCTGCCAAATAGTATGGATGTGGTCTAGTTCCTTTGGCTGAAAATCGTCAAGTTTTTTGGCGAGGCTGTTTGTTAGCACTCTTGAGAAAAACTTGTAGGGGTGGCTGAAGAGTGAAATGGGTCTATATGTTTTCAACGAGATTTTGTCACCTTTTTTTGAAGAGGAGGACAACCGCACTCCCGCTCCACGCCTGAGCTGTAAGGCCCTGATGGATAACGGAATTAAAAAGGCTCGCCAGCTCTATCAGGACTATAGTCCCTCCTGCTTTTAAGAGCTCTGTGGTGATTTCGTCATCTTATGGAGACTTGTTGTTCTTAAGTTGCTCGAGACCTTCTCTTACCTCGCCTTGGTTGACATCAGGGATGTTCTCCGCACGTTGGCGCGGGAGTTGGGCTCAATAGTCATCATTGTCTGGTTTCAAGAGTTTAGAATTCCATGATGCGATGCAGGTCTTTGTAGAAACTATCAATTTCAGCTAGAATTTTGAACTTTAAGTTAACGCCTTCCGCAGTACAATAAAATCACGTACTTGTGGTTCTGCTGTTTACAAAATTTATTTATACATGGTAGAACCGAATGCTTATGGTTCCATTTTGCAAAAAAAAATTAGTCATTAAAGTATGAATTTATTTTATGCATAATGGTACCACAGAAACTTGGTTCCATTTGGTGTATTATAATAATTGTTAATAATATAAATATTTTTAATGTATAATGGTACCAAGTATCTGTGGATCTGTTTTGCATAAAATGACATGGAATTTTTATGGTTTATTTGTTTGATGAAACGAGTCCCATGGTGCTATGGTTCGGTTTTGCAATATGTATAATGTGTGTTTTTGCTGTTGGTTCCTTTCTGCTTTTTGTATAACTTGTTTCCAAGGGAAAAATCATGTGGATCTTTTTTGAATAAGAAAATAAACCATTTTTAAATTAGTATTCCTCAAAAAAAAGCAAAAATCGAAATTTGTCGTGTGGTTCCTTTTTGCATAAATACGGACAATTGAACGTCGTTTGAGTTGAGCCTTGTCTGTCAGTCAGCAACGCAAGAATACAAGAATTTTATTTATACAGAAGATGGGTAGTCGACGTTAGTATAATGTCAAATGTGAGCAACATTAAACTTAATTAATCTTTTTTCGTAGAAACATTGTTCTTTTGGCGTAGCTCTATTGTCGTTGTAGCTATACATTTATTGTTCGTAACTTCCTTGTAAGTTAGTAAATGTTTTATTTCCCGCAATTAGTCAACCGTAACTATTATGAGGATCAAAAGATTTTATTTAAAACTGGCTGTTTCCCGCGGTTCCCCTCGTCCTGAGGGAACTACTTCGCGTACCCGGTTAATTTATAGCCTAAGTTACTCCTTGGTACATCAGCTATCCGCTAGTTGAAAGTCCCGTCAAAATCAGTCCAGCCGTTCCAGAAATTAGCGAGAACAAACAGACAGACAGATAGACAGACCGACAGACAGACCGTCAGACAGACCAAAAGACAGAGCGACAGACAGACAGACAAAAATTGTAAAAAATGTAATTTGGGTTTATGTACTGTGTATACATCCATATGCATTTAGTAAAAAGCGGTTATTTTAATATTACAAACAGACACTCCAATTTTATTTATGTGTATAGATTATTTTGGCTTCGGTAATTTTTTTTGTCCAATTTTGATATAGAACTTTTATTAGCCGGGATCCTCTTTGTAAAAGTGTACCTATGGTTTGCCTGCGCACAAGGATTTTACCAATATTTTGTTGACTGGACCTTGAACTGGACCAGGGGTGTTACGAATATTCGCATCCGCATCCGCAAATGCGGCACATCCGCATTAATTCAGACATCTGCATCCGCATTCACATCCGCATCAATCGATGCGCAGTTTTTATGGATGCAGATTCACATAAACAAGTAACTACATGTAAAGAAAGTGTGCGGAGCCAGAGTGGCACGTGCTTCGCGTTTGTTTTGGAAAATTTCTTCTATGGAAGATAACAACTTATATGCAATTTCCACATATTTAGATCCTCGCTATAAGCATAATTTTTCAAACCAGTCACCGAAGAAAAATAAAAGATTAAATAATAAAGATGATAAATGACCCCATCGTCACTAATTCTCCTATGTCGCCGGACTCGCCGGCGGACAAAACAAAAATAATGAGAATGGGAGATTCTCTCGATCCTGAACCAGCAACGTCCTGTACGGGTAAGAAGACTTGCTTAAAAAGCGATCTTGCCATGGTCTTAGATTCATCGAGCGAAGATTAAGGTGCAGGAGAACTGGACAACAGTAGCCACGATGCTAGTTATTTATCGTAACCAGAAAAGACTGGATTTAGATGAAAAACCACTTAATTGGTGGAAAATTAACCGTTGTGAAAAAAATCTCTCCAAATTAGCTATCTATCTATCTATCTATATTGTCACGCCTGTCTCTCATTGGGGTAGGCAGAGACTATGGAACGCCACATGCTTCGGTTCAAACATACCTCTTTCGCTTCCTCGACATTCATTAACTTCATCATGCATGCGCGTTGGTTATGGGTACTTTTAATTTGGCCCTTTTTCAGTACGTCACGTATTTGGTCGGCGTACGTTCGCCTAGGGCGTCCCCTACCGACATTTCCATTCATTCTCGCACGATATACTCCTTTCGTATTTCTTCTTTCATCCATCCGTTCCAAATGTCCAAACCAACGCAACATTCCTTTTTCAATCTTTGTCACTACATCTTCTTTTAGACCACACTTTTCTCGTATCACACTGTTTTTTACTTTATCTATCAGCCTTACTCCGCACATACTCCTCCAAATTAGCATGCAGATATTTATCACCTCCACCAGCCAGTGTTCCCACTGATTTAGTGGAGCTGGGTTAATAGGTATAATCCATTAAGAAACAGGTTGGAAGCTGAGAAGGCTGCAATATTGCTATAAATAAAAAAAATTGAAAATCACCAATTTTTAAGTTTCATTATTAAAGAAAGATATTTTATAATGAAACTCTAAGCTCAAAATTCTGTTGTGTCATAAGTAAAACTAAAACCTTGTGCAATTTACATACATACACATACATATCGTCACGCCTTTTATCCCCGAAGGGGTAGGCAGAGGTGTATTTCTACACCCACTTTTCGCCAGATATACTTTAGTCCCACGTAATAAGGGGCGAGCCTATTGCCGTACCGGGCACATTTCCAGACTCCGTGCTGCTACTGAGAATTTCATGACAGAAAAACCCAATAACACTGCCCGACCCAGGAATCGAACCCGATCCCACGCGTACATTTATGCCGCGAGACCAACGAGGCAGTCGTATAGGGTTTGATGTCGAGTTTTCCGTCTCTACGCAAAGATGGTATTTGCATCATGTTATCCCTTAGTCGCCTCTTACGACACCCACGGGAAGATAGGGGGTGGTGACACTTGTATTCTATGCCGTCAACCACACGGAACTGGTGCAATTTGTTTTCTAAAAATATGATTAAATAAATAAAAGTTAAAATTAAATTGATTTTCAGTTATTTATGTACTTAAAATTTAAATAATTATCCTTGTAAAAGCCCAAAATCCGCATCCGCATCCGTATCGCATCCGCATCCGCATCGAATCCGCATCCGCGGATGTGTACTTCTAATAATCCGCATCCGCATCTGCATACGCGGATGTCTAAATTTTCGCATCCGTAACAACCCTAGACTGGACGGACGTCGTAGCTGTTTAAGTGGTCGCATCGCCGCTTAACAATAAGCTGTTTTGTGGGATTGATCACCACGAGATAACACTTTGTGTGATCCATAAATTGTTGCCTGGACCGTAAGAGGGACAGCGCTAGGATGATTAACTTGAAATAATTACATATTCCTCATGATGATAAGTATTACTACGTTAAAAAGTACTATGATAGAGTTAAAGTTCCTCCATGCAAACATACTGTTGATAAATCAGTTATTAAACTTGGTAGATATTATTGTGAAAATGTAAAGTAACTAGTACCGCTGCTTCCATACCCTGTAATTTTGGGCATTGTGATTTTTCTGCTGAAAAAGCCGCCATACACGATGTGTAGGTACATTTTATTAAAATAGTAAGGTACCAACATACTGATAGTGATTTTGCGGCAAAATAAAATGATGTAGAAATCGTTGCGCTGTTTGTATGTTGAATTTGTAATTAAGACTATAATCAAAGGTCATTATCATTGCCCTGCGTTATGTACACGCATAGTCTATCTTTTCCACGTCGCGTCCCGCAGTGCTGCAGGCCGTGGCGTGGGTGTGAATCGTAGACTCTTTGTGTAGCAGTATGTTGGTCACTTTACTAGACTATCATACATATACTCACGCCTTTTCCCGTCGGGGTAGGTAGAGACAACGGAACGCCACTTGCTTCTAGGTATACAAAAAAAAACCAAACCTCACGCGCTTCCTCTACATTCAATACTCTTTTTATACATGCTCGCGGGTCCGGGTGCTTCGGACCTTACCGTTTTTCAAAACGTCACCAATTTTGTCGATGAATGTCCTACGGGGTCGTCCGCGACCGACTTGCCCATACACGTTTTACACGTTTGCCGCATATATTTGATGCGTCATTCTTTCTTCACTCATTCACACAACGTGCCCAAACCATTTCAGCATTCCTTTCTCAATGCTCGTCACAAAATCTTGTTTTAGGCCACATCGCTCTCATATTACTGCATTCGGAATTCTATCAATCAGTCTCATTCCACACATACTACGCAGTGATCGCATCTCACCTGCGTTAATTCTGCTTTCATGCTTTTTCTGGTGGCTTTTTCTGCCATACATCAGCGTGGCGACAAGTACACCATTATGAATCGCCAGTCGCGCCTCATTCGGCATTGCCAGGTCATTCCAGTGGCGTAGCGTGGTGGGGAGGGGCCGGGGGGACCATGGCCCCGGCCGGCAGATTTAAGGGGGCGGCAAAAGATGCCGCGAAAAATAAAATAAAATAAAAAATCATATTTTAAAATACTGGGCACGCATACTGACACGAGCCTAGTAGGAGCCGCCGCGGCGCGGGCGCAGTAGAAAGAACAACAATCGAAAATAAAATCATCCTTACTTTAATTACGTGAAGACTTGCTTGTGTCCCGTAGTCTTGGTTTATTAATTATTTAATAATTGCAATTTTCCGGTGATCTGCGAGAGTTTTATGAGTAATTTATTTATTTATATATCAGGGTCGGGCCGCCCCTGTGTGCGATGTATGCCGCCCCTACGCCCACAGGCGCCAGGGCAACAGGGGCGCCAGATAAAATGCCATCGTGAATTATTGAAATTATTTTTGATTTACTTCAAAATACAACATAGTCTTTATAGCTGAATAGGGAAGAAAGTAGGTGCAGGTCTTCTAAGACTATAATCGCCTGCGGTTTTACTGTACGTAATTTGAATTTTGTATCCAATGTATGTATATAATCTTTGCGTTAATAAAATCCAAAGAGATTGGATATATAATACATAGAGGTAGCCCTAGTACTGAAAAATTGAACACAGTCAACTGACGTGTAAGATACAATTTAGACAATTTAATGCCATCAAATTATATAACTTTAGTGATTCATCTTTTATGACAGTTCTATCACGATTTTGAATTTAGCCGTTTAATATTTATATCGACTTTTCAAGTGTTGTAAGCAATCTTATCGATATGTCTATCCACCGTATATTTTTATCTCGTTATTTTTTAGATTCTTTGTGCACGTGATAAAGATTAATAAAATAAGTGGATTGCTGCAGTATCTCGTGGAGAAAATTGGGTGCCTAGAAAGCACCATAGAATTTGTTCCAAGCATTTTACTGCGGAATGTTTTTATAGTAATGACAGATGGCGCAGACTAACAGAAAATTCTGTGCCAACATTACTCCTCCATTCTAAACGTATCAGTGTGAGTGTTTAAATAATTACTTGCTTTTACTTTTATTAGGGTAGCAGTGCCAAACAGGAGTCGGATCTTGGGCTCCATTCGATGTCTCGACCAAAGGAATAATTTAATTTTAATATTTTCTACAATTTTATTATCAGTGCATAGGGTTCCCACCAACAACGTAGGGTCCCAAGCCAACCTCACCTGCAAGTGGTGTATCTGCTTATCAACGGATGAGGCTCTGGCAAACAAAACATTAGGCTCGCCACCTATTACGTGGGATCAAAAGTCTAGCAAAAAGTGGGCGTTTAATATGCCTCTGTCTACCCCTTCGGGGAAACGGGCGTGAGCCTATGTATGTATGTTATAAACAATATTCAGCCAGCTACCTGCAGTTAGACTGTTGCCACGAAAAGCCACGACACGCTAAGCGACGAGCTTCCATAAATGAGACATCTTCTGTTTCTCCGACAACCAGCAGTAAAGCGCCTACGTTAGTTACAATTTCTCCGCCAGTAGGTAGAGAAGCGATGAAAATCGTGTGCGCTAAACACTTACGTACAATAGAAAAACTACAAAAAGAAGTTTTTCACCTTGAGCAGCTTGTTAAAAGACGTTTGTTAAAAATTAATTACCTATTTAAGACAACGTTCTAAACGTCTGATGAAAAAGAACATTGCTATGAATTCACGTATATGTCGGCGATACGCCAGGGTTATCGTGTCCAGTCCAGACTCCATTATAATAAAAAGACTCACGTAATATTACTTGGTTTATTTTCAGACGATTTCTAGCACAGAATTGAATTAAAATGTGACCTAAAATCCTTTTTATAAACTAACCGTCATTACACTTAATGTTAACAACTGCCACTTCCTTTTCAACATATAATTGAAATTACTGTACAATTAATTATCAAAAATCAACATTAATATTGTTATGAATATTGCACAACACCATATGATTTATTTTATACGAATAACAAATCTATTGTAATAATCAAACGCTGCTTTACAACATTCGCAACAGATGGTGATGGGATGCTATCAACAGGATGTAAATATAAGCGCAGGTTATTTATTACCGTTAACATAAAAGTATCAGAATAATGTTATTTAATACTAATTGATTTTACTTTGAAAGTTTCTGGAGTTATCTTAATTATTAAGCGATAAATTAAATACCCAATATTTATAAAACAGTGAAGCAGTCAATACAGTGTCTAATATTCTAAAGTAGTGAAGTTCTCAGTTCTGTGTTCACAAATAGTTATTTAAATATCAATCTTAAATATTATTAACATTTTCGTAACAATATAATCATTAAATATTAATTTGCGCCCATATATACTTGATAGTTTGCAAAACGAAAATATCGTGAAGAAGGATTTGATAATTTTAGATCACGTGAAAAATAACAGTGTTATTAAAAAATACCTTTCACGCGCGGCTGGTGACAAAACACGTGAGATTAGCTTGAAGTTAAAAAAAAATGCTGTGACGCTTCATTATTATGTGCTACTGAGTACCCATTTGAAACAAAAAAATATAGATTCCGTTTAAAAATGCAAGTTTGTGTAAAAATTATATAAATACTATCCATTAACTAGCGTTCTGTAACTCGCCGTGTGGTTGACGGCATAGAATACAAGTGTCACCACCCCCTATCTTCCCGTGGGTGTCGTAAGAGGCGACTAAGGGATAACACGATGCAAATACCATCTTTGCGTATAGACGGAAAACTCGACATCAAACCCTATACGACTGCCTCGTTGGTCTCGCGGCATAAATGTGCGCGTGGGATCGGGAGGTCCCGGGTTCGATTCCTGGGTCGGGCAGTGTTATTGGGTTTTTCTGTCACGAAAATCTCAGTAGCAGCACGGAGTCTGTAAATGTGCCCGGTACGGCAATAGGCTCGCCCCTTATTACGTGGGTCTAAAGTATATCTGGCGAAAAGTGGGTGTAGAAATACACCTCTGCCTATCCCTTCGGGGATAAAAGGCGTGACGTTATGTATGTATGTATGTAACTAGCGTTCTGACTGCTGTGGACACAAACTTACGGAATGTATAACATGTACATACTTACTTTTACAAGTCTGTTTGATTTTGAACCTATATTATTGAAACTTTGATCGATATCGATAGCGGATTTGCTCAATCACTAAAAAATTAAAAAGTTACGAAATTTGTGTTCAAATTGTCTTTAGCCCTAACTGACAAACATAGTGCCATCTTCTTCTGGCAACTCTAATTTGTCATATGAGTGAAGAGTGTAGCTATATTCAATTTGTTCATAAAAATATCGTTCATTCCATGCTTTAGTTATTCTTCCATGATAAAATCATAGCCGATTATTACACATGTTACAAACGCCGTCTGCGACTTTTTGGACGTAACCCTGTGGGATGTGATGCGGGTTTTATCCATAAACGTACAGATTTTGCTTCTCAACTTCTTATTTTTGGGAAAGTAGCTAAGGAGTGAATGTCGTAAACTGGTGACGGGCAGCGGGCCGCAACGTCACCGATGCGAGAAGCTACGCCCTGCACCCTTCATGGCGCACACCAATCCACAATGGCACCAGTTTTCATGCAGTATAGCTAAGGCTGTATTCGTTAGTGACAAAATTAGGAAGTCTTCTAATAAAGTTAAGGCCACCTGGCAAGCTATCAACGAAGCAACGGGCAAGACAACCTTAAGGAACACCAATGTAAACTTGCTAGATAATAATAAAATTTATTTATTTATTTATTTATTTATTTGGATCACCAACAAGAAATAACACATACATTTTATTAACATTGAACAATCACAAAACCTGGTGCATTCTCAATTACAGGTGACCACATCATGCATATTATTATTATAATGTCATAAAATAGTTATAGTTAAAACGTACATTATATAAAATTGAAATAACGAAATTAAAATATTACAATACAATAAAATAAAATAGGTATATCAATTGGAAATACATTTGAAAATAATTAAAGATATATTTATAATTTAACACGACACCTTAAAAATACAGTATTCTTCTTCTTCCTTAAAAATACAGTCATATAATAATATTTAATTCCATTAAATTGAGTATTTAAAATAAATAAAATAAAAAAAAATCAAATCAAATTTTAAAATCAAAATCAAAATAAAATGAAATTAAAAAAAATATATATATTATAAAATTACAAAATTATATGGAAATTACAACATAAAAGACTCATCATAAAAGATTATTAAAACATAAAAAACACATCATAATATGTAGCTAAATTTGAGTATAAATTAAAGATTTATATTCGTTAAGTTTATTATAAAATATGTCTATGTCCTCCGAAATATCTGATATATGGTTGTAAAGTTTTGTCAGCCTAACTAATGGTGCATGTTTGCCGAGATTAGTTCGATGACTAGGTACACTGAGTAAAGAGCGGGAATAGCGAGGGTGCCTAGAAGGTACGTTAATGTTAATTTTGGCTAGGAGATCTGGGCAGTCTATATAGTTATTTAACAACTTATATAAAAACACCATGTCTGCGACAACTCGCCTTGACTCGAGAGAAGTCATTTTGAAATGAGCTATTCTATCCTCATAGGTTTTGACAGATGGTGGAACCCTAGTTCTATACGCTAATTGACGTACTAGTCTTTTTTGTATTCTTTCAATCCTTATGCTGTGAACCTGGTAGGATGGATTCCATGCCGTACTACAATATTCCAACTTACTACGGACCAAACTGTTAAACAGAAGAAGAGAAGTTGCTGGATTTTTAAAAGCTTTAGTATTTCGAAGAATAAATCCAAGAGACCTATTAGCTGAAGCAAGTATTTTATCTATATGTGGAATAAAGCGTAACTCAGAGTCTAGATAAACCCCAAGATCACGTACAATGCAGAGTTGGGCCAATGTGTTACCCTGTATGTGGTAAGTAGATGGGATTTGTTGCCGCTTGCGAGTGAATTTTATATAATTACATTTTGAATAATTTAGATGCATTTTATTTCGGTCACACCACTGATTCAGATTATGTAAGTCAGTCTGCAGGGCAATTACATCTCTGTCTTCACGAATCACGCGGCACAGTTTAGGTCATCTGCAAAAAGGTATGGAGTTGAGTGCATAAAGACATCAGTTAGATCGTTTATGAAGATATTAAAGAATAAAGGTCCTAAAATCGAGCCTTGTGGTATTCCAGACGTTGCTAAATATTGCTTAGACTCTTCACCATCGATCACAACCGATGACGGCCTTTTGTCCAAATATGACCGACACCATTTTATAGCATTACCAGTAATACCTAAAGATTGTAGTTTTATTAAAAGTATTTCATGGTTAACCCGATCAAAGGCCTTTGTGAAGTCAGTGTATATGGCGTCAACCTGTAGGCCTTGATCAACCGCAGATGTTACTTGGGATATAAAAGTAACTAGGTTTGTGTTGGTTGACCGTTTCGCAACAAAACCATGTTGATTAACTGACAGACAGTGTTTTACATGTCCATATAATATTCTGTGTACCAGAGATTCAAAGACTTTTGACAAAGTGGATAGTATCGATATTGGACGGTAATTGGGTATAACATCCCGTTTGCCAGTCTTATATATTGGCACTATTCTCGCTCGTTTCCATTCCGTAGGGAATACACCTGAGCATAAAGATACATTGTAAATATGTGCGAGCGGCGCAGACAATGACCTAGCACATTTAGACCAGAAAATTGGAGGAATATTATCCGGCCCCGCACCTTTGGAAAGTTCAAGGGTAGATAGCCTTTTCTCTACTGTATCTTGAGATATCAAATATAGACTGAGCTCAGAGTTAATAAGTTTAACTGATTCGGAAAACGTCAAATTAATTCCTTGAGTCGTAGAAGAAAAACTTAAAGAAAAATGTTCGGCAAACAAGTCAGCAATATGCTCTGTATCATTAGCAATCTTTCCGTTTAATGTCATACGTGCGGGGTAGGAGGAAGAGGATCTGCGAAGATTTTTAATATGTGTCCAAAAATACTTGGGATGTTTTTTAATGGCATTTTTTATATTTATGATGTACTTTGCGTAGCAGTCTTTTATCAACAAGCCACACTCCTTTCTCAAATAACCAAATTCAATAATGTCTAAAGGATTATTATACCTTTTTATTTTCTTGTGTAACTTATGTTTAGATTTTAAAGACAACACTAATCGCTTTGAGTACCATGACGGATACTTATTAGAGTGTGGCGGTTTTAATGGTACATAAGTCTTTATGACGTCTCGGATCGAAGAGTAAAAGGACCATGCCCATATTAGTATGGAGACGAAACCCAGCAATGCCGTCAATGCTAGGCATTTCCCAAATTGCAACTCTATGTCATACGATAACTTATTAACAGTATTTCTATGATATCTAGTATTAATGTCATATAAAGCACTGGTTGAAAAGTTATTGGACGTTAAACAAGACATGATAACTGCCTAACGCCTATTGTTTATACATTTTATCGTTTACAAACAGCATTGCTATTAGTTTTCCACTAGGCACTTCATAATCATCACATAAGCTAGGCCAAATCAGTGTTCATTTATATACTTATATGTCTGTAAACATTTCAGTTATTTGGAATTATATATTCTGTCTCCATAGTATCTCCATCTATATAAATGTGAAAACAATTTGGTTAGATACAAAACTTAAGTAGGTACTTGAATAAATAATAACATGGAAAGAGTACTCCGTAAAACCGCGATACTATCACAAGGAATTAATAAATCGGCTAAAGAACGTGGTTATAGACCGCAATAAACTGCACTTTTAGTGCATGAATGAATGAAACATTATTTATCATAGGTACTGCAAAGTAAACAAGTCTTTTTTTTTCGTTTTTTTATCCAGTGCTTGATAGGTTTCAAAATTAACAACTTAATTCTAGTTTTAATTTATTAGGACGATCTTGTAATTTACTTTCTCTGGACATTTCTGGGGCACAGATGGGCATGGTCCTTTATCAACCATGATATTCACGTCCGTGTCTAGACCAATAACATTAGCCCAGTCGATACAATTTAGTGCAGTTTTAATGCTTTGATAATCGGCCTTATAAAAATTTAGCTTATGTTGTGATTTACTTTTACACTTGATTTTAATTGGTATTACAGGCATAAATTCAAAGGCAGGATGATA
Source organism: Euclidia mi (assembly GCA_944739405.2). NCBI lineage: Eukaryota > Metazoa > Arthropoda > Insecta > Lepidoptera > Erebidae > Euclidia > Euclidia mi. The sequence continues at coordinate 41,422,214 of OX123198.2, forward strand.
TTTGTCGATATTTCTAATTGGATTACAGCATTCAACTACTTTAATTTCATCTAGATCAGAAAGTATTAGATCCAAGATGTTGCCCTGGAAATTCTTAACCCAATTGAATTGGTTCAAATTGTTGAGTGCAATAAACTCGACAAACATATCTTTGTTACAATTTGAATTCAAAGACGGCGATAATTCACAGGACTGATTGTTGTCCAGTGATATCCAGTCGACTGAGGTTAAGTTGAAATCTCCAATTAAAAGTGTCTTACTATTAGAGTTATTATCTATCACAGTATTACAATTATTCAAAAATGTTTCAAATACATCAGAGCGTAACGGCGATGGCAAATAAATACCACATAGTTTTAACAAATCGCAAGTAGCCTTACCCGTACACAACTCTATTGTAATCCATAAATCCTCGCAGTCACTCTCCCACTCCTCCCTGCGACATGAGTTGAATTTATTTGAAACAGCTATTAAGACACCTCCACCAGTCTTTTTAGAATTGCTTAGATTAGCTGTCTCTCTATCACGTCTATAAACAGTGTAATAGTCGTCAAAAAGTTCCGAATCAAATATATCGCTACACAACCAGGTCTCAGTAAAAACATAGACATCATATTCTGAGTTTAGTATCATTTGTCGTACATCTACTAGACTAGTACGGAGACCTCTGGTATTTTGATAATAACACTTTAGGAAATCGAATATTAATTATTAACAATAAAGAAGAAGTTGCACACACATTCAATAATTTTTTTGCTAGCATACCTATTACTACTACTAGAGGTCTAAACTCATCAGCTTCAGGTGCAGAAAATTTATTAGAATCAAGTGTACAAAAATGTGATGTAATATTTAAATTCAGCCCTATTAGTTCTACTGACATTATAAACACCTTTCAATCTCTAGAGTCTAAGAATACAGGTGATCTCTGGGGAATATCTGTTAAGATCTTGAAAAGTATAATAGATATAGTAGCTCCTTATCTTAGCAACTTATTTAATAAGTGTATAGAATCAGGCGATTTTCCAGATTTAATGAAACATAGTAAGATAATACCTCTGTTTAAATCCGGTAGTAAGACTGATCCTAGTAATTATAGGCCAATTTCAATACAACCTACTTTTAGTAAAATCTTTGAAAAGATCATACTCAAGCAACTTCAGAAACACTTTAATTTAAACAGCCTCCTTCATACTGAGCAATATGGTTTCACTAAGGGTCACTCGACGACGGATGCAGGAGTAGCGTTACTCAAACACATCTACAATGCATGGGAGAAATCTCAGAATGCTATTGGTGTGTTTTGCGACCTTTCGAAAGCATTCGATTGTGTCTGCCATGATACGCTCTTGTGCAAACTTAAACATTACGGCGTCCAGACTAAAGCATTGGATGTTATTAAGGCATATTTAAATAACAGAATCCAATGTGTCGAAATAAACGGCTCAAAATCCAGTGGTTTACCAGTACAATTGGGAGTGCCGCAGGGTAGTATCCTAGGGCCTTTCTTGTTTCTTGTTTACATTAATGATTTGCCATTTTACCTGAGAAACATTTGTGACGTGGTATTGTTTGCTGACGATACTTCATTGATATTTGAAGTAGATAGAAATAAGGAAAATTTTTCGAAATAAACGGTGCTCTTATTCAGGTGACTAAATGGTTTACTGTAAACAACTTAGTACTGAACGTCAAAAAAACCAAATGTGTTAAGTTTGCTTTGCCAAACGTCAGAAACCTTGGTACTAACATCGTTTTAAATGGTGATGTACTGGAAACAACTGAATCTACGTTGATTCTAGGAATAACACTTGATTCGAAGTTGCAATGGGGCGCACACATTACATATCTGTCAGCGAAACTTAGTTCGGCTGCTTATGCCATAAAGAAGGTGCTAGTTTAACAGATGTCTAGGCTGGTATATTTTGGCTATTTTCATAGTATTATGTCATATAGCATATTACTATGGGGTAGAGCTGCTGATATCGAAAGTATTTTTATATTGCAAAAAAGAGCTGTTCGGGCGATTTACCAATTACGAACAGGGCCGTTCCGACCCAATGCAGCGCCTGTGTGCGAACACTGCGCCTGTGTGCGAAATCTGTGAAGCGCCTTTTTAGGCATCCTTTTTCGAAAATAAGTATTATAATTAACGCATATCTCGGCGCGCGGCGCCCCTTTCACCCTGGCGCCTGTGTGCGCCGCACACATTGCACATAGGGAAGGTTCGGACCTGATTACGAACAAGAGTTTCGCTCAAGGAAAGATTTAAGGAAATCGGTATTTTAACTGTAGCGTCTCAGTATATTTATGCCAGTGTTTTGCATGTGCGTAAAAATATAAATTCATATGCAAAGAATAGTGATATTCAGTCTATTAATACAAGAAATAGACAAATTATGTGTTCCAAATTTCCGTTTGTGTAAAACTCATAATTCTTTTATAGGACAAAGTTTACGTATCTACAACAAGATACCGATATGTATTTTAGACTTGCCCTTTAGCGCATTTAAGACAGCGATTAAAAATAACCTAATGCAAAAGGCTTATTACAATTTAAATGATTATCTTAATGACAAATGCGCTTGGAAATAATCTGTTTCAGTATTCACATAATTATTAGGTAAATAGGTAGATAATATTAAAATTCATGACATGTAATTAAATATGATTATATTCCCAATAAAATTATATAAGTAAATGATATTTTTTGGAATCGCCACCACAACATTAGATGTCTTTCATGTCGTTAGATACTATTTATTTATTATGTTTAATTTTATTGTCTTGTACTCAATCAGTTGGATCGGTGGTTGTATTTCAAAAGGTATCACGTCAATTAAATATGGGTACTACATTTGCATTTCTTCACACGTTTTCACAAATTTATGCTAATATTAATGATCTGGAAAATGGAGGTTATTCGCGTTCATGGTCAGTATACCAACAGATTGTTAATTTTATTACTGCCGGTTCGTATACCGTTGTCGTCATGCTCACTAAAATGTCATTTCTTGTGGTGGCGTCGTGTGTTGGGTCATCCCTGTCCCTCTGATATGGCGAGAGGGATGATGGCTGGCACATGCGTCATACTCGTGAACGGGTGCTACTTGCGATGACTGGTCGATGGCGGGCTTATGGGCTGGTATAATTTTTTATTTATATTTAACTTCATCATTTCCATCATGGTTCTGAACATTTGCGCGGATTGCCTGCATTGTTAGGTGCATAATGTAAGTGGATGCTCCTGTTTCACCATGTCTATGTTCAGGAGGCTAACTAAATGAACATCAAAATTTAACTTGATTATGCTTGAGTATCATGTAAAGTAAATATATACAAGTAACATAGAAGGTATAACAGTTGCAGCACCTTACAAAAGTTTAATTGTTATATATTATTAAAAACCTGGCGATGAAAAAGAGTGACCGTGAGTTTTATTGCCCGTTCTTTCTCATGGTTCTACGCCCTTGCTTTGCGAACGTAGCAGTAAATGTAAATGTAGAAGCATACAGTAATAATGTTTAAATTTGACGTTCATAAGTGTCACTTTGTGATCTAAATGAATAAAGGATTTTGAGTTTGAGTTTCGGTCGCTCTGCTATTCAAAGATACGAGTACCCCATTCCAAGGCGTCATACGCACAATCCCTCCTAATTTAATTGCCATAAAATAATGCTGGTAGCTCCGTTATTCCCGGCCAAGGACACTTTGGCGGTAACGGTGGTGAATGGGATCTTTAGAATAACGAGGCTACGGCAGGCCTACAATGAACGCAGTCTACGACTAAATTGTATTCATAATCTTAATATATAAAATCCTTGCGTTACTGACTGACTGACAAACACGCTACAGCCGCAACTATAGGGCGCAGGAAGCTAAAATTTGGCATGTATGTTCCTTGGGGACCGTAGGGGTGCACTAAGAAGGGATTTTCCGAAATTCCCACGGGATCGGCCAAAACGAGATAATTTAAAAAAATGCAGGCGTAGCAGCTGGCGTCCTCTAGTTTACCTATATTTCACCTTATCTCTAAAGGAAAGACAAGAATTTTCAAAGCAGTACTAGACTATCACTTTTAGCCTTTAAAATGTGTGTAATTCCTTTAGAGTTAAGGTTAGATACAATTTATCTTAGAAGTTGTTTTAATCGTTTCTACTACTTGGATGACGCAGGGGTGAGCTACAGGATTCTACGTTAACGATCGCATCTTACCGTCATAAAATACTAGCAGCAGGACTTTGTGGGTACATACACGGTATGGAAAGCTCTCCAAAGGATTACTTGCTCGTAAATAAATCGTTTCGCAACAAATTGTCTGCATAAAATACAAAGTATTTATAAATATGCGCCATCCCGTAGAAGCGTAACGGGTGATGACTACCTCTTTAAATTCATGCCATGCTATTATGGCTCAAAATATAACTGAATGAACAAAATGTAGTGTATTCTCTGGGGTGTAAACACCATTAAAAGTGGAAATGTTGTTGCTTTTAACGTGGCAAGCATCTGTGACGTAAACGTGTGTGAAGCAAAAGAGCCGCGTCAATATACATGATCGTACACATTGATGATGGATGGTGTACAGTTTAAAAAGTGTACTCTTTGAATATTGATAGGTAGTACTGATATAACTGTGTGACAGGTAGGTGATTAAGTGTTGGATGATTTTTACGCGCACGATGTTTGTCGAACACAAAATACTGGTTTGAAACTACGCTACAATAACAGTTGCTTCAAATATGCATATTTATTTTTGATTAAAAATGTTTGTGCAATCGTCATATTTTCTGAAAATACTTAGTACAAACCCATTGTTGCATTTTGTAAGATTATTGCTTAATAAATTATTTTAATTTACCTACATGTAACGCGTGTGCCACGTGTTGACTGTTTTGAGTTGAGACCTGCAATCTGCTATTTCAGCGACGGGATGTACCTACCTACCGAGAGAAATGAGCTGGTCAAGAGATGACTGATGCAGTGGCTCCTCCGGCGTACATCTTGTGACTTACCACTGCTGGTGTAACCCACGCCAAAACGTCGAGGGAAATATAATTTATTTTACCTATATTTTCAAATAATTACGCGATATAGATCCGTTATTATATAGCCATGTGTACAAGTCGCGAAAGTTTAAAACGTCCATATAGTTTAACATATTAAGTTGGCCTTAGATCTATTTTAAATAAAGTTCTTTGCTTACATTTCATTAATTTGATTCATCCATTCGTTTAAATTATATTGCAAAAAATAACTATGTATAAAATTCATACAACGAATACCTTTGAGTGGAAAACATAAAATAACACAAAAATATATGCAATCAGCAGCTTTTTGCGAATAAAAAAAGAATCTCTATTTTATGATTGTAAAGAAAATATATTTATGAGTACGAATCACTCAAATACTTCGTTTCAAGTATGTAGATATTTCCAGAGCATTATTGTTTGTGTAACAATAACATAATAATAAAAGTAAATTCAGGTCATGAACGAATTTAAAGCTTTTGTAAAGCTCCTGAACAATGCGTCGTGATTTTATGACTCATTAAATGAACACTGTACGAAATTGGGTAATATGCGTCTGTTATATCAAACGTGTAGGTAATATTTTAAACTGTATGTATTTATTCATCATCGTGTATAACGCGCTTGACTGCAGCTTTTTTCGGGAAATAGCCGTCAATCCGCGAGTTACGACGATGAGTGTTTACTAAAGATAAGTTATCAATACGATTTTCGTCTTGACTGGAGTCCTAAAAATTGTTTCAATGTCTCATGGTCATCACAAGAATTTGACCTTGAATGATGACATTGATGTCTGACATGATATCGGAATATTATGTTTTAGAGCGTCAATGTTAGCACTGTACCATAAACTTTTCTCTTGTTCAGTAAATCTCCACATATCACTTGGTGCAATTTCTTTTAGTCTAATATTTCAAACTGTCACAAATATAAGATAGAATTTTCCAACATAGAGTGATCTTTTCCTTTTAATATTGCCATATTACATTTCCAATAATACTAGGAATTTAAAATGCAGTCGACGTCGCAGAATAACTTTTACTTATCGTTCAAAATTTTATATTCTGCATATTTTTATGAATGAATGACTGTGTAAGTGGGCGGTCGACTTCATATTTAAGACAGCTTTGTCGGTGATTTTATTCTTAGTTTTAGGTATAAAGCGATGATGGTAGTTTGCATCCACAAGATACACACAATCCCGAAGAGCTTGTTTAGATTTAAAGTATCTAAATGTAGGCGTATAGCAGTGTATTTTTCTAGTTGATTATTTGTGCTGAATTCGGATGCGTGATTCAGATTTTTCTAGACTTCCATGTACAGTACGTAGTACGATTCTACAAGTATAGGTACCTCAAATAACATTAGAACCCTAATATCACCTTATAAAATGACGTACCTTTACCTTTTTACATAAGCGTATCATGTTATCACAGGCGTTTGACAAGATTAACCGAGTGCTAGCCACTAACAATGCACCGGGATTTTCATCGAGGCTCGGGTAAATATTCCGTAGTTCGTGTTCGTTGGTTAATGTTATTATCAGCTGCTAAATCGATAGAGGATATACTATGAAATAACTGAATACGAATTAGTTCAATTTCAATATTATTTATGCACGTCTCCACTACAAAGCGTCAAGCGTGATAATTCAGTTATAGTTTCAAATTCCTTTGATAAAGTATCATCATCAGCCTTTAACAGTCCACCGCTGGACTAGGCCTCACCTTTGAAAGGAGTTATTGGCCTACTATAACACGCTGGCCAAACGGGTTGGTATAGGGTTTGTATTAAGTTTTCCTTCTCTTACAGTGCTGTTCTCTGCATAATATGCTCCCACTGTCGGCTCTTACGACACCGATGGGATGCTATGGCGTGGTGACATTCCGTATTCTTAATCCGTCACCACACGGACGTTGATAAGTATAAGATATGTATATTTTTATTATTTTTAAGGGAAGCTACAATATTTATATACTATACTTTAAAGCTCGTTCTGCAGTTATATTAAGTTTAATTTTAGTTAATATTACTGTCGGATATTATATATAATATTAGTACAATGAAAATTGTATACAAACAATTAATTACTTAATATTTCTTTGTTTTGTATTTTAAGACTTGGTTACTTTTTGTTCGTTAGCGTTCTGAACTACTAATATTACTCATTATACTACCAACTTCAAGTTTATAAGCTACAAAAATGTGAAAAAGAAACAGAAAATAATTAAATTGCCAGTAAAACTTACGATTTGCAAATTCTGCAAAGTAAACGGGATTGTAGCATGATATTGTAAGAGGTCTATGTGATCTTAGAGACAGAATTTGATGAATTTATACTTTTACACCCCGCCCGTACTTTGTGTAGGTAAGTGGTCAAAAAATAAAATAAGTTACTTTATATTAGCGTGTGAGGTTTGTAAGGATAGGTGCAAGTGGCGTTCCGTTGTCTCTGCCTACCCCGACGGGAAAAAGGCGTGGGTATATGTATGTACTTTATATTATTAGGTTACATATCTGAATTACAAAATAAAACTTAACTACAAAAAGGCAAATAACAATAATAATAAATAAAGTAATTATTAAAATTGTCTGTATATATATATAGAAGAGCAGACTACAAATTACGCGCCCTCATTTAACAATAAAACAGAAAGGACGGGAGCAATCGGTTATAATACCTACATCAAGAGAAATCGCTTTGTAGGCTTTTTCAAGCATCGTTACAAGACATAATCTGCTTCAGAAGATTATCCTGATTGTACCTACCCTTATATTTCGATACGATTGAGACTTTCAAATTAAAAGCTCGATATTGAATCTCGATATCCCTACTCCTTGGTACTGACACGATCTTGTATTAATTTAGATTTTTCTTCTGTTGTGACGATTATAACGACGACATTTTTGTTTATTTCTGTGACTAAGCTTGGAACTAGATCGGAATGAATGATCATTCTGAAGTTTTTAATAAAAATCTTGGCAATTAAACTCAGCCATATCTACATAAGCAGCGGCTAGTTCCTATAGGTACTTAAGAGCTACTTCAGTTAAGAGTAAGTAGGTACATAGATATAATCGAGAGGGGTACCTATACCGGCTGCTCCAAATCAACAGAAATAATGTAAACGGTCACAAACCAGGGCACACTTTACAGAATTTATTTTGGGATATTTTTAACAGTGCATCAAAAATAAAGTAACACACTGAAGTGCCTTAAGCTAAAAAACTTAATTCTTCCACTAAAATACTAATTGCACCAAATATGCAGATCTTTCTACAGCACATCGTTTAATATTGAAAGTATCGTCCGATCGGAAAACTTATTTACTCAGAAAACTTAATAGGTTATGATAGGTTTTCTTGTAACCCTACACCCAAAACGTGCGCGACCCCACAGATATAGCAAATGCTTTTCAAAAACATTTTAATGTAAACTCGCGGTTGTGTGGCTATAGCGAACTGTCAAATAGCGGCGCGGTGGTGGTCGTGACCGGGGCTCTTCCTGTCTGGTTCTCCGCTAAAGAAGTCGCGAGAAGTATACAGAACATGGTGAGGGGAATGTCCCTCGGTCGCGACGGTCTCAGTGTCGAACATCTTAAATACACTAGGGTACACTTACAGCGAGTACTTGCTCTGATTTTTAACTTATGTATGAGTTATTGTTACTTACCTGTAGAACTTAACAATACGATCGTTGTGCCGGTAATCATCATCTTAATATATAAAATCCTTGCGTTACTGACTGACTGACAGACACGCTACAGCCGAAAATACGCGGCACAAAAAGCTGAAATTTTGCATGTTTGTTCCTTGGGGACCGTAGGGGTGCATTAAGACGGGATTTCCCGAAATTCCCACGGATCGGGCAAAACGGAAAATTCGAAAATATGTGCGTGCGAAGCCGCTGGCTTCCTCTAGTAAAGAATAAGACTGGTGATGCCTCCGATATCTCCAACTATAGGCCTATATCGCTTGCCACTGTCTGTGGCAACTTGGCAATGTGTTAGATAGTCTGCTTGATAAAATTCTAGTGAAGCATATTGTTCTCGAGGATGGTCAGTTTGGTTTTAGACCGAACTTGTCAACGGATAGTGCAATTTTATGCCTTAAACAGACTGTCCAATATTATACAGACAGAAAGACTCCTGTAATCGCATGTTTCCTGGATTTATAGAAGACTTTCAACCTAGTCAATTATGACCTCCTCTGGCATAAGCTCACTCACGACACTACTGTCCCGGCTGATGTAATATCAGTGTTTAGATATTAGTACAGTAGTCAAAAGAATACAGTTAAGTGGGCAGGCTCATATTCTGATAAGTATGGGTTGGATTGTGGAGTGAGGCAGGGGGGGCTGAGCTCTCCCCGTCTTTTTAACCTATATATAAACAAACTGATAGGTAGGCTCATTAGCACTTAAATCGGTTGTCACGTAGACGGTGTTTGCGTGAACAACATCAGCTACGCTGATGATATGGTGCTGCTGAGCCCATCTATCTGTGCAATGAGAAGGCTTCTTAGAATTTGTGAAAGTTATGCGGTGGCTCATGGGCTCAAATACAATACCGATAAGAGTGAATGGTTGGTTCTTAAATCTGGTACTTCAACCTACGAACAGTTGCCTGAGCTCTCACTCTCTAGGTCCTCTTTAAGTCGGGTATCGAAGTTTAAGTATTTGGGCCACTGGGTCACCGATGACTTGAAAGACAATGTAGACATAGACAGGGAGCGCAGGTCGCTGGCTCTCCGGTGCAACATGCTGGCCCGCAGGTTTGCACGCTGTTCTGATTCGGTAAAGATAACGCTTTTTAAGGCCTTCTGCCAGTCGTTTTACACGTGCATTCTGTGGACCTAGTATACACAGCGGGCATACAGCGACCTGCGCGTACAGTACAATAACGCATTCAGGGTGCTCTTGGGGTTGCCATGGCGATGTAGCGCGTCACGGACGTTCGCGGAAGCGTGCGTCGACGGATTCGCCGCGATCATACGCAAGCGATGTGCTTCCATGATGGCGCGCTTGCGCTCCTCCTCCTGGGGCATCCTGAATGTGTTTGAGGGCCGGACTCTCCCCTCTTACGAAGGTGGATAAGTGTTCAGACACACTTATCCAAATAAACCGGTGTGCCATTGTACGAACAGTCAATGACACACTTGTTACTTGTTATTGTAAATTTAATTTAATATTAATATTAGCTAAGTTGTACTACTACTAACAATATATGGAAGTCTGAAAAAAAAAATTTGAATTTGAATTTGAAAAAAAAATAGCAGCCCTGCAAAGCAGGGCTCAATCAACATAGTTTATTAAATTATTTGCTTGTTGAGCAAAAGTAAAATTTTAAATGCTTCTTTAATTGAAAATATTATTTTTAATAATAGGGTGCATAGGGTTCCCACCAAGAACTTGGGGTCCCAAGCCAACCTCACCTGCAAGTGGTGCACCTGCCGATCAACGGACGTCGGACGAGGCTCTGGCAAACAAAACATCCCGATAAGCGGCAATAGGCTCGCCACCTATTACGTGGGATCAAAACACTGGCGAAAAGTGGGCGTTTAATATGCCTCTGCCTACCTCTTCGGGGAAACAGGCGTGAGTCTATGTATGTATGTATGTATTTTTAATAATAGAGATTTGCAACAGTCAATAAACAGGTGTTCGTTATGAAATATTTTAGTGGGTATATTTAGTGGTGCATTAAGTATTTTTGGTGCCACAAAGGTATATTTTTTGTAGAAATTTGAGATAAATCGAGGAAGAGTTAAATACTACCCATTTATTTTGTGTCAGTATAGTAGTAAATGGGCGTAATTTAAAAAAGAGCTGGGGTATACATATTGCCAAACGCCGTGCTGCTACTGCGAATTCGGAAAAACTCAGTACATAATATATTGTTGTCAGCTATAACGAAGCAGCGATAGCCTAGTGAAGAGACCGACGGACTGCTATGCAGAGGGTCTCGGATTTGAATCCATGGCGCGCACCAATAAATTTTCGAAGTTATGTGCGTATTTAATTATGGATTATCGCTTGTTAAATGGTGAAGGAAAACATCCTGAGAAAACCTGCATGTTCTGTGAGTTCTCCATAAAGTTCTCGAAAGACGTTTGTAGTCTGGCAATCCGCACTTGGCTAGCGAGGTAGACTATGGCCTTTTCCGTCTCATAGTGAGAAGAGGCTCTTGCCCAGCAGTGGGACAGTTTATATACACATGGTAATATAAGGGAGACACAAATATATTAGGTACGTAATATTATTGATTTTCACAATATTAGATACTATAACGGATATAAGGCTGAAGGCAAAATGGCGAACCCTTTCGGTCCGTATTGTCGATACGACCATATGTGATCGGCCATCAAATGCTGGATAACATCAGATCACTATACTTACTGTATATTACGGATATTCGTTCGGCAGTTCGGCTGCAAAGGTCAGATGTCAATCGCTGGGTGTAAATCCGGGAAACCGGCTTTCTAGTTCGAGGAACGCATGGCTGACAAACAATATTACGGACGTTTAAATATATAATCGAATGAAGGTCTACATTAATATTCAATAAGTGTATTTAAGCTTATTTTAATTTCAACGCTACAATACCATACTTTAAGTAGCTTAGAAATCTATGCATAATAGGTAAGTTGTTGCGCGGTAGTCTCGAAGGAACTCGACCTAATTTGTTTTTTGTTTTATTCGTCTACATTTTCCTCCTATAAATAAGCAATAACACTTTTAGCAGAATATCGCCGCAAATTAACGATATTGGTACTAACTGTTGCATTTCATTTAATAAGTTATATAACTGGAAACACAATTCGCCTCCCACAATGATCCTGTCCTATCCACGAGGATAGAATAGGGTCACTGCGGGCGAACGAACCGAGGCCGGCTCATCTTTTTTAGGGTTCCGTAGTCCACAAGAAACCCTTATAGTTTCGTCATGTCCGTGTCCGTCTGTCCGTCCGCAGCCTAGCTCAAAGACGCCTGGTGCTAGAAAGCTGATATTTGACATCAATATAGACATAAGATATTGCAACAAAACTGTAGAATAAAATTTAGGAAAATATTTTTTTAAGGGTATCTCCCCTACTTAAATAGTGGGGTTGATTTTTTTTTGGTTGAGTACCCCATCATGTGGGGTATCATTGGATAGGTTTTAAAAAAATATTATTAGTTTGCTCAAATCATTTTTCGATCAAGTGATTGGTTTGCCAAATATCAAGCTTTGAAGTGAAAAAAAGAGTTGTTAGACTCTTGAGTCTAACAACTCTTTTTTCAGAGGGGGGGGACACTTGTGTCCCCCCCTCTGCCGGCTAAACTATTAATTTTAAACTATCACGGCTAAGTAGATATCACTAGTTTACGACTAATCGTGGGTTAACTTATAAATACCTGTTTCTGTGAGTTTACATTGGGCGCGCTGGCTTAATCTTAAAGATATATGTACGTACTTTGGTATGTTATGTACTACGGTACTACGTATGTATAGTAGTAGTATATCTTGGAAACCACATTTTATGTTTACAATACATAACTGGATACATACCTAGTATTTTTCTAAACAAAACTTAGGTTCTTATAATAGTGTTATTAAAATTATTTTTTCAGCAAAATAAACAGTCGGATTTGTTGTACATTTGTTGTACCCTTTGCAGCAAGTCATTATGGGCAACTACGGAACCCTACATTGCGCGTGGCCCGACACGCACTTGGCCGGTTTTTTATATTAAAGTTCTAGCTAAGAACTACTATTTGATAGAGCCAGGTCAAAAGCCAGTAATTTAATTAAAACATTATTGTGAAAAAGTTATACCAAAAGTGAAAGCTAACATAATGATTTCGATTAAAATAAAAAAGATGATCTTTTAAACTTTATTTTAACAAGTTTAAGTTACAATTTGAACTTAAATAAGGCGTTTTTAGTTTTAATCGTTTTAAAAACTTAAATATTATAAGATGAATAGTTAGAACAATTACGCATAGTTTAGATGTTTAAGAGAGTTCTAGACGCCAAACTTGGCATATTTTAAATTATGTTGATGGTTAAAGTTTACATATTTATAGTTTAACTATGATTAATAATAAAGATATTTTAGGTTGGTATAGGCAAACGAAGTCATAACTTTTACTTCGTAAGTCAGAAGTGATTACAATAACAATAAAGCATTAAATTTAAATGCATTGACTTCAACTTTTAACTGGTCCTAAGAGTGACATTGCAGATATAGAAATGCACATCCTATCTCTTACGGCCATTTTCAATATTCGAACCATACATGGATTTTGAGATTCGAGATTCGTGTTTGACATAACTGTATGGAGCTTATGTCAAAAACGAATCTAAAATCTACAGATCTATCTATAGATCGAATATTGAAATCCGTAGTTAATAGCATACGAGAGCGTTACTAGCAATCAAGCAGACAATACACAGTAGTCGTATGTCGGTCCTAAAATTACAGACATGCATGAATGGCGATCGTCGGCGACGATCAAACAAAGGCCCATGCAATTGGCACGGAGTTGCCGCAGCGATGCCACTGTAATGGCACGGTCTGCACACAGTTATGGTGCCACAGCGTTGGCATCGTCGCCGGGCAGCATGCCATAGTTCAACGCACTGTTACCCTACTTCACATCAGCAATTGATTAAAACTTCCGACTACAGATTTATTAGACAAGTTTGTTATTTATATTTTCACCACAGCAGCTCAAACATGCCGCTTTTGCTGCGAGACAACAGTGAACAAAACGCGATTTTGATTCGAGCGTGAGGCAAAGTAGCTTTTTAATTTTTCAATCTGCAGTGCCACGCATTGACATTGTTCAGCCATAAATTTGAAACATTCGAATTTTACTGAGCTCTGTCTCTTTCACATGCATATAAAAAGTGAGTGAAAAAACAAACCCCTTCGAATTCGAAATTCGATTTTGGAATTCGACCTCAAAGAAAACACCTACGGCAACGCAAAAAAAAAGATATTTGTAATAAAGAAATTACTTTTTTATATGTTATTGTTTACATGTTTAATTTATTATTGGATTTTAATAAAAATAAGTCTAATTAATAGTATACAATTAGTATTTAACCAATACATTTTTATTTAGAATTACAACAATGATACATTTGAAAAATAAACATCAGGGACGCGGTATTAAAACGCGATTTAAAAAAGTAGCGGGAATAAAAATTTCGCTGATGCTGATACAGTAGGTATACCTAGCGTAACGTGTTAAATTATATTAATATATAAAATAATCTAAAAAGATGAGTGAAACTAGCGATGATGACTGTACTTTAACACCAGAAGAGTTAAATCAACAAGTGATTATGCAGAATTCAATCTATTCCTGTTCATTTCTATGTCTCCTAAGTAATATGTGTTCTCACTGCTGTGGTGAAAAGTTATGTGTGCTACACGAGAGCAAAGTTTTTTGTATCTCGTGCTGTTGAGTCCCTCACCACGCTCAGGATTCTAACTTTGATTCACTCGCTACGCTCGTGAATCAATCATAGAATCCTTCGCTTGCTCGGGACTCAAAATCTCAAAATCAGCACTCGAAACAAAAAACTACTTTGCCCTCTTGTTGCACAAATAACTATTAAAGTTCAGTTGAAAACTGACCGCTTTGTTATTTAGATAAATAGGTTAGCGTTCGACTAGAAACAAAGATGTGTTCTTTACCGCCCTGTGCACACATTACATTGTACACTGAAGAGCTAGATGCATTGTTGAGTGCAATGTTTTGACACTATCTGGATTAAATAGGAACTTCCGGAAGTTGAAATTAAATCTTCTTAATATTTCAGGGATAGGAAGTGAATGAAATCATTTTAGAATGCATTGCTTAGAACGTTGTAAGTAGCCAAATGGCAAGTCAAGAAAAGAGGACGTGTATGAATTATTTTTTATTTTAAATTGGTCATAAACTAGTAACAAAAAAAATAATCTTCGTTCGTGACCATTGTCAAGAATACAAATACTTGTAACTCAGTTCGTGAAAAGAATAGCTGGCAAAACTCATTTTTCTTAGGTAGGTGTTCTATTCATTCGTTCTAGTTATAAGTTTGCCAAGCGTCTCAAATGCATCTGGGACGCATGTGAAACCGAGTTGATAGATATTATGTCATTATGAAAGGGTCCACTCTGGACTGCATGACGTGTTCTATCGGCCTCAGCTAAATATAAGATTATCTGACACATGCATTTCTTACAAGTGGACAGAAAGTAAATCAGAAATGCCGAACAGGTTAAAAGCTCTCGTTATCCGTGTCATATGATATCCTTTGTAATGACTGTGATTGGTTGAATTATTGAAACTGTAGATATACTTTTATCTCGAAGAATCTAAAAATATTTGTACAGGTAAAAACAAATCATCATTGTCTTGCCCTGGTCCCAATTTATTTGGGGTCGGCGCAGTATGTCCTTCTCTTCCATACTTCTCTGTCACCAGTCATACGATCATTTACCCTTTTCACTTTCATATCCATCCTCACACAGTCCATCCATCTTTTCCTAGGCCGTCCTCTCCCTTTTCGTCCTTCTACAAGCATATTCATCACTTTTTTACCTACATACATCTCATCTCTCCGCATAACATGTCCATACCAGGCCAATCGACTTCCTTTTTATCTTTTCATCAATGGGCGTATATTACCTATAATACAAAAACAAATCTGTATGAAATATGCTGAATTTCAATTCACAGGTTTCTTATTGAGGGCAACAATGAGGCAAAATATTTGTGATGAAAGGTTTCCTCTTTGAGTAAATTGTTAGCCATTATTGAACTTGAGTACCGTAAGTACCCCTATTATTTACAAAAGAGCGGATTTCGGTGCTGATAGCTTAGAATTAATTTTAAAGGACTTTATTGCTGTAAATTTTATTTTATTACGCTTTATAGAGAATCTGCGACTTTACGGTGTACGTGTTTGTTCGCAGTGACTGGAAGTTATTTAAAAGTAAGCCAAACAGAGAAACATACACCCAAAATCCGATTTTTACTGATTAAAGGTCTAAAATGTCTAAATACGAAGCATGCATACATGAATTTAATTTCGTGAGCTTGTCGAGTTAGCACGTAAAAACCTTTGAGCACAATTATCTCAAGTAGATAGCACTGAAATGTTTCTGCAATCTCGCCAATAATGATATAATACTTTTTAATACTTCTTGACTTATGGCTCAAATGTTAAGCTTAATCTCTTATTACCGAAATAATGAAAATGCACAAACTAGAACAAAATTAAGTTCAAAAAGGATTAGGTGCGCCATGTGTCGCTGCACATCATTGTCACTGTGGGGAGGCTGTCGACAGTCTTGGTCACCATGGCCTGTCATGAAGCAGGAGCTCAGGTCGTTTTTCACGTCAGACCAACCTTAATGACATTCTCCGTCGGGCTCTGGTCACCGCACTTTGTTCGAGCCAAACTTGAACCTCGGGGTTTGGCAAGCAACGGTGGTAATACCAGATGGATTGTCTTTACTACAGTTATGGTTGTTTTATTCTAAAATTAATTTAAAGCATTAAATCATATGTGCTGAATAAGTTCAAAAAATATATTTATAATGCCTGTATCTCAAGTGGTAGGTAAGTAATTATATTATGTAATACCCACTCAGTTGAATGTATAATGTAAAAGCTATCAATGTTTTCAGGAATTGGAATGTTGCTTATAACAGGAGAGTGACTGCCTCCGTGGTCCAATGGATAGCGTATGTGACTGCTTATCGGAGGTCCCGGGTTCGATTCCCGGGTCGGGCAAAAGTGTTACTGGGTTTTTCCGAATTCTCAGAGGCAGCACGGAGTCTGGTGATGTGCCTAGTAACGGCAATAGGCTCGCCCTCCATTACGTCTCTCTTCAATTTAAGAGCCAAGCTCTTGTCGGTGGAGTTCCTTCCATGATATCCTATCTTCATCCAGTGCTTTGACTTCTTGATACGACGTGACTTTTACCTTTTCTTTCACTTGATCTATGAACGTCCTTCTTGGCCTTCCTCTACCCCTTCTTCTATTTTTCCTTCCAAGATGTTCTTTATAAAAGTGTCATGTCGTATCAAGTGGCCCAACATTTTCCTTCTTCTGTTCTCAATTGTTTTTAAAATATGTCTCTTTTCCTTTACAATATTTAGAACTTCCTCATTTGTCTTTCTTTCAGTCCAACTTATTCTTTCCATCCTACGCCAACACCACATTTCAAACGCTTCCAATCTCTCTCTGTCCCTTTGTGTCAATGTCCATGTCTCTATTACGTGGGACCTAAAAATTCATGGCGAAATGTGGGTGTAATATTACACCTCTGCCTACTCCTTCGGGGATACAGGCGTGAGTCTATATAAAAAAAACAGGAGAGTTTGACTGTGTCTGCACGCTTGGCGTAGTGGCATGTAGTGGTTTAAGCGGCCGCCTCGCCGCTTGACACTGCGCCGAGTGTTGTGGGTTTGATTCCAACAAGAGGCAACACTTTGTGTAATTCACAAATTGTTGTTTTCATTGTGTCCGTTAGTTCTAGATCTAATGCGGAAGTTGTCTTGAAAAAAAAAATGTTTGTAGCTGGCCACTATTTAACTAACACAACATTTATAAGGGCATGCTATTAGAGTATTCTTTATCTGAAATATATTTTTAACATTTTCTGACAGGCTAGTACCTACTTTTATTAAAAAAATTATTTTACCTACGCTTCTCAGTGTTTTATAGCATGATACAACTATAAATAAAAATATACGCTTGTGGGTACATAAGATATTTGTTCTTTAGCCTGCGTCTGATAAGACGCAGGCTAAAGAACAAAGCTCAATGACTATTCAAAATCTAATAAGCGTTCACGTGAAAACATAAATTGTGTACCCATCTAAAATACAATATATTTTCTCGGTCCATCTTTCAAAAGTCCAATTTATTTGAAATAGGTGCTGCCACGTAGAGTGATAAATCATATTTTCTCACCAACAATATTATATTACCGCCCGTTGCACGTAACACCTGCAGGACGCATAACCATGTCATCGTAAGTATTAATGTGATGTAAAACTAACATAGGAGCAATAAAAATGATTTATTTCTTGTTTTGAATTGAAGTATCTATCTGCATACATTTACGTTTCAATTTTGTTTGACAGTCCGTGATGAAAAGCTTCAGGATTAACGGGGATTGCGCAGTTTAACCAAAAGTAGCTGCGGTTAAGCTTTTATCGTTCCTTGTCTTCAAACAAATTACGTTATTTCATCTAAGTATATGAAATAAAAAAAACATATTTGTATATCACATTTTGTGTGAACATAAAAAAGGAGGAAATATGTATACCTATTTCGGCAGAAATCCGAAGACCTGATAACATATTCTTCAAGGTCTTTTAGTATCCACGTCATTGAAGCAAGAACTAGGTAGGTATTAGGCGCATTGGAAGCCTTAATTTACAAATTCAAGCAAACTGCCAGATCCAAGAAGTGAAGAAGTGGATGCAAAATATTAATTTAAGTGTACCTACGAATCCATGTTTTGATAGAGGCCACTTGAATGAGATTTCGAAGCCCTGCGGGTTTATTCGAGCTTGAATCGGCTGTTAGGGCATTACGCATAGATGCATCGTGTGATTTTAGCGAATATATTATTATATTTAGTCAACCACACATCTAATCGAATTGGAGATAGTGGCTTCGCACGTCTTCGAATGAAACCATCCAGTACGTATAATACCCAGACTGCCTCGGTGGTCCCGCGGCATAAATGTGCGCGTCCTCCCAATCCCGGGAGGTCTCGGGTTCGATTTGGGTTTTTCCGTTAGGAAATTCTCAGTAGCAGCACGGAGTCTGGTAATGTGCCCGGTACGGCAATAGGCTCGCCCACTTTTACGGGGGACCTTAAAAAATTTATGGCGAAATGTGGGTGTAATATTACACCTCTGCCTACCCCTTCAGAGATACAGGCGTGAGTATAAACCCGAAATTTCAAGTAAGTAAGAAATTTAAACTCAAATAAATTACTCATTTTGAGCAGAACTCAGACGCTTAAGCCAGCGGAACAGGTACCAAAAGCGAGTCTGTAAGTGTGATATAATTTTACTTTAAGTGAAATCCTTTATGATTTCAGCGTCACGGCTCCTACCTTTTGGATTTAGTCCTGACAGCCATGACACTGGATTTGGAATTAAATTAAGTAGGTACGTACCGTGAGCCACGTACTGTTATATCAGAGAGACTTTTAAGTAGTTACTCGTGTATGAAAATATACGTTGCCATTTCATCACTGAAAGTGTTTACTTAGTATTAGACTGATTTTAAGGCGGATAATTATTTGAAGTGAAAATAATTATTAGGTGTATATATTATTTTGGTGATGAACAAAATCGAATTGTGTAATTTTAATAAAATTTTGTGATGCTACTATCCATACAAATGAACAGCAAAAGGTCACAAAACGTTTTAACAAAAATAGTATTGTGTTGATTTGCTGCGTTTGTAGGCATAAATATTACAGGTAAACCACTGTTATTTCTGATTACTATTTTATTATATGTATAGATATACTAAGCATAAAATATAAATAAATACTATAAGTAAATCGGACCTCAACTAACAGTTGGCTGTACAGTTTACAAGCCCATCGTTGACAGTAACTGGCATTGCCGAAAATTATATTTATAAATAATAGTTATTTGTGCAACAAGAGAGCAAAGTTGTTTTTTGTTTCGAGTGCTGATTTTGAGTCCCGAGCAAGCGAAGGATTCTATTATTGATTCACGAGCGTAGCGAGTGAATCAAAATTAGAATCCTGAGCGTGGTGAGGGACTCAACAGCACGAGATACAAAAAACTTTGCTCTCGTGTAGCACACATAACTTTTCACCACAGGAGTGAGAACACATATTACTTAGGAGACATAGAAATGAACAGAAATAGATTGAATTCTGCATAATCACTTGTTGATTTAACTCTTCTGGTGATCATCGCTAGTTTCACTCATCTTTTTAGATTATTTTATACCTATATTAATATAATTTAACACGTTACGCTATACCTACTACTACTGTATCAGCATCAGCGAAATTTTTATTCCCGCTACTTTTTTTAAATCGCGTTTTAATACCGCGTCCCTGATGTATAATTTTCAAATGTATCATTGATGTAATTCTAAATAAAAATGTATAGGTTAAATACTAATTTTATACTATTAATTAGACTTATTTTTATTAAAATCCAATAATAAATCAAACATGTAAACAAAAACATATAAAAAAAGTAATTTCTTTATTACAAATGTCTTTTTTTTTGCGTTGCCGTAGAGGTGTTTTCTTTGAGGTCGAATTCCAAAATCGAATTTCGAATTCGAAGGGGTTTGTTTTTTCACTCTCTTTTTATATGCATGTGAAAGAGACAGAGCACAGTAAAATTCGAATGTTTCAAATTTATGGCTGAACAATGTCAATTCGTGGCACTGAAGATTGAAAAATTAAAAAGCTACTTTGCCTCACGCTCGAATCAAAATCGCGTTTTGTTCACTGTTGTCTCGCAGCAAAAGCGCCATGTTTGAGCTGCTGTGGTGAAAAATAAATTGTACAATTTATCGCCATTTTTTATGCTACTTTTTAAATAATTGTTCACTACGAATATAAGGAAAATTGTAATATATACTGTATGAATCGGAAATATAAGCTTTGAAAAATGGTTTTCCTTATGAGTTTTATGCTATGCAAGACAACAAATGCGTGTGGTATGGTTAGTATGAAACCCACTAACCTACTTTTGCACAGATTGTTAGATCAAAATGTTTGCATGATATTCTGCATTATTAAGAGAATACAAGCTCTTTTCCTCTTGGCATACAGCGTAGTAAGTGCATACTTGCTTATTTAATATTTATAGCTGTGTTATTGCTATGTCCACAATTTTAATGACGTGTTTTCGAATCCAACTTTCTGTTGAAAATAAACTTCGTCTCTTTCTGTGTTTTAAAAACAAGCGACATTCGTATTCCACAGGTTTGCTTTTGATTTGCAAGTTTTCAGCGTGTTTTTGCACGTCTATATTAGTTGTTAACGAGTATTATTATGGTGCAGAGTAGTAATTAAAAGTGGTTGGAAATAATAATATTTTAATCCTATAATAGTCGATGTGACTTAGCTTTTGTTTTTATTGATAAAATGTGTGATAATTTCACAAAGACTATCTAATTTATCTAACATTTTTGATTCAATTACTTTTGTTTAGAATACTTAAGTAATAAACATTGCCTATGTATCTTATAGTGCATTAAGTATATACATTTATGAAGACTAAAGTAGTCCTGTCTAAATTAATTAAAGTAAAAATTTGTAAAACAGAAAAGGTACTCATACATAAACATCAAGCCTTATCAAATAAAATAACTAATTAAGGTTGTGTTGGTCTAAGCGGCAACACGAATTACATTAACAAAATTATATTTGGTATAATTTATTAATAAGATAATAATACGTTTTGGTACTAGCCCTTACACGTGTATCCGAATATTATTTTCCGAGTTTATAGTTTGTGGCTTTCAATGTGGTAAACTCTCAGTATTGACGTTCACCGCGTCTGTCAGTTACAAATGGGTCTGTCCATCAGTTTGTGTCTCCCCCGAAGAGACAATAACAGTAAGTAACGGAAAGTTTTCAGCGCGTTCCTCTCCTAACAACGTGTTTCTGTTTCACGTCATTGAATTTAACGACGCAGAGGAAATTTCATTACCGTAACGTGTAAATTATACTAACTTTGCTTTTCATTGCAATCGCTTTTTAATTTTCATTCTTTAGAGAGTCACTGCGCTTTTAGTACCTTTATGAATCTCTTTTAAAACTACACGTGCTTTTGATATCCATATTACTCTGAGACTCTCTTAGATATGCCTTTATAGATACTGCGCCGTCGTCCATTGACTTCAACCTCGCAAAATAATAGACTTATTATTACAATAGATGCCATTCCTGCTACAATAGAAATATCATTTTCTTGAAATCAGACGTATTGTTTATTTATAAATACAACAACTACTACTAAACATATGGACATCCTTGTTTAATATTATGTTTGTCATAATTTTGTTGTTTTAGCACTTCATATTATAATATATTTAATCAATTTAATATCATAGACTGACATCGTGGGATAATATGTAGAGTCGTTTGTTCTATGACGTTAACAAAGAGTCAGTAAATATGTCACTTATTTTACATTAATCACTACCTTTTTAACGTAATATCTATTTACGCGCGAATAAAGACAGCGTTTGATGAAAAATAATTCTTTCTAGTATCTTGATTAGGGTAGCAAATAACAAAAAGGTTTATCGGAAAATAAACACCATTTGGCATTTTAGTGTAGTGCTTTAAAGGTCTTTCCTAAAATTTTGCCAGTGCCTATGTACAATCTCAGTGGTATGAGGTTCGTTACCACAAAAAAGTCTTAATTAATATAGGAATAGTAACTATTTAAATTCGTATTTAAATATTAAATCCAAAATGAATTACCCAAAATTGTGGTAGTGTAGTCACTTTTAAAATGTTTGTTTCTTAGCAATGGACCTTCTTCAGTCAATATAGTTAGAGTGGTGAAGGCAGTCATTAGCCATAGACTAAACACTAAACGACCAACCTCAATTTAAAAATTAAAAGCGTTATGGAACTGTTTGTTTAGACTTCTATTATTCAGCTTTCATAACTACCACTTAATCATAGTGCTTTGTTGTTTCAGCGTAATGCTATAAATGCAAGTCTATGAATAATATACCATAGCCTCCAGTTCGTATGTCCTCGAAATGCCAGAGGCATTTACGCATTGCATTTCCAATTATGAGCCATGTTCAGATTCCACCAAATGGTTACCATTTAAGGTGCGATTTACCACCGTAGTTCCGTAATACTGACATTAGAATACAATATTTGACTCGAGGCTCAGAATCGAACTCATTCTTCATCAGCAGTGGCTGCCTGTACGCTCCAATTTACCAGTGGGTTAACGAGATAACTACATAAACATTTATAAGAGTTTTAATGAGTATAATTAACTGCATGAGTCAGGGAACTCAAGTAAACGCGACCACCTCTGTACATGTATACATCTTAAATATTAATAGGTTGTACCTATCAGCGTGAAAACAATCTCGCAAATTCCTTATTTTTAGCAAAATTCTTTTATAGTCAGCGTGCGGTTAGCTAAACTATAAAACTCAGATCTGGAAAGTATCAGACTGATATTTACATTCAATGATTAATGGCATCATTGTTACGGGGTCGGGTATTCTGTTTGGTGGTCTGCGGAGTTACCTACAGTCGTCAGTGTAAACTGGATGACTGGTTCACTACTGTATGGTTGAGTTTACTCGGTATTTAATAGCGGAGCAAACAAAGCATGGGATGATTATGCAGTGGCGTTAATCTCGTAAGCCGGCTGCAGTGTACCCGCGCCGCCGTGTCGAGCCGTACGCGCACACGCACTCGCGCCGCACGCCTCGTCTTGTTGTAGCACTGGAACCCACTGTTGACTTGCATAACTCCGTGTTTATGAGTGAAAGGTGTGTCATACTACTACAATCTTATAAACCAACCTCATTTTATTAAAGTCTTATCGCGCGCTTCGGACAAGTTTTACGCTTAAACGGATACCTGAAAGTTTTCCTGAAAGTTCAACAGCTTCCTTCGCTAATAAGTTATATTTTTTACGTTTTAGAAACGACGACACAATGAATCTGAAGTTGAACAACGATGTGAAAGATTCGACTAAAGTGGAAAAGTCCCCCGAATCTCTTGTGAAGGTAAACAAGTCTGAATTTATGTTAAATAATACATTTGTTTAAGACGCTGTTTAACATGCGAGCTGAATGTATAAAGAACATCAAATGTATTGACGTACAATTATTGTGTAATTTTCATAAATTGTTAAGTAACGACACGAATGAATTTGCTGTTACAATAAAATAAATAAAGTAAACTATGATACTGAATGGAGATCTGCAAATCCTGCCAAAAAATCAAATTACCTACTGTTATTGAGTAAATATTAATACGATGAAAGAATTAAGATAAAAGACAAAGTTGTATCAATTTTGATAAATGGAGGCAAATCATAAAGGTAACTGAATATTTTATTACAATTTTAATGTTGAGGATTTGATAAATCTATGGAAACCGTTTACCGAAAAGAACAAAACATACTTGAATAACGTAAACTATCGTAATGTTCTCGTATACACCTGCGCCCATTAAATAGCTAAAACTGTTTAATGAATGGACTTCACGTTCTCTCGTCAGATAAATAAAAATACATTTTTTCGGAATGTTTAGGTATTAAATTATAAATTAATTCAATGAATTGAACAGCTTCCCAATGTTCTATGTTTTGTGAGGTTTATCGTCTCTGCGACGAAGCCATTATTCTAATGTTATTACCCCGACGACTGAAGTTTTCACGGAATGAGAACTTTGTTAGTTTCAGAATGTAGGTAAACGAGGCTTTGAATCATGTTACATACATTCAAAACATAGAGCCAGCGTTTGAACGTAATATACCTAGTTCTGCTAATCCTGCGGCCCTGTTAGCCAATGCACGTAACGTTATGGATTTTCTTAAATTTGAATGCAAAATTTACTACAAAAAAGTAATGTAATTAAAATTATGTATGTATCGCATAATAAATATGTGGTGTGATTTTGTTGACCTATATTTTTAGTTATTTTTCTATCTATAACAACCCGTGTGCTGACGGATGAAGAATAAGAAATGTCACCACCCATCAATTGTGTAGGTGTCGTAGTAGCGACTTAGGAAAATACACGAAGCAAAAAGTATACTAATGAAGTGAAGGAAAACTCGGCATCAATAGCAATTTAATACGCACTTAACTTCGAAAAGCCATTGGTGCCGATACCCTCTGCATAGCAGTCCGTTGGTATCTCCACTAGGCTATCGCTGCCTGAAATTTAAAGCAAGTTAGTAAAAGGAAGTTAAAGGATGCTACCTAGTAAAAAATATTTATAGATTTTTAAGACAAAATTGAGTTTAGTGTAAATCTCCGGAAAAAAGGAAGATAAGATACGCGTATTAATATTTTTTGCTCTTCAAGTGCTGTTTGGAGGTAGGTAAACGATTTCACTTCAAAGAATAATATATGTATAACAAAACAACTTTTTACACGTTTCACACTTGGTGTGGGAGACACAATAAGAGTGCTTGATTTTATCCTACTAAAACATTTTGCTTAGAATTGTGAATATATTTTAAGGATTTTATTTCATTCAAGAGATTTGATCGCACACCTAATCTTCTATTGAGCAACATTTATTACTGGAGAGGACAAAGTTTAAATATAGATTGCGATATCAAAGATATATTCTAATCAAACTTGTGGCCATGTGGAGTATGCCAGAGAATATACGTCGTGGGTGTCATATAAGGTTACAAAGGGTTTAATTATATCTAGAGACGGTCACCCATTGCGTCTACAAATCGAACCATATACGTGCGCACATTCATTGTAATGTTTGGTTTAGATATTTACTAATTAAACTTGTGCCACTATAATCCAACTTAGACTATAATACGTTAAACCAGTTAAACTATTGGATCACATCGCGTTTGTACGTGATCTAAGCAAGAATAGACAGATACACCACGTCTAAACATTATTTCAGTACTAAATCTATAAACCTCGACGTAACAAGATAAATGCATGTATGGCATAAGAATAATACCCTTTCAGAAAATAATAATTTATCACGGCTTACTGCGAAATATTTGTGTGTTTCACACTTTGGGATTCGGAAGTGAAACAGAATTTATTTACCTGCCCTGAGGGTGACAAAGAGGGTTCTTGTGGGAGCTTAGTGATGTTGTAAAGGTTTGCGTAGACAGAGCGTTTTTACAAACAGGGCGATGTAAAATCTCCTAGTAGGTAGATATGGCTAAAGCATTTTAATTGTAATACTTTGCTTTACGTAGAGGATGAATGGAATAAATAGATCATGTCATGTACATAACTCACGCCTCATTATGTCAAGTAAAACTTTTAAACACTGTTTATTACATCTAATACCGTCAGCTGAATTGATTTGGTGTCGGTTTCAGTCGTGAAACGGTTTACAGGCTGCACCGACAAATTGTCTGCCTAAAACAGGTAGGAGGATGAAGTGTCCTGTTTTCCGCTTCGTCAAAATACGGTTCGGTGTAATGGAAACGCATTCTCACACTGCTCTGCCTCTTTTTCTAAACGGCGGGCGTGTAAACATTTTGTAACAACAAATGTGCATATAGCTTTACGGAAAGGTCAAAAGTGAGTGTGCACTAGGTGAATTACTGCGTTACCGTCACTATCCCTTCCGCACTCGGGGAGCACGTTAAGCCGTCTGTCCACGTCACTGCTACGAGTGGACACCGGGGCCGGTTAAAAGCTACTAAATCTCTGGCAACATACACTTAAAATTGCTTTGTGATCAATGTTAGATACAATGTTTAATATCACGTAGGTACTGAAGCCCAATAACATTTTCCGATATATAATTTAGGAATAAGTTTACCTAAAAGATATGCTGAACTGTGACCAACGTACCAATAACTTGTTTAAGTAGGATTTATAGCCTATAGGATTACACGCAGACAGGTACGGATGACTGTAGGTCTGAATACGATTTGATTGGTCTGACTTTCTGAAGCGAGAGTTTTGTAAGTATAAGCTGTAACTTATAGCGTTACGAAATGCACCATTCGAATGATCGCATCATTCGAATGAGACATAATTATGTACATAATTATGTATATCGCATATAATTAATTATGGACTAATCCATTAACATAACTGCATTATTATTTTTGATATAAAGTATGAAAATTATGTTTAAATAAATCATTGCCAAATATATCTTTAATTAAATCAAATACCTTATAATAAATTAGTGTGCTAAATAAACAATGGCCGAAGCAACTATTGCACTGCTTATTAACAAAATTATTACCTATTTAATTCATAAGGTGGTGACGGTTATAGAATATAAATTTCACTAGGTACCCTATTTCATCCCGTGGATGTTGTATGGGACGACTTAGGAAGTACACGAAGCAAATACTTATACTACCTTTGTGAAAAGATGGAAAACTGGAAATCAAACCGTGTAAAGTAGGCCAAATTGTCCCATTGAGTCACAGTGCTGTCAAACAAATTAGTAGAGGCTTAATCTCCAGCGCTGGAATGCTACACAGATAGGAAAACACCCGTATACGCTTGCTTCCTCGACCTTTCTCGAGCCTTTGATCTGGTTTCCTACGATATTCTCTGGAAGAAACTAGAACAAACTGGAATGCCCAAGGAATTAATAACCACATTTAAATATTGGTATGGAAATCAGATCAATCAGGTGCGGTGGGCTGGCGTTTTGTCGGAGCCGTATGGCTTGGAGTGTGGGGTCAGACAGGGCGGTTTAAGTTCGCCCACACTCTTCAACTTATACGTCAACGAGCTGATCGAGGCTCTCAGCAGGGAGCACGCTGGTTGTCATATCGATGGAGTATGTGTTAATAATATTAGTTATTGCGATGATATGGCCTTGCTGAGCGCCTCGGTGTGTGGTCTAAGGCGATTGTTAGCCATCTGTGAAGAATACGCAGGTCTGCACGGATTGGTTTACAATACGAAGAAAACCGAGGTCATGATTTTTGAAGCGGGTGGTAAATGTCCTGAAACTGTGCCCCCAATCAAGTTGAATGGTAAAACATTAGGGCGGGTTTTTAGTTTCAAATACCTCGGACATTGTTTGACAGTTGACCTCAAAGATAATGAGGATATAAAAAGGGAACGAAGATCACTGTCGGTAAGAGCTAACATGATTGCCCGCAGGTTTGCACGTTGTTCTCGAACCGTTAAAATAGCGTTATTTCGTGCATACTGTACATCTTTTTACACGTGCAGCCTGTGGGCAAATTATACTCAAAAAGCCTACAGTGATCTTCGAATCCAATACAATAACGCGTTCCGGGTATTGATGGGGCTGCCCCGGTTTTGCAGTGCCTCAGGGATGTTTGCTGACGCTCGTGTAGATTGTTTTTACACAACTATGCGAAAGCGATGCGGCTCCCTGGTGCGCCGTGTGCGGGCCAGCCCCAATATCATACTAAGCTGTGTAGCGTCCAGACTCGACTGTGTGTATGTGAGTCACTGCTGTAAGCTTTCCACCTCAGTGATGAGATTGCAGTGGTGACTCACACGCATAACAGCGCGTTTAGTTTTAATTTATTATAATTATTGTATTGTTACTAACATAGATATAAGTAAAATTGTTACTAACCAAATGAGTCCGTGTTACTTGTGAATAAAGATTTAATAATAATAAAAAAAAAACGCTTTAGAGATGAGATTTCATTTTCAGTATTAGACTGTGATTGTTAAAACCAAAATGAAGATTTTATGATACGTATCACTATAGAATATCGGCACAAAAATAAAAATGAAATCGCTCTTTAAAAAAGAAAATGTCTTTCTATTCTACTTCAAAAGTTTTACTTTTGTGCGGGACAAAGTTTAAGTACAAATCATAATAATACGCGTAATAGCAGATATCTAAATAATTAAATATGGAATATACCGTTGCTCTTCTCTTTTGCAGGGTGAGCAGACTTCCAAGCGGTATCAACAAGAGGTACGTTGGTACCGCATGAACTGTCAAATACATATCTATCTATTCGGTGTCAATAACATTTCGACTTCAATTCACTCGTGTCGTGCGTATAAGTATTGACGATTACTTTAAACTTGTTACTATTCGATCACTACTCGGCGCTATAACGCTGTGATGATTTATTGCTTCTACTCGTGTGAAATATTACTGAATGTTTCAGGCTTTCACACTTTCAGGGACTCAACATGTCACCTGCAGTTTACTTTTGACTGCCTAATGCATTGCTAAAACTATTTTAAAACGTTTCAGATATCTTTATGTACGTGATTCACCGAAAGAAAACTTACATTACCGAGAACGCCGGCTGAAACACTCACTAAAAGTTACGAGTTTTTCATGCCTCTTTGAGCATTGCCATAATAATATAAAGTTACTTAGGCAGTAAGAAGTATAATATTGTGTCTGTCTTTTAGAGTACAGACAGCCAGACAGTAAAATGTTGTTATCAGTTTCTTTAGATAAACGAATTATCTAGTAGACATAAATACGATGGTCGGTGTTGCATTATACCGTCTCAATATTGCTGATTGAATCAACGGAGTGATAGAACGCTGATGCGGTCGAGCCGGCCGCACGGGCCGGGCGTCGCGCTCGGGTGCTCGGGTGCCCGGGGACGTCCTCAATCTAATAACGCACTAATGCGGTTAGCTACCCAACTCTATCTATATCGTACCAAGTGTTTGGTTTATAAACCGACCCCTTGCTGTACATACTAAATATAGATGCTAAACAAATATTGATGTACGCGTTAATGAAAATTTAATTAGTATACTGGGTTGCTACAGAAAATATTGATAGTGGGGCTAAATATGTGGCCCATTTTAGTTAATGATCAAGCTTGTCGTACTTTTAAGCATAAACATATTATATCATAACATATATCGTAGTTAAGCCTAGCCAGTAAACTAAAAATGTATTTGTAATTGCCTTTTACCATTGTGTTGACGATGTGTGATTTTAAAATTGTTTGGTATTTCAATCAGCAGCTATTATTGTAACCGAATCATTTTAGTGAAGACATCATGGAAATTGCTCTGTGATGTTTAGATTGGTTAATTTCTGTGGAAACTAATATTTACCACTATTATTAATTCGATTGAACGCTAACTGGTTTTAGCATCGAAGGGCGTCAAATGTAAATTTACTTTTATTCTTGCGTTGCCACGAGTGAAAATCGTAGGAAATCTTTTGCTAAGTTGTTAGGAACAAATCGTAAACGTCAGCTGTGGGAAAGGATCGCTGACAGGTACGGGGTGACAGCATGTCACTACACAACGCTACTTTGTCACGGTGGACATGTGAACACATAAATGCCATATTCATTGTTACCCAATACAAACGAGTTCGAGCATACGTAGTCTCATACATAGTCTCACGCCTATAACCCCGAAGAGGTAGGCAGAGGTGTATTTCTACACCCACTTTTCGCCAGATACTTTAGTCCCACGTAATAAGAGGCGAGCCTATTGCCGTACCTGGCACATTTCCAGACTCCGTGCTGCTACTGAGAATTTCGTGACAGAAAAACCCAATAACACTGCCCGGTCCAGGAATCGAACCCGGGACCTCCCGATCCCACGCGCACATTTATGCTGCGAGACCAACGAGGCAGTCGTGTAGGGTTTGATGTAAAGTAAAGTAAGTAAAAGTAAAAATATTTTTATTCTAAACACGCACAATAAAAAGCAAAATAAGAAAAAAAAGTACAACTAAATTAATACACAAAATAAGAATTAAAACTAAAGAAAAGAAGAATACAATAACAGACAAATGTCGAGTTTTCCGTCTCTACGCAAAGATGGTATTTGCATCGTGTTATCCCTTACGCCTCTTACGACACCCACGGGAAGATAGGGGGTGGTGACACTTGTATTCTATGCCGTCAACCACACGGCTACTTTGAGCAGTGCTCTGGAAAATTTTAGTCCAAGATCCCAGAGCCGCCAGACCAACGTCATTTTATCAAAGCTGAAATTTTGAGGATTATTAGTATACAATCTTGTTAAGAGGTATGCCGACCCACTAACTTGAATGCTGGGCCATTTCACAGGTAGCGCGAAGTAAAGGTACCAAAAAAACATACTTACTTACGTTAAAGTATTAAATTTAAGCTGGTATTCAAATATGTGTTTAAAAATACTGTCTAAAATTGAAATTCATTATTGCCAGACACTTTCCGTGGGCCATTACTTCTGCCAGGCGCCTTGAAAGTTCCTAAAAAATTATGTAAGCTACGTCATTTTAGCAAAGCTAAATTTGATATATGTTACTTTAGATACTATTTTAAGACCCTTCCTAAGCAGCCAGACCAATCCGAAGGGCCATTCGTCTAGCCAGACACCATGGAACTTTCCCTGTGAGTGCGAGCGTGCGGCCATTATTCATACGCATTCATACGCATGAATGCGTGTGAGTACACTACATTGTCCCAAAAGACTGTAGTACCAGTACAGTAAAGTACCGCGCCTTCGCGCGCGTTAAATTCGGCGTGACACAAATCTACTTTCAATCTCAAGTTGTGTGAAGACACTCCTGATTATTCTAAAGAGTTCAGAAACTCTATGGGGTACAAATAAACTCGGTGAGTATCCATGACATTATATACTATTATCTACCGAAAGGTACTTAATAACATCACCCATTGCATACAGTCAAATGTCAAAGCCATGTTCCAATACTTTCGCATTTATAATATTAGTAAAATACTTTCAGCCGTTTAAGCGTAGTAAATAATTATTAGTTTTGCGAACAATGTACTCACCGTGCACGATATGACAATATGTATGATGTCACAGCACTGACAGATATACGTCAGCACATGCGCAGCACTCAATTATTACAGCGCATGCGTTCTTACTTCCAAGAGGTAAATTTGTGCCGTACAAACTTCTACCCACCCTACAATCCCTCCCAGATTAATTTTTGCAACTTATGGTAGCCTATGTCCATCTCCATGGTCCAATATATCTCTATATTAAATTTCAACAAAATCGGTTCAGCCTTTTTAGCGTGAAAACGGCACATACATACATACACACTTTCGAATTTATCATATTAATAATATTACGAGTGCAATGTGAGAAGTCCGTTCTTTTACACGTATCTTTGGTTAACATAACATCGATTTGATTTTTTTGTGTTGCATAATCCATTTAATGAGGAAGGCTGTAGGCTTTATAACATCATGCTATGAGCCACGATTGTCGAGCAGTAGGTATAAATACCGCGGGTGTACCCGCGGGCACAGCTAGTCATAAGTAGGTACGTTTGAAAAGAAGCGTTTTAAACGATGACAGTAGATGTTCTATGTATTTCGTTTACGTTACGTTTAGCATAATTTAAATAGATGTCTGGCCCAAGCTTTTTTATTTATTTTACTCTATGTAAAAGAGTCTGAAATAATAGCTGAGGCGTTCCTGGAATTTGTGATATTAAATTCTTATGATACATCCTAACATTTTCGAAATTGTTTTATAAGATGATTGGAAATAGTAAATCTTTTTACTTTTACATACTTTGTAGCTTAAAGCTTTTATTTATTTTAGACTAAAGCCACTGGATTACTGGACATCTGAGTGTGAGACAATAACAGTTTGTTATATAACTCTAAACCTACTCATACCAGTTATTAAGGATGGAAAGTTCTGAATAAATCATACCTACAGATTTCATACCGCCTTTCGCAATCCACTGCTGGACATACTAATTCGTACTCTCGTAAGTCTCTCCTAAATTGAGTCACAATAGTTTTATGAGTTTATAGGAGGAGTTAGGCTTGTATACCACGCTGTCCAGACATGTTGGCATAGGGTTTGATGTCGAGTTTGTTGTCTCTTCCCAAAGATACTGTTTGCTTCCTGTATTTTCCCTAGTTGCCACTTACTTTATTTAACATAGGGAATTAATTTGGGTAGTGATATTATGTATTTTGAATCCGTCACCATTCAAAGAGATATGTTATAATCAACTTGGGTCCATTATAACATATTCATGTGTCTTTTTATGTTACAGGAGGAGCGTCGTCGCACAGGTCGCTACATCGCGATCCTGGTGGGTATATCGCTGTTCATCCTGGCGTTATACCACGCCTGGGTACGAAGAATACCGGTCGTCGCCAGCCTGGTTGTGCCCGCCCTGATCATGTTCGTTTATGTCGCCTGGGTGCTCTATACCGCCTCCAGAGATAAACACAAGGTAATAATGCGGCTCATTATCGGCCTAAACATGTATTACGTATACCTACATGGCAACGTAATATGGTATACGGTAATAATGATTTAACATAATTCTACTACGAGTATTATGCACTTTACTTCAAAAGTTCAGTAAAGGTTATTCAATGCTTCTGACCTGTTTGGCTTAGACGGAGCCTCTTCAAAGCCTCGGATATATATGATTATTGATAACTTAGAGTGTTTTATATACAAAGTTAGATGGAGACCGTTTTTCGTCAAATCATATAATAAAACTATCTCTAAAACGTAATTTTAGTCAGGCTTTCGGATTTAAAATGGAAATCATCGAGAACAAAGTGTGGCCCCGGATGAGATTCAAACTTACGGCATACATCGATATATGTACATTAGGCGACATACATCACTGCGCCATTCGTGAAATCAAATCTGTCAACATGTCAGATTAATATACCTACTCATAAAAATGTATATATTAAAGTGCGCCAAAAGAAATTTCTCAAAAATATCCTGTCAGTTTGCGTCACAGATGACGTAGATATTAATGCGGTGCATTGAAGGGGACTCCTAGATTTATAAACCGTACGACATGTTTACGAAAACGAGCAATATCACCGGTTCGCGGGTCACTACTCCGCGACATTACTCAACTTGTTTGTGCAATACACTCTGGCATTACTTTCGTCTAAATACGCTCCCGCATAAAACAACATTTAGCAGATGCGTCGAAAGCCGTCCTCTGATGAATATATGATTTTCAGGCTGCTGCTGTATTTAAAATGTGATTCATCATTCCAAAAGCCCTCAAGAGCGTTTACTCAGCACATTTAATGGTACAGATCTACTTAGTACGTATTATAAACAGGATGCTAAGTTGTAATAAGTGCGTTGCGGACATTTTTGAAAACGAGTTTTAAAGCGAAATATGATAAGTTTTGGGTTTGCCACAAAAAGGAAAATAAGCATGGCAGGCAATTTTTTTAAGATTGAACCGTAAATGTTCAACATCGAGGAGCTGGCTCCTTGTTTAATACCCTTTTTACAAATTATATTTTAATTTTATACTCCTTCATTGCCTCAACAGAGGAGATCAAAATTTGAATTGATAGAGATGAAACTAAACATCTTTAATGACGTTTCTTCTGCAATTGTTCAATGACGTAACACTGTTTTATGGGACTGACGCATCGGAAAATAAAGTAGCTTTTTACAGTGTTGCGCTTGCACTCAACAGACATTGATTCCTAGGCATTTTGCCAATGTTAAGTCCAAATGGAAAGAGACCTAGTATTTCTATTACTTTTGTAAGTTTAATCGCAAAATAGTGTGCATTAAATCTAATGACGTGTACTGAAAAAACAACATCAAAGTAGTGGTAGTACTGCGAGGTATGGTCGGCAGTAAACGTTGTCTGAATTACTGGTCTGCTCATGTATCTAAACGTAAACATCTGCGTTAACGTTTAGCGTTCTACCGATTGATGCTGCTTTGACAGCGTGTTTACAATTTAAGGTGTAAACGTATATTATAATGTGAATCTGCAGATGAAGGAAGACGAAAGTATGGACGCGTTTCATACACTGTAAGCAGTTAAACGATAATAACTCAGTTCGACGGAATTGGTATCTAATCTGTATAAACTCCTTGTCTTTGTTTCCGATTTCTCTAGAAATTTGTACTTACCAAAACAGTTAGAAGACGATTCATTAGTTGCAATAATTGTTTTATCAGTTTTTTATACGGTTTGCCTTATTGTCGTAATGTTCTTCACGTATAATATGCAATGTGCTATTGACATATTATAATAACTTATTAACCTCCGAGGTCCAGTGGATAGCGTATGGGTCTGAGTCGCGGGTTCGATTCCCGGGTGGCGCAATAGTATTTGTGCGTTTTTTCGAATCCCCAGTAGCAGCGCTGAGTCTGGCAGTTGGTAACGGCAATAGGCTCGCCCCCTATTACATGGGGCCTCTTAATTCATAACTTGGCGAAAAACGAGCCTAATATTACACAGTTGCCTACCCCTTCATACAGACGTGAGTCGGTGGGTCCATAAAAAAATGTAAAACGTATACGTTATATTAACCTCGATCTCATACAATCTCTCTGTAAGCCCCGACGTTCAATTTCCGACGCATGCTAGTTACCATGATAATGTTGTAGCAGCTTATGAAAACAAAGCTGCACCACAATATCCTCCATACCAAAGTTGTTTGTTTGTAAATCTCTGTTACAAGATTGCTTTATATGCTATTTGTTTATGATATGAGTAGAGAAAACACATCGAAAATTGTAGCGAAGATTAGGTGCTTAAAATGATCGAATGTCATAGTTAATTTAAGACTTACTTTTGTTTGAATTAAACAGTGCTCAGACAGTTTTGTAACGGATGTTGGAAAAATCCAGACCATTAGATAAGTCTATCGAAATAGTGACTGACTTAGCTTTAAAATAGGTACTCAATAATGTTTTAATCTTGAACTTTGTAGGCTACGGATCGAGCTGCCGGTGTTCAGTTAAATCTGGCACTACAAACTTCACTGAGAGAACTTACTTTTACTGTCGCTTGAATAGACAGCAAGATGTAAATAAATGGGAGATAAGTTAGTAATATTGTCATTTGTAAATATAAAACACTAAATAAACATCATTTTATTATTTAGATAAAGCTTAGTCTAATCTAATAAAATACTTAGTTATAAGGAACTGATTTACCTACCAAATCATAACATTAATACGAGTTATAAAAAATCATAAGAATATTGTAATATATACGATATTGCCGAAGTAATTGCCGACGTAGTTTTTCAAAGCCTTTCGCCCTAATATGTTTGGTCTGCAACATAAGTTTCGGTAAAGAACCTACGCTTTCATAAATAGCAGTTTTTTTCATGGAACATTTCTTTAACACCTCGTCACTTTTAATGACATTAAACTGCAATGAACGTACTCTTTTCTATCCAAATAACTTTAAATGAAGATTGGTAATGCGTTATTTTGCTGTGTTTATTTAATAACGAAGAGAGCATTCATTTACTTCTAAGTGATTTAAGCATGCACTGCGCTGAGGTAATTCGTGTATCCGCCTTAAAAGTTTAAAACATATTAGGATCAAAACAAAGAAAGATAAATAATTGTTAAAACAAAACATATTGACGTGTACAAGAGCACATAAATAACAATGCGGAATACCTCAAGGCTCACAATTATATTTTGATACATCACTCAATATCGGATATGCTAACAGTTTACAGCGATAGTTAAAGTTTTGCAGACTTTGCCACATTGATTGGTTGAAAGATCCGAAGTTTATTTACCTTTAGAATATATTGTTTATGAAACTTAGATTATAATAACTCAGCAAGGTTACGTCAACAAAGTCAAGAGCGCGGTGCCAATAAATTTGCAACTGAACACTAACGAACTATATTTGCGGGTTAAAATACGTTAAATCATAAATTTAGTAATTATCATAATAAATAAAAATTTGCAATTTTATTAGAAATAGATGAATTAATTATGTATGGTGTTAATATCTAACACCATAATTCTCGATGACTCATCTTAAAAAAAAAATGAGGAACTCTGCCATGTGCTTTTTACGGTAAACAGATCGACAATAACGATTTATGAAACCAATAAACTTAATTTGTTGTGGTTGAAATGAGCAAATCGGTTTGAAACATTTAGTTAGACTTGCAATACTAATTTCAATAAATCGGTCACGTGAGTGTTTCAAACAAGCCGATTAATAAAAGTAGCAAGAATATACGTGGGTTCAACATTGATTCCGTAAATATAGTATTTACTAGTTCATTAGTATTTCTAAGAGAAAAAGACCACCCACGGTGTAACTGAATAACAATTTCCCGCATAAATCATGGGGCTAAACGAATGTCTTCTATTATAAACGTGACTGGAACTTAGAGTATGCCGCTGTGGATCTCGGTCGTAAGTCACGGATCAGTTATTGGCGTCGCTCCAGGTGGTGGAGTGACCGGCCCTAATCGCTTCCGTGGACGTACGCGATCGAACACTCTAGTGGTGAAATTAAAAGCATGCAGGATATACAATCAGTAATCATTCCTTTAAAATACCTTTCTGTGAGCTATAGGTAGGTACTACTCATATGAATAACTATTAGGTCTCTTCGATTATGAAATTGCTGTCTCATAGTTACAAAATGAAACAAAGAAGTACGTTCCATATTTAATGAATCAAAGTATCTTTGTAGCTACTGCCGCTACTTTATGGCAAATTAATTAATACCCTTAACCGAAAAATTAAAAGGCAAATTAATACATTTTGCAAAGGCGGTTCTAGGTACTGACTCATTAAATGTTTTTCCTCTTACATAACGATGTTCAGGCCCATTGCGATGACTACTTTAGATTGTCATACTGACTGCATTTTTAATAATTTCTTATTGTAAGCTAACTGAAATTTGGGTAGAAACAAACTCGTCACTTGCTATTAGGGCGCATAGCTTCTCATGCGTGTTTAAGTGAAGTTGCGAGTAGTCTGTGGGTGCTATCAATGTATGAAACTGCAGTGTGCTTACAATTGCAAAGCCTTTCACCATGAATACAAAAGCCGGTCAACCGCGACTCGGACTTGTATATGTTTTTACTTTTTGTTATTATAACCGTGGTAGAAGAACTTCATGAATTTTTATACTCTGTAGCATTACTTTCCATGAAATAGGTACAGTCGACTGACAGACAGACGGACTGCGGAGGCTTAGTAATAGAGTCACGTACATTGTTGGCACGCTTTTGAATAGCTACCCTGAGAACGTTCTGACTTCTCACGACAAAAATAAGACAAGATGATAATAATATGAACTGTTTTAAAAGAATAAAGATTTGTGTCCAATTTAAATTACATATTTAAATAGGTACAATATTTTATTTCATTTTACTTCTATAACGTGTGTTATAGGGTATATATTTTTTATAGATATATCTTATTCGTAATATTATAAGCCATCTGTCGTTGGCAATTCTCGGAGTTTATGAACGCTTTGATTAAAAAAAAAACGTTTTTATTAATGGCGGGAAATCGAAAGGAGGGCGGTAAATATCCGTTTTATTTGATGTTGATGTAAATACATGTTGTTTGCCTCATTCGTGTTTATATTTTTCATTTGAGGCAATAAAGTATTTTCTTTTGTTAATTTATTTTCCTTTTTTGACGGGTGTGTGGAAAGTCTTCCCAGTTTATATTTACTTTATTGTTTAACACAGATGCATAAATCATGTTCTTAAAAACAGTAATTGTTTATTTGCCGCTGGTTTTCAGTCATTAAAATAAATAAAAAATGTAAAAATTAACCCAGATTAAAATATTTTTTAAGATGATGATATTGTTAATTTGTGGCTTAAAATGTATTTGTTACAACATACATGCCAAATTTCAGCTTATTGGAGCCAATAGTTTTGGCTGTTCGTTGTCTGTGAGTCAGTCAGTAATGCATGACTTTTAAATGAAATGATAGTTACTTGTTACGATCTGTAGTATAACTCAGCTATCAAATCAATGCGTTTAGTAAATTCTGTTAATATGACAATACGAGAGCCTCCCTAAAATGGTTACCTACGTTCGCGAACTGGCCAGACGAGACAAGTGGCCGACCACTTCTTCAAGGCAGGTTGCAGTAGGCGTCACTTCGTTGTAAAAATCTTGTCATTCTCTTTTACTTCAATAATAGCGACGAGAGAACGGGCGGGGTTCAATGGGGCTGTCGAGGTTGTCATTATCCGTGAAAAAGAAACAGCAGTAGAAAGACTGCTTCGTTAGGTTAGGTTATTTTCTGTGAGATGATGGTAACTGGTAGGAACTCGTACGTAGCTCGTACCTCGCTCAACGTATCTCACATCACACTCAACTCGTACAAAATTATAGTAAAGCTGATGAATTAGATATAAACATCATCGTTTTGGCTAATTGCTTTTATACATATTATAAAATGAAGTCCCTCTCCGTCGGACGGAACTACCCAACGGATTTTTGTACAGTTTAACCAATAGATAGTGTGAATCTTTAGGAAAGTTTAGGCGTTTATATCACGCGGACGCGGACGGCTTGGCGGGCGAAATCTAGTTATTAAGAGATAATTGTTCCAAATATAAATTATAAAAAAAATACAGTATAGTTTCTTTGTGGCCCCCTATGGTACCTATTATAAATCTCTATGGTATGATTTATTTCGATGCTTTATGGTTATACCTTACGTTCTCACTAACTGGCTAGCTGAGACCATGCATGCACCTTTCGAGATTATGCAGGACCTAATGCGGCAACCTACCGAGACAGTTAATATCTATTGGTGCCTTGCGGCGTCACAGTTGTAACTCATTTTTACTAATGCACCACTTCTTCAAGGCATGTTGCAGTGGGCGTCACTTCGTTAAAGCCTTGTCATTCTCTTTTACTTCGATTATAGCGGCGAGAGAACGGGCTGGGGTCAATTGTGCTGCCGAGGCCCTCACTATTCATGTAAAATACAGTAGTAGAAAGACTGCTACGTTTGGTAAGGTTAGGTTATTTTCTGTGAAATGTTGGTAACTGGTACTCCATACTCAACCCATCTCACATCACACTCAACTCGTACAAAATTATAGTAAAGCTGATGAATTAAATATAAACATTATCGTTTTGGCTAATTGCTTTTATACATATTATAAAATGAAGTCCCTCTCCGTCGGACGGAACTACCCAACGGATTTTTGTACAGTTTAACCAATAGATAGTGTGAATCTTTAGGAAAGTTTAGGCGTTTATATCACGCGGACGGCACGGCGGGCGAAGTCTAATCTAATACTAATGTGTAAAGCTGAAGAGTTTGTTTGTTTGTTTGGTTGAACGCGCTAATCTCAGGAACTACTGGTCCGATTTGAAAAATTCTTTCATTGTTAGATAGCCCATTTATCCATGCTATGAGTCACGGGAGCGGAACAGTAGCCTTAAATAAGGCGGGTGTAACCGCGGGCATCATCTATTATAAATATAATCATTGTTCCAACTACAAAATATAAAAAATGCAATATACTTTCATGTTGGTCCCCTATGGTATTATAAATCTCTATGGTATAATTTATTTCGTTTCTTTATGGTTATAGCATATTGCCGCAGTTGGTCAGAGCCAAGTTATCCATAATGTATGAATGCAGAGGAAGTATTCTGGTAGCCATGCTCGTTTCGCTAATCGGCCACAAATACACCCGGGATTAGTCTCACATAACCGTTTTACGATGCCTTGTGGCCTCAAACTTTTACTAAGGATTAGTTTCCACGTTGTTTATAGTTGGTAACTGACTGTCCAAATATTATCGGTGAGATTAGCGGGCACATTTGGGACGATCTTGCGGCCGACGACTGGTGGGCCGTCGTAGATTTCGCTGGAATGAAAGAAGTTTTAAGAGACGGATAGATGACGAGATTTTGTGTCGGAGGCAGACTCACTTTGGGTCGCTACGCCATCACGAAATAATGATTGACCTGACATGAAATCCATAAACATACTTTACATAATCCAACATTCCTCACAAAATTAAAAAAGAACTCATTGTGAAAAATATAAAATTGAGTTGATTGATTCGACATCGTCATGTCATCAACTGCGCAATTCGCACAGTTTACAACCATGCAGCTTGTTTCAACTAATAGAGCGACTTTTATTAACACGGATAAGTCCTAACGCGTCTTTTCATCTCTATGTTGTGATATTTAAACATTAAACATGAAAATTTTTGTTATTCAGAATATTATAAATCAAAATAAATAAAAATACTCGCCAAGACTACATTTTTTACGTATAAATTAAACCTTGTACAAAAAAAAGGCAGCGATAGCCGAGTGGATATACCAACAGACTGCCACGCAGAGGGTATCGGGTTCGAATCCACGGCGCGCACCAATGACTTTTCGGAGTTATGTGCGTATTGAATTGTTAATTATCGCTTGTCCCGTGCCTCGGAGAGCACGTTAAGCCGTCGGTCCCGGTTGTCATGAAGATCTTTGACAGTCGTTACAGGGCGTCAGTACCTTCTAAATAAACTGACACTAGTCTAAACCATAGAATATCGCTTTCCCTTCGGGTTGCGGCAGACAGGCAGTCGCTCTGTGGAAAAGCTAATATTCAGCCAAATCCGGTTAGACTAGTAAGCGGACCTCAGATTGAAACTGGGATAACGCTAAGAGAAAGAAGAAGAAATTAAACCTTGTACAATTCTATCTTTTTTAGTTGCTTCGAAGACACTGAGTGATTAACTTTCTAATATTTCATACAATTTTGCTCCCCAGTATTCGTGTTTGGTTTTGTACATAAAACGCTACGCATTAGTTTAGTACCTACCTGTGGTATTTACAATAACTACCTACCTTTAGTAGCTAAATAGTACAATAATAATCACACAAGGCTACAGTCAGAGTCGACAACTGTTCAGCTACGAATCGTTTGCCACATGTGTTTATTCCCATGTAACGTTTCTACGTTTGTGTGTACGTTCTTGTCCTACATCTTATAAACTTCTCCACTGTTTATTTGCGCGCATTCGACAATAGACTTTGTTCGTAAGCAATTACGAGAACAAGCGAAACAATATTACTGGTTGTGCGTAAATATGTTCTGTAATGAATTTTCATTACAATTTATACGGTCGGCTGTATACTTGGCTTTAAAATCAATAATATATGTTGTTTGCTATGAAATTACCTACGCGAACTTAGAAACTGTTGAAATGCTTTAAGTATCAAATAATAATCATTTGAAACGCAAAGCATTTATTTTAGGACTTTAGGTGCTTCTCTATTATTTATCAGTTAAAATTTGGCCGAGGCAAAATTAAAACTATATTTTTGAAAATTATATTTATTAGTTACATCAAGCAGAATACTATTATTTTATGTATCTATCCAAGGTAAAAAAATTGCTTGATATTTTTATTTTACTGCTCTTTACTACAGCGCTGCACAACAGTTGATGCAGATACCTTATTCGGTCTCCAAATTCAAAATTCAACCAATGGCAGCATTCTTTTGCTATTTTTGTATTGAGATGGTGTATTTATTGAGATAGCTACAAATAAAAAAAAATGAAAAATAATGTTTTCAAATAACATATATATCGTCACGCCTTTTATCCCCGAAGGGGTAGGCAGAGGTGTATTTCTACACCCACTTTTCGCCAGATATACTTTAGTCCCACGTAATAAGGGGCGAGCCTATTACCGTACCGGGCACATTTCCAGACTCCGTGCAGCTACTGAGAATTTCGTGACAGAAAAACCCAATAACACTGCCCGACCCAGGAATCGAACCCGGGACCTCCCGACCCCACGCGCACATTTATGCCGCGAGACCAACGATGCAGTCGTTTTCAAATAAATTAAGCTATAATCGATTTTAAACTTTCGCGATTTGCATACATCATATCTTCGGTCTTATCCGCGAACAATCAATTTATTTAAGGTATAAGTACCTATTTGTTTCCGACGTTTCGCTCGTCTATCGTATATCTTTAAAGTTTATTTTATTATGCATGAATTCTAATGTAATTTGTTAGTATTTGCTAACTATCCTTTTAAAGGTGCTTTTCCACCCGAGATGTGGTATGTAGCTATGCTGGGAGGATTTGAAGTCTAAGCTACTAAACAATATGACTATGTAGTAAAGTGTAGAACTCGGACTAAGCGATGTATCGACAGTTGGGAAAGGCGGCCACAATAATGTTATCTATACCTACAGTATTTTAGCTTCATACAAACGGTCGGCTCTGTACCAAGTGTGTAGTGAGATCTAGACTTCTAGGTACTCGCGTACCATCGGTTTGTAAGAAGTTTAAATACTGTACCTACCTATAGATAACATTACGATGTGGCCGTGCAGTGAGCTATACATAGCTACATCATTCGCGACTATACGCATCTAAAGCACGTATCAAGGACACGCCTGTAGAACACGCATGCGAACTTATCAAAAATATT
This sequence comes from Euclidia mi, assembly GCA_944739405.2. Lineage (NCBI taxonomy): Eukaryota > Metazoa > Arthropoda > Insecta > Lepidoptera > Erebidae > Euclidia > Euclidia mi. The sequence goes on from OX123198.2 coordinate 41,465,116, forward strand.
ACAATTCGTTTTTAGTATAATTCTTACACTAGACATAAATCCTGCGTCGCGAGCATTGTACATCACTGGTTGCTGGAACCTTCACACATACAATCAAGCATAGGCTTCGGTTTACCTGCAGATCGACTATACAGATAGCCGAAGCGTGTATCTTAATAAGCTGTCATATTCAGTTCATATGATATGTTTATCTACTCAGGTGCAGGCTGCCACTATCGGCTAGTTATGTGTCTAGTTGGATATACAGCAAGCGAAGCATATACCTTAAATTATACCTTATACAATATCCTAGACAATCTCTTTGTTTGTACGAAACCAATCTGAACCGTGCAACAAATGTTAGAGTTCGAAGAATCGTCGTTTCTTGTATTTGTGTTACTGAAGTTGTTGTTTTTAATTTCAGTTCCATTGGTTCGACGTGGAGATGGGAGGCGGTGGCTCGCCGGAGCCAGAGGGTGACGTGGTGCAAATATCGGAGGTGACACAAAATAACGTTGAAATATCCGTAGTGCCAACAAAAGATGGATCCAATTTAAACTCCCCCGACGAACGCAATTGGACCGAAATATCTACCGCGCTACTCAAAGATAAGAACGTACGGACTGAGAACAATTTGACACTGCCAATAATCTTAGTGAATGACAAACCCCCGGAGGACTTAGACCAAAAATGGTTGACCATCGAAGTATCAAACAGTGAAAAGTTGAAATGTTTCTATACTAGAAGAAAATACAAACGCAGGTTTTGCAGGGCGCGAAGAAATGCGGCGTTTAAAAGATCTTATTCTATCGCATAAAGATATTGTTAAATACATGTTGTTTAATTAACATCTTGTATGCATTGTTCTGTGATTTATATTCGTGAGCCGATGGACTTCTTTACTATTTAGAAATAAATGTATTTATCTCAATTTATATACCCTATAGGCCACATAAGGCAACAAATATGATAATAACTTTATAATTATTTAGGTAGAGTGAATAAAAAATAATACAAAAAATTATCACATGATATTTTAATGTAGTCAAGAAAATGTATCTACTAATATTAAATTGTATCGGTCAGTATGTAAACATTCCCGCTGTTTGATCTTAAATTTGAGAGGGAATCTTGTGGAGCTTATTAGAATCGTTAATTTAATTTAGTTTATTTTCAACAACTTAATGTACCTTAGAGCAGTAGTAACTTCTTGGTTTTGGTCATCGGAACAAAAGGTAGCCCATGTATGGTTTGTGTTTTGTATTGTGCCCACAATATAGGTAACTTCAATATTTCATCAAACTTCGTTCAGTAGCTTTCGCCCATCCATCTGCCCATCCATCCTCAGAAACTTTCGGGTTTATTGTGGTAGTAAGATACAAAACAATTACAATACCAGCATGCTGTCATACAGCTTATACATATTATAAGCAGTTAGGAGTTTTAACGAGACGCACTCTAATGTTCCGGCTACACGCTCCGTCTTGCCTGCGATCATGCCTGTACAAACCTGTTTGCGCAGGCAAGCGCGCGCGTGTGGACGGTAAGACGGTAGGGCGCGCAGTCCTGAAAGAGCGGCTTGTGCGATCGTCGACATGCTGAAGATTTGGACTGCGCAAACTTTACTTGCACGGTTTTACTTGAACGTGTGGCCGGTTATTCAAGCCACGCAACAGTCCGACGTAATTATTTTCGAGATTGTATTTACCTGCGCAAACAGGTTTGTACAGGCATGATCGCAGGCATGACGGAGCGTGTAGCCAGGCCATAGCCACTACAGTGTGTTCCGTCTTTTTGCACAGTCATGACTGCACAAACCGGACTGCGCAGGCAAGACGGAGCGTGTAGCCGGGCCATAACTGGCAACGATATTCTAGAGTCAATAAATTGAATGGTAAATTAAATTTTCATGGACAAATTAAAATCTGCGAAAGTAGGCCTTTCACAACAAGTTTTACTGGTCTATGTAAAGTCCATGTCAAAATCATTTATTCATTTAGGCCACAAAGTGACGCTTATGAACGTCAAAAATTAAAGTTAATTACTAGATGATTCTGCATTTACATTTACTGCCACGTTCGCAATGCAATAGGTGCTCGTAGAACCACGAGAAAGAACGGGAAATAAAACTCGTGGCCACTCTTTTTAACTGCCAGTATAATGGTTTTACATGTTATCTTTGTAAGGAGCTGCAACTGTTTCACATTGTGAGTTATCTACTAATGCAAAAATTAATAGTTATTGATATCATACTCAAGCAATAAATTATGTTAATTTGGTAAGATTAGATTAGATTAGATTAGATAAATCTTTATTGTACACCACATAAGGAAAACATACATTGAAGGAGCACAAACAAGAAATGCACAATTGGCGGCCTTATCGCATACAGCAATTTCTTCCAGGCAACCATTAGGAATGGACTTTTGATTATAGAAGGAGCCAAAAGTATTTGATGGTGTAGTTTAGAAATTTTGACAAATATATTTTTCGCATAGTATACATAAAAATACCTACTAAATAGGTACGTTGACATACATATTATATAATATATTATATATACACTACATATATAGGCAATACATATAATACATATATATATAAAGTCTTTCGACTGTGGGTTAAGGGATTTCTACTGCATTCTTTCCATTTTCTCCTTCTACTATCGTTTGTTTCTTCAAATTGTGAGCGGGCGTAGATTTGCGGGCGAGGAGATGGTAAGTAAAACAGCATTTGTACATCTCTTCAGTTATTATTCTATATTCACAGTATAATTGATTAGGTATCGCAACAATTACAATTTCTATCAAAAATTAGCGTCCACCGATCACGTGGCCACGAGCGCCTGTTCAGCTGTTTCCTCGTTGACTGCGATTCGAACAGTGCTCACCTCGCCAGAGCCCGGTGTTCGCTATTGGAATGTCGTTCTTCGTGGCGGCCTGTAACATTGTAGCAAACCTCATTGTTAACCACCGATGAGGTTAGCCTACACGGCGCCTATTCTGACGAATCGCACGACCTCGTGCGCATGGTGTCCAGCATCTACAGGACGCAGCATTATTTCTCCAGACCTGTTCAATTAGAAAAGATGCACATTAACATTCGCTCGGCTTTTCCTGACCAGAATGAACTACATCGCTACTGCGTAGTAACAACTACCGACCATGGTACAGGCATAGTATAGACCATGGACCCTCTTGGGGTACCAGGTCCTACTGACCGAATACCAAAATGCGACACAGGCTTATCAGGCTCAGCTGACAAGGCCCTTTCAACAAATGAGTGCTGACCGGGCGTACTAGGCCCCTTTTCGACAGACTAAAATCATGGACAGGGCATACAGGACCCTTCCGATCAACTCATGTCATGGATAGGGCACACTGGGCCCTTCCGATCGACTTAAACAACTTACTATGCAACACACGTAAGTACACACATACCTTTACTCAAGTCACAATTACTTAGCGAGTCATCCTACGGTGTGGAGACTATCGACGCTGGCAGCAGTGATTTCTTCTCATCAGGAATGGACGCCGTCTCACCGTCAGTTTCTTAGGACTGTTCAATTTTGTTACCATTAATCGCTGGCACTTCATCCTCATCGCAGATCTTGGTTTGAGTAGTAAATATTTCTACCCTTCGAAACCCTGAAGCATACAAGTTAATGAGCCTACTTGTGAACAAAGCTATTGATGCTTTACTTTTATTCAGAGAGACTTATCTAAAACTAGTTGAGTGACGAATTTCCACTGTACATTTCTTGAAGTCATCTCTCATGCACTAGCTAAAAATAATGAGTCAAGTGGACTTTACAACCATACAACCAACAGAGATCAAGTTCGCACAGACTAAGCCACCATTTTGTGGATTACTCACAGTGTTTCGTATGGGGATTGAACCCATAACACTCAGCACAGTGTTGTTTGTTTGTTTGTTTATCGTATGTGTGTGTGTGGCCAACTCAGGTGTCAGAGTTTGCAGACCGCCCGAAGGCTTCCGACATGGCCTAACGATTCTTATCCTGAGACAAGAACCGGGACAAACAGCTTTCCGTGCCCTCCGAAGCTCGGTAACGGTCAAATGTAAATGCCACACCCATCCGAGTGGCGACCTATGCAAGCGTTGCTTAAATTTGTCAATCTGTTGTGAACGAAAAGCCAAGCACAGTGTGAAGCGGTGTTAGACGACCATACAAAGTATTGTCTCGTGTAGGAATGAACCTACAACACTCGGCACAGTGTGAAGTGGTGAGATGGTCGCTTTAACCACTACGCCAATCGTGCACTATTTGTGTAACGGACGAAGATGATACATAAGTAGTAGGTACGATGACATATAGCGGATTGTTTTGAGCTACGCATGTGCCCACTTCACCTGACCGTTGAATCCAACAGAGGCATATTCGTGCTAGAAATATCGGGCGCCTGTTTCTGCTTTACCTGTAACCAATCAATCAGCCTACCGAAGTCTACTGCTGTGCATAGGCCCTTTTTGAACTTGCGCCACAGTACACGGTCTTCAGTCTTCCGCATCAAGTCCAACCCAGCTAACTTATTCAGGTCGTCGGTCCACCTAGCAGGGGGGCTGGCCGTCCTTGCGTTTACTGAGTCGCATTTTTCACTCTAAGACACGCTTGCTCCATCGCCCATCAGTCCTTGTAATGTGCAGATTTGACTAGCTCACTGACACTTAAGGTTACCTGAAATCAACTATTGTTTAATTTGACATAATTTACCACCTTAACAAAAGTCTTAGTGTTCAAAACTAAAGGAGTTTGAGGTTAACTAACTCGCAATTAAAGTTTTTGGCTCTATAAGATAAGGGAGCAAAAGAGATTCTAGACAAAAGCTCGGCATATGCCATTTGACGTCTCACTATAGACTTACGCCTGTATCCCCGAAGGAGCAGGCAGAGCTATAATATTACACCCACATTTCGCCATGAATTGTTAAGTCCCACGTAATAGCGGACGAGCCTATTGCCGTTACCCGGCGTATCATATGAGAATTCGGAAAAACCTAATTACACTTTTGCCCGACCCAGGAATCGAACCCGTGACCTCCGATCAGCAGTCGTATACGCACGCCGTCGTATACGTCTATGAACATGAGGTTACAAATTGTCTTAGCTTTAGAAGCTTTCAAGGAAAAGCAGTGAAATTCTGTTAGTCTAGATAGTAAAATGTTGACCATCAAGATATAACGAAAACTTCGACTAGTTGTGTCACTGATATGGTTTTCAAAGCTCACAAGTGGTATTCAGACTCAACCTCAGTCGTGAGACACCACTAAATGTTCTGTTGTTCCAAAATTAATACTGTAGGTACTTACCATAACTTTCAAGTTGTATCTATACCATGCTATTATAACCATCAGTGTAGCGCACAACTCACCCTTCGCGGCTGTGCTTACGGATGCCCAATGTAGACCAAACCTAGCAATTGTCTTGACTTGTCTCGCTGTAAAATTATATCTCCTGAAGGACCGACTTACCAGTCAATGTGGATACCATACCATTCACTAGTTTCTGTTCAGAAACGTTAACATTTTTTCTAAACTGTATTCTCGGATATCTTTTGCTTTTGAAACCTGAAAACAAGTGGCGATCTTCTCTCCAGCATTTTTATAACAGCGACACCATCTTTAACTTTGCTTTACTGCCATCTTGTGCCTGATCACGGTGGAGGCATGATCCGTAAAATTATAAATCAGCAACTAAACACGTTTCCTCCATCATCATCACAGCGCGATATTTTAGCTCTCAAATTTTTCTCTTCAGCGATATTTTTCTAGGTGCACGACACAATTGTACTGAGCTGTCATCGTGTTGTCAAATTCGTATTTGCGGCCAGTCGCATTACAAAGTAGGTCGGTTATCCTGTTGAGGTTGCTAAAGAGATACCTCCTTGCTTACATGATGGTGTATGTATTGGGTTCACAATCAATCCAGTAATGACCTCTTCGATTTGCCGAACCTTGAGAGTAGCAATTCCTTAAAATGCGGCCATCACATTTCGTATTAACGCAGCGCGCCTCTTCAATGCGTCGCTTAAGGCGATTCCAATAACGCAATTATGATGTTGGTGTTTCTTCACCATCTTGCAATATCAGCTTCAACATCGTCAGGAATGTCATTTCACGAGCAGAATCGGGTTACGTTGCTAGTAACGGTTTTGTCACAATCGCCTCGTTGTTGATAAAATCATGGGTACTCACACGGGATCTGTCTTTCCATGATCGAATGCCATCTCCTGTTCATCTGCCCTTCGTAACCACTTCTGATAAAGTCTTTCGACTGTGGGTTAAGGGATTTCTACTGCATTCTTTCCATTTTCTCCTTCTACTATCGTTTGTTTCTTCAAATTGTGAGCGGGCGTAGATTTGCGGGCGAGGAGATGGTAAGTAAAACAGCATTTGTACATCACTTCAGTTATTATTCTATATTCACAGTATAATTGATTAGGTATCGCAACAATTACAATTTCTATCAAAAATTAGCGTCCACCGATCACGTGGCCACGAGCGCCTGTTCAGCTGTTTCCTCGTTGACTGCGATTCGAACAGTGCTCACCTCGCCAGAGCCCGGTGTTCGCTATTGGAATGTCGTTCTTCTTGGCGGCCTGTAACATTGTAGCAAACCTCATTGTTAACCACCGATGAGGTTAGCCTACATATATATACAATTATATATAAATATATATAGAAATATAATAAGATACATAATATTATAGTCTAATAAAAAGTTATGGACAATAATGCAATCATCTTGACAAATAGTGCAGTTTAATCATATTTTTAAAGATGTTCAGTGATTTTGCTCGTCTAATCTCAACTGGCAGCGCATTCCACAAACGTACAGCCTGAACTGAAAAGGATTTATCAAAGAAGTTTGTGGAATGCGTTGGCATCTGCAATCGCAGATCCTCTGACGACCTTAGGCATTTTGTATGTGTGTCATGAAGGAACTTGAACCGTTCTTTAAGATACAGGGGAGTGTTAGGATTGAACAATACATTATATAGTAATATTAGAATATAAGTATTCCTGCGAAGGCGAATTGGGAGCCACTTGAGCCTGCTACGAAATTCAGATACATGATCATATTTGCGTAAACCAAATATAAATCTAATACAAAAGTTTTGGAGACGCTCAAGTTTCTCAAGTTGCTCCTCATTGAGATCAAGATAGCTGACATCGGCATAATCGAGTATTGGGAGAAGCAGTGATTGTGCCAGCGCAATTTTGGTGGTTATGGGCAGAAAGTTTCGCAACCTGCGCAACGACCCCGCCGAAGCAAACAATTTCCTACTGGTTTCCTGCACCTGACATCCCCAGGATAGAGTCTTATCTAAATAAATACCCAGATTTTTAACACTGTCTGTTATTGGTAAGATATTTCCATCAAATTGAATCTCAGGGAGTTGTGACGGATTGACCTTAGACATCATCCTGGAACTGCCAATCAGAATGATCTGGGTTTTGGTTGGATTTAATTTTAGTCCATAATTTTTGCTCCACTCACAAATTTGCGCCAAGTCCCTGTTTATGGTAGAGAATGCATTTGAAATAGAGTCTAGCGGTGCCTGTGAGTATATCTGCAGGTCATCTGCGTAAAGGTGGTAGGACGAAAGTAGATGTTTGGTGATAGAATTTATAAAAATTGCGAAAAGTAGCGGAGATAAAACGCCACCCTGCGGTACACCGACAGTCGTATTACTCCACGAAGAGTATGATTCCTCAACGCGTATACGCTGTCGGCGTCCTGACAGGTAACTACGAAACCAGTCAATCACCGTTGGAGATATGTTAATAGAGCGGAGTATGCCGAGCATGACGTGGAAGTCCACGGTGTTGAATGCATTGCTAAAATCGAGTAAGGACAGTAGCGTGAGCTTTCCACCATCCATTCCCAGCCTAATCTCATCAGTGATATGTACCAATGCCGTGGTAGTACTGTGACCAGGACGAAAACCAGATTGGAAAGGATTTAGGAGAGTGTTTTTGGAAATAAAGGAAGAGAGTTGTGTATGTACAAGACGTTCAAGGACTTTGGAAAGGAACGGGAGTATGGATATAGGTCGGAAGTCAGAAAAGGAACAAGGTTTGGATTTTTTTGGCAAAGGAATTATTTGGGCATCTTTCCACGCTGATGGAAAGATACCGGTGGAAACTGAGTAATTAAGGATATGACAGAGGACAGGTAGGATTTCATCAAGGATCGGCAGGATCATGTTTCGACTGATGCAGTCATTACCAACAGCATTGGATGAGATTGAAATTATGCTCTTTTTAACATCACAACAGGAAAATTGCTCGAAATCGAAAGGTGAATATTTGGGAGTTGGGATACGTGAAAGATCTTGTAACGTATTTGTTTTAGTGGTCCCATCAAAACTGGACGAAGCCGTGAAATGTGCATTAAGTGCATCGATATTAATATCCTTTGGGAACTCGTCGTTGCGTGACTTACCAACTCCCAATGTTCTAAGAAATTTCCAGACTTTAACCGGATCTCCATTTTCAACAGAGTTGTGAATGTGTTGGCGTTGTGCATTCCTACACACCTTATTGCAGAGATTTCTTGCACTTATGTATTTTTCCAGGTTGACAGAGGTCGGGCGGCACTTATATCTTGCCTTGGCCGCGGCCTTTTTGGACATTATGTTTTTGATCTCTTCAGTCAGCCAAGGTGATGGTAGATGTTTTAATTTGATGGCACGGACAGGCGCATGTTTATCGTACAACTGCGTTAGTGTGTTTGTAAAAACTTGGACTTTAGTGTCTATACAGTCGGTCGTAAACAAAGGAGACCAATCAATCTTGCTGGCATCGTCGCAGAGCTTCGAACGATCCATTCCACCGAAACTGCGCTGCATAATGATTCTCGGTTTTGCCTTGGGTGGACGTATCTTATAGGAAAGATAGATCAAGTCATGGTAGGAGAAGGCGTCGGCAGAGCATTGACCATGCTTGGCAACAAAGGTAGAAGAGGAAACAAAAACAAGATCAAGAAGAGAAGGAACAGAGTTTGGGAAGTGGTGTGTAGTATTAAGAGGTAGAACAGATAAATTACTGGAATTTAAAATACGCTTAAGAGTGGCTGAACGTGTATCCTGTTTTATAATACAGGTGTTAAAATCTCCCATTAAAATTGTGTGACTGTAAGAAGGCATTAAAGTTTCTAGGATGTGTTCGAAAGAAGGAAAAAAATTTACTCGTGATGAAGGGGAATAATAAACACCTAGAAGAACTTACGAATGATTGAGTTCCACTTCCAAAAAGAGATGCTCGCCAGCGTTCGAGGGTGGTGGTTGTGATGAGATGCTTACTATACGGTAAGGAATTTGGGCACGTAGGTATATAGCAACACCACCACCACCACCGATCGCACGATCATTCCTAATTAGACGGAACCCAGGGAGAGAATAAGAAGTTGATGGCAGACATGGTTTTAGCCATGACTCTGAAACGAGAATAGCATGTAGGTTCTTACAGTCAAAGGTTGCCAGCATATCAGGGAAATGGGCTGGAATACTTTGAGCATTTATATGGACTACATTAAAGTTCTTTGGTACGTCAGAGAACTGAAACTGAAGGGTTTCTGCAAGTGACGGTAAACTAGTGAAGCTGTCATCGAGACTAGTAGCGGTCGAAAATCTGTCATCATCACTGTTTAGGTCAAGCATTGGAAGTACCTATACATAAATATATAATAATAATGTAATATATAAGTTAGTTAAATATATAATAACGTATATAATATAAAAATAAAGCAATCTAAAAATTAATAAGTCCTCCCGCCAGTTACGTGTTACAAAGATAGGTCTGGTATCAAAAATGAATAACACTAGCATTACAAAAAAAAACACTATAACACTGAAAGTGGATACAAATAATTAAATAAGAATAACAAAGAAAGAAAAATGAAGTATTAGACCAGGTAAATTTTTGTTGAAAAAGAAAAAAAAAATCATGACAACCCGTTTTAAAGAAAAAAAGCCCAATGGTCAGAGAAAAAAAAAAATTGACAATTGTGACAGCTAACCATTGACGTACGTCAAATGTCAATCAAAGAGAAATTTGTGTGTAAATTATATAAAACTTTCAGGTAAATAAATAATTTAGAAAAAGGTACATAAACAATGAAGTTCAGAATAATTTACCTGGTCGTAAACAAAGTTAAAAAGGCCTATTTTTTCGGCGCAGCAGTCCGTTTGGTCTTCGCAGTAGTCGCCTTTACAGCGGGTTTCTCCGTATCCGAGCCTTTCACCTTATCGAGATCGTTGAGGGACAGAATTCGATGTCGCTGCCCATCCGCGCCAAGAACATAGACGGTGCCCTCTCTGGTCCAGCACTTTGCTACACCGAACTTCTCACGGGCTGCCATGAACGCTGTGTGTCTCGATCGGGTCAGGAATTCCGACAGCGTAATACCGGCTCCCTTCAGTTTGGTCTTAGCATACCATATGCTGTCCCGCACCGATACAGAAAGAAGCTTGATAAGTATGGGTCTCGGCTTCTTGTTGGACTGCTCGCGACCCATTCTATGGCAGCGCTTGATGTCTGCAGAAGTGAAGGAATCAAGCTTGAGCCGCTGCTTGACAACCTGCGCAACCACCTCGGCTGTCTCTTCATTCTTCTGCTCATCAACTCCATACAGAAGTAACATTTTCCGGCGGTTGCGCATCTCCATAGTGTCGACCTGACGAGCAACCACCTCCACTTGCTGAGAGAAAGTTTTCAACGTTTGGAGTACAAAATCCTTGAATTTTGAAAATTCCTCCTCTAGGCTGCTTGTGTTGGAAGTCTTGGACGTCTTTTGGAGATCTGCCTCAAATTTAGCCATCCTTTCTTCGAAATACTGCCGGAGATTGAGTGAAGAAGCTTCCATAGTGAGTGAAGTGAAGTGAAGTGCTTTTGTGCTATGCTATGGTGGAGATAACACTTAACGGGCAGGTACCTGATGTTAGCTATCTATTTTACACATTAAATTTATATTTAAATTAAAATAACTATTTCATTTCAAAAAAGTTTTAACAGCTGATTCTAAAGCAGTTGTTTGATCAACTACCCACCTATTATCTGCCTAAGCCTAGTGGGTAAGGTAAGGCCTAAGGTAAGCCTCCCAAAGTGAATATGGTGAAACAGGAGCATCCATTTACGTCTTTTAATGTAGGCAACTCGCGAACATGACTGTTCAGGGCTATGGTGGAACAGCATGTCCCGAAAAGTAACAGTATATAAACCTGCAGCAATTTACAATCTATAAGTTTGCAGCTCATGACCACGAGTTACCCTCACCTTACAAATCCAATAAATTATAATAAAAAGAGTAGAACAAGAATGCAAATGTAGTATAAAAGAGAATACGGAAATTAACTACACTATAAAACTGCTTATTGACCTACGAAACAAAAATTTGGCCTAATAAAATTTCCAAGCGTACTTGTCGTCAAGATACTCATTAAGACTATAATATGGATTTAGTAAAAGATTATTTTTAACTATTGTCTGAAACGACCTTAACGGCAAGTTTAAAATATTTTTTGGTATTTTATTATACTTTCTTATACTAAGCCCAATAAAAGAGCTTTGCGTTTTGTGTAAACAGAAATACGGTACACATAATTTGTGCCTGTTCCTAGTATTAATATTGTGTATGTCACTATTCATTTTGTAAGACTTTATATGTAGTTGTATATACATATATATAACATATATAACAATGGCATAAATATATTGTGATGCTACAGTAAGAATACCAATATTTTTAAATTTTTCTTTGAGTGAAACTCTTGTCTTTAACTGATAAATGGCCCTAACTGCTCGTTTTTGTAATATAAAAATATTTTCGATATCAGCGGCCCTACCCCATAATAATATGCCATATGACATAACACTATGAAAATAGCTAAAATAAACCAATCTAGCCGTATCGACATCAGTCTACCTACGAACCTTCTTAATGGCATAAGCAGCTGAGCTAAGTTTCCCTGAGAGATATGTAACGTGCGCATTCCACTGTAATTCCAATCGAGTGTTATTCCTAGAAATAATGTATATTCTGATGTTTCGAGTACATCATAATTTAGAGTTATAATAGGACCAAGGTTTCTGACATTAGGCCGAGCAAACTTAATACATTTTCTTATTTTGGCGTTCAGTACTAGATTGTTTACATTAAACCATTTAGTTATTTGAATGAGCGCACTGTTAGTTTCGTTAAAATGTTCCTTATTTCTATCTACTTTGAATATCAAAGAAGTATCGTCAGCAAACAGTACAACGTCACAAATGTTTTTCAAGTAAAAAGGTAAATCGTTTATGTAAACAAGAAACATGAAAGGCCCTAGGATGCTGCCTTGCGGCACTCCTAAATCAGCAGGTAAGCCACTGAATTTTGAGCCGTTTATTTCAACACATTGGATTCTGTCACTTAAGTCTGACTTAATGACTTCCAATGCTTTAGTCTGGACGCCGTAATGTCTAAGTTTGCATAAGAGCGTTTCATGGCAGACGCAAAAGAATGCTTTCGAAAGGTCGCAAAACACACCAATAGCATTTTGGGCACTCTCCCATGCACTGAATATGTGTTTATGTAACGCTACTCCTGCATCTGTTGTCGAGTAACCCTTGGTAAAACCATGTTGCTCACTATCAAGGAGGCCGTTTAGATTAAAATATCTAAGTAATTGCTTGAGTATGATCTTTTAAAAAATCTTACTAAAGGCAGGTAATATCGATATTGGCCTATAATTACTAGGATCAGTCTTTCTGCGGGATTTGAAAAGAGGTATTATCCTACTGTGTTTCATAAGATCGGGAAAAACACCTGATTCAATACACTTATTAAATAAGTTGCTTTAATAAGGAGCTACTACATCAATTATACTTTTCAGAACCTTGACAGAAATGCCCCAGAGATCACCTGTATTCTTAGACTCTAGAGATTGAAGAGTACTTATAATGTCGGTAGAATTAATACAATGGAATTTAAATAATACATCACATTTTCCCACACTAGATTCTAATAGCTTTTCTGCGACTATAGCTGATGATTTTAATTCTCTAGTATCGGTATCGTTATCGGTATGCTAGCAAAGAATTTATTAAATGTGTGTGCGACTTCTTTGTCATTATGAATTAATTTGTCACTATCAAATAAACTAAAACTTTTACCTCTTAGTGTTGTCTTACCTGTTGCTTCATTAATAGCTCGCCAGGTTGCCTTAATTTTATTCGAAGATTGTTTAATTTTGTTCCTAACGAATAATGCCTTAGCTGTATTGCACACTCTTTTAAATATCTTGGAATAATTCCTAACATACTCTGTGAAGTTCGAATCAGAATTGTATCTCTTCATACAGTGCAACTCGTACATCTTTGATCTGCTTTTGTAAATACCTGCAGTAGCCCACTCACTAAAAGCACGAGTCTTAATTAAATAAATTATTGAATTAAATTAAATGAAATTAAATAAATGACACACATTAAAATAATATTGAATTTTTTATATGGCGAATCAATATCCATTAAATCAGGATTCATAGCATTCATTCCAATCAAAATTTTATTCCGGAATTCATTAAACCTATGCCTAGGTAATTTCATAACCAACACTTTCTGTACAATGCTATCACTACAATATGGAAACCTTGCTAATTGACCACAGTGATCCGAAGTTAATTCAGAAGTTACTAATTTATTCGAAACTGTACAATTACTAGATATATTGTCAAGACAGGTGGATGATGTTGCTGTAATTCTAGTTGGTTCAAGAAACAAATTTTAAATAGATTTAAAAATCTACTAGTCATTATGTTACTGACTGGTCAAGAATATTTACATTAAAATCACCACAAACTATAAGACCTTTCTTAATGCTCCTAATTTTAGTAATTGCATTTCGATAACCGATTCAAACAAGCTAAAGTTACTTAACGGTGGACGATTTGTATGTATGTATATATGTATGTTTGTATATATTTGGATCATTAGTACAAACAAATTTAATATAAAATCTTTAATAGGATCACTATGTAGTGAACGTAGGCAAAAAAAAATGGCATTTGGCTCAATAATTACAGTGGGCTCGCCTCAAAATTATGGAATACATATATATCAGTTTTTGTAACGCACACTATATAGATGTAGCGTAAACGACACAAAATCATTCACCGATAAGATTGCACGGGCATGTCGGGCATGATTCGCGTAAAATGTTGTGTTGACTTCTTAGCATAGCTAAAAGCTTACCTGCTAGGCGACTGCAAATTGCCACCCAGGATTATAGAATAATAATACTTTTAATAATAATAATAATAATACTTTTATTGCCATCAACAATTCTTACAAAAAACGTTTCGGAGGCCTTCTTTTAAGTATCGAAATACTTGTGTCAGAAGACCACACTCTTCCTTAACAAGTATGTAATAAACATAGAAGCCTTAAATTTAGTAAGTATGTTTCATCAAAATACAATAAAAGTAAAAGAAGCAATAAATATATAATGGATGATCAGAACAACCTCTTACTGTCCAATATAGAAATAAATAATAGATGGTACTCCTATTTTAACACCTTATTGAATGAGGAATACCCCAGTCACGATTTTGTACCGGCGCCACCCACAGAGGGGCCTAAAAATCTGTTCTCAGCTGATGAAGTCAAAAGTGCTTTGCAAAAAATGAAAAATAATAAATCACCTGGCCCGGATGGTGTATTTGCGAATCCCTGGAAGAAACTTGCAAATACTGGAATTGTCTGGCTCACTAACCTTTTCAATGACATTATCATATGTAGTAAGATCCCTGACTCGTGGAGCTTTCTCGTCCCCATCTATAAAAATGAGGGATATACCCAGTCCTGTCCAAACTACATACATATCGTCGCGCCTTTTATCCCCGAAGGGGTAGGCAGAGGTGTATTTCTACACCCACTTTTCGCCAGATATACTTTAGTCCCACGTAATAAGGGGCGAGCCTATTGCCGTACCGGGCACAGTTCCAGACTCCGTGCTGCTACTGTGCTACTGAGAATTTCGTGACAGAAAATCCCAATAACACTGCCCGACCCAGGAATCGAACCCGGGACCTCCCAATCCCACGCGCACATTTATGCCGCGAGACCAACGAGGCAGTCGTATAGGGTTTGATGTCGAGTTTTCCGTCTCTACGCAAAGATGGTATTTGCATCGTGTTATCCCTTAGTCGCCTCTTACGACACCCACGGGAAGATAGGGGGTGGTGACACTTGTATTCTATGCCGTCAGCCACACGGCATACTGTCCAAACTATAGAGGAATAACACTCACCTCACATACTCTAAAAATCTGGGAACAGGTTCTGAAACTGAAGCTTTCTGATCTAAGGACCTTAACATGTAACCAGTTGGGCTTCACCAAAGGCAGGAGAACCACAGATGCCATACAAACACTGAGGGTATTGAAGGAAAAATACAGAGCGATGAAGCAAAATAGTTCGACAGAGTAACGTAAATGTTGGTATTTCCGGCATGTTAAGGGTCTTGCGACTTTCAGGTGAATTTGTCCTATTTCAAGGAACGGTATCGGAATGAAAACTTTTATTTAAGAAAGAACAGTTCTTTGAGAAAAGACTAGTGTAATTTTTACGATCAATAAGCTCTTGGTTTTTTTTTATTAATTTTTATGTAGACCCTTCAATTGCATGCTATTGCGTGTGTAAAATTATTTGCCTTGCTGCCAATTTCGTGAACTCGTGTTGGCTATTACGTGATCGTGTTTTAAAAGTTGATACTCTGTATTAATTTTGAAAAATCTTTATAAATCATATAAGGGGTGTTGTTTTATAAATAAGTAGACAAAGAAAAAAAAAGGTTTTTCTTCTTATTATTATAGTTTAATAAAAATCTGGATTGTTTTAAATTACGTCCCTTTGATTGATTTATTTTAAAATAACATGATCAGTCCGAATTTATTCATAAAATGAAACGTAGATCCATTTTCAACCATATGAAGATTAACACTTTATTGAAAGCATCTTATGATAACTTAGATCGTACGACGAATTTACCTTGAAAGTTCAAATTTAGGGAACTTCAAGGTCGTTTTGTGATAAATCTGTTCCCAAAATGTTATACCGAATTTACCTCAGACGAACAATTAACTATTATACAACTGAATTTTGAGGTTAGGTTTAGTATAAAACGTTTAACTAAATAACAAATTAATGAGCTATGAACCTATTAGTAAAATATAGCTAATCCGGGAGTTACACGGAATAGTCAACAAAAGAAAAATAATATGCTGGGTATTCCGGTTATCGTAATTAACTATTTTTTACAAAATCTATACTAGAAAACTACCTGAACTTGATACCAAATGAATAATGACGAAATACAGAATAGAATTACCTTAAGATTTACATACATAGACTTACCTGTGTCTTGTAGGACCCTTAGGAAATGTCGAGCAAGACCTTGCGTTCTCAGTAAGACCGGGCTGCTCCCACAGCTGTTTGTGGGCGACTAAACGTTTCGAACGTTGTGTTCCTTTCCGTTTTGCTGCGAAAGCGTAGGTATTTTGTTTTCTTGATAGGTTAAGGTGTAGAGAATACACAATAATGTTTAGTTTTAAAATATTTCATCAGAATTTCTTATTTTAGAACCGTAAAGTAAAATACCCGCAATACCCCGCACTTACCTTACCCCGTCGACGTCGTTGGCAAGCACTAAGAAGTCAAAATGTGCCCGAGCCTTTTATAAAGCTTCTTCAAGGCATTTACAATGACGTCAGTACCTCAGTAAATTCATATACGGGCAACCGTGCACGTCAGTCCTACAGATAGATGGTATTCCTGTGCCCCTGGTGAACAAATTCAAATACCTGGGCTCAACCATCGCTAACTGCGATGCTGACATTATACAACGGATAAACGCCGGCTGGATGATGTGGCGATCGTTGACAGGTGTACTCTGCGATCGCAGGATGCCCATTAAGATCAAAGGGAAAGTATATAAATCCTGCGTTAGGCCTATTTTACTCTACGGTGCGGGGTGCTGGAAAAGCAAATGCGATCAAGAATCCAAACTTCACGCCACTGAAATGAAAATGCTACGTTGGGCAGGCGGTGTAACCAAGCTGGACAGAATCAGAAACGAACATGTTGGGGGAAGTTTTAAAGTTCGATAAACTGCAGGAAACCCAACTTCGCTGGTGGTGATGCGCCGCGAGGAAGACTACCCACTTAAAATCGCGCTTAAAATTACCACAGACAAACAACCCCGAGGACGCCCAAAAGCTAATTGGAGCAGAAACCTTAACCAACTATGCAATTTGATCCCAGCAGATATAAATGACAGAGCCGAATGGCGCAAACATATTCAGAGGGCTGACCTAAATGATATGGGAAGAGACACGGAGAAAGAAGAGGGTATGAGTGAAAATCTAAAATGTGGTAGCCTTGGAAGGATTTTTGTCTATTTTACCGCGAAGCTGTATACCTATCTTGTTATCTGCTTTTCTTTATTCAGCCTCGTCACTTCATGTTACCCGAGAGCGGTTTTCTTAATCTTGAGGCTCCTTGCTTCATATTTTGATATCGTCATTCGCTATTTAGTGACCCGTGGTTAGGCCGAGTTCCTTCATGTGCCTCTGAACATTCGTCATACGAATGGTCTTTGTTCTACTTCACCCAGGCTCTCGCTTTTTTATATAACCGTGGAAACGCACTTCCTCACTGCGTGATAGACGATTCGTCGCAATATATGCCCAGACCATCTTAATCTAGACCGATGTAACAGAATTTCCGGCGGAATTTAGTGTGGTCCAAGCAATAGATACCGCCACTTACCTAATGCATCTATACGTCGTCAGGTCTCATCTTAGGTAGCTTCCTACAGCTATAATAAAATAAAGTATTTTAATAATTCTTATTTGCTATCGGTTCACACTGACCTGGCCTGTAGTCTACTCTGAAACAAGAATCAATAAAGAAACCAGAAAAATATTAGCTGTCTGAGTAAAGTCACAGTAATGTGGCGTTGCAAACTGTCAACGCCTAAAGATAGGTAGTTAAAGGAAGAAAGGGTGTGGTGTTCCTCCAACTAGAGGGAGGTTCCTCTGACCAGGCTAGGTGATCGTGCTCGACTGGAGTCCGTTCGATGTACTTGTGAACTTGTATATAAGACTCTTCTTACATGTCTCGAATGCATGTAATTAATCTCCCTTTTGGACGACCGGATGGGAGGCTTTAACCGACCCGGCCAGCAAAGCATTCAATGGAGCCTGAATTGGTGCGGCGTTAAAAAATGCGGCGTAAAATTTGACCTGCCCTAAAATCTTCAAAGTTGACTGATGGTTTTTTGAGGTGAAAACTGAGGTACCTACGGCTTGCACTTTGCTGTCCAGTGGTTTTGAACCTTGGAAACGCCGAAAGCACACTTAGCGGTGTTGATAAGCATGCCATATTTGCGCATGCGGTCAAAGAGCTGGCACAGAATAGATGGTTTTCGTTATCCTGGACTGATCGGCTGTACCTACACAAAAATCGTCATGATATGACAAGCAAAAAGAATCGACGCCAATTGATTATTCGTCAAACAATCTCTGAAAAGTTCCTAAGTCCGAATGTGAATAGAGAATAGAGAAATTCATACAGATCGAAAAGTGTGGTGGTCGCGGTCCGTATCACTTGCCGCCATAGAAATTAGATTATTGGAATTTCCTAAATTGATAACAGAGAATACCGAACACCCAAAACATGTAGTGTTAAAAGTCAATTAATTGACGAATATTGGCGGACCCGTTGGCGGATCTCGGCAACGCCGCCCTTATCTTTGGACTAGCCCTCTCAAGATCCGCTCAGCAGACTTTTTGGGCCATAACAGCTTCACAAAAGGAGGCCACTGCGTCCCAGCACTTCTTGTCCATCAGCATGGCAGTAATGACTGCTGGCGGGGACAAATCTCGTCCGATCTGGCTAAATAGGATTTCGCGCTCAGACATCTATGCCGGGCAATCCTCCACGTACGTTGGGCGGATTCCAGGACGTCTGCACAGCTGTGGTGGCATTATGCCGTTCGTTCGCGTCTGATTCTGTTCAGATAGTCACCGAAGCAACCGTGCCTGGTGACTATCTAAGTCAATCGGTAGGTAGGTGACGCATCCGCGTTTCCTTGCAACCCACGCTTCAATGCTTGGTGGAATGGCACCTACAACGCTTTGGCGCGCATTCTGCGGCAGTTCCAGAGCCTGTCGGTGAGTATTGCGCCGTATGTCGAGCACGTTCTCGATGTCTCCGTTTAATTCCCGTTGAACTGCGCGAGTTTGGTCGTAGACCTTCGCGTCCATGTCCGTCAGGATATCAAAGGGCGGAAAACGTGCGTGAAACTGTCACTTGCTCTGATGAAATTGTGCGGTTTCCTCGTACGATCCGAATAGCCGCTACCCGCTGCACACTATTGAGCTTAAATTTGCAGCGGGAGGAGGCCGCTAGGCGTATGGCCTAGTGCGAATGCGGTGTGTTGTGTTATCGTCGAACTCAACATTAGAAGTAGCTTAGTGCTCAAAAGTGGGTATTCTTCCGTTTAAATCGCCTAATTGAAAGCACATTGTAAATCAGCTTCGCGAATTGAATTGTGTAAAATGATTTATAGGTTATTTGTCCGGCACGGCTCAGTCAGCTTTGTGATATTAATTTGAACTTTGAACATTTCGTGGAAATTGTGAAATCGCAACTCGTGCAGCGTGCTTACTGAGACTTCGCGTTGGAGTCTGGTAAAGATATCTCACCCAATCTTTTGTGGCCACATTAGTTCTCTGTGTGTGAGATATCTTTACCAGACTCCAACGAGACGTCTCCGTAGGGACCATAAAATATATTCAGAAATTGCCCTAGACAGGTGAAAAGTTGCCGAAGGCAGAGGAAACTAATTTACATTATCCACTTGACCAGGGCAACGCAACAATTCTGACATATATTGGACTGAGTTTCTCAGCGCTAAAGTAAAAAACAATAAGTGCAATTACCTGATGATTTCTATCTTCCATGGAGTCCCGAAGGCAAGCTAGGATAAACACACACAGAACAATATATAATATCAGAAATGACAAAGTTATCATCACGGGTTGACTGAGCCGTGCCGAACAAATCAAATAGCGGCAATTTTTTCAAGGTTTTACACAATTCAATTCGCGAGGCTGGTTTACAATGTGCTTTCAATACGGCGAGATTTGACGGAAGCATCATCTTTGGGAGGTAAGTAGGTACAAAATTTTCCAATCCGCAAACGGCAAGATTTTATAACGTAGGTATTAAGGTGAACGCAGACTTGGCCGCACCGCAGTCTCCGCAGTCCCCGCAGTCATCGCTTTTTGTTAATGGCCTCGCACATCTATCCATTCTATCCGCACCGCAGTCACTGCAGTCGTTCCCGTCGCCGCACGCATCGCACTTGATTTCTTTCATTCAGTGGGTGTCATCCGCGCTAGCCGCAGCGTCCGCTGTGTGCGGGTCGGCCTTGGTGACGTCATCAGCTGCGGCTTGGGGAGTTCGGTCGTTTCAGGGACTGCGGCGACTGCGACGCGGGTGGGTATGCGAGGTTGCATAGAACTTCATACAAAGAATTCGAATGCGAATACTGCGGCGCGTGCGGTGCGGCCAAGTCTGCGTTCACCTTTAACACGCAGTTTCTGGCATTGGCACTCTCTGAGTAGGTATAAGTTTTCTGTAAATTGGCCATTTACTATAATCAAAAGTTTAAAAATTAATAATTATGTTATTTGAAAATGGAACTCCTTGAGATCAAGGAACTATTTAATTTACGAGACTGTAATATTTTTCATTCCATAAGTATTCATTAGACTCGTTCTGTGTGAACCCCACTCAGAGCGAGCAGCGTAGCGCGGCAAATGCTTCGCGAGGCTGCTCGCTCAGTCTGGACCCGCCTATTTAAAAATTGCGTGACGCTATATAATGTAACTCAACAAGAGAGTTGCCAAAGACTTCAAACGACATTTGGTGATGAAGCTCCTGTCACAGCTCTGTGTAACTATTCGTATTTTAGAGAATATGTATTCATATCATCGTCATGGAAATGATCATGTCGACATCACATGATCATTTCCATGACGATGATAATGAAGGCCATTCTGTAACTGTGGTTAGGGAAACATAGGTACGGAAACCGTAAAGCCATAAAAATATTAAATATTCAGCAAACTCGTACTGTATTAGACATTGGAATGAGCCAAGAGCGCGGCAGCTTTGCACCAGATGGATACTGTATATTTATCTAATTACGTGTCCAATGATGCCGCGAAATTATAAAACGTTTATTGGAAATAATGCGAAATGAAAGTCATTGGCTGTCTCAATATCATGACAGGTGACTGGCTTTTTCTTTCGGGTGGTGCTTTACCCGAAAGAAAAAGCCAGTCGGCAGAATGGGTCTTTTCCTTTTGAACATTGCCCGACGAAAGTTTTAAAATATCGACGAATTGGCAGTAAAATCAAGTAAAATGGTTCCTTCTTTTTTCGGAAAATCGGCACATTACACTCAATACAAGTCTAGCTGTTTTCTGCAATAGTTTCAGTGAATGCAAAATTGTAGATAGGTACCTAATTGAAAACCATAAACGTATCTCAAATCTTAGAATACCTAGATGGTCTTATTTATCACAATCTGAAAACTTTATTTACCCAATGTATAAACAGCATTTATTAAATGTACCTAACATGTTCTCCCAAATTCCTAAATTATACTCTCCTACTACGAGTAGGTATTATTATACCCTAATAAAATAGATCGTAATAGTGAAGTCAATAAATTGTCTGTATTTTGGTTAGGTCTCGCACAAGCCGAAGTGGTAAACCCGCGTTAACTTAACACCGAACTTCAATCAAACTTATGGCGCTGTAGTTGAAAGCTTTGATGAACTCCTTATTTCTCAAACTGAAGTCAACAATCCTTTGGAAATCGTAGGTACCTACACAAAACGAATCTTGTAATATGGCTGGTAATAAACTCAAAATTGTTAAGTGAGTTAAATAAAAACTACGTGGCTAAGTGCCAAAGTCTCGGGAAATAGAAATTATTTTAATGCAAAACTTGTAAAATTGCATGATGCCAAGTTTAAATTCTGAAAAACTGTTTCATTGAAAAACTTACGTGGCGATAGTACTTTTTATGAGCGTTATAATTTTTAGCAGATACATATCTAGCATGTTATCTCATCGCAAGCCAAACTCATACTTAGGTAATTACTTAGGTACTACTACTACCTACAGATGAATTTTATGATTACAGATTTTAGAAGATAACCACTGCATTTGGTATAAAGATAAAATAAAGACACTCCCGTTTCAAGAAGGATTTCACAAATATTCAACCAATGGACACAATAAGTCACAAATTGTTGTTTCGAGTCAGCAATTTTAGGATTTCAAAGTATTTTCCCGAGTGAGACTCGATTACTCGAACCCATAACGCCCTGCACAGTGTTCAAAATAACGCGTCGGCCACTTAAACCATTAGGTAATAAATGCTACCTATAACTAGTTACTCGGACAACCAGTTTGCTAAATATAAATTCAATCCGAGTTAGTAAACAGAATGTAAGTACTTATTATTGACTTAACAACAAGAATAAAAGAAAACATAGACAAAAAAATGACTATCGTATTGGGTGTTTTTATAGATTTAAAAAAAAACCTTTGATACTGTGAGTCACAAACTGCTAATAGAAAAATTAGAATGAATCAAAGGCACTGTTCGTAAAATATTAAAATCATATTTAACAAACAGATTCCAGGTAGTACAAAATTGGTAATTTTGAAAGCGGTGCGTTACCTATCACATATGGAGTCCCGCTGGGTTCTATTCTAGACCCATTATTGTTTTTAGTCTATATCAATAACATTACAGAACTAGGACTACATGGTCATATAACGCTACCTATACGCGGACGACACCTGTTTGTTGTCCGTGATTTTCAAAGCTAAAAATAAAAATATACCGCAACATGACCCGTTGAACATTAATAATACCCCGCTAGAACAAAAATCTTGCAAAAAATATCTGGGCTTAATGATGGATAGTGGCTTATCTTGGCACATGCACTTAGATCATATCAAAGGCAAAATTGCCTCACTTATTGGGTCACTGAAGAGTATAAGTCAATGCGTTCCAAAAAAAAAAATATTTTCTTTTTAAAAAGACAACTCCCGCAGTAGTAGGACTAAATCCTGTGTCACGGGGGACTTTACAATCAAGAACTAACGGACATAATGAACACCCAGACTCGAAACAACAATTTGTGGATCACACAAAGTTTCGGCTCGTGTGGGAATCGAACCCACAACACTCGCTGCAGTGTCAAGCGGCGAGGCGGCCGCTTAAACCACTACGCCAACCGTGCAGTAATTCGTTATAATATCTATAACTCTCTTGTGAAATCACATCTTCTGTATCTTATTGAAATCTGGGGTAGCGTTAGCAATCGCAAGCTAAAAGAACTTCAAAGGATCCAAAACAGAGTAATTAATAGTTATTTGTGCAACAAGAGAGCAAAGTTGTTTTTTGTTTCGAGTGCTGATTTTGAGTCCCGAGTAAGCGAAGGATTCTATGATTGATTCACGAGCGTAGCGAGTGAATCAAAGTTAGAATCCTGAGCGCGGTGAGGGACTCAACAGCACGAGATACAAAAAACTTTGCTCTCGTGTAGCACACATAACTTTTCACCACAGCAGTGAGAACACATATTACTTAGGAGACATAGAAATGAACAGGAATAGATTGAATTCTGCATAATCACTTGTTGATTTAACTCTTCTTGTGTTAAAGTACAGTCATCATCGCTAGTTTCACTCATGTTTTTAGATTATTTAATATATTAATATAATTTTACACGTTACGCTATACCTACTGTATCAGCATCAGCGAAATTTTTATTCCCGCTACTTTTTTAAATCGCGTTTTTTCAAATGTATCATTGTTGTAATTATAAATAAAAATTTATTGGTTAAATACTAATTTTATACTATTAATTAGACTTACCTATTTTTATTTTAATCCAATAATAAATTAAACATGTAAACAATAACATATAAAAAAGTACTTAATATATTTTGGTAAGTATATCTGTATAATCTATGATCTTTATTACAAATATCTTTTTTTTTGCGTTGCCGTAGGTGTATTCTTTGAGTTCGAATTGCAAAATCGAATTTCGAATTCGAAGGAGTTTGTTTTTTCACTCACTTTTTATATGCATGTGAAAGAGACAGAGCACAGTAAAATTCGAATGTTTGAAATTTATGGCTGAATAATGTCAATTCGTGGCACTGAAGATTGAAAAATTAAAAAGCTACTTTGCCTCACGCTCGAATCAAAATCGCGTTTTGTTCACTGTTGGCTCGCAGCAAAAGCGGCATGTTTGAGCTGCTGTGGTGAAAAATTATTTTTCGTTATCCCTATTTGACACCGACCAGTAGTGTTGCCCAAATGCAAGAACAAGACGAGACTTAGCCATTCTTGGTCTTGGTCTTGCGCCAATACACCTGGTCTTGGTCTTGGTCTTGGTATTGCCCTCCCAGTCTTGGTCTTGGTCTTGGTCTTGCAGCAAGAGTCTTGCAAGTCTTGCAATTACCTATCAGTCTATTACTATTTATTAAAGTTTTTAAATCTTAGAAAAACGTATTAGAATTGGAATTATTATGACATCTACTACCTATCCTTACCATTTTATCCTAATCATAATACTGCTTGCGTGATCAGTATAATGTATTCATTTTCATTCTAAGCACTCTGAAACTTATTTATTCTTTGGAACACCTGTAGGTACTCTTAAAATTCGAAATTATTTTGCATGAGTCTACCTACGCCCTGTGGCGGCAATCAAATAGTGTCAAATGTTGTGATTTCGGCGCGGCGGCAACGATTGTTGTATATGATTTCAAAAGAAGCCGCCGACGCGTGTATCATAACCATGTACTTCCGAAAAGCGGCAAATTTCTTTGAGAAGTAAGTACAAAACCTTTGATGCCGCATTATCAAAGTGCCGATGGTTAAAACATAACTATGCATGCACTCAGTTTGATTTTAATGGATATTTTTTTATTCGCTATGTAGTTATGTTTATGGTACCTATTAGTCGTAATGCGCATAGGTCCAGTTTTTCATATTCTTTGATACAGTTTTTTGCGTCTCATAGAATTCCTAAGCGTACCTATACACCGAACTGTTACACCTAACTACTCCGTGAAATAGCGGTAAGTCCTAGCTGCAAGACGCAAGAGTCTTGCAGGCTTAGTCTTGTTCTTGCTCAAGTCTTGCACGATCAGTCTTGGTCTTGGTCTTGCTAAAAATACGCGGTCTTGTTCTTGGTCTTGCAAAAACGCAAGAACAAGACCAAGACTGCAAGACCAAGACTGAATTTGGGCAACACTACCGACCAGTACTGTACCTAAAATTTTTGAAGAAACCGAACTAATGAATATAACACAATTATATAAATATAATACCTGTATTTTAATCAGAAAAAATATTAATAAAACAATTAACACAATTAATATAGCCTTTATAAATAAATCGCAACTTACTGAACGTAGTCTTCGCCGACCAAGTCTATTGGTTTTAATTATTCGGTTTTGCCAAAAGCGCGTACAAACTATGGTAAAACAATATAACCTTTGGGGGAGCACAACTTTACAATCAATTACCATCATATATTAAAAATGTGAAGTCGTTTAACAGTTTTAAATCTCAACTATATGAATATATAACACAAAATGAAGATTAAAAACTTCAAATGAAATACAACTGTTAAACGAAGCCAATATGCGTAATACCTATTTTTACTATGGTAATACAGACTACCGACTAATATTGTACGATTCGACGATTTTTGTACCTACCCACCTTTTTTTTTTTTTTTTGTTTTACGAGGTGGAAAATCCCTTCGGATCTCCGACTCTTGGGGGACATAAGAGCCGGAGTATGTGGTGTTTCCACTAAAAACCACCTCGACTTCCGCCATGTACCCGTGTGTCGGAGGGTGGGGCATCACCAAAGCACTCGTCGCCACCTTGTACCTACCCACCTTACAAAATTATTTTATTGTTCCCATGTAAGTGGAGACTGTATCTTTTTATGAGAATAAACTTCTTTAAACCTATTATGTAGGTATAGTGCGAACTTTATAAGCGAAATCTTTTCTTTGTAAGTGAATGATTGCAAATGTAAAAGTAAAACCCAATGTTTTAGAGATAATTGCAAACAATTCTCATTTAAATTTAAAGTTCTAACGATAGGTACTTATTTGAGAATGAGCACGTTTATAAACTTTTATTCTACCTACAATATTATTTAAAGGAACGTAATAAGAAGATACAAAGTACTTACTAAAAGAAAAGTTATGCCTTATATTCATTGATCTTTCTTAACTTTTGCTCGGGCAAAAATGTTTGAGAAATGTTGGTCAGGTTTGAATTTCACTCTATCTCGATCGGGCACGGGTCATCAATTTTCTAACAATTGCTATATAAATAGAAGTTGTTGTTAAGTTAAAGTAAAATTTTATGTTGCGCCCCGGGCTGACGACTTCATCTTCTCCAATAATAATTAAAACTGTACTATAATACCTATACAAAATATATCGCCACTTAATTATATTGCTTTTCTCAAGTTCGCCTGGGAAATATATTAACAATGTTGTTGAAAACTTCTTAATGAGAGGTACTGTATTATTTGAATTTAGGTATTTATTATCTTAATGTATAGAATAAACAAAAATAAAATATAATTACAAAAATAAATGATTGCCTTTAAAATGTAAGGTTTGATAAGAGATAACTTTGAGGGTGAAATCACCAGAAGAGCGCAGCTTGGCTGGACAGCATTTGGGTAGTTTCGTAATACCGTGAATACCTTCATAGTGGTCTTCGTCATCGTCACCTAATAATATTTGCCACATGCCTAGAGACGAATATTCAATCAATGCATCCTGCCAGTCATGGATGACGGTAAAGCTCCTGCTGTTATGACTAGGTACACCGTCATAGAGACTTGATGACACTCAGACTCACTCACTTAGAGATATGAACTATCCCTAGTACCTACTGGGGTGCGCCAAAGTTCACCTAAATTTTCAACTCCGATAATTGGAAATCCGAAAATGTTCTTCCTAACATTTTTATTCTAACAATCACAATTCATAACTACTCTGTCTCTAATCTTCATAATTCCGAAGCATTCAACTTCATAATTTCAATAGCAATAAACATCTATTATACTTTTATTTGTTTTCCTATATTTTCTTGACATAACCATTTTTTACACAATTATTCAAAGTCATATCTTTTTTGTTTAGATTTCTTTTTATTCATAATAATCAATATTTTATACATAAATTTTGGGTAACTTTATTTTCACATAACATGTCAAGCTATTAACGAAGCAACGGGCAAGACAACCTTAAGGAACACCAATGTAAACTTGCTAGATAATAATAAAATTATTAACAATAAAGAAGAAGTTGCACACACATTCAATAATTTTTTGCTAGCATACCTATTACTACTACTAGAGGTCTAAACTCATCAGCTTCAGGTGCAGAAAATTTATTAGAATCAAGTGTACAAAAATGTGACGTAATATTTAAATTCAGCCCTATTAGTTCTACTGACATTATAAACACCTTTCAATCTCTAGAGTCTAAGAATACAGGTGATCTCTGGGGAATATCTGTTAAGATCTTGAAAAGTATAATACATATAGTAGCTCCTTATCTTAGCAACTTATTTAATAAGTGTATAGAATCAGGCAATTTTCCAGATTTAATGAAACATAGTAAGATAATACCTCTGTTTAAATCCGGCAGTAAGACTGATCCTAGTAATTATAGGCCAATTTCAATACAATCTACTTTTAGTAAAATCTTTGAAAAGATCATACTCAAGCAACTTCAGAAACACTTTAATTTAAACAGCCTCCTTCATACTGAGCAATATGGTTTTACTAAGGGTCACTCGACGACGGATGCAGGAGTAGCGTTACTCAAACACGTTTACAATGCATGGGAGAAATCTTAGAATGCTATTGGTGTGTTTTGCGACCTTTCGAAAGCATTCGATTGTGTCTGCCATGATACGCTCTTGTGCAAACTTAAACATTACGGCGTCCAGACTAAAGCATTGGATGTTATTAAGGCATATTTAAATAACAGAATCCAATGTGTCGAAATAAACGGCTCAAAATCCAGTGGTTTACCAGTACAATTGGGAGTGCCGCAGGGTAGTATCCTAGCGCCTTTCTTGTTTCTTGTTTACATTAATGATTTGCCATTTTACCTGAGAAACATTTGTGACGTGGTATTGTTTGCTGACGATACTTCATTGATATTTTAAGTAGATAGAAATAAGGAAAACTTTACCGAAATAAACAGTGCTCTTATTCAGGTGACTAAATGGTTTACTGTAAACAACTTAGTACTGAACGCCAAAAAAACCAAATGTGTTAAGTTTGCTTTGCCAAACGTCAGAAACCTTGGTACTAACATCGTTTTAAATGGTGATGTACTGGAAACAACTGAATCTACGTTGTTTCTAGGAATAACACTTGATTCGAAGTTGCAATGGGGCGCACACATTACATATCTGTCAGCGAAACTTAGTTCGGCTGCTTATGCCATTAAGAAGGTGCTAGTTTAACAGATGTCGATACATGCTAGGCTGGTATATTTTGGCTATTTTCATAGTGTTATGTCATATAGCATATTACTATGGGGTAGGGCTGCTGATATCGAAAGTATTTTTATATTGCAAAAAAGAGCAGGTCGGGCGATTTACCAATTACGAACAAGAGTTTCGCTCAAGGAAAGATTTAAGGAAATCGGTATTTTAACTGTAGCGTCTCAGTATATTTATGCCAGTGTTTTGCATGTGCGTAAAAATATAAATTCATATGCAAAGAATAGTGATATTCAGTCTATTAATACAAGAAATAGACATAAATTATGTGTTCCAAATTTCCGTTTGTGTAAAACTCATAATTCTTTTATAGGACAAAGTTTACGTTTCTACAACAAGATACCGATATGTATTTTAGACTTGCCCTTTAGCGCATTTAAGACAACGATTAAAAATGACCTAATGCAAAAGACTTATTACAATTTAAATTATTATCTTAATGACAAATGCGCTTGGAAATAATCTGTTTCACATAATTATTAGGTAAATAGGTAGATAATATTAAAATTCATGACATGTAATTAAATATGATTATTTTCCAATAAAATTATATAAGTAAATTATATTTTTTGAAATCGCCACCACAACATTAGATGTCTTTCATGTCGTTGGATACTATTTATTTATTATGTTTAATTTTATTGTCTTGTACTCAATCAGTTGGATCGGTGGGTGTATTTCAAAAGGTATCACGTCAATTAAATATGGGTACTACATTTGCATTTCTTCACACGTTTTCAAAAATTTATGCTAATATTAATGATCTGGAAAATGGAGGTAATTCGCGTTCATGGTCTGTATAGCAACAGATTGTTAATTTTATTACTGCCGGTTCGTATACCGTTGTCGTCATGCTCACTAAAATGTCATTTCTTGTAGTGGCGTCGTGTGTCGGGTCATCCCTGTCCCTCTGATATGGCGAGAGGGATGATGGCTGGCACATGCGTCATACTCGTGAACGGATGCTACTTGCGATGACTGGTCGATGGCGGGCTTATGGGCTGGTATAATTTTTTATTTATATTTAACTTCATCATTTCCATCATGGTTCTGAACATTTGCGCGGATTGCCTGCATTGTTAGGTGCATAATGTAAGTGGATGCTCCTGTTTCACCATGTCTAAGTTCAGGAGGCTAACTAAATGAACATCAAAATTTAACTTGATTATGTTTGAGTATCATGTAAAGTAAATATATACAAGTAACATAGAAGGTATAACAGTTGCAGCACCTTACAAAAGTTTAATTGTTATGTATTATTAAAAACCTGGCGATCAAAAAGAGTGACCGTGAGTTTTATTGCCCGTTCTTTCTCATGATTCTACGTCCTTGCTTTGCGAACGTGGCAGTAAATGTAAATGTAGAAGCATATAGTAATAATGTTTAAATTTGACGTTCATAAGTGTCACGTTGTGATCTAAATGAATAAAGGATTTTGAGTTTGAGTTTTGAGTTTCGGTCGCTCCGCTATTCAAAGATACGAGTACCCCTATCCAAGGCGTCATACGCACAATCCCTCCTAATTTAATTGCCATAAAATAATGCCTCCTGTTGCCGGTAGCTCCGTTATTCCCGGCCAAGGACACTTTGGCGGTAACGGTGGTGAATGGGATCTTTAGAATAACGAGGCTACGGCAGGCCTACAATGAACGCAGTATACGACTAAATGATCACCTCGCCAAGCTATAAGTAGAATTAAGTCACATAAAATGGCACGTACTGGGGACTCAGAAGTCTGGGACAGGGTGAGAACATGGTAATTCTAAAGTTAGGTGACTTGTTCTACCATCGGGAAAACACTGTCTTGGGGTGGCTCAGTACAACTTTGTCATGAGGGACTGCAATGCCAAAATGGAAGGAGAAGGACTCAATAAACGAAAATCGGAGCCTACGGCATGGGGCACAAACTGCGATCCAACGAAAATAAATTCACAAGAATCATAGAGGTCAAATGCTATTTATTTTCCTCGAAGCAGGGGCTATTTCTAATTAACTCATTTTTCAAGAAGAAGGCCTCAGAGGCAGTGGACTCTGCAAAGCTCGGACAATATGACAAAGAAAGAGATACATGATGCCCATATTTAGAGACTTCTCGGGAATCAAATGGGTTAAACATTGTAAGCGATCACTGACTAGTACAGGGCTCTCTAAATATCAACCTTATAACTGAAAAAGCCCAGTCAATGGAATCTACTCGCCGACCCTACATTGCCCTAATTAGCCATGAATTCTGAGCGGTTCCAGATAGAACTACAGAATCGAGAATTTCAATCTGTTAGAAACTACCGACAGAAGACAGACACAGTGGTTACGGTATTAGGAGATTGGTGCCGAAAAGCCCACCTCGTACTGAGAAAAAAACAAGGAGTCTAAACTTGAGCCGACCCTCCCGAAATGAAGAGGAAAAGACGCGAGGTGCCAGCCTTTCAGCGGTATCCGCCAGATGGGAGCGCCGTAAACCAACAAATACGGCAGCTAATGCGACAAGAACTCCAGCTAATGCGACAAGAACTCCAGCGATCTAACACCAGCGCTCTGGGGGCTGTGATCGAGAAAAACTAGGGATCATAAGTCTTCGCTCTGCAGTTGAGGCGCCCCGATCTTACGATATTAAGAACAGCGGATCGCTGCACCCTCAAGTTAAAGTTCGAGATTCTAGAAGAGGTTGAAAGTTTTTATCCACACTTGTATACCTGGCGCTTAGACAGACTAATTAATTATTGGACCAAGTACTGAGGACCACAGTCTCAATGACGCGCCACTACACCGAAAACATCCTGGATGTCGACCAAAGCGTGGTCTAAGCGGCACCATAGGAATTTAAACTTTCGTGGTTATAATAAGATTTTTCGTGGTCTTTCAATTTTTTCCTTCGGGATATATACCACGTATCTTTGTTTTAAGTAACCGGTATTTTGGCATTGTTGCAAGCCTACCTACATCCGTGAACATATCGTTCCCGGATGTAGGTACTCTACAAACTCTACAAAGGAACGTGATATATATCCCGTAGAAAAATGAAAAAGTAACCCGAAGCAGTTGGTGATGATGGATCTATTTCTTTAATGATTAAAAGCAAACCAAATTTCATTTATAAAAATCCTTCAAGCCGTCTAGACCCTGACTAAGCTATATATCGCAGCCGTGAAACGGCCACTGCCATGCGCGCAAAGCACACATAAATACCGCTGAGAGCTGTAACGTTTCTCCCCTAAAAATATTATATTATACTCTATCAAAACAAAAATCCCAAAATACCCTATCAAAGTAATTATTATACCCTATCGTTTATGATATTTAAATTCATCTAGCCATTTGGGGTGTAAAGCCAAAGTAATGAACATAGAAGCACACCTACACCCGAAAAACGTTACACTTCTGGCAGATCTGATGTAGTAGGGTACCTAAAGGTAGAGGGGGCGGCGCATTGCCACTACGCTACGCCACTGGGTTGTTCATAAAGGCATGCAGCGCTCCATTCACACAGTTTCCCACAGTCACTCTCGTTTCAATATCTCCATCCCATCTTCCATCTCTTGTAAACATACTTTCCAAATATACAAATTCTTCAAAAAAAATTGTATTCATAATCTTAATATACAAAATCCTTGCGTTACTGACTGACTGACAAACACGCTACAGCCGAAACTATTGGGCGCAGGAAGCTAAAATTTGGCATGTATGTTCCTTGGGGACCGTAGGGGTGCACTAAAAAAATTTCCACGATTTTCCCACGGGATCGGCCAAAACGAGATAATTTAAAAAAATGCAGGCGTAGCTGCTGGCGTCCTCTAGTTTACCTATATTTCACCTTAACTCTAAAGGAAAGACAAGAATTTTCAAAGCAGTACTAGACTATCACTTTTAGCCTTTAAAATTTGTGTAATTCCTTTAGAGTTAAGGTAAGATACAATTTATCTTAGAAGTTGTTTTAATCGTTTCTTCCACTTGGATGACGCAGGGGTGAGCTACAGGATTCTACGTTAACGATCGCATCTTACCGTCATAAAATACTAGCAGCAGGACTTTGTAGGTACATACACGGTATGTAAAGCTCTCCAAAGGTTTACTTGCTCGTAAATAAATCGTTTCGCAACAAATTGTCTGCATAAAATACAAAGTATTTATAAATATGCGCCATCCCGTAGAAGCGTAACGGGTGATGACTACCTCTTTAAATTCATGCCATGCTATTATGGCTCAAAATATAACTGAATGAACAAAATGTAGGGTATTTTCTGGGGTGTAAACACCATTAAAAGTGGAAATGTTGTTGCTTTTAACGTGGCAAGCATTTGTGACGTAAACGTGTGTGAAGCAAAAGAGCCGCGTCAATATACGTGATCGTACACATTGATGATGGATGGTGTACAGTTTAAAAAGTGTACTCTTGGAATATTGATAGGTAGTACCGATATAACTGTGTGACAGGTAGGTGATAAAGTGTTGGATGTTTTTTTTCGCGCACGATGTTTGTCGAACACAAAATACTGGTTTGAAACTACGCTACAATAACAGTTGCTTCAAATATGCATATTTATTTTTGATTAAAAATGTTCCAAGTAAGGGGTTTGGTAAAGTAAAACCAGATAACCTAGTTAGGCAATTCTTCCGTGCAATTGACACCGTGAAACCAATCTAGAAACCTAGTTCAAAGATGAAAATAATGCGTTTTTACTTAAATACCCAATCCAACCTTTACCCTCTCTTTGTAGATGTTATGGCGTAGTTCGTTTGCTTGAATGCCTTCGCAACAATATATACTGCCATAAGTTTTATACGTTGCCATAAATAACATCGTAATTCAAAAAGCATTTTAGTATCAACCATTCATTTTATACAACCAATTCTACGAGTACATTATTATGGCCCTATTGTTTTTTAAATGAATAAGTACCTATTTAAAATAGTCATGTAGGTATTTTAATATTAGAGTTAAGTAGTTGCCAAATCGTCGTATGTCGTCAATCGTCATATTTTCTGAAAATACTTAGTACAAACCCATTGTTGCGTTTTGTAAGATTATTGCTTAATAAATTATTTTAATTTACCTACATGTAACGAGTGTGCCACGTGTTGACTGTTTTGAGTGGAGAGCAGCAACCTGCTATTTCAGCGACGGGATGTACCTACCTACCGGGAGAAATGAGCTGGTCAAGAGATGACTGATGCCCTGCAGAGGCTCCTCCGGCGTACATCTTGTGACTGACCACTGCTGGTGTAACCCACGCCGAAACGTCGAGGGAAATATAATTTATTTTACCTATATTTTCAAATAATTACGCAATAGATCCGTTACATAAATATAGCTATGTTTACCAGTCACTAAAGTTTAAAAGGTCCATATAATAATTATGTAGTTATAAGATAAGTTGGCCTTATATCCATTTTAAATAAAGTTCTTTCTTCGTTTACATTTCATTAATTTGATACATCCATTCGTTTAAATTATATTGCAAAAAATAACTAGGAATAAAATTTACAACGAATACATTTGAGTGGAAAACATAAAATAAGACAAAAATATATGCAATCAGCAGCTTTTTGCGAATAAAAAAAAATCTCTAGTTTATGATTGTAAATAAAATATATTTATGAGCACGAATTACTCAAATACTTCGTTTCAAGTATGTAGATATTTCCAGAGCATTATTGTTTGTGTAACAATAACATAATAATAAAAGTAAATTCAGGTCATGAACGAATTTAAAGCTTTTGTAAAGCTCCTGAACAATGCGTCGTGATTTTATGACTCATTAAATGAACACTGTACGAAATTGGGTAATATGCGTCTGTTATATCAAACGTGTAGGTAATATTTTAAACTGTATGTATTTATTCATCATCGTGTATAACGCGCTTGACTGCAGCTTTTTTCGGGAAATAGCCGTCAATCCGCGAGTTACGACGATGAGTGTTTACTAAAGATAAGTTATCAATCCGATTTTCGTCTTGACTGGAGTCCTAAAAATTGTTTCAATGGCTCATGGTCATCACAAGAATTTGACCTTGAATGATGACATTGATGACTGACATGATATCGGAATATTATGTTTTAGAGCGTCAATGTTAGCACTGTACCAAAAACTTTTCTCTTGTTCAGTAAATCTCCACATATCACTTGGTGCAATTTCTTTTAGTCTAATATTTCAAACTGTCACAAATATAAGATAGAATTTTCCAACATAGAGTGATCTTTTCCTTTTAATATTGCCATATTACATTTCCAATAATACTAGGAATTTAAAATGCAGTGGACGTCGCAGAATAACTTTTACTTATCGTTCAAAACTTTATATTCTGCATATTTTTATAAATGAATGACTGTGTAAGTGGGCGGTCGACTTCATATTTAAGACAGCTTCGTCGGTGATTTTATTCTTAGTTTTAGGTATAAAGCGATGATGGTAGTTTGCATCCAGAAGATACACACACCGGAAGAGCTTGTTTATATTTAAAGTAAATTTTGGCGTATAGTAGTGTATTTTTATAGTTGATTATTTGTGCTGAATTCGGATGCATGATTCAGATTTTTCTAGACTTCCAAGTACAGTACGTAGTACGATTCTACAAGTATAGGTACCTCAAATAACATTAGAATCCTAATATCACCTTATAAAATGACGTACCTTTACCTTTTTACATAAGCGTATCATGTGATCACAGGCGTTTGAAAGATTAACCGATTGCTAGCCACTAACAATGCACCGGGATTTTCATCGAGGCTCGGGTAAATATTCCTGGATTTGCCGTAGTTCGTGTTCGTTGGTTAATGTTTAAATTAGTTCAATTTCAATATTAATTATGCACGTCTCCACTACAAAGCGTCAAGCGTGATAATTCAGTTATAGTTTCAAATTCCTTTGATAAAGTATCATCATCAGCCTTTAACAGTCCACTGCTGGACTAGGCCTCTCTTTTGAAAGGGGTAATTGGCCTACTATAACACGCTGGCCAAACGGGTTGGTATAGGGTTTGTATTAAGTTTTGTTTCTCTTACAGTGCTGTTCTCTGCATAATACCTATGCTCCCACTGTCAGCTCTTACGACACCCATGGGATGATATGGGGTGGTGAGATTCCGTATTCTTAATCCGTCACCACACGGACGTTGATAAGTATAAGATACGTAGGTATATTTTTATTATTTTTAAGGGAAGCTACAATATTTTTATACTATACTTTAAAGCTCGTTCTGCGGTTAAGTATATTAAGTTTAATTTTCATTAATTTTACTGGCGGATATTATATAGACTATTAATACAATGAAAATTGTATCCAAACACACAAAATTAATTACTAAATATTTCTTTGTTTTGTATTTTAAGACTTGGTTACTTTTTGTTCGTTACTGTCCTGAACTAATAATATTACTCATTATACTACCAACTTCAAGTTTATAAGCTACGAAAATGTGAAAAAGAAACAGAAAATAATTAAATTACCAGTAAAACTTACGATTTGCAAATTCTGCAAAGTAAAAGGGATTGTAGCATGATATTGTAAGAGGTCTATGTGATCTTAGAGTCAGAATTTGATGAATTTATACTTTTACACCCCGCCCGTACTTTGTGTAGGTAAGTGGTCAAAAAATAAAATAAGTTACTTTATATTAGCGTGTGAGGTTTGTAAGGATAGGTGCAAGTGGCGTTCCGTTGTCTCTGCCTACCCCGACAGGAAAAAGGCGTGGGTACATGTATGTATGTATGTACTTTATATTATTAGGTTACATATCTGAATTACAAAATAAAACTTTACTACAAAAAGGCAAATAATAATAATAATAAATAAAGTAATTATTAAAATTGTCTGTATATATATAGAAGAGCAGACTACAAATTACGCGCCCTCATCTATACTAATATAATAAAGCGGAAGAGTTTGTTTGTTTGTTTGTTTGTTTGTTTATTGGTTTGTTTGTTTGTTTGTTTGAACGCGCTAATCTCAGGAACTACCGGTCGGATCTGAAAAATTCTTTTTGTATACGATAGCCCAGTTATTCCGGAAGGCTATAGGCTATAAAACATAACGCTTTGACCCTTTGGGGCCGGGCAAAAGGCTAAAAAGGCTAAAAGAGAATGTCGGCTAATCTCAGGAACTAGCAGTCGGATTTCAAAAATTGTTATTGCCTATGATAGCCCAATTATTCCGAAAGGCTATAGGCTATATAAAATTACGCCACAACTTATAGGGGCCAGACAAACATAATAAGATGGTCAGATGAGAAGGGAGAGGGTTGGGTCAAAGGCAAAAAAAGGCTAAATGAATAGGATACAATCTATATGGGTATCGTTTTCGGCATTTTCAGGACACTGATTAATAATATGAAATTTATTTAGTGATCCAAGATGGCGGACGGGAAATCAAAGATGGCGGATGGGAAAATTTTAAAAATCAATATGGATATCACCTTCGATATTTTAAGGGGTGGAGAATCGAAATACAACATCTATTTCGTGATCAAAGATGGCGGATGGGCAATCAAAGATGGCGGATGGGAAAATTAAAAAAAATCAATATTGGTATCGTCTGCGATGTTAAAAGGGATGGAGAATCCAAATACAACATCTATTTCGTGATCAAAGATGGCGGATGTGATTTTAAAAAAAAATCAATATGGCTATTGTCTCCGATGTTTAAAGGGATGGGGAATCCAAATACAACATCTATTTCGTGATTCAAGATGGCGGATGGGAAATCAAAGATGGCTGAAGGGAAAATTTTAAAAATCAATATGGGTATCGTCTCTGATGATTTAAGGGATGGTGAATCCAAATACAACATCTATTTCGTGATCAAAGATGGCGGATAGGAAATCAAAGATGGCGGACGGGTTTTTTTTTAAAGTCGATATGGGTATCGTCTCCAATATATAAAGGGATGGGGAATCCAAATCCAACATCTATTTCATGATCAAAGATGGCGGATGGGAAATCATAGATGGCGGATGGGAAAAATTAAAAAATCAATATGGCTATCGTCTCCGATATTTTAAGGGGTGGAGAATCCAAATACAACATCTATTTCGTGATCAAAGATGGCGGATGGGTTTTTTTTAAATCAACATGGGTATCGTCTCCGATGTTTAAAGGGTTGGGGATTCCAAATACAACATCTATTTAGTGATTCAAGATGGCGGACGGGAAAAATTTAAAAAATCAATATTGGTATGGAATGCAAATACAACATCTGTTTCGTGATTCAAGATGGTGGATGGGAAATCAAAGATGGCGGATGGGAAAAAATTGAAAAATCAATATGGCTATCGTCGCCGATATTTTAAGGGGTGGAGAATAAAAATACAACATCTATTTCGTGATCAAAGATGGCGGATGGGTTTTTTTTAAAATCAATATGGGTATCGTCTCCGATGTTTAAAAGGATGGGGAATCCAAATACAACATCTATTTCGTGATTCAAGATGGCGGATGTGAAATCAAATATGGCGAATGGGAAAAATTTAAAAAATCAATATAGGTATCGTCTCTGATGATTTAAGGGATGGTGAATCCAAATACAACATCCATTTCGTGATCAAAGATGGCGGATAGGAAATCAAAGATGGCGGACGGGATTTTTTTGTAAAGTCGATATGGGTATCTTCTCCGATGTTTTAAGGGATGGCGAATCCAAATACAACATCTATTTCGTGATCAAAGATGGCGGATGGGAAATATAATAATATAAAAAAAGTTATTATTGGTGGTGAAAAAGTGGTAGTGGTATTTGATGTTCGATGCAGATAATGGCTATGTTCAGTGGATACCTCTCCTACGGAACCCTTCATGGGCGAGTCAGACTTGCAGTTGATTTAATTATTTAATAGCCATAGTATTCAATAGTATTAGTAATTTTATCATATCCCTAGATCAGTGATCTAACCATATCACTCATATACCACCTTCTCATCTCCTTACAATAAGTTAGTTTTTTCTACCCTAGAAATAATTTATATGGCAAAACAACTTTGCCTAGCAATTAAGAGATTAAACACTGATGTTCTTGGTAACTTTGTTCTGAATAAGTTGGAAAAGAGTTAAAAATTAATATGAAATGTAAATACATTAAAAAGGCGATACGGAGTTCGCCGGGACAGCTAGTTTAAAAATAAAAGAGAAAGGACGGGAGCAATCGGTTGTAATACTTACATCAAGAGTAATCGCTTTGTAGGCTTTTTCAAGCATCGCTACAAGACATAATCTGCGTCAGAAGATTATCCTGATTGTACCCTTATATTTCGATACGATTGAGACTTTTATATTAAAAGCTCGATATTGAATCCCGATAGCCCTCCTCCTTGGTACTGACACGATCTTGTATTAATTTAGATTTTTCTTCTGTTGTGACTATTATAACGACAACAATTTTGTTTATTTCTGTGACTAAGCTTGGAACTAGATCGGATGATCATTCTGAAGTTTTTAATAAAAATTTTGGAAATTAAACTCAGCCATATCTACATAAGCAGCGGCTAGTTCCTATAGGTACTTAAGAGCTACTTAAGTTAAGAGTAAGTACATGGATATAATCGAAAGGGGTACCTTTATCGGCTGCTCCAAATCAACAGAAATAATGTAGACGGTCACAAACCAGAGCACACTTTACAGAATTAATTTTGGAATTAATTTTTAACAGTGCATCAAAATTATTAACACCCTGAAGTGCCTTAAGCTAAAAAAACTTAATTCTTTCACTAAAATACTAATTGCACACCAAATATGCAGATCTTTCTACAAAACTTCGGCATCGTATTGAAAGTCTCGTCTGATCGGACAACTTACGGTCATTTTCAATATTCGATCCATACATGGATTTTGAGATTCGAGATTCGTGTTTGACATATATTGTATGGAGCTTATGTCAAAAATGAATCTAAAATCTACAGATCTATCTATAGTTCGAATATTGAATTCCGTAGTTATTCACTCAGAAAACTTAATAGATTATGATAGGTTTTCTTGTGATCCTGCACCCAAAAATAGCAGTCCTGTGAAGCAGGGCTCAATCAAATTAGTTTTTTAAATTATTTGCTTGTTGAACAAAACTAAAATTTTAAATGTTTCTTTAATTGAAAATATTATTTTTAATATTAGAGATTTGCAACAGTCAATAAACAGGTGTCCGTTATGAAATATTTTAGTGGGCATATTTAGTGGTGCATTAAGTATTTTTGGTGGAACAAAGGTAATTTTTTTGTAGAAATTTGAGATAAATCGAGGAAGAGTTAAATACTACCAATTTATTTTGTGTCAGTATAGTAGTAAATGGGCTTAATTTAAAAAAGAGCTGGGGTATTCATATTGCCAACTGCTACTGCGAATTCGGAAAAACCCAGTAACACTTTTACCCGACCGGGAATCGAACCCGGGAGCTCCCCATCAGCACACGCATACGCCATATCCGTCCCTATCCACTGGACCACAGGCAGGCAGTCAAATTACGATTAATGTTGAAGGATTGAGCACAGCTTCAAGAAGTGTTGACACCGTGGCTATCGGACAATTATTGCTTTGACAGACCACGAGACTCATGATCACGACTCTGAATAACGACCAGTGATGGCAGACAACGCAATGTCCGTTTTATGTTCATCGATACTATGTATATAACATATGTAATTATCATACAATGTTTATGTTGTAATGTACATAATATTATGTTGTTGTCAGCTATAAGGAAGCAGCGATAGCCTAGTGAATAGAATGACGGACTGCTACGCAGAGAGTCTCGGGTTTGAATCCACGGAGCGCACCAATTAATTTTCGAAGTTATGTGTGTATTAAATTGTGAATTATCGCTTGTTAAACGGTGAAGGAAAATATCGTGAGAAAACCTGCATGTCTGAGAGTTCTCCATAAAGCCATAAAGTTCTCGAAAGACGTTTGTAGTCTGGCAATCCGCACTTGGCTAGCGAGGTGGACTATGGCCTTATCCTTCTCATAGTGAGAAGAGGCTCTTGCCCAGCTGTGGGACAGTTTATATACCCATGGTAATATAAGAGAGACACAAATATATTAGGTACGTAATATTATTGATTTTCACAATATTAGATACTATAACGGATATAAGGCTGAAGGCAAAATGGCGAACCCTTTCGGTCCGTATTGTCGATACGACCATATGTGATCGGCAGTCAAATGCTGGATAACATCAGATCACTATACTTACTGTATATTACGGATATTCGTTCGGCAGTTCGGCTGCAAAGGTCAGATGTCAATCGCTGGGTGTAAATCCGGGAAACCGGCTTTCTAGTTCGAGGAACGCATGGCTGACAAACAATATTACGGACGTTTAAATATATAATCGAATGAAGGTCTACATTAATATTCAATAAGTGTATTTAAGCTTATTTTAATTTCAACGCTACAATACCATACTTTAAGTAGCTTAGAAATCTATGCATAATAGGTAAGTTGTTGCGCGGTAGTCTCGAAGGAACTCGA
Source organism: Euclidia mi (assembly GCA_944739405.2). NCBI lineage: Eukaryota > Metazoa > Arthropoda > Insecta > Lepidoptera > Erebidae > Euclidia > Euclidia mi. The sequence continues at coordinate 41,506,266 of OX123198.2, forward strand.
CCTAATTTGTTTTTTGTTTTATTCGTGTACATTTTCCTCCTATAAATAAGCAATAACACTTTAAACAGAATATCGCCGCAAATTAACGATATTGGAACTAACTGTTGCATTTCATTTAATAAGTTAGAGAACTGGAAACACAATTCGCCTCCCACAATGATCCTGTCCTATCCACGAGGATAGAATAGGGTCAGTGCGGGCGAACGAACCCCAGGCCGGCTCATCTGTTTTTATATTAAAGTCCTAGCTAAGAACTACTATTTGATAGAGCCAGGTCAAAAGCCAGTAATTTAATAAAAACATTATTATGAAAAAGTTATACCAAAAGTGAAAGCTAACATAATTATTTCGATTAAAATAAAAAAGATGATCTTTTAAACTTTCTTTTAACAAGTTTAAGTTACAATTTGAACTTAAGGCGCTGTACCTAGTCAAAATAGGCTTAACAAAACAGTTTTTTAGCCAAATGTATACATTTTAGAGCAGCTAAAAAAATATATGTTAATCTTGGTCATATTTATGGGGGGACCATTGTGTTCAAAACACGTTTTCGGTAAATTTTCTCGATAAAAAAAAACATAAAATAACCATTAAAATTGAAATTGTAGCAATTGTAACTGTATTATTTATAAACAAATCTTGATAATATTAATAACAGTGATGTAATATATAATAATAAAGGGAACTGTTGTTTTTATTTATCGATTGGAATAAGATATTTGTAAGGATTAATGTATTTAATGATAAATAACTCGTTCTGAACGTCCCGTCGTCATCGCGCTTCTCTTTCTTATGTATACAATCCGACAGTGACAGCAACAGCTGAACTCAGTGTACTGTACTCAGCGCCTTAAATAGGGCGTTTTTAGTTTTAATCGTTTTAAAAACTTAAATATTATAAGATGAATAGTTAGAACAATTACGCATAGTTTAGGTGTTTAAGAGAGTTCTAGACGCCAAACTTGGCATATTTTAAATTATGTTGATGGTTAAAGTTTACATATTTATAGTTTTAACTATGATTAATAATAAAGATATTTTAGGTTGGTATAGGCAAACGAAGTCATGAATAACTTATACTTCGTAAGTCAGTAGTGATTACAATAACAATAAAGCATTAAATTTAAATGCATTGACTTCAACTTTTAACTGGTCCTAAGAGCGACATTGCAGATATAGAAATGCGCATCCTATCTCTTACGGCCACTTTCAATATTCGAACCATACATGGATTTTGAGATTCGAGATTCGTGTTTGACATTTATTGTATGGAGCTTATGTCAAAAACGAATCTAAAATCTACAGATCTATCTATAGATCGAATATTGAATTCCGTAGTTAATAGCATACGAGAGCGTTACTAGCAATCAAGCAGACAATACACAGTAGTCGCATGTCGGTCCTAAAATTACAGACATGCATGAATGGCGATCGTCGGCGACGATCGAACAAAGGCCCATGCAATTGGCACGGAATTGCCGCAGCGATGCCACTGTAATGGCACGGTCTGCACACAGTTATGGTGCCACAGCGTTGCATCGTCGCCGGGCAGCATGCCATAGTTCAACGCACTGCTACCCTACTTCACATCAGCAATTGATTAAAACTTCCGACTACAGATTTATTAGACAAGTTTGTTATTTATATTTAAAGTTCAGTTGAAAACTGACCGCTTTGTTATTTAGATAAATAGGTTAGCGTTTGACTAGAAACAAAGATGTGTTCTCGACCGCCCTGTGCACACATTACATTTTACACTAGAGAGCTAGATGCATTGTTGAGTGCAATGTTTTGACACTATCTGGATTAAATAGGAACTTTTGGAAGTTGAAATTAAATATTTTTAATATTTCAGGGATAGGAAGTGAATGAAATCATTTTAGAATGCATTGCTTAGAACCGAACGGTGTAAGTAGCCAAATGGCAAGTCAAGAAAAGTGGACGTGTATGAATGTTTTTTTTATTTTAAATTGGTCAGAAACTGGTAACTAAAAAATAATCTTCATTCGTGACCATTGTCAAGAATACAAATAACTCAATTCATGAAAAGAATAGATGGCAAAACTAATTTTTCTTATGTAGGTGTTCTATTAATTCGTTCTAGTTATAAGTTTGCCAAGCGGCTCAAATGCATCTGGGACGCTTGAGAAACCGAGTTGATAGATATTATGTCATTATGAAAGGGAGAGTTGACTGCATGACGTGTTCTATCGGCCTTAGCTAAATATAAGATAATCTGACACATGCATTTGATACAAGTGGACAGAAAGTAAATCAGAAAAGGTTAAAAGCTTTCGTTATCCGTGTCATATGATATCCTTTGTAATGACTGTGATTGGTTGAATTATTGAAACTCTAGATTTACTTTTATCTCGAAGAATCTAAAAATATTTGTACAGGTAAAAACAAATCTGTATGAAATATGCTGAATTTCAATTCACAGTTTTCTTATTGAGGGCAACAATGAGGCAAAATATTTGTGATGAAAGGTTTCCTCTTTGAGTAAATTGTTAGCCATTATTGAACTTGAGTACCGTAAGCACCCCTATAATTTACAAAAGAGCTTCGGTGCTGATAGCTTAGAATTAATTTTAAAGGACTTTATTGCTGTAAATTTTATTTTATTACGTTTTATAGAGAATCTGCGACTTTACGGTGTACATGTTTGTTCGCAGTGACTGGAAGTTATTTAAAAGTAAGCCATCGTAACGAGAAACAGACACCCAAAATCCAATTCTTACTGATTAAACGTCTATATACGAAGCATGCATACATGAATTTAATTTCGTGAGCTTGTCGAGTTAGCACGTAAAAACCTTTGAGCACAATTATGTCAAGTAGATAGCACTGAAATCTTTCTGCAATCTCGCCAATAATGATATAATACTTTGTAATATTTTATCGTCCGTCTTGACTTGTGGCTCAAAGGTTAAGCTTAATCACTAACTTACCGAAATAATGAAATTGCACAAACTAGAACAAAATTTATTTCAAAAAGGATTAGGTGCGCCATGTGTCGCTGCACATCATTGTCACTGTGGGGAGGCTGTCGACAGTCTTGGTCACCATGACCTGTCATGAAGCAGGAGTGCAGGTCGTTTTTCACGTCAGAGCAACCTTAATGACATTCTCCGTCGGGCTCTGGTTACCGCAGTTTGTTCGAGCCAAACTTGAACCTTGGGGTTTGGCAAGCAACGGTGGTAAAAGACCAGATGGATTGTCTTTACTGCAGGTATAATTGTTTTATTCTAAAATTAATGTAAATCATTAAAATCATGTTTGCTGAAAATAAGTCAAAAAAATATAATTATAATGCCTGTATCTCAAGAGGTAGGTAAGTAATTTTATTATGTAATACCCACCCAGTTGAATGTATGAAGTAAAAGCTATCAATGTTTTCAGGAATTGGAATGTTGTTTATAACAGGAGAGTGACTGCCTCCGTGGTCCAATGGATAGCGTATGCGACTGCTTATCGGAGGTCCCGGGTTCGATTCCCGGGTCGGGCAAAAGTGTTACTGGGTTTTTCCGAATTCTCAGAGGCAGCACGGAGTCTGGTGATGTGCCCGGTAACGGCAATAGGCTCGGTCTCTATTACGTGGGACCTAAAAATTCATGGCGAAATGTGGGTGTAGTGTTACACCTCTGCCTACTCCTTCGGGGATACAGGCGTGAGTCTATATAAAAAAACAGGAGAGTTTGACTGTGACTGCACGGTTGGCGTAGTGGTTTAAGCCTCGCCGCTTGACACTGCGCCGAGTGTTGTGGGTTCGATTCTAACAAGAGGCAACACTTTGTGTAATTCACAAATTGTTGTTTTCATTGTGTCCGTTAGTTCTAATGCGGGAGTTGGCTTGAAAAAAAAAGAAATGTTTGTAACTGGCCACGATTTAACTAACACAACATTTACAAGGGCATGCCATTAGTGTATTCTTTATCTGATATAATATATATTTAACATTTTCTGACAGGCTAGTACATTTATTAAAAAAATGATTGTACCTCCGCTTCTCAGTGTTTTATATCATGATTCAACTAAAATAACAATATACGCTTGTGGATCAGACGCAGGCTAAAGAACAAAGCTCACTAACTATTCAAAATATAATAAGCGTTCACGTGAAAACATAAAATGTGTATCTAAAATACAATATATTTTCTCGGTCCATCTTTCAAAAGTCCAATTTATTTGAAATAGGTGCTGCCACGTAGAGTGATAAATCATATTTTCTCACCAACAACATTATATTAACGCCCGTTGCACGTAACACCTGCAGGACGCATAACCATGTCATCGTAAGTATTAATGTGATGTAAAACTAACATAGGAGCAATAAATATGATTTATTTCTTGTTTTGAATTGAAGTATCTATCTGCATACATTTACGTTTCAATTTTGTTTGACAGGCCGTGATGAAAAGCTTCAGGATTAACGGGGATTACGCAGTTTAACCAAAAGTAGCTGCGGTTAAGCTTATATCGTTCCTTGTCTTCAAACAGATTACGTTATTTCATCTAAGTATATGAAATAAAAAAAAACATATTTGTATAACACATTTTGTGGGAACATAAAAAGGAGGAAATATGTATTTCGGCAGAAATCTGAAGACCTGATAACATTTTCTTCAAGGTCTTTTAGTATCCACGTCGTAGAAGCAAGAACTAGGTAGGTATCAGGCACATTGGAAGGCTTTATTTAGAAAATCAAGAAAACTGACAGATCCAGGAAGTGAAGAAGTGAATGCAAAATATTAATTTAAGTATATCTACGAATCCATGTTTTAATAGAGACCACTCGAATGAGATTTCGAAGCCCTTCGGGTTTATTCGAGCTTGAATCGGCTGTTAGGGCATTACGCATAAATGCATCGCGGTATCGTGTCGACTCGTAAACGTATGTTCAGGCAGGTCAGTCGACAATTTATCGAACGTTCTGCACGTATTCAATTTTACCGCCCACACGTCAATTAGAAAACATGTCATGTCCAATCATTGAGTCGGCTACAAGATGGTTACAAGCTGTAATGAGGGACGAAAACGAGTAGGTAAGATAGAAGAAGCTGAGAGGTGACTGAAAATACGGACAATGGCAAAGGAACAAACTGCGGTCCTCGTACTTTAAAATCCAAATATTATGCTTTTTTAAGAAAAAAACTCATTATAGCTAGCTAGCTTATAGCCTACCTGGGGATACAGGCGTGAGTATAAACCCGAAATTTCAAGTAAGAAATTTAAACTCAAATAAATTAGGTACTCATTTTGAGCAGAAATCAGACGCTTAAGCCAGCGGAACAGGTACCAAAAGCGAGTCTGTAAGTGAGATATCATTTTACTTTAAGTGAAATCCTTTATGATTTCAGCGTCACGGCTTCTTCCTTTTGGATTTAGTCCTGACAGCCATGACACTGGATTTGGAATTAATTTGAGTAGGTACGTACCGTGAGCCATGTACTGTTATATTAGAGAGACTTAAGTATTTACTCGTGTATGACAAACTACGTTGCCATTTTCATCACTGATAGTGTTTACTTAGTATATATAGACTGATTTTAAGGCGGATAATTTTATTATTTGAAGTGGAAATAATTATTAGGTGTATATGTATATTATTTTGGTGATGAACAAAATCAAGTTGCGTAATTTTAATAAAATTTTGTGATGCTACTATCCATACAAATGAACAGCAAAAGGTCACAAAACGTTTTAACAAAAATAGTATTATGTTGATTTGCTGCGTTTGTAGGCATAAATATTACAGGTAAACCACTGTTATTTCTGATTACTATTTTATTATATGTATAGATATACTAAGTATAAAATATAAATAAATACAATAAGTAAATCGGACCTCAACTAACAGTTGGCTGTACAGTTTACAAGCCCATCGTTGACAGTAACTGGCATTGCCGAAAATTATATTTATAAATAAAATAAATTGTACAATTTACCGCCATTTTTTATGCTACTTTTTAAATAATTGTTCGCTGCGAATATAAGGAAATTGTATTATATACTGTATGAAACGGAAATATAAGCTTTGAAAAATGGTTTTCCTAATGAGTTTTATGCTATGCAAGACAACAAATGCGTGTGGTATGGTTAGTATGAAAACCCACTAACCTACTTTTGCACAGATTGTTAGATCAAAATGTTTGCATGATATTCTGCATTATTAAGAGAATACAAGCTCTTTTCCTCTTGGCATACAGCGTAGTAAGTGCATACTTGCTTATTTAATATTTATGGCTGTATTATTGCTATTTCCACAATTTTAATGACGTGTTTTAGAATCCAACTTTCTGTTGAAAATAAACTTCGTCTCTTTTTGTGTTTTCAAAACAAGCGACATTCGTATTCCACAGGTTTGCTTTTAATTTGCAAGTTTTCAGCGTGTCTTTGCACGCCTATGTTAATTGTTAGCGAATATTATTACGGTGTAGAGTAGTAAGTAAAAGTGCTTGGAAATAACAATATTTTAATCCTATAATAGTCGATGTGACTTAGCTTTTGTTTTTATTGATAAAATGTGTGATAATTTCACAAAGACTATCTAATTTATCTAACATTTTTGATTCAATTACTTTTGTTTAGAATACCTAAGTAATAAACATTGCCTATGTATCTTATAGTGCATTAAGTGTATACATTTATGAAGACTAAAGTAGTCCTGTCTAAATTAATTAAAGTAAAAATTTGTGAATCAGAAAAGGTACTCATACATAAACATCAAGCCTATTCAAATAAAATAACTAATTAAGGCTGTGTTGGTCTAAGCGGCAACACGAATTACATTAACAAAATTATATTTGGTATAATTTATTACTAAGATAATAATACGTTTTGGTACTAGCCCTTACACGTGTATCCGAATATTATTTTCCGAGTCTATAGTTTGCGGCTTTCAATGTGGTAAACTCTCAGTATTGACGTTCACCGCGTCTGTCAGTTACAAATGGGTCTGTCCATCTGTTTGTGTCTCCCCCGAAGAGACAATAACTGTAAGTAACGGAAAGTTTTCAGCGCGTTCCTCTCCTAACAACGTGTTTCTGTTTCACGTCATTGAATTTAACGACGCAGAGGGAATTTCATTACCGTAACGTGTAAATTATACTAACTTTGCTTTTCATTGCAATCGCTTTTTAATTTTCATTTTTTAGAGAATCATTGCGCTTTTAGTACCTTTATGAATCTCTTTTAAAACTACACGTGCTTTTGATATCCATATTACACTGAGACTCTCTTAGATCTACTGCGCCGTCCATTGACCTTACCCTCGCAAAATAATAGACTTATTATTACAATAGATGCCATTCTGGTTACAATAGAAATACCATTTTCGAAATCAGACGTATTGTTTATTTATAAATACTACAACTCCTACTAAATACATGGACAGCCTCATTTAATATTATTTTTTTCATAATATTGTTTTTTAGCACTTCAAATAATAATATATTTTTAATCAATTAGTTATCGTAGGCTGAAATCGTGTTAAGGATAATATGTAGAGTCATTTGTTCTACGCCTTATGGTGTTAACAAAGAGTCTGTAAATTACAGTGTGTACTTTGTACAGCGATAATAGCATTTTAATATCTCGATTACGAAAGCAAATAACAAAAAGGTTTATCGGAAAATAAACACCATTTGGCATTTTAGTGTAGTGCTTTAAAGGTCTTTCCTGAAATCAAGTTTTTGCCAGTGCCAATCTCAGTGGTATGAGGTTCATTACCACAAAAAAGTCTTAATTAATGTAGGAATAGTAACTATTTAAATTCGTATTTAATTATTAAATCCAAAATGAATTACCCAAAATTGTGGTTGTGTAGTCACTTTTAAAATGTTTGTTTCTTAGCAATGGACCTTCCTCAGTCAATATAGTTAGAGTGGTGAAGGCAGTCATTAGCCATAGACTAAACACTAAACAACCAACCTCATTTTAAAAATTAAAAGCGTTACGGAACTGTTTATTTAGACTTCTATTATTCGGCTTTCATAACTACCACTTAATCATAGTGCCTTGTTGTTTCAGCGTAATGCTATAAATGCAAGTCTATGAATAATATACCGTAGCCTCCAGTTCGTATGTCCTCGAAATGCCAGAGGCATTTACGCATTGCATTTCCAATTATCAGCCATGTTCAGATTCCACGAAATGGTTACCATTTAAGGTGCGATTTACCACCGTAGTTCCGTAATCATCATCAGCCTATAACAGTCCACTGCTGGACTAGGCCTCTCCTTTGAAAGGAGGAATCGGCCTACTATACCACGCTGGCCAAACGGGTTGGTATATATATAGTTCCGTAATACTAACATTAAAATACAATATTTGACTCGAGGCTCAGAATCGAACTCATTCTTCATCAGCAGTGGCTGCCTGTACGCTCCAATTTACCAGTGGGTTAACGAGGTAACTAAATAAACATTTATAAGAGTTATAATGAGTATAATTAACTGCATGAGTCAGGGAACTCAAGTAAACGCGACCATCTCTGTACATGTATACATCTTAAATATTAATAGGTTGTACGTGAAAACAATCTCGCAAATTCCTTATTTTTAGCAAAATTCTTTTATAGTCAGCGTGCGGTTAGCTAAACTATAAAACTCAGATCTGGAAAGTATCAGGCTGATATTTACATTCAATGATTAATGGCATCATTGTTACGGGGTCGGGTATTCTGTTTGGTGGTCTGCGGAGTTACCTACAGTCGTCAGTGTAAACTGGATGACTGGTTCACTACTGTATGGTTGAGTTTACTCGGTATTTAATAGCGGAGCAAACAAAGCATGGGATGATTATGCAGTGGCGTTAATCTCGTAAGCCGGCTGCAGTGTACCCGCGCCGCCGTGTCGAGCCGTACGCGCACACGCACTCGCGCCGCACGCCTCGTCTTGTTGTAGCACTGGAACCCACTGTTGACTTGCATAACTCCGTGTTTATGAGTGAAAGGTGTGTCATACTACTACAATCTTATAAACCAACCTCATTTTATGAAAGTCTTATCGCGCGCTTCGGACAAGTTTTACGCTTAAACGGATACCTGAAAGTTTTCCTGAAAGTTCAACAGCTTCCTTCGCTAATAAGTTATATTTTTTACGTTTTAGAAACGACAACACAATGAATCTGAAGTTGAACAACGATGTGAAAGATTCGACTAAAGTGGAAAAGTCCCCTGAATCTCTTGTGAAGGTAAACAAGTCTGAATTTATGTTAAATAATACATTTGTTTAAGACGCTGTTTAACATGCGAGGTGAATGTATGAAGAACATAAAATGCTTTGACGTACAATTGTGTAATTTTCATAAATTCTTAAGTAACGACACGAATGAATTTGGTATTACAATAAAATAAATAAAGTAAACTATGATACTGAATAGAGATCTGCAAATCCTGCCAAAAAAGCAAATGAACTACTGTTATTGTGTAAAAATTGATACGATGAAAGAAATAAGATAAAAGACAAAGTTGTATCAATTTTGATAAATAGAGGCAAATCATAAAAGTAACTGCATATTTTATTACAATTTTAATGTTGAGGATTTGATAAATCTATGGAAACCGTTTACCGAAAAGAACGAAACATACTTGAATAACGTAAACTATCGTAATGTTCTCGTATACACCTGCGCCCATTAAATAGCTAAAACTGTTTAATGAATGGACTTCACGTTGTCTCGTCAGATAATAAAAAATTGGACAAGTGCGAGTCAGACTCGCGCACGATGGGTTCCGTACCGTCATCTATAAAAGAAAATCACGTTTGTTGTATGTATACTTAAATATCTTTTAAGTTTCTACCTGATTATTAAGATCGAGTAACAAATTGCTTAAAAATTACGTTTGTTGTATGGAAGCCTCCCTTTAATATTTACTATTTTTTATTTATTAATTTATTTTGAAAGGTAATTTACAACTACATATACTGTGAAAATTTTAAGCGGCTACCTTTTACCGTTTATTTTATGGGACCCCTCCTTAATATTTTCATTTGTTTTATTTTTAGTATTTGTTGTTATGGCGGCAACGGAAATACATATTTTTGTGAAAATTTCAGCTTTCTAAGTAGCTATCACAGTTTATGTTGACGGCCGGTTGGCGTAGCGGGCGTGTAAGCGACTGCTACGTCGAAGGTCGCGGGTTCGATTCCCGCTCAAGTCAAACATTTATGTGCATGAACATGGATGTTTGTCTTGGTCTGGGTGTTTCTATGTATAATATGTATATTTACAAAAAAAAAGTATATATGTATGTTTATCCATTCATTATCTAGTACCCATAGTACAAGCTCTGCTTGGTTTGGGACTAGAAGGTGTTGTGTGAATGTGGTAAAATATTATTATTATTAGACACAGCCTGGTGACAGACAGACAGACGGACAGACTGACAGCAGAGGCTTAGTAATAGGGTCCCGTTTTTACCTTTTTGGTACGGAACCCTAAAAATACATTTCTTCGGAATGTTTAGGTATTAAATGATAAATTATTTCAATGAATTGAATAGCTTCCCATGGTGCTATGTTTTGTGAGGTTTATCGTCTCTGCGTCGAAGCCATTATTCTAATGTTATTACCCCGGCGACTGAAGTTTTCACGGAATGAGAACTTTGTTAGTTTCATAATGTAGGTAAACGAGGCTTTGAATCATGTTACATACATTAAAAACATAGAGCCAGCGTTTGAACGTAATATAGTTCTGCTAATCCTGCGGCACTGTTAGCCAATGCACGTAACGTTATGGATTTTCTTAAATTTGAATGCTAAATTTACTACAAAAAAGTAATGTAATTAAAATTATGTATGTATCGCATATGTGGTGTGATTTTGTTGGCCTATATTTTTAGTTATTTTTCTATCTATAACAACCCATGTGCTGACGGATGAAGAATAAGAAATGTCACCACCCACCATTGCGTAGGTGTCGTAGTAGCGACTTAGGAAAATACAAGAAGCAAAAAGTATACTAATGAAGTGAAGGAAAACTCGGCATCAATAGCAATTTAATACGCACTTAACTTCGAAAAGTCATTGGTGCCGATACCCTCTGCATAGCAGTCCGTTGCTATCTTCACTAGGCTATCGCTGCCTGAAATTTAAAGCAAGTTAGTAAAAGGAAGTTAAAGGATGCTACCTAGTAAAAAATATTTATGGATTTTTATGATAAAATTGAGTTTAGTGTAAATCTCCGGAAAAAAAGGAAGATAAGATACGCGTATTAATATTTTTTGCTCTTCAAGTGCTATTTGGAGGTAGGTAGGTACACGATTTCACTTTATAGAATAATGTATAACAAAACAATTCTTTACACGTTTCACACTTGGTGTGGGAGACAGAATAAGACTGCCTGATTTTATCCTACTACTTATAAAACATTTTGCTTAGAATTGTGAATATATTTGAAGGATTTTATTTACAACCGACTGACGCTCAAGAGATTTGATCGCACACCTAATCTTCTATTGAGCAACGTTTATAAGCGGAGAGGACAAAGTTTAAATATAGATTGCGATATCAAAGATATATTCTAATCAAACTTGTGGCCATGTGGATTATGCCAGAGAATACACGTCGTGGGTGTCATATAAGGTTACAAAGGGTTTAATTATATCTGGAGACGGTCACCCATTGCGTCTACAAATCGAACCATATTCGTGCGCACATTCATTGTAATGTTTGCTTTAGATATTTACTAATTAAACTTGTGCCCCCTATAATCCAACTTAGACTATAATACGTTAAACCAGTTAAACTATTGGATCACATCGCGTTAGTACGTGATCTAAGCAAGAATAGACAGATACACCACGTCTGCACATTATTTCGGTACTAAATCTATAAACCTCGACGTAACAAGATAAATGCATGCATGGCATAAGAATAATACCCTTTCAGAAAATAATAATTTATCACGGCTTACTGCGAAATATTTGTGTGTTTCACACTTTGGGATTCGGAAGTGAAACAGAATTTATTTACCATGAGTGTGACAAAGAGGGTTCTCGTGGGAGCTTACTGATGTTGTAAAGGTTTGTGTAGACAGAGCGCTTTTACAAACAGGGCGATGTAAAATCTCCCAGTAGGCAGATATGGCTAAAGGATTTTAATTGTAATACTTTGCTTTACGTAGAGGATTAATGGAATAGATCATGTCATGTACATAGTATAACAGAACTTCACGCCTCATTATGTCAAGTAACACTTTTAAACTCTGTTTATTACATCTAATACCGTCAGCTGAATTGATTTTGTGTCGGTTTCAGCCGTGAAACGGTTTACAGGCCGCACCGACAAATTATCTGCCTAAAACAGGTAGGAGGATGAAGTGTCCTGTTTTCCGCTTCGTCAAAGTACGGTTCGGTGTAATGGAAACGCATTCTCACACTGCTCTGTCTCTTTTCCTAAACGGCGGTCGTGTAAACATTTTGTAACAACAAATGTGCATATAGCTTTACGGAAAGGTCAAAAGTGAGTGTACACTAGGTGAATTACTGCGTTGCCGTCACTATCCCTTCGACACTCGGGGGAGCACGTTAAGCCGTCTGTCCACGTCACTGCTACGAGTGGACACCGAGGCCGGTTAAAAGCTACTAAATCTCTGGCAACATACACTTAAAATTGCTTTGTGATCAATGTTAGATACCATGTTTAATATCACGTAGGTACTGAAGCCCAATAACATTTTCCGATATATAATTTAGGAATAAGTTTACCTAAAAGATATGCTGAGCCGTGACCAATGTACCAATAACGTGTTTAGGTAGGATTTATAGCCCAATACACGTAGACAGGTACGGATGACTGTAGGTCTGAATACGATTTGATTGGTCTGACTTTCTGAAGCGAGAGTTTTGTAAGTATAAGCTGTAACTTATAGCGTTACGAAATGCACCATTCGAATGATCGCATCATTCGAATGAGACATAATTATGTATATCGCATATAATTAATTAAGGATTATTCCATTAACATAACTGCATTATTATTTTTGATATAAAGTATGAAAATTATGTTTAAATAAATCATTGCCAAATATAACTTTAATTAAATCAAATACCTTATAATAAATTAGTGTGCTAAATAAACAATAGCCGAAGCAACTATTGCACTGCTTACTGTTTATTAGCAAAATTATTATTTCATTCATACGGTGGTGACAGTTGAAGAATGTAAATTTCAATACCCTATTTCATCTCGTGGGTGTCGTATGAGACGACTAAGGAAATACACAAAGCAAATACTATCTTTGTGAAAAGACGGAAAACTGGACATCAAACCGTATAAAGTAGGCCAAATTGTCTTGTTGAGTCAAACAAATTAGAAGAGGCTTAATCTCCAGTGCTGGACTGCAAAACGCTTTAGAGATGAGATTTCATTTTCAGTATTAGACTGTGAGTTTAAAAACCAAAATGAAGATTTTATGTGATACGTATCACTATAGAATACCGGCACAAAAATAAAAATGAAATCGCTCTTTAATAAAGAAAAATGTCTTTCTATTCTACTTCAAAAGTTTAACTTTTTTGCGGGACACCGTTTAAGTACAAATTATAATAATACGCGTAATAGCAGATATCTAAATAATTAAATATGGAATATACCGTTGCTCTTCTCTTTTGCAGGGTGAGCAGACTTCCAAGCGGTGTCAACAAGAGGTACGTTGGTACCGCATAAACTGTCAAATGCCTATCTATCTATTCGGTGTCAATAACATTTCGACTTCAATTCACTCGTGTCGTGCGTATAAGTATTGACGATTACTTTAAACTTGTTACTATTCGATCACTACTCGGCGCTATAACGCTGTAATGATTTATTGCTTCTACTCATGTGAAGTATTACTGAATGTTTCAGGCTTTCACACTTTCAGGGACTCAACATGTCACCTTCAGTTTACTTTTGACTGCATTGCTAAAACTGTTTTAAAACGTTTCAGATATGTATCTTTATGTACGTGATTCACCGAAAGAAAACTAACATTACCGAGTACGCCGGCTGAAAAACTCACTAAGAGTTACGATTTTTTCATGCCTCTTTGAGCATTGCCATAATAATATAAAGTTACTTAGGCAGTAAGAAGTATAATATTGTGTCTGTCTTTTAGAGTACAGACAGCCAGACAGTAAAATGTTGTTATCAGTTTCTTTAGATAAACGAATTATCTAGTAGACATAAATACGATGGTCGGTGTTGCATTATACCGTCTCAATATTGCTGATTGAATCAACGGAGTGATAGAGCGCTGATGCGGTCGAGCCGGCCGCACGGGCCGGGCGTCGCGCTCGGGTGCTCGGGTGCCCGGGGACGTTCTCAATCTAATAACGCACTAATGCGGTTAGCTACCCAACTCTATCTATATCGTGCCAAGTGTTTGGTTTATAAACCGACCCCTTGCTGTACATACTAAATATAGATGCTAAACAAATATTGATGTACGCGTTAATGAAAATTTAATTAGTATACTGGGTTGCTACAGAAAATATTGATAGTGGGGCTAAATATGCGGCCCATTTTATTTAATGATCAAGCTTGTACTTTCAAGCATAAACATATGCGTAATTAAGCCTAGCCAGTAAACGAACAATATATTTGTAATTTCCTTTTACCATTGTGTTGACGATGTGTGATTTTAAAATTGTTTGGTATTTCAATCAACAGCTATTATTGTAACCGAATCATTTTAGTGAAGACATCATGGAAATTGCTCTGTGATGTTTAGATTGGTTAATTTCTGTGGAAACTAATATTTACCACTATTATTAATTCGATTGAACCCTAACTGGTTTTAGCAACGAAGGGCGTCAAATGTAAATTTACTTTTATTCTTGCGTTGCCACGACAGAAAATCGTTGAAAATCTTTTGCTAAGTTGTTAGGAACAAATCGTAAACGTCAGCTGTAGGAAAGGATCGCTGACAGGTGCAGGGTGACAGCACGTCACTACACAACGCTACTTTGTCACGGTGGACATGTGAACACATAAATGCCATATTCATTGTTACCCAGTACACACGAGTTTGAGCATACATAGTCTCATACATAGTCTCACGCCTATAACCCCGAAGAGGTAGGCAGAGGTGTATTTCTACACCCACTTTTCGCCAGATATACTTTAGTCCCACGTAATAAGGGGCGAGCCTATGCCGTACCGGGCACATTTCCAGACTCCGTGCTGCTACTGAGAATTTCGTGACAGAAAAAGCCAATAACACTGCCCGACCCAGGAATCGAACCCGGGACCTCCCGATCCCACGCGCACATTTATGCCGCGAGACCAACGAGGCAGTCGTATAGGGTTTGATATCGAGTTTTCCGTCTCTACGCAAAGATGGTATTTGCATCGTGTTATCGGAAGATAGGGGGTGGTGACACTTGTATTCTATGCCGTCAACCACACGGCTACTTTGAGCAGTGATCTGGAAAATTACACTACTATTGCGAAACCAATTTTCTCAACATAATGTGGTACCGGTATTACATTATCAGTTAGTGTAATTAGTGTTAGAGAGGGATAAACTATGTAGGAAGATTAGGAAGATATTTAATTATACTTTACTCTTTTGAATTTGTATTATTTATTTTACAATAGAATTCGTTATTTTTTCTTAAAGTAACTTTAATATTTTCTATCGAATCCAAACGTTAAACGAAAGTTTCACGATGGTACACTGTACGCACCTTAAAGTAAATCCACTGAAACTTTATCTTTCATACCTATATTCATTCCAATAATGCCATTTTTTATTAAAAACTAGCTTTTGTCCGCGCCTTCGCGCGCGTTAAATTCGGCGTGACACAAATCTACTTTCAATCTCAAGTTGTGTGAAGACACTCCTGATTATACTAAAGAGTTCAGAAACTCTATGGGTATAAAGAAATTCGGTGAGTATCCATGACATTATATACTATTATCTACCGAAAGGTACTTAATAACATCACCCACTGCATACAGTCAAATGTCAAAGCCATGTTCCAATAAGTACTTTCGCATTTATAATAAAAAAAGTAAAATACTTTCAGCCTTTTAAGCGTAGTAAATAATTATTAGTTTAGCGAACAATGTACTCACCGAGCACTATATGACAATATGTAGGATGTCACAGTACTGACAGATATACGTCAACACATGCGCAGCACTCAACTATTACAGCGCATGCGTTCTTATTTTTAAGAGGTATATTTGTGCCGTACAAACTTCTACCCACCCTACAATCCCTCCCAGATTAATTTTTGCAACTCATGGTAGCCTATGTCCGTCTCCATGGTCCAATATATCTCTATATAAAATTTCAACAAAATCGGTTCAGCCTTTTTAGCGTGAAAACGGCACATACATACATACACACTTTTGAATTTATCATATTAAAATTACGGATGTAATGTGCGAAGTCCGTTCTTTGACACGTATCTTTGGTAAACATAACATCGATTTGATTTTTTTGTGTTGCATAATCCATTTAATGAGGAAGGCTGTAGGCTTTATAACATCATGCTATGAGCCATGATTGTCGAGCAGTAAGCATAAATACCGCGGGTGTACCCGCGGGCACAGCTAGTCATAAGTAGGTACGTTTGAAAAGCAGCGTTTTAAACGATGACGTAGATGTTCTATGTATTTCGTTTACGTTACGTTCAGCATAATTTAAATAGATGTCTGGCCCAAGCTTTTTTATTTATTTTACTCTATGTAAAAGAGTCTGAAATAATAGCTGAGGCGTTCCTAGAATATGTGATATTAAATTCTTATGATACATTCTAACATTGTCGAAATTGTTTTATAAGATGATTGGAAATAGTAAATCTTTTTACTTTTACATATTTTGTAGCTTAAAGCTTTTATTTATTTTAGACTACAGCCACTGGATGAATGGACATCGGAGTGTGAGACAATAACAATTTGTTATATAACTCTAAACCTACTCATACTAGTTATTATGGATGGAAAGTTCTGAATAAATCATACCTACAGATTTCATACCGCCTTTCGCAATCCACTGCTGGACATACTAATTCGTACTCTCGTAAGTCTCTCCTAAATTGAGTCACAATAGTTTTATGAGTTTATAGGAGGAGTTAGGCTTGTATACCACGCTGTCCAGACATGTTGGCATAGGGTTTGATGTCGAGTTTGTTGTCTCTTCCCAAAGATACTGTTTGCTTCCTGTATTTTCCCTAGTTGCCACTTACTTTATTTAACATAGGGAATGAATTGGGGTAGAGATATCATGTATTTTGAATCCGTCACCATTCGGAGAGATATGTTATAATCAACTTGGGTCCATTATAACATATTCATGTGTCTTTTTATGTTACAGGAGGAGCGTCGTCGCACAGGTCGCTACATCGCGATCCTGGTGGGTATATCGCTGTTCATCCTGGCGTTATACCACGCCTGGGTACGAAGAATACCGGTCGTCGCCAGCCTGGTTGTGCCCGCCCTGATCATGTTCGTTTATGTCGCCTGGGTGCTCTATACCGCCTCCAGAGATAAACACAAGGTAATAATGCGGCTCATTATCGGCCTAAACATGGCAACGTAATATGGTATACGGTAATAATGATTTAACATAATTCTATTACGAGTATTATGCCCTTTACTTCAAAAGTTCCGTAAAGGTTATTCAATGCTTCTGACCTGTTTGGCTTAGACGGAGCCTTTTCAAAGCCTCGGATATATATGATTATTGATTACTTAGAGTGTTTTATATACAAAGTTAGATGGAGACCGTTTTTCGTCAAATCATATAATAAAACTATCTCTAAAACGTAATTTTAGTCAGGCTTTCGGATTTAAAATTGAAATCATCGAGAACAAAGTGTGGCCCCGGATGAGAATCAAACTTACGGCATACATCGATAGACATTAGGCGACATACATCACTGCGCCATTCGTGAAATCAAATCCTTCAACATGTCAGATTAATATACCTACTCATAAAAATGTATATATTAAAGTGCGCCAAAAGAAATTTCTCAAAAATATCCTGTCAGTTTGCGTCACAGATGACGTAGATATTAATGCGGTGCATTGAAGGTGACTCCTAGATTTATAAACCGTACGACATGTTTACGAAAGCGAACAATATCACCTGTTCGCGGGTCACTACTCCGCGACATTACTCAACTTCTTTTTGCAATACACTCTGGCATTACTTTCGTCTAAATACGCTCCCGCATAAAACAACATTTAGCAGATGCGTCGAAAGCCGTCCTCTGATGAATATATGATTTTCAGGCTGCTGCTGTATTTAAAATGTGATTCATCATTCCAAAAGCCCTCAAGAGCGTTTACTCAGCACATTTAATGGTACAGATCTAGTACGTATTATAAACAGGATGCTAAGTTGTAATAAGTGCGTTGCGGACATTTTTGAAAACGAGTTTTAAAGCGGAATATGATAAGTTTTGGGTTTGCCACAAAAAGGAAAAATAAGCATGGCAGGCAATTTTTTTAAGATTGAACCGTAAATGTTCAACATCGAGGAGCTGGCTCCTTGTTTAATACCCTTTTTACAAATTATATTTTAATTTTATACTCCTTCACTGCCTCAACAAAGGAGATCAAAATTTGAATTGATAGAGATGAAACTAAACATCTTTAATGACGTTTCTTCTGCAATAGTTCAATGACGTAACACCGTTTTATGGGACTGGCGCATCGTACAATAAAGTAGCTTTTTATAGTGTTGCGCGTGCACTCAATAGACATTGATTCCTAGGCATCTGCCAATGTTAAGTCCAAATGGAAAGAGACCTAGTATTTATATTACTTTTGTAAGTTTAATCGCAAGATAGTCTGCATTAAATCTCATGACGTTAGAGTCGTGGTACTGAAAAAACAACATCAAAGTAGTGGTAGTACTGCGAGGTATGGTCGGCACTAAACGTTGTCTGAATCACTGGTCTGCTCATTTATCTAAACGTAAACATCTGCGTTAACGTTTAGTGTTCTACCGATTGATGCAGCTTTGACAGCGTGTTTACAATTTGAGGTGTAAACGTATATTATAATATGAATCTGCAGATGAAGGAAGACGAAAGAATTGACGCGCTTCATACACTGTAAGCAGTTAAACGATAATCACTCAGTTCGACGGAATCGGTATCTAGTCTGTATAAACTCCTAGTCTTAGTTTCCGATTTCTCTAGAAATTTGTACTTACCAAAACAGTTAGAAGACGATTCATAAATTGTAATAATTGTTTTATCAGTTTTTTATACGTATGATTGGTTTGCCTTAATGTCGTAAATGCTCTTCACGTATAATATGGAATGTGCTATTGACATATTATTATAATTTATTTACCTCCGTGGTCCAGTGGATAGCGTATGGGTCTGAGTCCCGGGTTCGATTCCCGGGTGGCGCAATAGTACTTGTGAGTTTTTCCGAATCCCCAGTAGCAGCGCTGAGTCTGGCAGTTGGTAACGTGACGTGAGTCCATAAAAAATATAAAAGTATACATTATATTAACCTCGATCTCATACAATCTCTCTGTAAGCCCCGACGTTCAATTTCCGACGCATGCTAGTTACCATGATAATGTTGTAGCAGCTTATGAAAACAAAGCTGCACCACAATATCCTCCATCCAAAGTTGTTTGTTTGTAAACCTCTGTTAGTTATCATACAAGATTGCTTTGTGTACTATTTGTTATATATTATGAGTAGAGAAAACATATCGAAAATTGTAGTGAGGACTTAAACCGTATTGAGTGTAAAAAGTGATCGAATGTGCCCATCGTTAATTCGCTTTTACCACGTTTCTGCTCCTTGTATTTTAAAACTTACTTTTATTTGAATAGAACAGTGCTAACTAAGCCTGTTTTATGACTATTGTTGGTAATAGTATTAGACTACAGGCCCATATCCAAAATGGATGGGTCATATGAAACACCAGGTGACGTAGGTATATAGGACGATATAAGAGCATAAAATAATAAGATTCAGCACTATGCCGTCACTTGTAATCTGTCCAACAGAGTGCTGGTGAGAATTCAAAAGTGCAGGTAGAGTGAGTACGCATTTCGGTCATATATTTTTGTACGGCATTTTTACCATCGATAGATCCATGAAAAATAATAAGAAAGCGCGCAGTGCCGTACAAAAATGGTGCGCCACAAAGTCGGTAATTTTATTGGAAATTGTCAGAAAATCAAAAAAAAAATACCGACTTTGTGGCGCACCATTTTTACAGCATAAGTTTCGGTAAAGAACCCACGCTTTCAAAAACAGCAGCTTTTCAGATGGAACATTTCTTTAACACCTCGCCACTTTTAATGACATTAAACTGCAATGATCGTAGGTACTCTTTTCTATCCAAATAACTTTAAATGAAGATTGGTAATGCGTTATTTTGCTGTGTTTATTTAAAAACGAAGAGAGCATTCATTTACTTCTAAGTGATTTAAGCATGCACTGCAGCTGAGGCACGGTAATATGGTGTAATAATCTAACACGTAATAATCTAACAGTATTGTAACTCGGCCGTCTCCCCGAGTTATATGCCTACAGTCGCGCCGCGCGCAAACAAGCGATAGGGCTGATCGCCTCAAGTGTTTTAATTGCATCTACCTACTCGATTTTTTTGCTGGTTTTCTGATTGTTCATATTACTTACTTATATTTTTTATTTAAACAAATAAAAATTATGTAAGTACGTAAGTACCATAGGAAATGTCCTATTATTGGTTACAATAAGCAGATTCATGTCGGCTTCCATTTTGAAAATTACCCTGAAGGTACTAATCATAGACTTCAATGAAATAATACATCGTCCATAACGCAGCTAAAAGTGTTCTGCTAGTATACATTATAACTTCAATCATACCAATATGTTTTAAAATATCTCAACATAATAATAGATTATGTAAGCTAATCAAATTTCGACTTTATCACGTATCCCTAAGTTAAAGATTAAACATTGCAACGTAGTAGGTAAATTTTCGAAAGTTCCAGGTAATTTGAAAAATCTTATCTTTAGGTGACTTAACGAAGAATTCAAACGGCACAATATAGTCTACAACTCGTCGCCATAATGATTTTTTAAATAAAGAACACTGCTACAAAAACCGTGACTGCGGCACGATCGCGGCTGTTGTGTACTTTAGGCACAGTCTAATGTGTACTGCGCTCGAGGCGAGTAAGTATAACTCGAGTTTCGTGCGTTTGTATGGAGTTAGAATACTGTTAGATATTATTACCGTGGCTGAGGTAATTCGTGCATCCGGCTTAAAAGTTTAAAACATATTTGGATCCAAAACAAAGAAAGATAAATAATTGTTAAAACAAAACATATTGACGTGTACAAGAGCACATAAATAACAATGCGGAATACCTCAAGGCTCACAATTATATTTTGATACATCACTCAATATCGGATATGCTAACAGTTTACAGCGATAGTTAAAGTTTTGCAGACTTTGCCACATTGATTGGTTGAAAGATCCGAAGTTTATTTACCTTTAGAATATGTTGTTTATGAAACTTAGATTATAATAACTCAGCAAGGTTACGTCAACAAAGTCAAGAGCGCGGTTCAACTCGCTTTGTAAAATTAAGTGCCAATAAATTTGCAACTGAACACTAACGAACTATATTTGCGGGTAAGTTGTGGAGTTTAAAATACGTTAAGCATAAATTTAGTTATTTTCATAATAAATAAAAATTTGCAATTTTATTAGAAATAGATGAATTAATTATGTATGGTGTTAATATCTAACACCATAATTCTCGATGACTCATCTTAAAAAAATAAATGAGGAACTCTGCCATGTGCTTTTTACGGTAAACAGATCGACAAGATTTATGAAACCAATAAACTTAATTTGTTGTGGTTGAAATGAGCAAATCGGTTTGAAACATTTGGTTAGACTTGCAATATTAATTTCAATAAATCGGTCACGTGAGTGTTTCAAACAAGCACATTAATAAAAGTAGCAAGAATATACGTGGGTTCAACATTGATTCCGTAAATATAGTATTTACTAGTTCATTAGTATTTCTAAGAGAAAAAGACTACCCACGGTGTAACTGAGTAACAATTTCCCTCATAAATCATGGGGCTAAACGAATGTCTTCTATTATAAACGTGATTGGAACTTAGAGTATGCCGCTGTGGATCTCAGTCGTAAGTCACGGATCAGTTATTGGCGTCGCTCCAGGTGGTGGAGTGACCGGCCCTAATCGCTTGCGCGGACATTCGTACGCGATCAGACACTCTAGTGGTGAACTTAAAAGCATGCAGGATATACAATTAGTAATCATTCCTTTAAAATACCTTTCTGTGAGCTATAGGTAGGTACTACTCATATGAATAACTATTAGGTCTCTTCGATTATGAAATTGCTGTCTCATAGTTACAAAATGAAACAAAGAAGTACGTTCTATTTTTAATGAATCAAAGTATCTTTGTACTGTCGCTACTTTATGGAAAATTAATACCCTTAACCGAAAAATTCAAAGGTAAAACAATACATTTTGCAAAAGGCGGTTCTAGGTACTGACACATTAAATATTTTTCCTCTTACAAAACTATGTTCAGGCCTATCGCGATGACCACTTTAGATTGTCGTACTGACTGCATTTTTAATAATTTCTTATTGTAAGCTAACTGAAATTTGGGTAGAACCAAACTCGTCACTTGCTATTAGGGCGCATAGCTTCTCATGCGTGTTTAAGTGAAGTTGCGAGTAGTCTGTGAGTGCTCTCAATGTCTGAAACTGCAGTGTGCTTACAATTGCTAAGTCTTTCACTATGAATACAAAAGCCGGTCAACCGAGACTCGGACTTGTATATGTTTTTACTTTTTGTTATTATAACCGTAGTAGAAGAACTTCATGAATTTTTATACTCTGTAGCATTACTTTCCATGAAATAGGTACAGTCGACTGACAGACAGACGGACTGCGGAGGCTTAGTAATAGAGTCACGTACATAGTTGGCACGCTTTTGAATAGCTACCCTAAGAACGTTCTAACTTCTCACGACAAAAATAAGACAAGATGATAATAATATGAACTGTTTTAAAAGAATAAAGGTTTGTGTCCAATTCAAATGACATACCTATTTAAATATAATATTTTAATTTCATTTTACTTGTATTACGTGTGTTATAGGATATATATTTTTTATATATCTTATATGTAATATTATAAGACATCTGTCGTTAGCAATTCTCGGGGTTTATGAACGCTGAATGGCGGGAAATCGAAAGGAGTGGTAAATATCCGTTTTATTTGACGTTGATGTAAATGAAAATACATGTTGCATACCTCATTCGTGTTTATATTTTTCATCTGAGGCAATAAAGTATTTTCTTTTGTTAATTTATATTCCTTTTTGGACGGGTGTTTGGAAAGTCTTCCCAGTTTATATTTACTTTATTGTTTAATACAGATGCATAAATCATGTTCTTAAAAACAGTAATTGCTTATTTGCCGCTGGTTCTCAGTCATAAAAAGAAATAAAAAATGTAAAAATTAACCCAGATTAAAATATTTTTAAGATAATATTTATTCATTTGAAGCTTAAAATGTATTCGTTACAACATACATGCCAAATTTCAGCTTATTGCGCCCAATAGTTTTGGCTGTTCGTTGTCTGTGAGTCAGTCAATAACGCATGACTTTTATATGAAATGATAGTAACTTGTTATGATTATACCCATTATCTATCGCCAGATTTGCGCACCAGTGATTTTTCGGAGTTATGTGCGTATTAAATTGTTAATTACCACTTGCTCCGTACCTCAGCGAGCACGTTAAGCCGTCGGCCCGGTTGTCAGGAAGATCTTTGACAGTCCTTATAGGGCGTCAGTACCTTCTAAATAAACTGGCACTGGTCTAAAGTAATAAGGAATATCGTTATCCCTTTGGGTTGCGGAGGTCAGACAGGCAGTCGCTCTGTGGAAAAGCTAATATTCAGTCAAATCCGGTTGGACTAGTAAGCGGACCCCAGGTTTGAAACTGGGATAACGCTATGAGGATGATGTTCTATCGCCAGATGTAAGAATAAATTCTGTAGTATAGGTAACTCAGCTATCAAATCAATGCATTTAGTAAATTCTGTTAATATGACAATATGAGAGCCTACCTGCAATGGATAACCATTTCTTGAGTTGGTGAACGTAAGTATAAACCAACTGGCGAGACGAGACAAGTGGCCGATTCAAGATTATGCACGACCTAATGCCAACCGAAATAGTTAATATCTGTTAGGCCCCCGCGGCGTCGCAGTTTTAACTTATTTTTACTAATACTCCACTTCTTCGAAGTAGGTTGCAGTAGGAGTCACTTCGTTTTAAAAGTCTTGTCATTCTCTTTTACTTCAATTATAGCGACGAGAGAACAGGCAGGGTTCTATGGGGCTGTCGACGCCGTCATTAACCGTGAAAAAAAAAGCATCTGTAGAAAGACTGCTCCGTTAGGTTGGGTTAATTTTTGTGGGATGATGGTAGCTGGTAGGTACTTCGTACGTAGCTCGTACCTCGCTCAACGTATCTCACATCACTCACAACTTGTACAAAATTATAGCAAAGCTGACGAATTAGACAGAAACATTATCGTTTTGGTCAATAGCTTTCTATACATATTATAAAATGAAGTCCCTCTCCGTCGGACGGGACTACCGAACGGATTTTTGTACAGTTTAACCAATAGATAGTGTGAATCTTTAGGAAAGTTTAGGCGTTTATATCACGCGGTCGGAACTGCGGGCGAAAACTTATTATAAATATATTGTTCATTGTTCCAACTACAAATAACAAAAAATGCAATATGCTTTCATTTTGGTCCCCCATGGTATTATAAATCTCTATGGTATCATTAATTTCGTTTCTTTATGGTTAGAGCATATTGCCGCAGTTGGTCAGAGCCAAGTTAACCATAATGTATGAATGCAGAGGAAGTATTCTGGTAGCCGTGCTCGAGTCGCTAATCAGCCACAAATACACCCGGGATTAGTCTCGGATAACCGTTTTACGATGGCTTGTGGCCTCAAACTTTTACTAAGGATTAGTTTCCACGTTTTTTATAGTTGGTAACTGACTGACCAAATATTATCGGTGAGATTAGCGGCACGACTTCACTAGTGTGGTTAAAAGGAAGGGAGAGGATCGTGGAGTCAAAAGGACACATTTGAGACGACCTTGCAGTCGACGCCTGGTGGGCCGTCGTAGACGGATAGAGGAAGAGATTTTGTGTCGGAGGCAAAGACTCACTTTGGGTCGCTCCGCCATCACGAAATAATGATTGACCTGACATGAAATCCATAAACATACTTTACATAATCCACCATTCCTCACAAAATTAAAAAAGAAATCATTATGAAAAAAAGAAAATTGGGTTGATTGATAAGACATCGTCATGTCATCAACTGCGCAATTCGCACAGTTTACAACCATGCAGCTTGTTTCAACTAATAGAGCTTTTATTAACAAGAATAAGTCCTAACGCGTCTTTTCATCTTTATGTTGTGATATTTAAACATTAAACATGAACATTTTTGTTATTTATAATACCTATTATAAATCAAAATAAATTAAAATACTCGCCAAGACTACATTTTCGTACCCATAAAGTAAACCTTGTACAATTCTATCTTTTTTTAGTTGCTCCGAAGACACTGAGTGATTAACTTTCTAAAATTTTATACAATTTTGCTCCCCGGTATTCATGTTATGTTTTGTACATAAAACGCTAGGAGTTAGTTTAGTACCCACCTGTGGTATTTACAATACCTACCTACCTTTAGTAGCTAAATAGTACAATAATAATCACACAAGGCTACAGTCAGAGTCGACAACTGTTCAGCTACGAATCGTTTGCCACATGTGTTTATTCCCATGTAACGTTTCTACGTTTGTGTGTACGTTCTTGTTCTACATCTTATAAACTTCTCCACTGTTTATTTGCGCGCATTCGACAATAGACTTTGTTCGTAAGCAATTACGAGAACAAGCGAAACAATATTACTGGTTGTAATGTTCTGTAATGAATTTTCATTACAATTTATACGATCGGCTGTATACTTGGCTTTAAAATCAATAATATATGTTGTTTGCTATGAAATTACCTACGCGAACTTAGAAACTGTTGAAATGCTTTTTGTGTCAAATAATCATTTGAAACGCAAAGCATTTATTTTGGGATTTTATTTGCTTCTCAATTATTTATCAGTTAAAATTTAGCCGAGGCAAAATTAAAACTATATTTTTGAAAATTATATTTATTAGTTACATCAAGCAGAATACTATTATTTTAGGTATCTATCCAAGGTAAAAAAATTGCTTGATATTTTTATTTTACTGCTCTTTACTACAGCGCTGCACAACAGTTGATGCAGATACCTTATTCGGTCTCCAAATTCAAAATTCAACCAATGGCAGCATTCTTTTGCTATTTTTGTATTGAGATGGTGTATTTATTGAGATAGCTACAAATAAAAAAAAAAGAAAAATAATGTTTTCAAATAAATTAAGCTATAATCGATTTTAAACTTTCGCGATTTGCATACATCATACAAAATAAATTAGCGGGTCTTATCCGCGTACAATTAATTTATTTAAGGTATAAATACCTATTTGTTTCCGACGTTTAGCTCGTCTATCGTATATCTTTAAAGTTTATTTTATTGTGCATGAATTCTAATGTAATTTGTTAGTATTTGCTAACTATCCTTTTTAAAGGTGCTTTTCCACCCGAGATGTGGTATGTAGTGTGTAGTAGCTGGGAGGAAGAAGAAAGAAGTCTAAGCTACTAAACAATATGACTATGTAGTGGGGCAAGTAAAGTGTACTATGAGGTTTGTGACGAAGATGCGTAATTGTAGAGCTCGGACTAAGCGATGTATCGACAGCTGGGAAAGCACGGCGAAAGGCGGCCACGATAATGTTATCTATACCTACAGTATTTTAGCTTCATACAAACGGTGGGCTCTGTACCAAGTGTGTAGTGAGATCTAGACTTCTAGGTACTCGCGTACCATCCGTTTGTAAGAAGTTTAAATACTGTACCTACCTATAGATAACATTACGATGCGGCCGTGCAGTGAGCTATACATAGCTACATCATTCGCGACTATACGCATTTAAAGCACGTATCAAGGACACGCCTGTAGAACACGCATGCGAACTTATCAAAAATATTACAATTATTTTTTAGTATAATTCTTACACTAGACATAAATCCTGCGTCGCGAGCATTTTACATCATTGGTCGCTGGAACCTTCACACATACAATCAAGCATAGGCTTCGGTTTACCTGCAGATCAACTATACAGATAGCCGAAGCGTGTATCTTAATAAGCTGTCATATACAGTTCATGTGATATGTTTATCTACTCAGGTGCAGGGTACCACTATCGGCTAGTTATGTGTCTAGTTGGATATACAGCAAGCGAAGCATATACCTTCAATTAAACCTAATACAATATCCTGGACAATCTCTTTGTTTGTACGAAACCAATCTGAACCGTGCAACAAATGTTAGAATTCGAAGAATCGCCGTTTCTTGTATTTGTGTTACTGACGTTGATGTTTTTAATTTCAGTTCCATTGGTTCGACGTGGAGATGGGAGGCGGTGGCTCGCCGGAGCCAGAGGGTGACGTGGTGCAAATATCGGAGGTGACACAAAACAACGTTGAAATATCCGTAGTGCCGACAAAAGATGGATCCAATTTAAACTCCCCCGACGAACGCAACTGGACCGAAATATCTACCGCGCTACTCAAAGATAAGAACGTACGGGCTGAGAATAATTTGACACTGCCAATAATCTTAGTGAATGACAAACCCCCGGAGGACTTAGACCAAAAATGGTTGAACATCGAAGTATCAAACAGTGAAAAGTTGAAATGTTTCTATACTAGAAGAAAATACAAACGCAGGTTTTGCAGGACGCGAAGAAATGCGGCGTTTAAAAGATCTTATTCTATCGCATAACGATATTGTTAAATACATGTTGTTTAATTAACATCTTGTATGCATTGTTCTGTGATTTATATTCGTGACCCGATGGACTATTTTACTATTTAGAAATAAATGTATTTATCTCAATTTATATACCCTATAAGCCACATAAAGGCATCAAATATGATAATAACTTTATAATTATTCAGGTAGAGTGAATAAAACATTATACAAAAAAATATCACATCATATTTTAATGTAGTCAAGAAAATGTATCTAATAATATTAAATTGTATTGGTCAGTATGTAAACATTCCCGCTGTTTGATGTTACATTTGAGAGGGCAACTTGTGGAGCTTATTAAAATCGTTAATTTAATTTAGTTTATTTTCAACAACTTAATGTACCTTAGAGCAGTAGTAACTTCTTGATTTTAGTCATCGGAACAAAAGGTAGCCCATGTACTATATATGTAACTTCAATATTTCATCAAACTTCGTTCAGTAGCTTTCAAAACGCCCATCCATCTGCCCATCCATCCTCAGAAACTTTCGGATTTATTGTAGTAGTATACAAAACAATTACAATACCAGCATGCTGTCATACAGCTTATACATATTATAAGCAGTTAGGAGTTTTAAAGAGACGCACTCTAACTGGCAACGATATTCTAGAGTCAGTAAATTGAATGGTAAATTAAATTTTCATGGACAAATTAAAATCTGCGAAAGTAGGCCTTTCACAACAAGTTTTACTGGTCTATGTAAAGTCCAAGTCAAAATCATTTATTCATTTAGGCCACAAAGTGACGCTTATGAACGTTAAAATTAAAGTTAATTACTAGATGATTCTGCATTTACATTTACTGCCACGTTCGCAATGCAATAGGTAGAACCACGAGAAAGAACGGAAAATAAAATTCGTGGCCACTCTTTTTAACTGCCAGTATAATGGTTTTACATGTTATCTTTGTAAGGAGCTGCAACTGTTTCACATTGTGAGTTATCTACTAATGCAAAAATTAATAGTTATTGATATCATAGTCAAGCAATAAATTATGTTAATTTGGTAAGCCTCCCAAAGTGAATATGGTGAAACAGGAGCATCCACTTACGTCTTTTAATGTAGGCAACTCGCGAACATGACTGTTCAGGGCTATGGTGGAACAGCATGTCCCGAAAAGTAACAGTATATAAACCTGCAGCAATTTACAATCTATTAGTTTGCAGCTCATGACCACGAGTTACCCTCACCTTACAAATCCGATAAATTATAATAAAAAGAGTAGAACAAGAATGTAAATGTAGTATAAAAGAGAATACGGTAATTAACTACACTATAAAACTGCTTATTGACCTACGAAACAAAAATTTGGCCTAATAAAATTTCCAAGCGTACTTGTCGTCAAGATACTCATTAAGAGTATAATATGGCTTTAGTAAAAGATTATTTTTAACTATTGTCTGAAACGACCTTAACGGCAAGTCTAAAATATTTTTTGGTATTTTATTTTACATTCTTATACTAAGCCCAATAAAAGAGCTATGCGTTTTGTTTAAACAGAAATACGGTACACATAATTTGTGCCTGTTCCTAGTATTAATATTGTGTATGTCACTATTAATTTTGTAAGAATTTATATGCAGTTGTACATGTATAACAATTGCATAAATATATTGTGATGCTACAGTAAGAATACCAATATTTTTAAATTTTTCTTTGAGTGAAACTCTTCTCTTTAACTGATAGATGACCCTAACTGCTCGTTTTTGTAATATAAAAATATTTTCGATATCAGCGGCCCTACCCCATAATAATATGCCATATGACATAACACTATGAAAATAGCTAAAATAAACCAATCTAGCCGTATCGACATCAGTCAACCTACGAACCTTCTTAATGGCATAAGCAGCTGAGCTAAGTTTCCCTGAGAGAGATGAACGTGCGCATCCCACTGTAATTTCGAATCGAGTGTTATTCCTAGAAATAATGTATATTCAGATGTTTTGAGTACATCATAATTTAGAGTTATACTAGGACCAAGGTTTCTGACATTAGGCAGAGCAAACTTAATATATTTTCTTATTTTGGCGTTCAGTACTAGATTGTTTACATTAAACCATTTAGTTATATGAATGAGCGCACTGTTAGTTTCGTTAAAATGTTCCTTATTTCTATCTACTTTGAATATCAAAGAAGTATCGTCAGCAAACAGTACAACGTCACAAATGTTTTTCAAGTAAAAAGGTAAATCGTTTATGTAAACAAGAAACAGGAAAGGCCCTAGGATGCTGCCTTGCGGCACTCCTAAATCAGCAGGTAAGCCACTGAATTTTGAGCCGTTTATTTCAACACATTGGATTCTGTCACTTAAGTCTGACTTAATGACTTCCAATGCTTTAGTCTGGACGCCGTAATGTCTAAGTTTGCATAAGAGCGTTTCATGGCAGACGCAATAGAATGCTTTCGAAAGGTCGCAAAACACACCAACAGCATTTTGGGCATTCTCCCATGCACTGAATATGTGTTTATGTAACGCTACTCCTGCATCTGTTGTCGAGTAACCCTTGGTAAAACCATGTTGCTCACTATCAAGGAGGCCGTTTAGATTAAAATATCTAAGTAATTGCTTGAGTATGATCTTTTAAAAAATCTTACTAAAGGCAGGTAATATCGATATTGGCCTATAATTACTAGGATCAGTCTTTCTGCCGGATTTGAAAAGAGGTATTATCCTACTGTGTTTCATAAGATCGGGAAAAACACCTGATTCAATACACTTATTAAATAAGTTGCTTAAATAAGGAGCTACTACATAAATTATACTTTTCAGAACCTTGACAGAAATGCCCCAGAGATCACCTGTATTCTTAGACTCTAGAGATTGAAAAGTACTTATAATGTCGGTAGAATTAATACAATGGAATTTAAATAATACATCACATTTTCCCACACTAGATTCTAATAGCTTTTCTGCGACTATAGCTGATGATTTTAATTCTCTAGTATCGGTATCGTTATCGGTATGCTAGCAAAGAATTTATTAAATGTGTGTGCGACTTCTTTGTCATTATGAATTAATTTGTCACTATCAAATAAACTAAAACTTTTACCTCTTAGTGTTGTCTTACCTGTTGCTTCATTAATAGCTCGCCAGGTTGCCTTAATTTTATTCGAAGATTGTTTAATTTTGTTCCTAACGAATAATGCCTTAGCTGTATTGCACACTCTTTTAAATATCTTGGAATAATTCCTAACATACTCTGTGAAGTTCGAATCAGAATTGTATCTCTTCATACAGTGCAACTCGTACATCTTTGATCTGCTTTTGTAAATACCTGTAGTAGCCCACTCACTAAAAGCTCGAGTCTTAATTAAATAAATTATTGAATTAAATTAAATGAAATTAAATAAATGACACACATTAAAAAAATATTGCATTTTTTATATGGAGAATCAATATCCATTAAATCAGGATTCATAGCATTCATTCCAATCAAAATTTTATTCCGGAATTCATTAAACCTATGCCTAGGTCATTTCAAAACCAACACTTTCTGTACAATGCTATCACTATAATATGGAAACCTTGCTAATTGAGCACAGTGATCCGAAGTTAATTCAGAAGTTACTAATTTATTCGAAACTGTACAATTACTAGATATATTGTCAAGACAGGTGGATAATGTTGCTATAATTCTAGTTGGTTCAAGAAACAAATTTTAAATAGATTTAAAAATCTACTAGTCATTACTGAATGGTCAAGAATATTTACATTAAAATCACCACAAACTATAAGACGTTTCTTATTGCTCCTAATTTTAGTAATTGCATTTCGATAACCGATTCAAACAAGCTAAAGTTACTTAACGGTGGACGATTTGTATGTATGTATGTATGTATGTATGTATGTATGTTTGTATATATTTGGATCATTAGTACAAACAAATTTAATATAAAATCTTTAATAGGATCACTATGTAGTGAACGTAGGCAAAAAAAATGGCATTTGGCTCAATATTTACAGTGGGCTCGCCTCAAAATTATGGAATACATATATATCAGTTTTTGTAACGCACACTATATAGATGTAGCGTAAACGACACAAAATCAATCACCGATAAGATTGCACGGGCATGTCGGGCATTATTCGCGTAAAATGTTGTGTTGACTTCTTAGCATAGCTAAAAGCTTACCTGCTAGGCGACTGCAAATTGCCACCCAGGATTATAGAATAATAATACTTTTAATAATAATAATAATACAACCCCTCTGGGGCAGCTGTTATCTCATCATGAGACTAACGCAATCTCGGAGGGCAGAGTAACAGCTTTCAAACATCACCTTCATCTTGTGATATAAACAAAAAATGTATTGCAAGATGAATAGAAAGCTTACAAACCGCAGGGCAGCTTTGTGGCGAGCTGAATGTGTGTGGCGACACTGCGGTCCCGAATGCTTCAGAGAGTCGGTCAGGGCCTCGTCTCCGGCTTGCCTTTATTGGCTGGTTGGAGTTGATGCCTAAGAGCGCCCGCAGGACTCTCAACTCTGGCTTGCCTTGGTTGGCCGGCCAGAGGGAAGTTGCAAGAGCTATTTGCTCGGGGGTGGAAGTGTCATTTTCAAGGGCGTAATTACGGGGAAACCCGCTCCGGGTCACGACCCGCGATGGCGAAACCGGTGCCGCACCGCTCTACACCCCTAGCCACTCGCACCGGTGTTGCCCTCTGGCTGCCTTTATGGCAGACTTCGTTTACCTTGGTGGCTATTTAGAGAGGGCCCATCTAGTGAGTTGGCGAGTCACCGTCTGCCCCTTTTCGACGTACTATAAGAGTACTTAGGGCAGACGCAGTTTTTCATCCATAGTTTTCATATACACTCATCCATTGAACACCCATCACAATAGCCCAGAGTAATTTGTTTCCATACAAGTAGCAATAGTCCTACACCTGCTGCGGCTAATCCGTGGCTGTACTTCATAGTGCAGTTATGGAGGCTCCTCAGTAGGTGTCCCACCACATCCTAGATTAAAATTCTCAAAGGGCCTCTGCGCGTTGGACCTATGTCTCCGTGTACGCCTGCCAAAGGGCCGTGTACTTTTTTAACATCATATGTTAGAAAAGAACGCGTGAAAGAGAAACAAATAATAATACTTTTATTGCCATCAACAATTCTTACAAAAAAAGTTTCGGAGGCCTTCTTTTAAGTATGGAAATACTTGTGTCAGAAGACCACACTCTTCCATAACAAGTATATAATAAACATAGAAGTCTTAAATTTAGTAAGTATGTTTCATCAAAATACAATAAAAGTAAAAGCAATAAATATATAATGGATGATCAGAACAACCTCTTACTGCCCAATATAGAAATAAATATTAGATGGTACTCCTATTTTAACACCTTATTGAATGAGGAATACCCCAGTCACGATTTTGTACCGGCGCCACCCACAGAGGGGCCTATAAATCTGT
The DNA here is from genome assembly GCA_944739405.2 of Euclidia mi. Classification (NCBI taxonomy): domain Eukaryota; kingdom Metazoa; phylum Arthropoda; class Insecta; order Lepidoptera; family Erebidae; genus Euclidia; species Euclidia mi. The sequence continues at coordinate 41,539,642 of OX123198.2, forward strand.
TCTCAGCTGATGAAGTCAAAAGTGCTATGAAAAAATGAAAAATAATAAATCACATGGCCCGGATGGTGTATCTGCGGATCCCTGGAAGAAACTAGCAAATACTGGAATTGTCTGGCTCACTAACCTTTTCAATGACATTATAGGAAATGTCGAGCAAGACCTTGCGTTCTCAGTAAGACCGGGCTGCTCCCACAGCTGTTTGTGGGCGACTAAACGTTTCGAACGTTGTGTTCCTTTCCGTTTTGATGCGAAAGCGTAGGTATTTTGTTTTCTTGATAGGTTAAGGTGTAGAGAATACACAATATAGTTTGTAATTTAATATAGTTTTGTCACAGAATGTTTAGTTTTAAGTTAATATAGTTTTGTCACAGAATGTTTAGTTTTAAAATATTTCATCAGAATTTCTTATTTTAGAACCGAAAAGTAAAATACACGGAATAACCCACATACCCGCAATACCCCGCACTTACCTTACCCCGTCGACGTCGTTGGCAAGCACTAAGAAGTCAAAATGTGCCGGAGCCTTTTATAAAGCTTCTTCAAGGCATTTACAATGACGTCAGTACCTCACTTCGCAGCCCGGCAGGGACCACTCATCCTATCCCCATAAAAGTGGGAGTCCAGCAAGGATCGGCTCTCAGCCCTCTTATATTTATCACCGTGATGGACTATCTTACTCGGACCATACAAGGCGAGTTACCATGGTGCCTTTTATACGCGGACGATATCGTCCTAGTTGCAGAGTCACTAGAAGAGCTCCAGCTAACTTTAAATAAGTGGCAGCACGCGCTCGAAGGTAATGGTTTAAGGATTAGCCGAACAAAATCAGAGTATATGAAATTCATATACGGGCAACCGTGCACGTCAGTCCTACAGATAGATGGTATTTCTGTGCCCCTGGTGAACAAATTCAAATACCTGGGCTCAACCATCGCTAACTGCGATGCTGACATTATACAACGGATAAACTCCGGCTGGATGATGTGGCGATCGTTGACAGGTGTACTCTGCGATCGCAGGATGCCCATTAAGATCAAAGGGAAAGTATATAAATCCTGCGTTAGGCCTATTTTACTCTACGGCGCGGAGTGCTGGACAAGCAAATGCAATCATGAATCCAAACTTCACGCCACTGAAATGAAAATGCTTCGTTGGGCAGGCGGTGTAACCAAGCTGGACAGAATCAGAAACGAACATGTTGGGGGAAGTTTTAAAGTTCGATAAACTGCAGGAAACCCAACTTCGCTGGTGGTGATGCGCCGCGAGGAAGACTACCCAGTTAAAATCGCGCTTAAAATTACCCAGACAAACAACCCCGAGGACGCCCAAAAGCTAATTGGAGCAGAAACCTTAACCAACTATGCAATTTGATCCCAGCAGATATAAATGACACAGCCGAATGGCGCAAACATATTCAGAGGGCTGACCTAAATGATATGGGAAGAGACACGGAGAAAGAAGAGGGTATGAGTGAAAATCTAAAATGTGGTAACCTTGCAAGGATTTTTGTCTATTTTACCGCGAAGCTGTATACCTATCTTGTTATCTGCTTTTCTTTATTCAGCCTCGTCACTTCATGTTACCCGAGAGCGGTTTTCTAAATCTTGAGGCTCCTTGCTTCATATTTTGATATCGTCATTCGCTATTTAGTAATCCGTGGTTAGGCCGAGTTTCTTCATGTACCTCTGAACATTCGTCATCCGAATGGTCTTTGCTCTACTTCGCCCAGGCTCTCGCTTTTTTATATAACCGTGGAAACGCACTTCCTCACTGCGTGATAGACGGTTCGTCGCAATATATGCCCAGACCATCTTAATCTAGACCGATGTAACAGAATTTCCGGCGGAATTTAGTGTGGTCCAAGCAATAGATACCGCCACTTACCTAATTCATCTATACGTCGTCAGGTCTCATCTTAGGTAGCTTCCTACAGCTATAATAAAATAAAGTGTTTTAATCGTTCTTATTTGCTATCGGTTCACACTGACCTGGCCTGTAGTCTACTCTGCAACAAGAATCAATAAAGAAACCAGAAAAATATTAGCTGTCTGAGTAAAGTCACAGTAATGTGGCGTTGCAAACTGTCAACGCCTAAAGATAGATAGATAGATAGATGTATTCTTTATTGCACACCAAAGTAAAGTACATTTTATATAGTGACTTAAAGCTAAGTTTCATGTACAAACGGCGGCCTTATCGCCAGGGGCGATCTCTGCCAGGCAACCTTGGGATGGACAGGAATGATTAAAGCATTATTGTGGGCATGGTGTAGCTTTAAAGTGAAATAATTATCAATAAGATTATCCTAAATAAGATACATAAATAAATATACCTTTTACTTACATACATAAAATACATACATAATTTATACAAATACAATTAAATATATATCAATATACTAAATAATATAGATACAGTTTATACAAATGATGAACTCAGACGATAATTAAGTTGATATATTTGTCAATCCTTGAAATAGTGCTTCTTTACCAAGTCTTTGAAAATATTTATTGTGCTTGCTCTTCGAATCTCCACTGGTAAAGCATTCCACAGTCGCACAGCCTGAACAGTAAAAGATTTGTCGAAGTAATTTGTGGAATGCTTCGGCATCTCCAGCGTTAGATCCTCAGACGACCTCAAGGACTTTACATGTGTGTCATCGAGGAACTTAAAGCGTTCTTTGAGATAAGAGGGAGAATTGGGATTAAAAAGTACATTATATAACAATGTAAGAATGTGAGTATTCCTGCGAAGACGAATTGGCAGCCACTTGAGTTTGTTGCGAAAATCTGAAACGTGATCATATTTGCGCAATCCAAATATAAATCGTATGCAGAAGTTTTGGAGACGCTCAAGTTTATCTAGCTGCTCTTCAGTGGGGTCAAGATAGCTGACGTCCGCGTAGTCAATTATAGGCAGAAGCAGAGCTTGAGCAAGCGCAATCTTAGTGGCAGTTGGAAGGAAGTTGCGTAATCTACGCAACGATCCTGCTGATGCAAATAGTTTGTGACTCGTTTCTAGGATTTGAGATCTCCATGACATAGTATCATCAAAGTAAATACCTAGATTCCTTACGGTTTTGCTGAACGGAAGATCCTTTCCGTTAAAACTAATGCGTGGCAGTTCGGACCAACAAATTTTCGAGACGAGTTTGGGGCTGCCGACAACAATCAATTGTGTTTTGTCAGGATTTACCTTAAGTCCATATTTCGTGGTCCACTCACAGATACGCGACAGGTCCGAGCTAATGGTAGTACAGGCTTCTGCTAGCTTATTTAACGGAGCCTGCGTGTAAATTTGCAAATCATCTGCGTAAAGGTGGTAGGATGAAAGTAATTGGTTTGAGATTAAATTAATAAATATTGCGAAGAGTAAAGGAGATAGCACGCCACCCTGTGGCACACCGGCATTTGTGTTAGACCAAGTGGAATAAGTGTCTTCGATGCGTATACGTTGCCGGCGACCAAACAGGTAACTGTGAAACCAGTCAATTGCCGTTGGAGATACGTTAAGAGAGCGTAATATGCCAAGTATAATGTGAAAATCTACGGTGTTAAACGCATTACTAAAATCAAGTAGGGTCAAAACCGTCAGATTGCCACTATCCATACCCAGCCTAATGTCATCTGTTACACGAACCAATGCAGTGACAGTACTGTGCCCGGGGCGGAAACCAGATTGATAGGGATTTAGGAGCGCATGTTTATGTAGGAAGGAGCTAAGTTGAGAGTGAACAAGACGTTCAAGGACTTTTGATAGGAAAGGTAGTATGGAAATGGGTCGATAATCGGAGAAGGAGCAGGGTTTGGACTTCTTAGGTAAAGGAATTATTAGTGCATCTTTCCAACTTGATGGAAAGACACCACGGGCTATGGAATGGTTAAGGATGTGACATAGGACTGGAAGAATTTCATCTAGGATGGGAAGGATCATTTTGCGGCTGACACAATCGTTGCCGACTGCATTGGACGTCACTGCCAGTATGCTCTTCTTAACGTCACAAGCGGAAAATTGATTGAAGATAAAGGGAGAATAATTTGGGGTTGGCAAAGATGAAAGATATTCTAAAGTGGTTCTTAAAGATAGGTAGTTAAAGGAAGAAAGGGTGTGGTGTTCCTCCAACTAGAGGGAGGTTCCTCTGACCAGGCTAGGTGATCGTGCTCGACTGGAGTCCGTTCGATGTACTTGAGAACTTGTATATAAGACTCTTCTTACATGTCTCGAATGCATGTAATTAATCTCCGTTTTTGACGACCGGATGGGAGGCTTTAACCGACCCGCCCAGCAAAGCATTCAATGGAGCCTGAATTGGTGCGGCGTTAAAAAATGCGGCGTAAAATTTGACCTGCCCCAAAATCTTCAAAGTTTACTGATGGTTTTTGGAGTTGAAAACTGAGGTACCTACGGCTTGCACTTTGCTGTCCAGTGGTTTTGAACCTTGGAAACGCCGAAAGCACACTTAGCGGTGTTGATAAGCATGCCATATTTGCGCATGCGGTCAAAGAGCTGGCACAGAATAGATGGTTTTCGTTATCCTGGACTGATCGGCTGTACCTACACAAAAATCGTCATGATATGACAAGCAAAAAGAATCGACGCCAATTGATTATTCGTCAAAAAATCTCTGAAAAGTTCCTAAGTCCGAATGTGAATAGAGAATAGAGAAATTCATACAGATCGAAAAGTGTGGTGGTCGCGGTCCGTATCACTTGCCGCCATAGAAATTAGATTATTGGCATTTCCTAAATTGATAACAGAGAATACCGAACACCCAAAACATGTAGTGTTAAAAGTCAATTAATTGACGAATATTGGCGGACCCGTTGGCGGATCACAGCGACGCCGCCCGTATCTTTGGACCAGCCCTCTCAAGATCCACTCGGCAGACTTTTTGGGCCATAACAGCTTCAAAAAAGGAGGCCACTGCGTCCCAGCACTTCTTGTCCATCAGCTTGGCAGTAATGACTGCTGGCGGGGACAGATCTCGTCCGATCTGGCTAAATAGGATTTCGCGCTCAGACATCTATGTCGGGCAATCCTCCACGTATGTTGGGCGGATTCCAGGACGTCTGCACAGCTGTGGTGGCATTATGCCGTTCGTTCGCGTCTGATTCTGTTCAGATAGTCACCGAAGCAACCGTGCCTGGTGACTATCTAAGTCAATCGGTAGGTAGGTGACGCATCCGCGTTTCCTTGCAACCCACGCTTCAATGCTTGGTGGAATGGCACCTACAACGCTTTGGCGCGCATTCTGCGGCAGTTCCAGAGCCTGTCGGTGAGTATTGCGCCGTATGTCGAGCACGTACTTGATGTCTCTGTTTAATTCCCGTTGAACTGCGCGAGTTTGGTCGTAGACCTTCGCGTCTATGTCCGCTAGGATATCAAAGGGCGGAAAACGTGCGTGAAACTGTCACTTGCTCTGATGAAATTGTGCGGTTTCCTCGTACGATCCGAATAGCCGCTACCCGCTGCACACAATTGAGCTTAACTTTACAGCGGGAAGAGGCCGCTAGGCGTATGGCCTAGTGCGAATGCGGTGTGTTGTGTTATCGTCGAACTCAACATTAGAAGTAGCTTAGTGCTCAAAAGTGGTTATTCTTCCGTTTGAAATCGCCTAATTGAAACCACATTGTAAACCAGCTTCGCGAATTGAATTGTGTAAAATGATTTATAGGTTATTTGTCCGGCACGGCTCAGTCAGCTTTGTGAAATTAATTTGAACTTTGAACATTTCGTGAAAATTGTGAAATCGCAACTCGTGCAGCGGGCCTACGGAGACTTCGCGTTGGAGTCTGGTAAAGATATCTCACCCAATCTTTTGTGGCCACATTAGTTCTCTGTGTGTGAGATATCTTTACCAGACTCCAACGAGACGTCTCCGTAGGGACCATAAAATATATTCAGAAATTGCCCTAGACAGGTGAAAAGTTGCAAAAGGCAGAGGAAACTAATTTACATTATCCACTTGACCAGGGCAACGCAACAAGTCTGACATATATTGGACTGAGTTTCTCAGCGCTAAAGTAAAATACAATAAGTTCAATTACCTGATGATTTCTATCTTCCATGGAGTCCCGAAGGCAAGCTTGGATAAACACACACAGAACAATATATAATATCAGAAATGACAAAGTTATCATCACGGGTTGACTGAGCCGTGCCGAACAAATCAAATAGCGGCAATTTTTTCAAGGTTTTACACAATTCAATTCGCGAAGCTGGTTTACTCGTACAATGTGCTTTCAATACGGCGAGATTTGACGGAAGCATCAGCTTTGGGAGGTAAGTAGGTACACAATTTTCCAATCCGCAAACGGCAAGATTTTATAACGTAGGTACGTGGAATAAACACGCAGTTTCTGGCATTGGCACTCTCTGAGTAGGTATAAGTTTTCTGTGAATTGGCCATTTACTATAATGAAAAGTTTAAAAATTAATAATTATGTTATTTGAAAATGGAACTCCTTGAGATCAAGGAACTATTTAATTTACGAGACTGTAATATTTTTCATTCCATAAGTATTCATTAGACTCGCTCTGTGTGAACCCCACTCAGAGCGAGCAGCGTAGCGCGGCAAATGCTTCGCGAGGCTGCTCGCTCAGTCTGGACCCGCCTATTTAAAAATTGCGTGACGCTATATAATGTAACTCAACAAGAGAGTTGCCAAAGACTTCAAACGACATTTGGTGATGAAGCTCCTGTCACAGCTCTGTGTAACTATTCGTATTTTAGAGAATATGTATTCATATCATCGTCATGGAAATAATCATGTCGACATCACATGATCATTTCCATGACGATGATAATGAAGGCCATTCTGTAACTGTGGTTAGGGAAACATAGGTACGGAAACCGTAAAACCATAAAAATATTAAATATTTGCAAACTCGTACTGTATTAGACATTGGAATGAGCCAAGAGCGCGGCAGCTTTGCACCCGATGGATACTGTATATTTAACTAACCACGTGTCCAATGATGCCGCGAAATTATAAAACGTTTATTGGAAATAATGCGAAATTAAAGTCATTGGCTGTCCCAATATCATGACAGGTGACTGGCTTTTTCTGTCGGGTGGTGCTTTATCCGAAAGAAAAAGCCAGTCGGCAGAATGGGTCTTTTCCTTTTGAAGATTGCCCGACGAAAGGTTTAAAATATCGACGAATTGGCAGTAAAATCAAGTAAAATGGTTATTTCTTTTTTCGGAAAATCGGCACATTACACTCAAGACAAGTCTAGCTGTTTTCTGCAATAGTTTCAGTGAATGCAAAATTGTAGATAGGTACCTAATTGAAAACCATAAATGTATCTCAAATCTTAGAATACCTAGATGGTCTTATTTATCACAATCTGAAAACTTTATTTACCCAATGTATAAACAGCATTTATTAAATGTACCTAACATGTTCTCCCAAATTCCTAAATGATGCTCTCCTACTACGAGTAGGTATTATTATACCCTAATAAAATAGATCGTAATAGTGAAGTCAATAAATTTTCTGTATTTTGGTTAGGTCTCGCACAAGCCGAAGTGGTAAACCCGCGTTAACTTAACACCGAACTTCAATCAAACTTATGGCGCTGTAGTTGAAAGCTTTGATGAACTCCTTATTTCTCAAACTGAAGTCAACAATCCTTTGGAAATCGTAGGTACCTACACAAAACGAATCTTGTAATATGGCTGGTAATAAACTCAAAATTGTTAAGTGAGTTAAATAAAAACTACGTGGCTAAGTGCCAAAGTCTCGGGAAATAGAAATTATTTTAATGCAAAACTTGTAAAATTGCATGATGCCAAGTTTAAATTCTGAAAAACTGTTTCATTGAAAAACTTACGTGGCGATAGTACTTTTTATGAGCGTTATAATTTTTAGCAGATACATATCTAGCATGTTATCTCATCGCAAGCCAAACTCATACTTAGGTAATTACTTAGGTACTACTACTACCTACAGATGAATTTTATGATTACAGATTTTAGAAGATAACCACTGCATTTGGTATAAAGATAAAATAAAGATACTCCCGTTTCACGAAGGATTTCACAAATATTCAACCAATGGACACAAGAAGTCACAAATTGTTGTTCCGAGTCAGCAATTTTAGGATTTCAAAGTATTTTCCCGAGTGAGACTCGATTACTCGAACCCATAACGCCCCGCACAGTGTTCAAAATAACGCGTCGGCCACTTAAACCATTAGGTATTAAATGCTACCTATAACTAGTTACTCGGACCACCAGTTTGCTAAATAAAAATTCAATCCGAGTTAGTAAACAGAATGTAAGTACTTATTATAGACTTAACAACAAGAATAAAAGAAAACAGACAAAAAAAAAAATTGGTTGCCTGTAAAGTCGGTATACGGGCGAAAGTTTTACGTGACAACGACTTTGAGTGGTAAAATAATTTTAATGTGAATATTCATTCGTATAGTAGGAAGAAGGATGAAAGACGCGTGCCTTTCACTTTTTATGTCTGTCTCTCTCGCTCTTAGGCGGGACGCGTGCCTCTCACTCGCTCTCATTGTGAGCGCATAACGTGAGCGGAGCGTAACGCAGTTTCTTGAAGTGTCACCCGGCAAACCAATTTATAAGACGTTGTCACGTCAAAATTACTATCGTATTGGGTGTTTTTATAGATTAAAAAAAAAACCTTTGATACTGTGAGTCACAAACTGCTAATAGAAAAATTAGAATGAATCAAAGGCACTGTTCTTAAAATATTAAAATCATATTTAACAAACAGATTCCAGGTAGTAAAAATAGGTAATTTTGAAAGCGGTGCGTTACCTATCACATATGGAGTCCCGCTGGGTTCTATTCTAGACCCATTATTGTTTTTAGTCTATATCAATAACATTACAGAACTAGGACTACATGGTCATATAACGCTACCTATACGCGGACGACACCTGTTTGCTGTCCGTGATTTTCAAAGCTAAAAATAAAAATAAACCGCAACATGACCCGTTGAACATTAATAATACCCCGCTAGAACAAAAATCTTGCGAAAAATATCTGGGCTTAATGATGGATAGTGGCTTATCTTGGCACATGCACTTAGATCATATCAAAGGCAAAATTGCCTCACTTATTGGGTCACTGAAGAGTATAAGTCAATGCGTTCCAAAAAAAAATATTTTCTTTTTAAAAAGACAACTCCCGCAGTAGTAGGACTAAATCCTGTGTCACGGGGGACTTTACAAACATAGAACTAACGGACATAATGAACACCCAGACTCGAAACAACAATTTGTGGATCACACAAAGTTTCGTCTCGTGTGGGAATCGAACCCACAACACTCGCTGCAGTGTCAAGTGGCGAGGCGGCCGCTTAAACCACTACGCCAACCGTGCAGTAATTCGTTATAATATCTATAACTCTCTTGTGAAATCACATCTTCTGTATCTTATTGAAATCTGGGGTAGCGCTAGCAATCGCAAGCTAAAAGAACTTCAAAGGATCCAAAACAGAGTAATTAAAATTATTTTTCGTTATCCCTATTTGACACCGACCAGTACTGTACCTAAAATTTTTGAAGAAACCGAACTAATGAATATAACACAGTTATATAAATATAATACCTGTATTTTAATCAGAAAAAATATTAATAAAACAATTAACACAATTAATATAGCCTTTATAAATAAATCGCAACTTACTAAACGTAGTCTTCGCCGACCAAGTCTATTGGGTTTAATTATTCGGTTTTGCCAAAAGCACGTACAAACTATGGTAAAAAAATATAACCTTTGGGGGAGCACAACTTTACAATCAATTACCATCATATATTAAAAATGTGAAGTCGTTTAACAGTTTTAAGTCTCAACTATATGAATATATAACACAAAATGAAGATTAAAAACTTCAAATGAAATACAACTGTTAAACGAAGCCAATATGCGTAATACCTATTTTTACTATGGTAATACAGACTACCGACTAATATTGTACGATTCGACGATTTTTGTACCTACCCACTTTTTTTTTTTTTTTTGTTTTACGAGGTGGAAAATCCCTTCGGATCTCCGACTCTTGGGGGACATAAGAGCCGGAGTATGTGGTGTTTCCACTAAAAACCACCTCGACTTCCGCCATGTACCCGTGTGTCGGAGGGTGGGGCATCACCAAAGCACTCGTCGCCACCTTGTACCTACCCACCTTACAAAATTATTTTATTGTTCCCATGTAAGTGGAGACTGTATCTTTTTATGAGATTAAACTTCTTTAAACCTATTATGTAGGTATAGTGCGAACTTTATAAGCGAAATCTTTTCTTTGTAAGTGAATGATTGCAAATGTAAAAGTAAAACCCAATGTTTTAGAGATAATTGCAAACAATTCTCATTTAAATTTAAAGTTCTAACGATAGGTACTTATTTGAGAATGAGCACGTTTATAAACTTTTATTCTACCTACAATATTATTTAAAGGAACGTAATAAGAAGATACAAAATACTAAAAAAGTTATGCCTTATGTTCATTGATCTTTCTTAACTTTTGCTCGAGCAAATTTGTTTGAGAAATGTTGGTCAGGTTTATAACTTTGAATTTCACTCTATCTCGATCGGGCACGGGTCATCAATTTTCTAACAATTGCTATATAAATAGAAGTTGTTGTTAAGTTAAAGTAAAATTTTATGTCGTGCCCCGGGCTGACGACTTCATCTTCTCCAATAATAATTAAAACTGTAGTATAATACCTATACAAAATATATAGCCACCTAATTATATTGCTTTTCTCAAGTTCGCCTGTGAAATATATTAACAATGTTTACGTTTTGATTCTGAGATAAGTGCCAAGATGTTGTTGAAAACTTTTTAATAATAGGTACTGTATTATTTGAATTTAGGTATTTATTATCTTAATGTATAAAATAAACCAAAATAAAATAAAATTACAAAAATAATAAATGATTGCCTTTAAAATGTAAGGTTTGATAAGAGATAACTTTGAGGGTGAAATCATCAGAAGAGCGCAGCTTGGCTGGACAGCATTTGGGTACTTTCGTAATATCTTCAAGTCATGTTTGCGACATATCTAGAGACGAATATTCAATCAATGCGTCCTGTCAGTCATGGATCACGGTAAAGCTCTTGCTGTCATGTCTAGCTACACCGTCATAGTGACTTGATGACACTCAAAGAGATATGGACTATTCCTAGTACTGACCTTAGTGCTAGAGATCTAAAAATACCCTATATATACCTACAGGGTGTAAAAAGACCCTTAACGAAAACTGAAACCCCATATTATACCAATCATTACGAACATCTGTTACTTCGGCACCATACCTGGGAAATTACTGGTTCAGGATATATTGAGGCTCAAAGTTACTATGGAATTTTTGAAATTAGGTACAAAATCGATGCAATTACCATGCCAACCTGTTCTATGCTACCATGGATTAGTAGGTATTTCGATAATTGTATGCGCACATTTTAATTGCGGCTTAAAAAATGTGATTATTTGAAAAAAAAACATTTCCCAAGTTTTATTTTTGCTTAGTATGACTTGGCATGATGTCCAAAACGAGTAGACTTCGGCTTGGTGATGGGTCTTGTGACACCCTGTTTATTTGTACTACACAAACTATCCTTAGACTTACCTCATATAATATACTCAAAAGTTTCATGAAAATCTGTCAAGCCGTTTCTAGGCTTTTATAGGCTTATTAGAAGTTACTCAAATAGCTAATAAGAAAAAGTGATACGCCTACAATTTTGACTACGTAATAGTTAGATAGCTACTATTTATGAAATTAAAAAAAAAAAACAATATACTTACGAGCTGAAATTCGTAGAGAAACGTATATAAACTAAAGTAGAGTGTTAAGGTGAAGCTTATATTTATAATATGACTAGAGAATGCCCGCAGCTACGCCCGAATATTTTTTTGTAATTGAACGTCGTTTGAGTTTTGATAGCCGAGTGGATATACCAACAGACTGCCATGCAGAGGGTATCGGGTTCGAATCCACGGCGCGCACCAACGACTTTTCGGAGTTATGTGCGTATTGAATTGTTAATTATCGCTTGTCCCGTGCCTCGGAGAGCACGTTAAGCCATCGGTCCCGGTTGTCATGAAGATCTTTGACACACGTTATAGGGCGTCAGTACCTTCTAAATAAACTGACACTAGTCTAAACCATGGAATATCGCTATCCCTTCGGGTTGCGGGGATCAGACAGGCAGTCGCTCTGTGGGAAAGCTAATATATAGCCAAATCCGGTTAGACTAGTAAGCGGATCCCAGATTGAAACTGGGATAACGCTAAGAGAAAGAAGAACGTCGTTTGAGTTGTGCCTTGTCTGTCAGTCAGCAACGCAAGAATTTAATTTATACAGAAGATGGGTAGTCGACGTTAATATAATGTTAAACAAGAGCAACATTATACTAAATTAATCTTTCTTCGTAAAAACATTGTTCCTTTGTCGTTGTAGCTATAAATTTATTGTTCGTAACTTCCTTGTAAGTTAGTAAATGTTTTATTTCTCGCAGCAATTAGTCAACCGTAACTATTCTGAGATTCAAAATATTTTATAACACTTTGTGTGATCCATAAATTGTTGCCTGGACCGTAACAGGTACAGCGCTAGGATGATGATGATCAAATTGAAATAATTATATATTCCTCACGATGATAAGCACTACCTACTATGTTATGTCTAACTGCACATGGAGAGAGGTAAAGTTGCGCTATGCAAACATATTGTTGATAAATCAGTTATTAAACTTGGTTGATATTATTGTGAAAATGTTAAGTTACTAGCACCGCTGCTTTTTCCATACCCTGTAATTTTGCGCATTGTAATTTTTCTGCTGGAAAAGCCGCCATACACTATGTATACATTTAATTAAAAGTAGTAAGGTACCAACATACTAATAGTGATTTTGTGGCAAAATAAAATGATGTAGAAATCGTTGTGCTGTTTGTTTGTTGAATTTGTAATTTAGACTATAATCAAAGGTCATTATTATTGCCCTGCGTTATCTACACGCATAGTCTATCATTTCCACGTAGCGTCTCGCAGTGCTGCAGGCCGTGGGTGTGAACCCAAGACTCTTTGTGTAGCAGTATGTTGGTCACTCTACTAGACTATCATACATACATACATATACTCACGCCTTTTCCCCTCGGGGTAGGTAGAGACAACGGAACGTCACTTGCTTCTATACAAAAAAAAATAAACAAGCCTCACGCGCTTCCTCTACATTCAATACTCTTATCATACATGCTCGCGGGTCCGGGTGCTTCGTCCGCGACCGACTTGCCCATACACGTTTGCCGCATATATTTGATGCGTCATTCTTTCTTCACTCATTCACACCACGTGTCCAAACCATTTCAGCATTCCTTTCTCAATGCTCGTTACATCTTCTTTTAGGTCACATCGCTCTCATATTACTGCATTCGGAATTCTATCAATCAGTCTCACCCAGTGTTGGGCCAATCAACTAATTTTTTCAATCAATTGATTAGTCATGACTAATTTAGTCATGATTGATTTGATCATGACTAAAATAGTTAGTCATAATCATAACTAAATAAATATTTTAGTCATTCAATCATTATTTTTGATTAATGACTAAACTAAAAATGCTAAGCTGGCTAACTCCATTTTTTGTTTCATTAGAAACAAAAATCAAATGAATTACAATCGGACATTCAAAACAAAGAAAGACGAGTAAGAAAAAAATGATGAGTTTTTTAAATTTTAATTCAGTCTCTGGTAGTAAAAATAATGATAATAGGTACTACCCAGTCTACTCCAAGGAGAAAAGCTGATATTTTAATGACGAATTTCTTTTCGGAAGAAAGTAAAGATGGCAGACCTTTTACATAGTTACCCATAAAAAATAAAAATTTGAAGTACAATACACTAATGCCGTCTTCTGGATCTGTAGAAAGGATGTTTTCATATGCAACAATGACTAGTCTACCAAAATCACATAGATGCAGATCTTTTACACAGTTACCCATAAAAAAAGAATTTTGGAGTACAATACACTAATGCCATTTTCTGGCTCTGTAGAAAGGATGTTTTTATATGCAACAATGACTAGTCTACCAAAATCACATAGATGCAGATCTTTTACACAGTTACCCATAAAAAAAGAATTTTGGAGTACAATACACTAATGCCATCTTCTGACTCTGTAGAAAGGATGTTTTTATATGCAACAATGACTAGTCTACCAAAATCACATAGATGCAGATCTTTTACACAGTTACCCATAAAAAAAGAATTTTGGAGTACAATACACTAATGCCATTTTCTGGCTCTGTAGAAAGGATGTTTTTATATGCAACAATGACTAGTCTACCAAAATCACATAGATGCAGATCTTTTACACAGTTACCCATAAAAAAAGAATTTTGGAGTACAATACACTAATGCCATCTTCTGACTCTGTAGAAAGGATGTTTTTATATGCAACAATGACTAGTCTACCAAAATCACATACATGCAGATCTTTTACACAGTTACCCATAAAAAAAGTATTTTGGAGTACAATACACTAATGCCATCTTCTGGCTCTGTAGAAAGGATGTTTTTATATGCAACAATGACTAGTCTACCAAAATCATATAGATGCAGATCTTTTACACAGTTACCCATAAAAAAAGAATTTTGGAGTACAATACACTAATGCCATCTTCTGGCTCTGTAGAAAGGATGTTTTTATTTGCAACAATGACTAGTCTACCAAAATCACATAGATGCAGATCTTTTACACAGTTAAAAAATCTTTTACACAGTTTAAAATCACATAGATGCAGATCTTTTACACAGTTAAAAAATCTTTTACACAGTTTAAAATCACATAGATGCAGATCTTTTACTCAGTTACCCATAAAAAAAGAATTTTGGAGTACAATACACTAATGCCATCTTCTTTCTCTGTAGAAAGGATGTTTTTATATGCAACAATGACTAGTCTACCAAAATCAGATAGATTGTCTGATGAACAATTCGAAAACCGTGTGGTTATGAAAATCAATTTAAATTATTTTAAACATAATTAACCCAGAGTTTGTTGTTGTACTTGTATAACGTGCTGTTGTAAACTGATTTTGATGTAAAGCTTGTGTTTTATTTTATTATGACAAA
Source organism: Euclidia mi (assembly GCA_944739405.2). NCBI lineage: Eukaryota > Metazoa > Arthropoda > Insecta > Lepidoptera > Erebidae > Euclidia > Euclidia mi. The sequence goes on from OX123198.2 coordinate 41,554,760, forward strand.
AGCTTTTATTAAAACTTGTGAATAACAAATCAACATTCTGTGGGTGTTAGCTTGGCAATGGCGTAATTTTAGATAGGTATTAAATTAGTCATGAGAAATTTCTTCTTCTTCTTCTTCTCAGCCTTTTTCTACCGCATGGGTGTAGGCCTCCTTCAGTATATGCCACTTCTCACGGCCTTCATGAGAAATTTAGTCATGAATAAATAACTAACACTAACACTAATCAATCTTCAATCACCATACATGATTGAATTTTTTTATATATATTAAATAATTAAATCTTAGTTATCAATCATCAATCAAACTAAATTTTGCCCAACACTGGTCTCACCCCACACATACTACGCAGTGATCGCATCTCACCTGCGTTAATTCTGCTTTCATGCTTTTTCTGGTGGCTTTTTCTGCCATACACCAGCGTGGCGACAAGTACACCATTATGAATCGCCAGTCGCGCCTCATTCGGCATAGCCAGGTCGTTCCAGTGGCGTAGCGTGGTGGGGAGGGGCCGGGGGGACCATGGCCCCGGCCGGCACATTTAAGGGGGCGACAAAAGATGCTGCGAAAAATAAAATAAAATAAAAAATCCTATTTTAAAATACTGGGCACGCATACTGACACGAGCCTAGTAGGAGCCGCCGCGGCGCGGGCGCAGTAGAAAGAACAACAATCGAAAATAAAATCATCCTTACTTTAATTACGTGAAGACTTGCTTGTGTCCCGTAGTCTTGGTTTATTAATTATTTAATAATTGCAATTTACCGGTGATCTGCGAGAGTTTTATGAGTAATTTATTTATTTATATATCAGGGTCGGGCCGCCCCTGTGTGCGATGTATGCCGCCCCTACGCACACAGGCGCCAGGGCAACAGGGGCGCCAGATAAAATGCCATCGTGAACTATTGAAATTATTTTTGATTTACTTCAAAATACAACATAGTCTTTATAGCTGAATAGGGAAGAAAGTAGGTGCAGGTCTTCTAAGACTATAATCGCCTGCGGTTTTACTGTACGCAATTTGAATTTTGTATCCAATGTATGTATATAATCTTTGCGTTAATAAAATCATAGCCGATTATTACACATATTACAAACGCCGTCTGCGACTTTTTGGACGTAACCCTGTGGGATGTGATGCGGGTTTTATCCATAAACGTACAGATTTTACCTCTCAACTTCTTATTTTTGGGAAAGTAGCTAAGGAGTGAATGTCGTAAACTGGTGACGGGCAGCGGGCTGCAACGTCACCGATGCGAGAAGCTACGCCCTGCACCCTTCATGGCGCACACCAATCCACAATGGCACCAGCTTTCGGTCGCTCCGCTATTCAAAGATACGAGTACCCCATTCCAAGGCATCATACGCACAATCCCTCCTAATTTAATTGCCATAAAATAATGCCTCCTGTTGCCGGTAGCTCCGTTATTCCCGGCCGGTAGCTCCGTTATTTATACACTTTGGCGGTAACGGTGGTGAATGGGATCTTTAGAATAACGAGGCTACGGCAGACCTACAATGAACGCAGTCTACGACTAAATGATCACCTCGCCAAGGTATAAGTAGAATTAAGTCACATAAAATGGCACATACTGGGGTTATCAGAAGTCCGGGACAGGGTGAGAACATGGTAATTCTAAAGTTAGGTGACTTGCTCTACCATCGGGAAAACGACAGCCATGAATTCTGAGCGGTTCCAGATAGAACTACAGAATCGTTTCAATGTGTTAGAAACCACCGACAGAAGACAGACACAGTGGTTACGGTATTAGGAGATTGGTTCCGAAAAGCCCACCTCGTACTGAGAAAAAAACAAGGAGTCTAAACTTGAGCCGACCCTCCCGAAATGAAGAGGAAAAGACGCGAGGTGCCAGCCTTTCAGCGGTATTCGCCAGATGGGAGCGCCGTAAACCAACAAATACGGCAGCTAATGCGACAAGAACTCCAGCTAATGCGACAAGAACTCCAGTGCTCTAACACCAGTGCTCTGGGGGCTGTGATCGAGAAAAACTAGGGATCATAATTCTTCGCTCTGCAGTTGAGGCGCCCCGATCTTACGATATTAAGAACTGCGGATCGCTGCACCCTCAAGTTAAAGTTCGAGATTCTAGAAGAAAGTTGAAAGTTGTTATCCACACTTGTATACCTGGCGCGTAGACAGACTAATTAATTATTGGACCAAGTACTGACGACCACAGAGTCTCAATGTCGCGCCAGTACACCGAAAACATCCTGGATGTCGACCAAAGCGTGGTCTAAGCGGGACTATAGGAATTTAAACTTTCGTGGTCATAATAAGTTTTTTCGTGGTCTTTTAATTTTTTCCTTCGGGATATATACCACGTATCTTTGTTTTAAGTAACAGGTATTTTGGCACTGTTGCGAGCCTACCTACATCCGTGAACATGGCGTTCCCGGATGTAGGTACTCCACAAACTCTACAAAGGTACGTGGTATATATCCCGTAGAAAGTGAAAAAGTAACCCAAAGCACTTGGTGATAATGGATCAATTTCTTTAATTGATTAAAAGCCAACCAAATTTCATTTATAAAAATCCTTCAAGCCGTCTAGACCCTGTATAAGCTATATATCGCAGCCGTGAAACGGCTACTGCCATGCGCGCAAAGCACACATAAATACCGCTGAGAGCTGTAATGTTTCTCCCCTAAAAATATTATACCCTATCGTTTATGATGATTAAATTCATCTAGCCATTTGGGGTGTAAAGCCAAAGTAATGAACATACAAGCACACCTACACCCGAAAAATGTTACACTTCTGGTAGATCTGATGTAGTAGGGTACCTAAAGGTAGAGGGGGCGGCGAATTGCCACTACGCTACGCCACTGGGTTGTTCATAAAGGCATGCAGCGCTCCATTCACACAGTTTCCCACAGTCACTCTCGTTTCAATATCTCCATCCCATCTTCCATCTCTTGTAAACATACTATCCAAATATACAAATTCTTCAAAAAAAATTGTATTCATAATCTTAATATATAAAATCCTTGCGTTACTGACTGACTGACAAACACGCTACAGCCGAAACTATTGGGCGCAGGAAGCTAAAATTTGGCATGTATGTTCCTTGGGGACCGTAGGGGTGCACTAAGAAGGGATTTCCCGAAATTCCCACGGGATCGGCCAAAACGAGATAATTTAAAAAAATGCAGGCGTAGCTGCTGGCGTCCTCTAGTTTACCTATATTTCACCTTAACTCTAAAGGAAAGACAAGAATTTTCAAAGCAGTACTAGACTATCACTGCCTTTAAAATGTGTGTAATTCCTTTAAACTTAAGGTAAGATACAATTTATCTTGGAAGTTGTTTTAATCGTTTCTACCACATGGATGACGCAGGGGTGAGCTACAGGATTCTACGTTAACGATCGCATCTTACCGTCATAAAATACTAGCAGCAGGACTTTGTAGGTACATACACGGTATGTAAAGCTCTCCAAAGGTTTACTTGCTCGTAAATAAATCGTTTCGCAACAAATTGTCTGCATAAAATACAAAGTATTTATAAATATGCGCCATCCCGTAGAAGCGTAACGGGTGATGACTACCTCTTTAAATTCATGCCATGCTATTATGGCTCAAAATATAACTGAATGAACAAAATGTAGTGTATTTTCTGGGGTGTAAACACCATTAAAAGTGGAAATGTTGTTGCTTTTAACGTGGCAAGCATTTGCGACGTAAACGTGTGTGAAGCAAAAGAGCCGCGTCAATATACGTGATCGTACACATTGATGATGGATGGTGTACAGTTTAAAAAGTGTACTCTTGGAATATTGATAGGTAGTACTGATATAACTGTGTGACAGGTAGGTGATAAAGTGTTGGACGACTTTTTTCGCGCACGATGTTTGTCGAACACAAAATACTGGTTTGAAACAACGCTACAATAACAGTTGCTTCAAATATGCATATTTATTTTTGATTAAAAATGTTCCAAGTAAGGGGTTTGGTAAAGTAAAACCAGATAACCTAGTTAGGCAATTCTTCTGTGCAATTGACACCGTGAAACCAATATAGAAACCTAGTTCAAAGATGAAAATAATGCGTTTTTACTTAAATATTGCTCTCCAACCTTTACCCTCTCTTTTTAGATGTTATGGCGTAGTTCGTTTGCTTGAATGCCTTCGCAACAATATAATTATACTGCCATAAGTTTTATACGTTGCCATAAATAACATCGTAATTCAAAAAGCATTTTAGTATCAACCATTCATTTTATACAACCAATTCTACGAGTACATTATTATGGCCCTATTGTTTTTAAAAATGAATAAGTACCTATTTAAAATAGTCATGTAGGTATTTTAATATTAGAGTTAAGTAGTTGCCAAATCGTCGTATGTCGTCAATCGTCATATTTTCTGAAAATACTTATACAAACCCATTGTTGCGTTTTGTAAGATTATTGCTCAATAAATTATTTTAATTTACATACATGTAACCACGTGTGCCACGTGTTGACTGTTTTGAGTTGAGAGCTGCAACCTGCTATTTCAGCGACGGGATGTACCTACCTACCGGGAGAAATGAGCTGGTTAAGAGATGACTGATGCAGTGGCTCCTCTGGCGTACATCTTTTGACCACTGCTGGTGTAACCCACGCCGAAATGTCGAGGGAAATATAATTTATTTTACCTATATTTTCAAATAATTACGCGATATAGATCCGTTATTATATAGCCATGTGTACAAGTCGCGAAAGTTTAAAACGTCCATATAGTTTAACATATTAAGTTGGCCTTAGATCTATTTTAAATAAAGTTCTTTGTTTACATTTCATTAATTTGATTCATCCATTCGTTTAAATTATATTGCAAAAAATAACTATGTATAAAATTCATACAACGAATACCTTTGAGTGGAAAACATAAAATAACACAAAAATATATGCAATCAGCAGCTTTTTGCGAATAAAAAAAGAATCTCTATTTTATGATTGTAAATAAAATATATTTATGAGCACGAATTACTCAAATACTTCGTTTCAAGTATGTAGATACTTCCAGAGCATTATTGTTTGTGTAACAATAACATAATAATAAAAGTAAATTCAGGTCATGAACGAATTTAAAGCTTTTGTAAAGCTCCTGAACAATGCGTCGTGATTTTATGACTCATTAAATGAACACTACGAAAATGGGTAATATGCGTCTGTTATATCAAACGTGTAATATTTTAAACTGTATGTATTTATTCATAATCGTGTATTACGCGCTTGACTGCAGTTTTTTCGGGAAATAGTAAGCCATTCGCGATTTACGACGATGAGTGTATAGTAAAGATAGTTATCACTTCGATTTTCGAAGGAGTCCTGAACATTGTTTCAATGGCTCATGGTCATCACAAGAATTATGACATTGATGACTGATATGATATCGGAATAGGTTTTAGAGCATCAATGTTAGCACTGTACCAAAAACTTTTCTCTTGTTCAGTAAATCTCCACATATCACTTGGTGCAATTTCTTTTAGTCTAATATTTCAAACTGTCACAAAAATAAGATAGAATTTTCCAACATAGAGTGATCTTTTCCTTTTAATATTGCCATATTACATTTCCAATAATACTAAGAATTTAAAATGCAGTCGTCGTCGCAGAATAACTTTTACTTATCGTTCAAAACTTTATATTCTGCATATTTTTATGAATGAATGACTGTGTAAGTGGGCGGTCGACTTCATATTTAAGACAGCTTCGTCGGTGATTTTATTCTTAGTTTTAGGTATAAAGCGATGATGGTAGTTTGCATCCACAAGATACACACTCCGGAAGAGCTTGTTTAGATTTAAAGTAAATGTAGGCGTGTAGCAGTGTATTTTTCTAGTTGATTATTTGAACTGAATTCGGATGCGTGATTCAGATTTTTCTAGACTTCCATGTACAGTATGTAGTACGATTCTACAAGTATATGTACGAGTACCTACCTCAAATAACATTAGAACACTATATCATCTTATAAAATGTCGTACCTTTACCTTTTTACATAAGCGTATCATCATACAAAATAAATTAGCGGGTCTTAATCGCGTACAACTAATTTATATAAGGTTTCAACTAACTTATATTTGGATTCCATTGTGTCCTCGCTAGTGAACAGAGCGTATGACCTGTGTGACCCTGAACAGTTAAATAGTGAGCTGTCACATGTTCGGGAGGTACTGAGGCGCAATGGATACAGGAAGAAGATACTCCGTCTGAAGAGGAAAGATCGTAGACCTGAAGTAAGCAGAGTGCCGGCGTACATGCCATATCTAAAGGGAGTGACGGACAAGGTTGGAACAGAACTCATGAAATACTCCATCAAGACTGTATACAGTCCGCTCTCTAAGATTGCACACAATCTGCGTACCCCAAAGGATTTCATTCCTCTCCAAACACCTGGCGTCTACAAAGTCGATTGCAGCTGTGGTAGTTCATATATCGGGCAGACTAAGCGTACAATCGCTGAAAGAGTAAAGGAACATATCGCAGCTGTAAAAAACCGACAGATTAATAAGTCGGCGATAGCTGAGCATTTGTTGGAGTCTGGACCAAACCACTGGATAGAACTGCATCAACCACAAGTCTTATCCACCGATCGTCACTATTACTCCAGGATAGTACGTGAAGCGGTAGAAATCAAGAAACATAACAATTTCAACCGGGAGGATGGAGATAGATTATCGGCCACTTGGAATCCAGTCATCGGCAAGTGTAGACACCGCCGCAGTGATAAATCTCAACAGTGTGTAGACGTCATTAGTGTAGTGTGTCGGAGTACCGACATTGCGAACTTAAATAAAGACCAAGTGAGGGTAGGTGCCGAAACCCGCACTTCCACAACACGGCGCTGAGCTCTCATCAGTCTCTCCGCGACCACGCTCGGTGCAAGACGAGCGAAACGTCGGAACCAAATAGGTATTTATACCTTATATAAGTTAGTTGTACGCGATTAAGACCCGCTAATTTATTTTGTATGATGTATACAAATCGCGAAAGTTTAAAATCGATTAAGCGTATCATGTGATCACAGGCGCTTGAAAGATTAACCGATTGCTAGCCACTAACAATGCACTGGCATTTTCATCGAGACTCGGGTAAATATTCCTAGATTTGCCGTAGTTCGTTGGTTAATGTTATTATCAGCTGCTAAATTGATAGAGGATGTACTATGAAATTACTGAATACGAATTAGTTCAATTTCAATATTAATTATGCACGTCTCCACTACAAAGCGTCAAGCGTGATAATTCAGTTATAGTTTCAAATTCCTTTGATAAAGTATCATCATCAGCCTTTAACAGTCCACTGCTGGACTAGGCCTCTCCTTTGAAAGGAGTAATTGGCCTACTAGAACACGCTGGCCAAACGGGTTCTTATAGGGTTTGTATTAAGTTTTCCTTCTCTTATAGTGCTGTTCTCTGCATAATATGCTCCCACTGTCGGCTCTTACGACACCCATGGGATGATATTATGGGGTGGTGCCATTCCGTATTCTTAATCCGTCACCACACGGACGTTGATAAGTATAAGATACGTATATTTTTATTATTTTTAAGGGAAGCTACAATATTTTTATACTATAATTTAAAGCTCGTTCTGCGGTTATATTAAGTTTAATTTTAATTAATTTTACCGTCGGATATTACATAGAATATTAGTAGGTACAATGAAAATTGTATCCAAACAATTAATTACTAAATATTTCTTTGTTTTGTATTTTAAGACTTGGTTACTTTTTGTTCGTTATTGTTCTGAACTAATAATATTACTCATTATACTACCAACTTCAAGTTTATAAGCTACGAAAATGTGAAAAAGAAACAGAAAATAATTAAATTGCCAGTAAAACTTACGATTTGCAAATTCTGCAAAGTAAAAGGGATTGTAGCATGATATTGTAAGAGGTCTATGTGATCTTAGAGACAGAATTTGACGAATTTATACTTTTACACCCCGCCCGTACTTTGTGTAGGTAAGTGGTAAAAAAATAAAATAAGTTACTTTATATTAGAGTGTGAGGTTTGTAAGGATAGGTGCCAGTGGCGTTCCGTTGTCTCTGCCTACCCCGACGGGAAAAAGGCGTGGGTATATGTATGTATGTATGTACTTTATATTATTAGGTTACATATCTGAATTACAAAATAAAACTTAACTACAAAAAGGCAAATAATAATAATTAATAAAGTAATTATTAAAATTGTCTGTATAGAAGAGCAGACTACAAATTACGCGCCCCCTTTTTAAAAATAAAAGAGAAAGGACGGGAGTAATCGGTTGTAATACCTACATCAAGAGTAATCGCTTTGTAGGCTTTTTCAAGCTTCGCTACAAGACATAATCTGCTTCAGAAGATTATCCTGATTCTACCTACCCTTATATTTCGATACGATTGAGAGTTTCAAATTAAAAGCTCGATATTGAATCCCGATAGCCCTTCTCCGTGGTACTGACTCGTGTCAGTACCACGGAGAAGGGTATTAATTTAGATTTTTCTTCTGTTGTGACTATTATAACGACGACAATTTTGTTAATTTCTGTGACTAAGCTTGGAACTAGATCGGAATGAATGATCATTCTGAAGATTTAATAAAAATCTTGGAAATTAAACTCAGCCATATCTACATAAACAGCGTCTAGTTCCTATAGGTGCTACTTAATTAGTAGTAAGTACATAGATATAATCGAGAGGGGTATATCGGCTGCTCCAAATCAACAGAAATAATGTAGACGGTCACAAACCAGATCATGACAGAATTAATTTTGGGATATTTTTAACAGTCCATCAAAATAGAAATTAATTTAGCGGGTATTAATTGCGTTAACTTAACTTATTTAAGGTATAAATACCTATTTGTTACCGACGTTTCGCTCGTCTTGCACCGAGCGTGTAGACCCGCTAAATTTATTTCTATGATGTATACAAATCGCGAAAGTTTAAAATCGATTAGTCCATCAAAAATTTTAAGTAGGTAACACACTGAAGTGCTAAAAAACTTAATTCTTTCACTAAAATACTAATTGCACACCAAATACGCCGATCTTTCTACAAAACATCGTTTAATATTGAAAGTCTCGTCCGATCGGAAAACTTATTCACTCAAAAAACTTAATAGGTTATGATAGGTTTTCTCGTGAGGCTCAGTCAACTTAGTTTATTAAATTATTTTCTTGTTGAGCAAAATATTTGAAATGCTTCTTTAATTTAAAATATTATTTTTAATAAGTATTAGAGATTTGCAACAGTCAATAAACAGGTGTTCGTTATGAAATATTTGAGTGGGTAAAAATACTGAATGCACCACTAAATATTAGTGGTGCATTAAGTATTTTTGTTGGCAGAAAGGAATATTTTTTGTAGTGAGATAAATCGAGGAAGAGTTAAATACTACCCATTTATTTTGTGTCAGTATAGTAGTAAATGGGCGTAATTTAAAAAAGAGCTGGGGTATTCATATTGCCAAACTCCGTGCTGCTACTGCGAATTCGGAAAAACCCAGTAACACTTTTACCCGACCGGGAATCGAACCCGGGAGCTCCCCATCAGCAGACGCATACGCCATATCCATCCCTATCCACTGGACCACAGGCAGGCAGTCAAATTACGATTAATGTTGAAGGATTGAGCACAGCTTCAAGAAATGTTGACACCGTGGCTATCGGACAATTATTGCTTTGACAGACCACGAGACTCATGATCACGTCTCTGTATAACGACCAGTGATGGCAGACAACGCAATGTCCGTTTTATGTTCAACGATACTATGGATCTAACATTTGTAATTATCATACAGTGTTTATGTTGTAATGTACATAACATATTGTTGTCAGCTATAAGGAAGCAGCGATAGCTTAGTGAAGAGACCGACGGACTGTTATGCAGAGGGTCTCGGGTTTGAATCCATGGCGCGCACCAATAAATTTTCGAAGTTATGTACGTATTTAATTGTGGATTATCGCTTGTTAAACGGTGAAGGAAAACATCCTCAGAAAACCTGCATGTTCTGTGAGTTCTCCATAAAGTTCTCGAAAGACGTATGTAGTCTGGCAATCCGCACTTGGCTAGCGAGGTGGACTACGGCCTTACCCTTCTCATAGTGAGAAGAGGCCATTGCCCAGTAGCGGGAAAGTTTATATACTGATGGTGATATAAGGGAGACACAAATATATTACGTAATATTATTGATTTTTCACAATATTAGATACTATAACGGATATAAGGCTGAAGGCAAAATGGCGAACCCTTTCGGTCCGTATTGTCGATACGACCATATGTGATCGGCAGTCAAATGCTGGATAACATCAGATCACTATACTTACTGTATATTACGGATATTCGTTTGGCAGTTCGGCTGCAAAGGTCAGATGTCAATCGCTGGGTGTAAATCCGGAAAACCGGCTTTCTAGTTCGAGGAACGCAAGGCCGACAGACAATATTACGGACGTTTAAATATATAATCGAATGAAGGTCTACATTAATATTCAATAAGTGTATTTAAGCTTATTTCAATTTCAATGCTACAGCAATACCATACTTTAAGTAGCTTAGAAATCTATGCATAATAAGTTGTTGCGCAGTAGTCTCGAAGGAATTCGACCTAATTTGCTTTTTTGTTTTATTCGTCTACATTTTACTGCTATAAATAAGCAATAACACTTTCAGCAGAATATCGCCGCAAATTAACGATATTGGTACTAACTGTTGCATTTAATTTATAAATTTTTGGTAATTGCCAGAGAACGAACCCCAGGCCGGCTCATCTGTTTTTATATTAAAGTTCTAGCTAAAAACTACTATTTGATAGAGCCAGGTCAAAAGCCAGTAATTTAATAAAAACTTTATTATGTAAAATTTGTACCAAAAGTGAAAGCTAACATAATTATTTCGATTAAAATAAAAAAGATGATCTTTTAAACATTAAAACTTTCGTTAGGACAAGTTTAAGTTAAAATTTGAACTTAAGTAAGGCATTTACTTATAGTTTTAATTATTTTAAAAACTTAAATATAATAATAATATGAATAGTTAGAACAATTACACATAGTTTATAGTCGCCAAACTTGGCATATTTTAAATTATGTTGATGGTTAAAGTTTACATATTTAAAGTTTTATCTATGATTAATAATACAGATATTTTAGGTATAGGCAAACGAAGTCATGAATAACTTATACTTCGTAAGTCAGTAGTGATTACAATAACAATAAAGCATTAATATTTAAATGCAGTGACTTCAACTTTTAACTGGTCCTAAAAGTGACATTGCAGATATAGAAATGCGCATCCTATCTCTTACGCTCATTTTCAATATTCGAACCATACATGGCTTTTGAGATTCGAGATTCGTGTTTGACATAATGTGTCAAGGTAATAATTTCTTTTTTTATGGATTGAAGTTCAGTACGTACCATTTGTTTAACTACGGAATTCAATATTCGATCTATAGATAGATCTGTAGATTTTAGACTCGTTTTTGACATAAGCTCCATACAATACAATAATCGCATACGAGAGCGTTACTAGCAATCAAGCAGACAATACACAGTAGTCGCATGTCGGTCCTAAAACTACAGAGATGCATGAATAGCGATCGTTGGCGACGATCAAACAGAGGCCCATGCAATTGGCACGAAGTTGCCGCAGCGATGCCACTGTAATGGCACGATCTGCACACAGTTATAGTGCCACAGCGTTGGCATCGTCGCCGGGCAGCATGCCATAATTCAACGCACTGCTACCCTACTTCACATCAGCAATTGATTAAAACTTCCGACTACAGATTTATTAGACAAGTTTGTTATTTATATTTAAAGTTCAGTTGAAAACTGACCGCTTTGTTATTTAGATAAATAGGTTAGCGTTTGACTAGAAACAAAGATGTGTTCTCGACCGCCCTGTGCACACATCACATTGTAGGTAAACTAGATTTTTTATATTAAATCTTCTTAATATTTCAGGGATAGGAAGTGAATGAAAAAATTTTAGAACGCATTGCTTAGAACGGTGTAAGTAGCCAAATGACAAGTCAAGAAAAGAGGACGTGTATGAATGATTTTTTATTTTAAATTGGTCAGAAACTGGTAACTAAAAAATAATCTTCGTTCGTGACCATTGTCAAGAATACAAATAACTCAGTTCATGAAAAGAATAGATGGCAAAACTCATTTTTCTTAGATAGGTGTTCTATTCTTTCGTTCTAGTTATAAGTTTGCCAAGCGTCTCAAATGCATCTGGGACGCTTGTGAAACCGAGTTGATAGATATTATGTCATTATGAAAGGGAGAGTGGACTGCATGACGTGTTCTATCGGCCTCAGCTAAATATAAGATTATCTGACACATGCATTTGATACAAGTGGACAGAAAGTAAATCAGAAATGCCGAACAGGTTAAAAACGTCCGTTATCCGTGTCATAATTATGATATCCTTTGTAATGACTGTGATTGGTTGAATTATTGAAAATGAAGAATTACTTTTATCTCGAAGAATCTAAAAATATTTGTACCTACAGGTAAAAACAAATCTGTATGAAATATGCTAAATTTCAATTCATAGGTTTCTTATTGAGGGCAACAATGAGGCAAAATATTTGTGATTAAAGGTTTCCTCTTTGAGTAAATTGTTAGCCATTATTGAACTTGAGTACCGTAAGTACCCCTATTATTTACAAAAGAGCTTCGGTGCTGATAGCTTAGAATTAATTTTAAAGGACTTTATTGCTGTAAATTTTATTTTATTACGCTTTACAGAGATTCTGTGACTTTACGGTGTACATGTTTGTTCGCAGTGACTGGAAGTTATTTAAAAGTAAGCCATCGTAACGAGAAAGAGACACCCAATATCAAATTTTTACTGATTAAAGGTCTCAATACGAAGCATGCATACCTACATGAATTTAATTTCGTAAGCTTGTGGAGTTAAGATAGCACTGAAATCTTTCTGAAATGTCGCCAATAATCATTTTATACTGTTTAATATTTTATCGTCAGTATTGACTTGTGGCTCAAATGTTGAAATAATGAAATTGCACAAACTACGAGTAGAACAAAATTAAGTTCAAAAAGGTGTCGCTGCACATCATTGTCACTGTGGGGAGTGAGTGAAGCAGGAGCGCAGGTCGTTTTTCACGTCACAGCAACCTTAATGACATTCTCCGTCGGGCTTTGGTCACCGCTGTTTGTTGTTTGTTCCAGCCAAACTTGAACCTCGGGGTTTGGCACGCAACGGTGGTAAAATACCAGATGGAATGTCTTTATTACAGTTATGGTTGTTTTATTCTTACATTAATTTAAAGCATTAAATCATCCGTGTGGTGACGGATTAAGAATACGGAATGTTACCACCCCATATCATCCCATGGGTGTCGTAAGAGCCGACAGAGGGAGCATATTATGCAGAGAACAGCACTGTAATAGAAGGAAAACTTGATACAAACCCTATACCAACCCGTTTGGCCAGCGTGGTATAGCAGGCTAATTCCTTCTTTCAAAGGAGAGGCCGAGTCCAGCAGTGGACTGTTAAAGGCTGATGATGATGATTAAATCATATGTGCTGAAAATAAGTTAAAAAAATATATTTGTAATGCCTGTATCTCAAGTGGTAGGTAAGTAATTTTATGATGTACCTACCCACCCAGTCGAATGTATGAAGTAAAAGCTATCAATGTTTTCAGGAATTGGAATGTTGCATAATAATTATCGAATGTTCCTAATATAGCTGTCTGTAGCTGGCCACGATTAACTAACACAACATTTATAAGGGCATGCCATTAGAGTATTATCTGATATTTATTTTAAAATCTTCCGACAGGCTAGTACTTTTATTTAAAAAAAATATTGTAACTACGCTTCTCAGTGTCTTATAGCATGATTCAACTATAAATAACAATATACGCTTGTGTATCAGACGTAGGCTAAAGAACAAAGCTCACTGACTATTCGAAATCTAATAAGCGTTCACGTGAAAACATAAATTGTGTACCTATCTAAAATACAATATATTTTCTCGGTCCATCTTTCAAAAGTCCAATTTATTTGAAATAGGTGCTGCCACGTAGAGTGATAAATCATATTTTCTCACCAACAACATTATATTACCGCCCGTTGCACGTAACACCTGCAGGACGCATAACCATGTCATCGTAAGTATTAATGTGATATAAAACTAACATAGGAGCAATAAAAATTATTTATTTCTTGTTTTGAATTGAAGTATCTATCTGCATACATTTACGTTTCAATTTTGTTTGACAGTCCGTGATGAAAAGCTTCAGGATTAACGGGGATTGCGCAGTTTAACCAAAAGTAGCTGCGGTTAAGCTTTTATCGTTCCTTATCTTCAAACAGATTACGTTATTTCATCTAAATATATGAAATAAAAAAAACATATTTGTATAACACATTTTGTGTGAACATAAAGAGGAGGAAATAAATATATTTCGGCAGAAATCTGAAGACCTGATAACATATTCTTCAAGGTATTTTAGTATCCACGTCGTAGAAGCAAGAACTAGGTAGGTACCAGGCACATTGGAAGGCTTTATTTAGAAAATCAAGCAAACTGACAGATCCAGGAAGTGAAGAAGTGAATGCAAAATATTAATTTACGTGTACCTACGAATCCATGTTTTAATAGAGACCACTCGAATGAGTTTTCGAAGCCCTACGGGTTTATTCGAGCTTGAATCGGCTGTTAGGGCATTACGCATAGATGCATCGCGGTATCGTGTCGACTCGTAAACGTATGTTCAGGCAGGTCAGTCGACAATTTATCGAACGTTCTGCACGTATTCAACTTTACCGCCCACAGGTCAATTAGAACACATGTCATGTCCAATCATTGAGTCGGCTACAAGATGGTTACAAGCTGTAATGAGGGACGAAACGAATAAGATAGAAGAAGCTGATAGGTGACTGAAAATACGGACAGTGGCAAACTGGCAAAGGAACAAGCTGCGGTCCTCGTACTTTAAAATCCAAATATGTTTTTTTTAGAAAACACTCATTACTTTTAGCAAGACAATTTTTACAGTTTTATACGATTTTAGCGAATATATTATTATATATATATATATAGACGGAAATTAACGCGAACATGCAAATTAGGTATTTACATACCTTATTTTGCTTGACGTTTCGAGACGGTTGCACGTCCCGTGGTCGCAAGCTGACTGGTGTGGCGATGTCACGTCTCCGAGTGCGAGGTAGAAGATTCTATTTCTACCCCAGGGTCGTTGATATTCGAAGTACCGGCGCAAAACACACTAACCTATCTGTATATTGAACATTCGCCGACTGCGCGTTAAAGTGGGGTGTTGTTAGCAGAATCAAAGGATTCCACGCCGATGACAATTTGAAACCCTCTTCCCGATTGAAGCTCTTACATAGGGCAAACGAAGCGGACTATCGCTGTATGATACAGCTATAGTCCGCAATGCTACCCCTGAGTGATACAGGTGTGAGTATAAACCCGAAATTTCAAGTAAGTAAGAAATTTCAACTCAAATAAATTACTCATTTTGAGCAGAAATCAGACGCTTAAGCCAGCGGAACAGGTACCAAAAGCGAGTCTGTAAGTGAGATATAATTCTACTTTAAGTGAAATCCTTTATGATTTCAGCGTCACGGCTCCTTCTTTTTGGATTTAGTCCTGACAGCCATGACACTGGATTTGGAATTAAATTGAGTAGGCACGTACCGTGAGCGACGTACTGTTATATCAGAGAGACTTTTAAGTAGTTACTCGTGTATGAAAATATACGTTGCCATTTCATCACTGAAAGTGTTTACTTAGTATTAGACTGATTTTAAGGCGGATAATTATTTGAAGTGAAAATAATTATCAGGTGTATATATTATTTTGGTGATGAACAAAATCGAATTGTGTAATTTTAATCAAATTTTGTGATGCTACTATCCATACAAATGAACAGCAAAAGGTCACAAAATGTTTTAACAAAAATAGTATTGTGTTGATTTGCTGCGTTTATAGGCATAAATATTACAGGTAAACCACTGTTATTTCTGATTACTATTTTATTATATGCATAGATATAGGTACTAAGCATAAAATATAAATAAATACAATAAATAAATCGGACCTCAACTAACAGTTGGCTGTACAGTTTACAAGCCCATCGTTGACAGTAACTGGCATTGCCGAAAATTTATAAATAAAATAAATTGTACAATTTATCGCCAGTTTTTATGCTACTTTTTAAATAATTATTCGCTGTGAATATAAGGAAATTGTAATATATACTGTGTGATTCGGAAATATAAGCTTTGAGAAATGGTTTTCCTTATGAGTTTTCTGCTATACAAGACAACAAATGCGTGTGGTAGGTATGGTTAGTATGAAAACCCACTAACCTACTTTTGCACAGATTGTTAGATCAAAATGTTTGCGTGATATTCTGCATTATTAAGAGAATACAAGCTCTTTTCCTCTTGGCATACAGCATAGTAAGTGCATACTTGCTTATTTAGTATTTATAGCTGTGTTATTGCGATGTCCACAATTTTAATGACGTGTTTTCGAATCCAACTTTCTGTTGAAAATAAACTTCGTCTCTTTTTGTGTTTTCAAAACAAGCGACATTCGTATTCCACAGGCTTGCTTTTAATTTGCAAGTTTTCAGCATGTTTTTGCACGTCTATGTTAATTGTTAACGAATATTATTACGGTGTAGAGTAGTAATTAAAAGTGTTTGGAAATAACAATATTTTAATTCTATAATAGTCGATGTGACTTAGTTTTTGTTTTTATTGATAAAATGTGTGATAATTTCACAAAGACTTTTTTGATTTATCTAACATTTTTGATTCAGTTAGGTACTTTTGTTTAGAATACTTAAGTAATAAACATTGCCTATGTATCTTAAAGTGCATTAAGTATATACACTTATGAATACTAAAGTAGTC
The DNA here is from genome assembly GCA_944739405.2 of Euclidia mi. NCBI lineage: Eukaryota > Metazoa > Arthropoda > Insecta > Lepidoptera > Erebidae > Euclidia > Euclidia mi. Next base: position 41,571,683 of record OX123198.2, read on the forward strand.
CTGTCTAAATTAATTAAAGTAAAAATTTGTAAAACAGAAAAGGTACTCTTATATAAACATCAAGCCTATTCAACTAAAATAACTAATTAAGGCTGTGTTAGTCTAAGCGGCAATACGAATTATATTTGGTATACTTTATTAATAAGATAATAATACGTTTTGGTACTAGCCCTTACACGTGTATCCGAATTTTTATTTTCCGAGTCTATAATTTGTGGCTTTCAATGTGGTAAACTCTCAGTATTGACGTTCACCGCGTCTGTCAGTTACAAATGGGTCTGTCCATCAGTTTGTGTCACCCCCAAAGAGACAATAACTGTAAGTAACGGAAAGTTTTCAGCGCTTTCCTCTCCTAACAACGTGTTTCTGTTTCACGTCATTGAATTTAACGACGCAGAGGGAATTTCATTACCGTAACGTGTAAATTATACTAACTTTGCTTTTCATTGCAATCGCTTTTTAATTTTCATTCTTTAGAGAGTCATTGCGCTTTTAGTACCTTTATGAACCTCTTTTAAAACTACACGTGCTTTTGATATCTATATTACACTGAGACTCTCTTAGATATGCTTTTATAGACACTGCGCCGTCCATTGACTTTACCCTCGCAAAATAATAGACTTATTATTACAATAGCTGCCATTCTTGCTACAATAGAAATATCATTTTCTCGAAATCAGACGTAATGTTTATTTATAAATACCACAACTACTACTAAACACATGGACAGCCTTGTTTAATATTATTTTTGTCATAATTTTGTTGTTTTTAGCACTTCATATTATAATATTATATTTAATTAATTAGTTATCATAGACTGACATCGTGTTTAAGAGGATATAATGTAGAGTCGTTTGTTCTACGATGTTAACAAAGAGCCAGTAAATGTCACTTTGTAAGGTCATTTCTCATATTTGGTTGCCTAATCCATTATTTTACATTGATCACTACCTTTTTAACGTAATATCTATTTACGCGCGAATAAAGAAGCGTTTGATGAAAAATAATTATTTCTAGTATCTCAGTAAGGAGAGCAAACAACAAAAAGGTTTATCGGAACATAAACACCATTTGGCATTTAAGTGTAGTGCTTTAAACGGTCTTTCCTGAAATCAAGTTTTTGCCAGTGACTTTGTACAATCTCAGTGGTATGAGGTTCGTTACCACAAAAAAGTCTTAATTAATGTAGGAATAGTAAGGCCCACTTGCGTAACGTTTGATTAAAGTCACTCCTTAATTTAAATTTGTTGAACAGAATTAACAGCATAAAATAATTTAAGTTAAAAGTATTTAGCGTCCTCTTGCACAACGACAACAACGCTTAGATTTAGTTAAACATTTTATGAGGTCGGTAAAGTAGTTTCTACGTTTTGTTTCATGGCAAGAAGCCTTTTTGTTACGATTTTAACCATGTTATGCGTATGGTTTCGCATAAAACCTTAGACTATATATACTTTGAGCATAAAACAAAACGCATTGTCGTCGCCTAGCAACGAAATGACAATTGACAAATAATAACTAGAAACTTTTGAGCATTAACCCTAGAATCCTACATGGGGTGCAGGTGCACCCCACACCGATTTGTTTTCTAAATATCGCAATTTCTTTAATATCCACGAATTCGCGCGTCGGAGTATTTTAGTTTTGTGTCAACCGCTCGCGTTACGTCAATACCGTGACGAGGGACCATGTTTTGTGGTTGCCTGTATAAGTACTGTGGGGTACGCCAGTACCCCAGTGTAGAAAATCGTAAGATTATTTATTTATTACCATTGATGCATTTATATGTAATAAGTAATTAAATTTGATTATTTATTAAAACAATAGTCTTATATGAATTAAATACAGATATTTTTAGATATTATGAAGGTAAAATTTAATGAAGTTTATTTATTTTGTTTTGGATGGCTGTCAGAGGTTTGAATTACGAAGAAATAAGCTCTATTCTAGAACAAAAATCTGGCGAGGAAGAAATAGAAGTTGGGACCAGTTGTAACTCCTGGGTTCTTTACAAGTGTTCAAGATCAAATAATAAGCCAAATATAACGTTTCAGCAGATAGTTTTGAAATTAGGTTTGGAACTGATACATGAACATTTGGAGGACCGTCACCGGATGCCAACTTAGTCCATTGCAGTGATCCTCAAAAAAGGGCCAAATCCTACAAGCGCTGTTGCTCAAACTACATTTAACTTTGTGTAATAAGGCTGATTTGTGATCTCAAGTTACCGATGTTACGAGTTGTATACATTATAAGTCGTAAGTGGATGCTCCTGTTACACAATATTCGCAGTTCGCATTAGAAGGCTAACTAAAACACATAATTTAGTAACTGCATTAATTGCTTAAGTATTACGTCTGTAACTATTACTATTTACAAGTAATTTAGTACAATGTGTAACAGTTGCAGCTCCTTACAAATATAAAAATATGTACCATAATATTGGCGATTTAAAAGAGTGGCCTCGAGTTTTATTGCCCGTTCTTTCTCGTGGCTCTACCTATTGCTTTGCGAACGAGGCAGTAAATGTAAATGTAGAAGCATTAAGTAATTTAATTTTAAAATTGACGTTCATAAGCGTCACCTTGTGACCTAGATGAATAAATGATTTTTGACTTTTGACTTTTTTGACTTTGTTTAATAAAACGTATTTTCATGAATTGTTTTTTTTTAATTTAAGGATTACAGTCATTTTAGTATGGGGTGTTCCAGCACCCCAGTGTAGGAATAACATGTGCGCCAAATAGTGTAGGATTCTAGGGTTAACAATAACACAAGTAGGTATATTGTTATCAGTTATATCATCATCATCATCATGTCAGCCTAGGGACGTCCACTGCTGGACATAGGCCTCCCCCTGCTGCGTCGTCCGGTCCAGTTATATAATTATTGATAATTTTCGTCGCTAATGACAAGATGCCAACATCAGTGTGACAGTTCTTAAATGAAATTAGCCACGAAACAGCCGATTTTCGGTAATTAATTTTGACAGTTCTTAAATCATATTACTCGACAAATTTTTCGTTGTGCAAGACGCTAGTGGTGTTTAATATTTTTTTTCTCGTTAAATACTTATATCTTAATTCAATTTAAGAATCGTTGTGCAAGTGGGCCTAACTATTTAAATTCGTATTTAAATATTAAATCCAAAATGAATTACCCAAAATTGTGGTTGTGTAGTCACTTTTAAAATGTTTGTTTCTTAGCAATGGACCTTCCTCAGTCAATATAGTAAGAGTGGTGAAGGCAGTCATTAGCCATAGACTAAACACTAAACAACCATCCTCAATTTAAAAATTAAAAGCGTTATGGAACTGTTTGTTTAGACTTCTATTATTCGGCTTTCATAACTACCACTTAATCATAGTGCCTTGTTGTTTCAGCGCAATGCTATAAATGCAAGTCTATGAATAATATACCGTAGCCTCCAGTTCGTATGTCCTCGAAATGCCAGAGGCATTTACGCATTGCATTTCCAATTATCAGCCATGTTCAGATTCCACGAAATGGTTACCATTTAAGGTGCGATTTACCACCGCAGTTCCGTAATACTAACATTAAAATACAATATTTGACTCGAGGCTCAGAATCGAACTCATTCTTCATCAGCAGTGGCTGCCTGTACGCTCCAATTTACCAGTGGGTTAACGAGGTAACTACATAAACATTTATAAGAGTTATAATGTGTATAATTTACTGCATGAGTCAGGGAACTCAAGTAAACGCGACCACCTCTGTACATGTATACATCTTAAATATTAATAGGTTGTACCTATCAGCGTGAAAACAATCTCGCAAATTCCTTATTTTTAGCAAAATTCTTTTATAGTCAGCGTGCGGTTAGCTAAACTATAAAACTCAGATCTGGAAAGTATCAGACTGATATTTACATTCAATGATTAATGGCATCATTGTTACGGGGTCGGGTATTCTGTTTGGTGGTCTGCGGAGTTACCTACAGTCGTCAGTGTAAACTGGATGACTGGTTCACTACTGTATGGTTGAGTTTACTCGGTATTTAATAGCGGAGCAAACAAAGCATGGAATGATTATGCAGTGGCGTTAATCTCGTAAGCCGGCTGCAGTGTACCCGCGCCGCCGTGTCGAGCCGTACGCGCACACGCACTCGCGTCGCACGCCTCGTCTTGTTGTAGCACTTGGACCCACTGTTGACTTGCATAACTCCGTGTTTATGAGTGAAAGGTGTGTCATACAACGACAATCTTATAAACCAACCTCTCTTTATTAAAGTCTTATCGCGCGCTTCGGACAAGTTTTACGTTCAAACGAATACCTGAAAGTTTTCCTGAAAGTTCAACAGCTTCCTTCGCTAATAAGTTATATTTATTACGTTTTAGAAACGACAACACAATGAATCTGAAGTTGAACAACGATGTGAAAGATTCGACTAAAGTGGAAAAGTCCCCCGAATCTCTTGTGAAGGTAAACAAGTCTGAATTTATGTTAAACTAGTCGACGCCAGCGGCTTCGCACGCACATATTTTCGAATTTCCCGTTTTGCCCGATCCCGTGGGAATTTCGGGAAATCCCGTCTTAGTGTAACCCTGCGGTCCCCAAGGAACATACATGCTAAATTTCAGCTTTTTGCACCGCGTAGTTTCGGCTGTAGCGTGTCTGTCAGTCAGTCAGTAACGCAAGGATTTTATATATTAAGATAATACATTTCTTTAAGACGCTGTTTAACATGCGAGCTGAATGTATAAAGAACATAAAATGTATTGACGTTGTACGTCAATACATTTTATGTTATTTTATTGTGTTATTTTATTTTATTGTGTTATTTTCATAAATTGTTAAGTAACGACACGAATGAATTTGGTGTTACAATAAAATAAATAAAGTAAACTACCTATGATACTGAATGGAGATCTGCAAATCCTGCCAAAAAATCAAATTACCTACTGTTATTGAGTAAAAATTAATACGATGAAAGAATTAAGATAAAAGACAAAGTTGTATCAATTTTGATAAATGGAGGCAAATCATAAAAGTAACCGTATATTTTATTACAATTTTAATGTTGAGGATTTGATAAATCTATGGAAACCGTTTACCGAAAAGAGCGAAACATACTTGAATAACGTAAACTATCGTAATGTTCACGTGTACACCTGCGCCCATTAAAAACCTAAAACTGTTTAATGAATGGACTTCACGTTGTCTCGTCAGATAATTAAAAATTGGGCAAGTGCGAGTCAGACTCGCGCACGATGGGTTCCGTACCGTCATCTATAAAAGAAAATCACGTTTGTTGTATGTATTTAAATATCTTTTAAGTTTCTACCTGTTTATTAAGATCGAGTAACAAATTGCTGAAAAATTACGTTTGTTGTATGGAAGCCTCCCTTTAATATTTACTATTTTTTATTTATTAATTTATTTTGAAAGGTAATTTACAACTACATATACTGTGGAAATTTTAAGCGGCTACCTTTTACCGTTTATTTTATGGGACCCCTCCTTAATATTTTCATTTGTTTTATTTTTAGTATTTGTTGTTATGGCGGCAACGGAAATACATATTTTTGTGAAAATTTCAGCTTTCTAAGTAGCTATCACGGTTTATTTTGACGGCCGGTTGGCGTAGCGGGCGTGTAAGCGACTGCTACGTCGAAGGTCGCGGGTTCTATTCCCGCTCAAGTCAAACATTTGTGTGCATGAACATGGATGTTTGTCTTGGTCTGGGTGTTTCTATGTATAATATGTATATTTACAAAAAAAAAGTATATATGTATGTTTATCCATTATCTAGTACTCATAGTACAAGCTCTGCTTAGTTTAGGACTAGATGGTGTTGTGTGAATGTGGAATTATTTCAATGAATTGAATAGCTTCCCATGGTGCTATGTTTTGTGAGGTTTATCGTCTCTGCGTCGAAGCCATCATTCTAATGTTATTACCCCGGCGACTGAAGTTTTCACGGAATGAGAACTTTGTTAGTTTCAGAATGTAGGTAAACGAGGCTTTGAATCATGTTACATACATTAAAAACATAGAGCCAGCGTTTGAACGTAATAAAGTTCTGCTAATCCTGCGGCACTGTTAGCCAATGCAAGTAACGTTATGGATTTTCTTAAATTTGAATGCTAAGTTTACTACAAAAAAGTAATGTAATTAAAATTATGTATGTATCGCATATGTGGTGTGATTTTGTTGGCCTATATTTTTAGTTATTTTTCTATCTATAACAACCCGTGTGCTGACGGATGAAGAATAAGAAATGTCACCACCCATCAATTGCGTAGGTGTCGTAGTAGCGACTTAGGAAAATACACGAAGCAAAAAGTATACTTATGAAGAGAAGGAAAACTCGGCATCAATAGCAATTTAATACGCACTTAACTTCGAAAAGCCATTGGTGCCGATCCCCTCTGCATAGCAGTCCGTTGGTATCTCCACTAGGCTATCGCTGCCTGAAATTTAAAGCAAGTTAGTAAAAGGAAGTTAAAGGATGCTAAAAAATATTTATGGATTTTTATGATAAAATTGAGTTTAGTGTAAATCTCCGGAAAAAAAGGAAGATAAGATACGCGTATTAATATTTTTTTGCTCTTCAAGTGCTATTTGGAGGTAGGTAGGTACACGATTTCACTTTATAGAATAGGTAATATATAACAAAACAACTCTTTACACGTTTCACACTTGGTGTGGGAGACAGAATAAGACTGCCTGATTTTACCCTACTACTTATAAAACATTTTGCTTAGAATTGTGAATATATTTTAAGGATTTTATTTACAACCGACTGACGCTCAAGAGATTTGATCGCACACCTAATCTTCTATTGAGCAACGTTTATAAGCGGAGAGGACAAAGTTTAAATATAGATTGCGATATCAAAGATATATTCTAATCAAACTTGTGGCCATGTGGATTATGCCAGAGAATACACGTCGTGGGTGTCATATAAGGTTACAAAGGGTTTAATAATATCTGGAGACGGTCACCCATTGCGTCTACAAATCGAACCATATTCGTGCGCACATTCATTGTAATGTTTGGTTTAGATATTTACTAATTAAACTTGTGCCCCCTATAATCCAACTTAGACTATAATACGTTAAACCAGTTAAACTATTGGATCACATCGCGTTTGTACGTGATCTAAGCAAGAATAGACAGATACACCACGTCTAAACATTATTTCAGTACTAAATCTATAAACCTCGACGTAACAAGATAAATGCATGCCTGGCATAAGAATAATACCCTTTCAGAAAATAATAATTTATCACGGTTTACTGCGAAATGTTTGTGTGTTTCACACTTTGGGATTCGGAAGTGAAACAGAATTTATTTACCATGAGGGTGACAAAGAGGGTTCTCGTGGGAGCTTAGTGATGTTGTAAAGGTTTGTGTAGACAGAGCGTTTTTACAAACAGGGCGATGTAAAATCTCCCAGTAGGTAGATATGGCTAAAGCATTTTAATTGTAAAACTTTGCTTTACGTAGAGAATGAATGGAATAGATCATGTCATGTACATCATATAACAGAACTTCACGCCTCATCATGTCAAGTAAAACTTTTAAATACTGTTTATTACATCTAATACCGTCAGCTGAATTGATTTGATGTCGGTTTCAGCCGTGAAACGGTTTACACGCCGCACCGACAAATTGTCTGCCTAAAACATTAGGCACTGAGATTTGGCTGGATCCGGACCAGGGCGATGATTTTTATATTATAAGTGTACTGTTTTCCCCTTCGTCAAATAATAATGGAAACGCATTCTCACACTGCTCTGCCTCTTTTTCTAAACGGCGGGCGTGTAAACGTTTTGTAACAACAAAAGTGCATATAGCTTTACGGAAAGGTCAAAAGTGAGTGTGCACTAGGTGAATTACTGCGTTACCGTCACTATCCCTTCGACACTCGGGGGAGCACGTTAAGCCGTCTGTCCACGTCACTGCAACCAGTGGACACCGGGGCCGGTTAAAAGCTGCTAAATCTCTGGCAACATACATTTAAAATTGCTTTGTGATCAATGTTAGATACCATGTTTAATATCACGTAGGTACTGAAGCCCAATAACATTTTCCGATATATAATTTAGGAATAAGTTTACCTAAAAGATATGCTGAATTGTGACCAACGTACCAATAACTTGTTTAGGTAGGATTTATAGCCCAATACACGCAGACAGGTACGGATGATTGTAGGTCTGACGAAATGCACCTTTCGAATGATTGCATCATTCGAATGAGACATAATTATGTAATCGCATATAATTAATTAGGGACTATTCCAATAAAATAACTGCATTATTATTTTTGATATAAAGTATGAAAATTATGTTAAAATAAAACATTGCCAAATATAACTTTAATTAAATCAAATACCTTATAATAAATTAGTGTGCTAAATAAACAATAGCCGAAGCAACTATTGCACTGCTTACTGCTTATTAGCAAAATTATTATTTCATTCATACGGTGGTGACAGTTGAAGAATGTAAATTTCAATACCCTATTTCATCTCGTGGGTGTCGTATGAGACGACTAAGGAAATACACAAAGCAAATACTATCTTTGTGAAAAGACGGAAAACTGGACATCAAACCGTATAAAGTAGGCCAAATTGTCTTGTTGAGTCAAACAAATTAGAAGAGGCTTAATCTCCAGCGCTGGACTGCAAAACGCTTTAGAGATGAGATTTCATTTTCAGTATTAGACTGTGAGTTTAAAAACCAAAATGAAGATTTTATGTGATACGTATCACTATAGAATACCGGCACAAAAATAAAAATGAAATCGCTTCTTAATAAAGAAAAATGTCTTTCTATTCTACTTCAAAAGTTTAACTTTTTTGCGGGACACCGTTTAAGTACAAATCATAATAATACGCGTAATAGCAGATATCTAAATAATTAAATATGGAATATACCGTTGCTCTTCTCTTTTGCAGGGTGAGCAGACTTCCAAGCGGTATCAACAAGAGGTACGTTGGTACCGCATGAACTGTCAAATACCTATCTATCTATTCGCTGTCAATAACATTTCGACCTCAATTCACGCGTGTCGTGCGTATAAGTATTGACGATTACTTTAAACTTGTTACTATTCGATCACTACTCGGCGCTATAACGCTGTAATGATTTATTGCTTCTACACGTGTGAAGTATAACTGAATATACAGGCTTTCACACTTTCAGGGACTCAACATATCGCCTGCAGTTTACTTTTGACTGCCTAATGCATTGCTAAAACTATTTTAAAACGTTTCAGATATCTTTCTGTACATGATTCACCGAAAGAAAACTTACATTACCGAGAACGCCGGCTGAAAAACTCACTAAAAGTTACGAGTTTTACATGCCTCTTTGAGCATTGCCATATAATATAAAGTTACTTAGGCAGTGTGTCTGTCTTTTAAAGTACAGACAGCCAGACAGTAAAATGTTGTTATCATTTTCTTAGCTTTAGATGAACGAATTATCTAGTAGACATAAATACGATGGTCGGTGTTGCATTATACCGTCTCAATATTGCTGATTGAATCAACGGAGTCTAACGACAACGGAGTGATAGAACGCTGATGCGGTCGAGCCGGCCGCACGGGCCGGGCGTCGCGCTCGGGTGCTCGGGTGCCCGGGGACGTTCTCAATCTAATAACGCACTAATGCGGTTAGCTACCCAACTCTATCTATATCGTGCCAAGTGTTTGGTTTATAAACCGACCCCTTGCTGTACATACTAAATATAGATGCTAAACAAATATTGATGTACGCGTTAATGAAAATTTAATTAGTATACTGGGTTGCTACAGAAAATATTGATAGTGGGGCTAAATATGAGGCCCATTTTATTTAATGATCAAGCTTGTACTTTTAAGCATAAACATATGCGTAAATAAGCCTAGCCAGTAAACGAACAATATATTTGTAATTTCCGTTTACCATTGTGTTGACGATGTATGATTTTAAAATTGTTTGGTATTTCAATCAACAGCTATTATTGTAACCGAATCATTTTAGTGAAGACATCATGGAAATTGCTCTGTGATGTTTAGATTGGTTAATTTCTGTGGAAACTAATATTTACCACTATTATTAATTCTATTGAACGCTAACTGGTTTTAGCATCGAAGGGCATCAAATGTAAATTTACTTTTATTCTTGCGTTGCCACGAGAGAAAATCGTTGAAAATCTTTTGCTAAGTTGTTAGGAACAAATCGTAAACGTCAGCTGTGGGAAAGGATCGCTGACAGGTACAGGGTGACAGCACGTCACTACACAACGCTACTTTGTCACGGTGGGCATGTGAACACATAAATGCCATATTCATTGTTACCCAGTACACACGAGTTTGAGCATACATAGTCTCATACATAGTCTCACGCCTATAACCCCGAAGAGGTAGGCACAGGTGTATTTCTACACCCACTTTTCGCCAGATATACTTTAGTCCCACGTAATAAGGGGCGAGCCTATTGCCGTACCGGGCACATTTCCAGACTCCGTGCTGCTACTGAGAATTTCGTGACAGAAAAACCCAATAACACTGCCCGACCCAGGAATCGAACCCGGGACCCATTGACCGATGACCCGATCCCACGCGCACATTTATGCCGCGAGACCAACGAGGCAGTCGTGTAGGGTTTGATGTCAAGTTTTCCGTCTCTACGCAAAGATGGTATTTGCATCGTGTTATCCCTTAGTCGCCTCTTACGACACCCACGGGAAGATAGGGGGTGGTGACACTTGTATTCTATGCCGTCAACCACACGGCTACTTTGAGCAGTGATCTGGAAAATTACACTACTATTGCGAAACCAATTTTCTGAACATAATGTGGTACCGGTATTACATTATCAGTTAATAATTTGTGTTAGAGAGGGATAAATTATGTAGGAAGATTAGGAAGATATTTAATTATACTTTACTCTTTTGAATTTGTATTATTTATTTTACTATATATATATATATATATATATATATATATATATATATATATATATATATATATATATATATATATATATATATATAGTATGTAGTATATATATATATATATTTGTTCTTTTTCTTAAAGTAACTTTAATATTTTCTATCGAATCCAAACGTTAAACGAAAGTTTCACGATGGTACACTGTACGCACCTTAAAATAAATCCACTGAAACTTTATCTTTTATACCTATATTCATCCCAATAAAGGCATTTTTTTATTAGAAACTAGCTTTTGTCCGCGCCTTCGCGCGCGTTAAATTCGGCGTGACACAAATCTACTTTCAGTCTCAAGTTGTGTGAAGACACTCCTGATTATTCTAAAGAGTTCAAAAACTCTATGGGGTACAAAGAAACACGGAGAGTATCCATGACATTAAATACTATTATCTGCCGAAAGGTACTTAATAACATCAGCCATTGCATACAGTCAAATGTCAAAGCCATGTTCCAATACTTTCGCATTTATAATATTAGTAAAATACTTTCAGTCGTTTAAGCGTAGTAAATAATTATTAGTTTAGCGAACAATGTACTCACCGTGCACTATATGACAATATGTATGATGTCACGGTACTGACAGATATACGTCAGCACATGCGCAGCACTAAATTATTATAGCGCATGCGTTCTTACTTCCAAGAGGTAAATTTGTGCCGTACAAACTTCTACCCTCCCTGCAATTCCTCCCAGATACATTTTTGCAACTTATGGTAGCCTATGTCAGTCTCCATGGTCCAATATATCTCTATATTAAATTTCAACAAAATTGGTTCAGCCTTTTTAGCGTGAAAGCGGCACATACATACATCCACACTTTCGAATTTATCATATTAATATTACAGATGCAATGTGCGAAGTCCGTTCTTTGACACGTATCTTTGGTTAACATAACATTGATTTGATTTTTTTGTGTTGCATAATCCATTTAATGAGGAAGGCTAAAGGCTTTATAACATCATGCTATGAGCCACGATTGTCGAGCAGTAGGCATAAATACCGCAGGTGTACCCGCGGGCACAGCTAGTCATAAGTAGGTACGTTTGAAAAGCAGCGTTTTAAACGATGACGTAGATGTTCTATGTATTTCGTTTACGTTACGTTCAGCATAATTTAAATAGATGTCTGGCTCAAGTTTTTTTATTTATTTTACTCTATGTAAAAGAGTCTGAAATAATAGCTGAGGCGTTCCTAGAATTTGTGATATTAAATTCTTATGATACATCCTAACATTGTCGAAATTGTTTTATAAGATGATTGGAAATAGTAAATCTTTTTACTTTTACATACTTTGTAGCTTTAAGCTTTTATTTATTTTAGACTACAGCCACTGGATGACTGGACATCGGAGTGTGAGACAATAACAGTTTGTTATATAACTCTAAACCAGTTATTAAGGATGGAAAGTTCTGAATAAATCATACCTACAGTTTTCATACCGCCTTTCGCAATCCACTGATGGACATACTAATTCGTACTCTCATACGTCTCTCCTAAATTGAGTCACAATAGTTTTATGAGTTTATAGGAGGATTTAGGCTTGTATACCACGCTGTCCAGACGTGTTGGCATAGGGTTTGATGTCGAGTTTGTTGTCTCTTCCCAAATATACTGTTTGCTTCGTGTATTTTCTATAGTCGCCACTTACTTTATTTTACATAGGGAATGAATTGGGGTACTTATATTATGTATTTTGAATCCGTCACCATTCGGAGAGATATGTTATAATCAACTTGGGTCCATTGTAACATATTCATGTGTCTTTTTATGTTACAGGAGGAGCGTCGTCGCACAGGTCGCTACATCGCGATCCTGGTGGGTATATCGCTGTTCATCCTGGCGTTATACCACGCCTGGGTACGAAGAATACCGGTCGTCGCCAGCCTGGTTGTTCCCGCCCTGATCATGTTCGTTTATGTCGCCTGGGTGCTCTATACCGCCTCCAGAGATAAACACAAGGTAATAATGCGGCGCATTATCGGCCTAAACATGTATTACGTATACCTACATGGCAACGTAATATGGTATACGGTAATAATGATTTAACATAATTCTATTACGAGTATTATGCCCTTTACTTCAAAAGTTCAGTAAAGGTTATTCAATGTTTCTGACCTGTTTGGCTTAGACGGAGCCTCTTCAAAGCCTCGAATATTGTATATGATTATTGATTACTTAGAGTGTTTTATATACAAAGTTACATGGAGACCGTTTTTCGTCAAACCATATAATAAAACTATCTCTAAAACGTAATTTTAGTCAGGCTTTCGGATTTCAAATGGAAATCATCGAGAACAAAGTGTGGCCCCGGATGAGAATCAAACGGCATACATCGATAGACATTAGGCGACATACATCACTGCGCCATTCGTGAAATCAAATCTGTCAACATGTCAGATTAATATACCTACTCATAAAAAGGTATATATAAAGCCTGGCGTCAACTACATTCGAACCGCGTCGAATCGCGCCGAGTCGCATTTTATCCGTGTGCGTTCATTACAGACGAATCGAATCGAAGCCAGCAGTCGGCGACTGGCTGCTGTAGGTTGTGCTTGTGTTGTCAATGATGCATAGCTCGGACGAAGATATGTTCTTGTTTCAAATTCGTTCATTATTCCCGCTATTTCTTCCCATATATTTTGTCTACGCTGCTCGTCATGATAATGAGTATCATCATGATCATAATTTCTTTTTTAGTCTCACGCCTGTATCCTCGGAGGGGTACGCAGAGGTGTAATATTACACCCACATTTCGCCATGAATTTTCAGATCCCACGTAAGTAATAAGGGACGAGCCTATTGCCGTACCGGGTACATTACCAGACTCCGTGCTGCTACTGAGAATTTCCTAACGGAAAAACCCAATAACACTTTGCCCGACCCGAAAATCGAACCCGAGACCTCCCAATCCCACGCGCACATTTATGCCGCGTGACTAATGAGGCAAGCATGATCATTAAGTTCAGTATATTTCTGAACTAGCGAAATTCACAGCTCTTCATTCATTTCGATAACTTTTTATGTAGGTATTTACGCCATGCAGTACCCGTCTACACTCATCCGCTGACCCGCGTCCACTAAGGCGCGCCGAGTCGAGTCGAAACGCGTCGCCGCAGAAATTCGCCTGACGAGCGATGGGCGCGGTAGATTCGATTCGGCGCGCCGCGCCGCGGCTCGTCGCTAATGAACGCAGGTTCATAGAAATATATAGGAGGCGACTTTCTGCGTTTCGATTCGGCTCGGCTCGGCGAGCCTAGTGGACGCTAGCCTTTAAAGTGCGCCAAAAGAAATTTCTCGAAAATATACTGTCAGTTTGCGTCACAGATGACGTAGATATTAATGCAGTGCATTGAAGGGGACTCCTAGATTTATAAACCGTACGACATGTTTACGAAAGCGAGCAATATCGCCGGTTCGCGGGTCACTACTCCGCGACATTACTCAACTTGTTAGTGCAATACACTCTGGCATTACTTTCGTCTAAATACGCTCCCGCATAAAACAACATTTAGCAGATGCGCCGAAAGCCGTCCTCTGATGAATATATGATTTTCAGGCTGTTGCTGTATTTAAAATGTGATTCATCATTCCAAAAGCCCTCAAGAGCGTTTACTCAGCACATTTAATGGTACAGATCTAGTACGTATTACAAACAGGATGCTAAGTTGTACTAAGTCCGTTGCGGACATTTTTGAAAACGAGTTATGATAAGTTTTGGGTTTGCCATAAAAAGGAAAAATAGGCATGGCAGGCAATTTTTTTAAGATTGCACCGTAAATGTTCCACATCGAGGAGCTGGCTCCATGTTTAATACCTTTTTTACTCATGATATTTTAATTTTATACTCCTTCATTGCCTCAACAGAGGAGATCAAAATTTGAATTGATAGAGATGAAACTAAACATCTTTAATGACGTTTCTTCTGCAATTGTTCAATGACGTAACACTGTTTTATGGGACTGACGCATCGGACAATAAAGTAGCTTTTTACAGTGTTGCGCTTGCACTCAACAGACATTGATTCCTAGGCATTTTGCCAATGTTTAGTCCAAATGGAAAAAGACCTAGTATTTCTATTACTTTTGTAAGTTTAATCGCAAAATAGTGTGCATTAAATCTAATGACGTTAGAGTCGTGGTACTGAAAAAAACAACATCAAAGTAGTGGTAGTACTGCGAGGTATGGTCGGCAGTAAACGTTGTCTGAATCACTGGTCTGCTCATTTATCTAAACGTAAACATCTGCGTTAACGTTTAGCGTTCTACCGATTGATGCTGCTTTGACAGCGTGTTTACAATTTAAGGTGTAAACGTATATTATAATGTGAATCTGCAGATGAAGGAAGACGAAAGAATTGACGCGTTTCATACACTGTAAGCAGTTAAACGATAATCACTCAGTTCGACGGAATTGGTATCTAGTCTGTATAAACTCCTTGTCTTAGTTTCCGATTTCTCTAGAAATTTGTACTTACCAAAACAGTTAGAAGACGGTTCATAAGTTGCAATAATTGTTTTATCAGTATTTTATACGTATGAGTGGTTTGCCTTATTGTCGTAATGCTCTTCATGTGTAATACCTATGCAATGTGCTATTGACATATTATAATAACTTATTTACCTCCGTGGTCCAGTGGATAGCGTATGGGTCTGAGTCCCGGGTTCGATTCCCGGGTGGCGCAATAGTATTCGTGAGTTTTTCCGAATTCTCCGTAGCAGCGCTGAGCCTGGCAGTTGGTAACGGCAATAGGCTCGCCCCCTATTACATGGGACCTCTAAATTCATAACTTGGCGCAATACGAGCCTAATATTACACAGTTGCCTACCCCTTCATATAGACGTGAGTCTATAAAAAATATAAAAAGTATACATTATATTAACCTCGATCTCATACAATCTCTGTGTAAGCCCCGACGTTCAATTTCCGACGCATGCTAGTTACCATGATAATGTTGTAGCAGCTTATGAAAACAAAGCTGCACCACAATATCCTCCATACCAAAGTTGTTTGTTTGTAAACCTCTGTTAGTTATCATACAAGATTGCTTTGTGTACTATTTGTTATATATTATGAGTAGAGAAAACATATCGAAAATTGTAGTGAGGACTTAAACCGTATTGAGTGTAAAAAGTGATCGAATGTGCCCATCGTTAATTCGCTTTTACCACGTTTCTGCTCCTTGTATTTTAAAACTTACTTTTATTTGAATAGAACAGTGCTAACTAAGCCTGTTTTATAACTATTGTTGGTAATAGTATTAGACTACAGGCCCATATCCAAAATGGATGGGTCATATGAAACACCAGGTGACGTATATAGGACGATATAAGAGCATAAAATAATAAGATTCAGCACTATGCCGTCACTTGTAAGCTGTCCAACAGAGTGCTGGTGAGAATTCAAAAGTGCAGGTAGAGTGAGTACGCATTTCGGTCATATATTTTTGTACGGCATTTTTACCATCGATAGATCCATGAAAAATAATAAGAAAGCGCGCAGTGCCGTACAAAAATGGTGCGCCACAAAGTCGGTAATTTTTTTGGAAATTGTCAGAAAATCAAAAAGAAAAAAACCGACTTTGTGGCGCACCATTTTTACAGCATAAGTTTCGGTAAAGAACCCACGCTTTCAAAAACAGCAGCTTTTCAGATGGAACATTTCTTTAACACCTCGCCACTTTTAATGACATTAAACTGCAATGAACGTAGGTACTCTTTTCTATCCAAATAACTTTAAATGAAGATTGGTGATGCGTTATTTTGCTGTGTTTATTTATAAACGAAGAGAGCATTCATTTACTTCTAAGTGATTTAAGCATGCGTGTTAGATTATTACACGCATGTGTAATAATCTAACACGTAATAATCTAACACGTAATAATCTAACAGTATTGTAACTCGGCCGTCTCCCCGAGTTATATGCCTACAGTCGCGCCGCGCGCAAACAAGCGATAGGGCTGATCGCCTCAAGTTTTTTAATTGCATCTACCTACTCGATTTTTTTGCTGATTTCTGATTGTTCATATTACTTACTTATATTTTTTATTTAAACAAATAAAAATTATGTAAGTACGTAAGTACCCTAGGAAATGTCCTATTATTGGTTACAATAAGCAGATTCATGTCGGCTTCCATTTTGAAAATTACCCTGAAGGTACTACTAATCATAGACTTCAATGAAATAATACATCGTCCATAACGCAGCTAAAAGAGTTCAGCTAGTATACATTATAACTTCAATCATACCAATATGTTTTAAAATATCTCAACATAATAATAGATTATGTAAGCTAATCAAATTTCGACTTTATCACGTATCCCTAAGTTAAAGATTAAACATTGCAAAGTAGTAGGTACATTTTCGAAAGTTCCAGGTAATTTGATAAATCTTATCTTTAGGTGACTCAACGAAGAATTCAAACGGCACAATATAGTCTACAACTCGTCGCCATAATGATTTTTTAAATAAAGAACACTGACACACACGATCGCGGCTGTTGTGTACTTTAGGCACAGTCTAATGTGTACTGCGCTCGAGGCGAGTAAGGCTTACTGTCCACGGACGCGTCATTTGACGAATGCATGCAACCTACAAATGACGGCAGGCGTATTTTGCATATTTGCTATGTCCACGCTGCGTCATGTAATCGTCAAGCAATCGTCAATCACGCTACAAAACATCTCAGTTTTTTCTACTAGTATTGTGAAAGCGTGTCTTTTCGTTGTGAAAATGTCAAGTGATGATGATGAAGTGATTTTAGCATATAAATTTATTAGAAGACGACGAAGGTTTAACTCACTCCAAACTCTATCGGTTATATCTTTTCTGGAGTATTCCAGCAGTTTATTGTTGTATAAACATGGATATTCTTCTATAATGTTAACAAAATTCACCGCCGAGCCCGCCATTTTGTAATACAAATCAACAAGTGTGCGTCTCGCGCGTCGATCGAGTAGTGACATGCTGCCGCACGCACCGCGTGACGACCGCATGACGTGCGGTTGACGCGACGTTGCCGCACCGTGGACACAGTTTTGATTGTTTATACGTAAGATGCAAGCATTCGTCTTGCAATCGTCAATTGACGAAAGCGTGCGCATGACGTGCGGTTTACGTGGACAATAGGCCTTAGTATAACTCGAGTTTCGTGCGTTTGTATGGAGTTAGAATACTGTTAGATATTATTACCGTGGCTGAGGTAATTCGGGCATCCGGCTTAAAAGTTTAAAACATATTTGGATCCAAAACAAAGAAAGATAAGTAATTGTTAAAACAAAACATATTGACGTGTACAAGAGCACATAAATAACAATGCGGAATACCTCAAGGCTCACAATTATATTTTGATACATCACTCAATATCGGATATGCTAACAGTTTACAGCGATAGTTAAAGTTTTGCAGACTTTGCCACATTGATTGGTTGAAAGATCCGAAGTTTATTTACCTTTAGAATATGTTGTTTATGAAACTTAGATTATAATAACTCAGCAAGGTTACGTCAACAAAGTCAAGAGCGCGGTTCAACTCGCTTTGTAAAATTAAGTGCCAATAAATTTGCAACTGATTGCTAACGAACTATATTTGCGGGTAAGTTGTGGAGTTTAAAATACGTTAAGCATAAATTTTGTTTTTTTCTTCATAAACCAAAATTTGCAAAAAATATATTTGAAGTAGATGAATTATGTATGGTGTTAATATCTAACACCATGATTCTCGATGACTCATCTAAAAAAATAAATGAGGAACTCTGCCATGTGCTTTTTACGGTAAACAGATCGACAAGATTTATGAAACCAATAAACTTAATTTGTTGTGGTTGAAATGAGCAAATCGGTTTGAAACATTTAGCTATACTTGCACTTGAAATAATTTCAATAAATTGGTCACGTGAGTGTTTCAAACAAGCCGATTAATAAAAGTACCAAAAAAATACGTGGGTATAAAATTGATAACGTAAATATAGCTAGTATTTACTAGTTCGTTAGTATTTCTGCATGCTTGAGCTAAGAGAAAAAGATCACCCACGGTGTACCTGAGTAACAATTTCCCGCATAAATCATGGGGCTAAACGAACGTCTTCTATTATAAACGTGACTGGAACTTAGAGTATGCCGCTGTGGATCTCGGTCGTAAGTCACGGATCAGTTATTGGCGTCGCTCCAGGTGGTGGAGTGACCGGCCCTAATCGCTTCCGTGGACATTCGTACGCGATCAGGCACTCTAGTGGTGAACTTAAAAGTATGCAGGATAAACAATTAGTAATCATTCCTTTAAAATACCTTTCTGTGAGCTATAGGTAGGTACTACTCATATGAATAACTATTAGGTCTCTTCGATTATGAAATTGCTGTCTCATAGTTACAAAATGAAACAAAGAAGTACGTTCCATATTTAATGAATCAAAGTATCTTTGTACCTACTGCCGCTACTTTATTGCAAATTAATTAATACCCTTAACCGAAAAATTAAAAGGTAAATTAATACATTTTGCAAAGGCGGTTCTAGGTACTGACTCATTAAATGTTTTTCCTCTTACATAACGATGTTCAGGCCCATTGCGATGACTACTTTAGATTGTCATACTGACTGCATTTTTAATAATTTCTTATTGTAAGCTAACTGAAATTTGGGTAGAACCAAACTCGTCACTTGCTATTAGGGCGCATAGCTTCTCATGCGTGTTTAAGTGAAGTTGCGAGTAGTCTGTGGGTGCTCTCAATGTATGAAACTGCAGTGTGCTTACAATTGCAAAGCCTTTCACCATGAATACAAAAGCCGGTCAACCGCGACTCGGACTTGTATATGTTTTTACTTTTTGTTATTATAACCGTGGTAGAAGAACTTCATGAATTTTTATACTATGTAACATTACTTTCCATGAAATAGGTACAGTCGACTGACAGACAGACGGACTGCGCAGGCTTAGTAATAGAGTCACGTACATTGTTGGCACGCTTTTGAATAGCTACCCGAAGAACGTTCTAACTTCTCACGACAAAAATAAGACAAGATGATAATAATATGAACTGTTTTAAAAGAATAAAGGTTTGTGTCCAATTCAAATGACATATTTAAATACAATATTTTCATTTCATTTTACTTGTATTACGTATGTTATAGGATATATATTTTTTATATATCTTATTTGTAATATTATAAGACATCTGTCGTTGGCAATTCTCGAGGTTTATGAACGCTTTGATTATAAAAAAATCGTTTTTATTAATGGCGGGAAATCGAAAGGAGTGGTAAATATCCGATTTATTTGACGTTGATGTAAATGAAAATACATGTTGCATGCCTCATTCGTGTTTATATTTTTCATTTGAGGCAATAAAGTATTTTCTTTTGTTAATTTATTTTCCTTTTTGGACGGGTGTTTGGAAAGTCTTCCCAGTTTATATTTACTTTATTGTTTAACACAGATGCATAAATCATGTTCTTAAAAACAGTAATTGCTTATTTGCCGCTAGTTCTTAGTCATAAAAAGAAATAAAAAAAGGTAAAAATTAACCCAGATTAAAATATTTTTTAGATTATGTTTATTCATTTGCAGCTTAAAATGTATTTGTTACAACATTCATGCCGAATTTCAGCTTATTGCGCCCAATAGTTTTGGCGGTTCCGTATCCATTTGCATAAAATTTTAAGACCTTTTTTTTTTTTTTTTTTGTTCACTACGGTGGTAAAACTCTCCTTATGAGTCATCTCAACTCCGCCAACCCAGCCATTAGAACGGCTAGGCTTGGGACTGGCGGAGGAGGTATGTGGAGGCTCTCCCCTAAAGGCGTTCGGGGCATACCCACTAAAAACCACCGCGGTGTCCCTACGGGTCCCGTGTGTTGGCGGAGTCACGCGATTCGCGATTTGCATACTTTCTCGCGACCCCGCCCGGGATTGGCCCGCCGTTGGAGTTGGCGGGCCCCGTCTCGTTATGATCTCGCAATCATCCATCAAACTTCTTGCATACATCAAACTTCTGGCATCCATCACCTCACAAAGCTACTTGGAAGGCGGCGAGGACACGCGCCGCCTCCCGCCTTTTGGCGGACAGGGAGCAGCCCCAGCGCTCACCGTCCGCAGGCAATAAATTTACGGTGGTCGGAGGTCGTCTCTAGTTCGACGTCCCCGACGCCCGGACCTACGGTTGGGGAGAGGGCGATGTATTTCCCTCTCCCGCTCCGCCGCCTCCTTGCTCAGCATGACTGCTTCGCAGAAAGAGGCGACGGCGTTCCAAGACCTCTCACTCCGGACCATAGACAGAACTACGGCCGGGAGCGAGAGGACAACCGTATTGAGAGCCGCGACCAGATCACGGCGCTGCGATGCCCAGGCTGGGCATTCCGCCAACGTATGCAACGCCGTGTCTTCGACAGGGTCGCGGCTGCTGCCACAATGGTGGCATCCGGGCGTTTCCTCCCGGCCTATCCTCCACAAATACCGGCCAAAACAACCATGGCCGGTAAGGATTTGAGTCATCCGGAAGGTGAGGACGCCGTGACGTCTCTCCAACCACTCATCAACCACGGGACTTACCGCCACTATCGTGGCGTGCCCGGCGCTGGGGTGCACAAGTCGTGCCTTCCACTCCGCCACTAGGACTTTTAAGACCTAATATAACTTAGCATAATTTTGTTTTGCATAATTATATTTTCGCATAATATAATTACGCATGACAGCTTACGCATAATTTTTAAGCATAATTTCTCTAACCATAATAATGATTAAGCATAATATTCTAAAGCATAAATTTATTAAGCATAAAGTTCTAAAGCATAACTTTTTAAAGCATAATATCCTAAAGCATAAAATCCTAAAGCATAATTTTTTTTACGCATAATGATTACAATACAATACAAATTGGATATAATAACTTTGGCAATGTATCTTTGGCATATTTTTCGCTGTAGGAAGCACGAAGCAAGCAAGCATACAGCATGCAAGCAAGCATGCAGCAAACAAACAAGCATGCAGCATGCAGGCAAGCATGCAGCATGCAAGCAAGCATGCAGCATGCAAGCAAGCATGCAGCATGCAAGCAAGCATGCAGAGCATGCAAGCAAGCATGCAGAGCATGCAAGCAAGCATGCAACATGCAAGCAAGCATGCAGCATGCAAGCAAGCATGCAGCATGCAAGCAAACATGCAGCATGCAAGCAAGCATGCAGCATGCAGGCAAGCATGCAGCATAAAAGCAAGCATGCAGCATGCAACATGCAGCAGGCAGGGCTTCTGTCACGGCGCCGGCGCTGCGGGCCTCCGGCGGCCCCACGCGCCTACGCGATTTTAAATAACACTCTAGGGGTAGGACAAACAAGACTACGTGGAGTCGGTTTTGCAGCAATTCGGTTCTGTCACTAACTTTTGTTGCACAGCATATACATTTTTTACAAGTTAAATATAAATTTATATAAATATTATGCTAATAGTCATTAGGCCTACTAACGTTATGCTAATAGTCATTAGGCCTACTGACGTTATTCTAATAGTCATTAGGCCTACTAACGTTATGCTAATATTCATTAGGCCTACTAACGTTATGCTAATAGTCATTAGGCCTACTAACGTTATGCGAATCAAATTAATGCCAAAACAAATTAGTCTTTAAGATGATTATGCCAATATAAAATGTATGCCTAAAAAAATATGCGGAAGTATTATTATGCCAAAACAAATTGTGCCAAAATCGTTATGCCGAAGTATATTAGCACAAAGAACATTATGCAAAAAGAAGGGATCCCAGTTTTGGTTGTTCGTTGTCTGTGAGTCAGTCAGTAATGCATGACTTTTATATGAAATGATAGTTACTTGTTATGATTATACCCATTATCTATCGCCAGATTTGCGCACCAGTGACTTTTCCGAGTTATGTGCGTATTAAATTGTTAATTATCGCTTGCTCCGTACCTCGGCGAGCACGTTAAGCCGTCGGTCCCGGTTGTCAGGAAGATGTTTGACAGTCCTTATAGGGCGTCAGTACCTTCTAAATAAACTGGCACTGGTCTAAAGTAATAAGGAATATCGCTATCCCTTTGGGTTGCGGAGGTCAGACAGGCAGTCGCTCTGTGGTAAAGCTAATATTCAGTCAAATCCGGTTGGACTAGTAAGCGGACCCCAGGTTTGAAACTGGGATAACGCTATGAGGATGATGATCTATCGCCAGATGTAAGAATAAATTCTGTAGTATAAGTAACTCAGCTATCAAATCAATGCATTTAGTAAATTCTGTTAATATGACAATATGAGAGCCTACTTGCAATGGATAACCATTTCTTGAGTTGGTGAACGTAGGTATAAACCTACGTTCACCAACTGGCGAGACGAGACAAGTGGCCTATTCAAGATTATGCACGACCTTATGCCTACCGAAATAGTTAATATCTGTTAGGCCCCCGCGGCGTCGCAGTTTTAGCTTATTTTTACTAATACTCCACTTCTTCGAAGCAGGTTGCAGTAGGAGACACTTCGTTTTAAAAGTCTTGTCATTCTCTTTTACTTCAATTATAGCGACGAGAGAACTGGCAGGGTTCTATTGGGCTGTCGATTTACCGTGAAAAAAAAGCATCAGTAGAAAGACTGCTCCGTTAGGTTAATTTTTGTGGGATGATGGTAGCTGGTAGGTACTTCGTACGTAGCTCGTACCTCGCTCAACGTATCTCACATCACTCACAACTTGTACAAAATTATAGCAAAGCTGACGAATTAGAAACATTATCGTTTTGGTCAATAGCTTTCTATACATATTATAAAATGAAGTCCTTCTCCGTCGAACGGAACTATCTAAGGGATTTTTGTACAGTTTAACCAATAGATAGTGTGAATCTTTAGGAAAGTTTAGGCGTTTATGTCACGCGAACGGAACTGCGGGCGAAGTCTAATCTAATACTAATCTTATACTAATGTATAAAGCTGAAGAGTTTGTTTGTTTGATTGGTTGAACGCGCTAATCTCAGGAACTACTGGTCCGATTTGAAAAATTATTTCAGTGTTAGATAGCCCCTTTATCGAGGAAGGCTATAGGCTATAACCTCATGCTATGAGTCACGGTAGCGGAACAGTAGCCTTAAATAAGGCGGGTGTAACCGCGGGCATCATCTTAATATATAAAATCCTTGCGTTACTGACTGACTGACAGACACGCTACAGCCAGAACTATTGGGCGCAGGAAGCTGAAATTTGGCAAGTATGTTCCTTGGGGACCGTAGGAGTGCACTAAGAAGGGATTTCCCGAAATTCCCACGGGATCGGCCAAAACGGGTAAATTTTAAAATAATGCAGGCGTAGCTGCTGGCGTCCTCTAGTCTATTATAAATATAATCATTGTTCCAACTACAAATTATAAGAAAATGCAATATATTTTCATGTTGGTCCCCAATGGTATTATAAATCTCTATGGTATAATTTATTTCGTTTCTTTATGGTTATAGCATATTGCCGCAGTTGGTCAGAGCCAAGTTATCCATAATGTATGAATGCAGAGGAAGTATTCTGGTAGCCATGCTCGATTCGCTAATCGGCCACAAATACACCCGGGATTAGTCTCACATAACCGTTTTACGATGCCTTGTGGCCTCAAACTTTTACTAAGGATTAGTTTCCACGTTGTTTATAGTTGGTAACTGACTGTCCAAATATTATCGGTGAGATTAGCGGGCACATTTGGGACGACCTTGCGGCCGACGACTGGTGGGCCGTCGTAGATTTCGCTGGAATGAAAGAAGTTTTAAGAGACGGATAGATGAAGAGATTTTGTGTCGGAGGCAAAGACTCACTTTGGGTCGCTACGCCATCACGAAATAATGATTGACCTGACATGAAATCCATAAACATACTTTACATAATCCAACATTCCTCACAAAATTAAAAAAGAATTGATTGATTCGACATCGTCATGTCATCAACTGCGCAATTCGCACAGTTTACAACCATGCAGCTTGTTTCAACTAATAGAGCGACTTTTATTAACACGGATAAGTCCTAACGCGTCTTTTCATCTCTATGTTGTGATATTTAAACTTTAAACATGAAAATTTTTGTTATTTAGAATATTATAAATCAAAATAAATAAAAATACTCGCCAAGACTACATTTTTTACGTATAAATTAAACCTTGTACAAAAAAAAAGGCAGCGATAGCCGAGTGGATATACCAACAGACTGCCACGCAGAGGGTATCGGGTTCGAATCCACGGCGCGCACCAATGACTTTTCGGAGTTATGTGCATATTGAATTGTTAATTATCGCTTGTCCCGTGCCTCGGAGAGCACGTTAAGCCGTCGGTCCCGGTTGTCATGAAGATCTTTGACAGTCGTTACAGGGCGTCAGTACCTTCTAAATAAACTGGCACTAGTCTAAACCATAGAATATCGCTTTCCCTTCGGGTTGCGGAGGTCAGACAGGCAGTCGCTCTGTGGAAAAGCTAATATTCAGCCAAATCCGGTTAGACTAGTAAGCGGACCTCAGATTGAAACTGGGATAACGCTAAGAGAAAGAAGAAGAAATTAAACCTTGTACAATTCTATCTTTTTTAGTTGCTTCGAAGATACTGAGTGATTAACTTTCTAATATTTCATACAATTTTGCTCCCCAGTATTCGTGTTTGGTTTTGTACATAAAACGCTACGCATTAGTTTAGTACCTACCTGTGGTATTTACAATAACTACCTACCTTTAGTAGCTAAATAGTACAATAATAATCACACAAGGCTACAGTCAGAGTCGACAACTGTTCAGCCACGAATCGTTTGCCACATGTGTTTATTCCCATGTAACGTTTCTACGTTTGTGTGTACGTTCTTGTCCTACATCTTATAAACTTCTCCACTGTTTATTTGCGCGCATTCGACAATAGACTTTGTTCGTAAGCAATTACGAGAACAAGTTAAACAATATTACTGGTTGTACGTAAATATGTTCTGTAATGAATTTTCATTACAATTTATACGGTCGGCCGTATACTTGGCTTTAAAATCAATAATATATGTTGTTTGCAATGAAATTACCTACGCGAACTTAGAAACTGTTGAAATGCTTTAAGTATCAAATAATAATCATTTGAAACGCAAAGCATTTATTTTAGGACTTTAGGTGCTTCTCTATTATTTATCAGTTAAAATTTGGCCGAGGCAAAATTAAAACTATATTTTTGAAAATTATATTTATTAGTTACATCAAGCAGAATACTATTATTTTATGTATGTATCCAAGGTAAAAAAATTGCTTGATATTTTTATTTTACTGCTCTTTACTACAGCGCTGCACAACAGTTGATGCAGATACCTTATTCGGTTTCCAAATTCAAAATTCAACCAATGGCAGCATTCTTTTGCTATTTTTGTATTGAGATGGTGTATTTATTGAGATAGCTACAAATAAAAAAAAATGAAAAATAATGTTTTCAAATAACATACATATCGTCACGCCTTTTATCCCCGAAGGGGTAGGCAGAGGTGTATTTCTACACCCACTTTTCGCCTGATATACTTTAGTCCCACGTAATAAGGGGCGAGCCTATTACCGTACCGGGCACATTTCCAGACTCCGTGCTGCTACTGAGAATTTCGTGACAGAAAAACCCAATAACACTGCCCGACCCAGGAATCGAACCCGGGACCTCCCGATCCCACGCGCACATTTATGCCGCGAGACCAACGAGGCAGTCGTTTTCAAATAAATTAAGCTATAATCGATTTTAAACTTTCACGATTTGCATACATCATACAAAATAAATTAGCGGGTCTTATCCGCGAACAATTAATTTATTTGAGGTATAAATACCTATTTGTTTCCGACGTTTCGCTCGTCTATCGTATATCTTTAAAGTTTATTTTATTGTGCATGAATTCTAATGTAATTTGTTAGTATTTGCTAACTATCCTTTTAAAGGTGCTTTTCCACCCGAGATGTGGTATGTAGCTATGCTGGGAGGATTTGAAGTCTAAGCTACTAAACAATATGACTATGTAGTGGGGCAAGTAAAGTCTACTATGAGGTTTGCGATGAAGATGCGTAATTGTAGAGCTCGGACTAAGCGATGTATCGACAGTTGGGAAAGCACGGCGAAAGGCGGCCACGATAATGTTATCTATACCTACAGTATTTTAGCTTCATACAAACGGTCGGCTCTGTACCAAGTGTGTAGTGAGATCTAGACTTCTAGGTACTCGCGTACCATCGGTTTGTAAGAAGTTTAAATACTGTACCTACCTATAGATAACATTACGATGTGGCCGTGCAGTGAGCTATACATAGCTACATCATTCGCGACTATACGCATCTAAAGCACGTATCAAGGACAAGCCTGTAGAACACGCATGCGAACTTATCAAAAATATTACAATTATTTTTTAGTATAATTCTTACACTAGACATAAATCCTGCGTCGCGAGCATTGTACATCACTGGTTGCTGGAACCTTCACACATACAATCAAGCATAGGCTTCGGTTTACCTGCAGATCAACTATACAGATAGCCGAAGCGTGTATCTTAATAAGCTGTCATATTCAGTTCATATGATATGTTTATCTACTCAGGTGCAGGCTACCACTATCGGCTAGTTATGTGTCTAGTTGGATATACAGCAAGCGAAGCATATACCTTAAATTATACCTTATACAATATCCTAGACAATCTCTTTGTTTGTACGAAACCAATCTGAACCGTGCAACAAATGTTAGAGTTCGAAGAATCGCCGTTTCTTGTATTTGTGTTACTGAAGTTGTTGTTTTTAATTTCAGTTCCATTGGTTCGACGTGGAGATGGGAGGCGGTGGCTCGCCGGAGCCAGAGGGTGACGTGGTGCAAATATCGGAGGTGACACAAAACAACGTTGAAATATCCGTAGTGCCGACAAAAGATGGATCCAATTTAAACTCCCCCGACGAACGCAACTGGACCGAAATATCTACCGCGCTACTCAAAGATAAGAACGTACGGACTGAAAATAATTTGACACTGCCAATAATCTTAGTGAATGACAAACCCCCGGAGGACTTAGACCAAAAATGGTTGACCATCGAAGTATCAAACAGTGAAAAGTTGAAATGTTTCTATACTAGAAGAAAATACAAACGCAGGTTTTGCAGGACGCGAAGAAATGCGGCGTTTAAAAGATCTTATTCTATCGCATAAAGATATTGTTAAATACATGTTGTTTAATTAACATCTTGGATGCATTGATCTGTGATTTATATTCGTGAGCCGATGGACTTCTTTACTATTTAGAAATAAATGTATTTATCTCAATTTATATACCCTGTAAGCCACATAAGGCAACAAATATGATAATAACTTTATAATTATTCAGGTAGAGTGAATAAAAAATAATACAAAAAAATATCACATGATATTTTAATGTAGTCAAGAAAATGTATCTACTAATATTAAATTGTATCGGTCAGTATGTAAACATTCCCGCTGTTTGATCTTAAATTTGAGAGGGAATCTTGTGGAGCTTATTAGAATCGTTAATTTAATTTAGTTTATTTTCAACAACTTAATGTGCCTTAGAGCAGTAGTAACTTCTTGGTTTTGGTCATCGGAACAAAAGGTAGCCCATGTACTATATAGATAACTTCAATATTTCATCAAACTTCGTTCAGTAGCTTTCGCCCATCCATCTGCCCATCCATCCTCAGAAACTTTCGGGTTTATTGTAGTAGTAAGATACAAAACAATTACAATACCAGCATGCTGTCATACAGCTTATACATATTATAAGCAGTTAGGAGTTTTAACGAGACGCACTCTAACTGGCAACGATATTCTAGAGTCAATAAATTGAATGGTAAATTAAATTTTCATGGACAAATTAAAATCTGCGAAAGTAGGCCTTTCACAACAAGTTTTACTGGTCTATGTAAAGTCCAAGTCAAAATCATTTATTCATTTAGGCCACAAAGTGACGCTTATGAACGTCAAAAATTAAAGTTAATTACTAGATGATTCTGCATTTACATTTACTGCCACGTTCGCAATGCAATAGGTAGAACCACGAGAAAGAACGGAAAATAAAACTCGTGGCCACTCTTTTTAACTGCCAGTATAATGGTTTTACATGTTATCTTTGTAAGGAGCTGCAACTGTTTCACATTGTGAGTTATCTACTAATGCAAAAATTAATAGTTATTGATATCATACTCAAGCAATAAATTATGTTAATTTGGTAAGATTAGATTAGATTAGATTAGATTAGATTAGATAAATCTTTATTGTACACCACATAAGGAAAACATACATTGAAGGAGCACAAACAAGAAATGCACAATTGGCGGCCTTATCGCATACAGCAATTTCTTCCATGCAACCATTAAGAATGGCCTTTTGATTGTAGAAGGAGCCAAAAGTATTTGATGGTGTAGTTTAGAAATTTTGACAAATATATTTTTCGCATAGTATACATAAAAATACCTACTAAATAGGTACGTTGACATACATATTATATATTATATATACACTACATATATAGGCAATACATATAATACATAGGTATATACACGCTGATTTTTTATTGGTTTAGGAAAAAAAAACCTCATGTCCGAAATAAAATCCTCTATTCATATTCAAAATCAAAACTCACCTAGCACCTAAAACAAAAAAGTTATAAAAGTCAGTAACTGCTGAAAATACGTAGTACACATGGTTGTTTATGAGTAGGTAGTGTTCGCGCGCCGCGTGGTCATGACCTCGCCGCGTGCGCCGGGCGCAGCCGTCAGCTGTTGCTGTTGTTTACCTACAGCGGTTGTAGGTTGTTAGTGCCGAACTGCCGACTGATAATGATACGTAACGGACACAGCAGTCGAAACAACAATTTATGAATCATACAAAGTGTTGTGTCAAACATCGCTTAAACCACTACGCCAACCATGAAGTGCAGTAATAAATAATTAAAATAATAAACGTATGTAACTAAATAGCTATACCTATTCAATAATTTCTTGGAACATTACTCGGACTTAGAATTTCGTCGAAACAAGCTGTGGGTTTACGAAATCATGATGAACTAGTAGAAGAAAAACGATAAACTAAGAATTATTCGTTACGTTATTAGACATAGGTACCTACATTATCTTTTGAATAACTAGACAAAGATTTTAACAATGGAAAAGTTTAGTACTTGCGTATTTCTATGGTATTTATAAGAATGTAATCACAGTAGGTATTCAATAATGAATAAACCAATTACCTTTGCTGTTTGCTGCCTAGGTACTCGTACATCACAATCAATTTACACCTTTCACACATTGTCTTTTGTTAATGATAGCTAATTAGAAAAACACTAATTAATTACGATGCCAAATTTCTTGTTCAAACTGCACTGAATACACTGCTAAACTGACCGATGTTTATGAGGCGTTGCACTACAGCCAGGATTGTGTTTGGTGATGGTGATGGCACTTAGGGTGAGTGAATACCTCGCGTGCGCAACGATTCCAGGTGGTCTGGTAACGAATACATGCGCCTCGCCTCTTCCATATTTTCACCAGACATGTAATACATTCGCACCATAGACGCGAACTCAATATTGGAATATTCATATTGCCGATCCATTACGAAGCGCGCGCGACGTAACACGGGTACAATGACGGGGTCGAACGTGACGTACGAGCGTCCCGTTGACCTAATTTCGCGAGACTGTCGAAGTGACGAGCGGCAAATTGCAGCCGACCCCCGCCCCTACCCCTGTCGCCCCGCGTTGCTATGCGCGTACGCTGGAGGCGGGGTCTGTACTACTACCTACAGTGCAATGTTTATCTGTGTGTGTCGTGTGTTTAATATCTATCTGTGTAGGTATGTGTGTGGCACGATCGAACATACATCTACGCGCGCGATTTCTTTCATAACTACGAACTCTCGTACCAATAATTTAATATTTTTGTTACGATTTTTATAGCTTAGATTTCAAGTTTTAATAGCTGGTTAGGTTCTCTTAACGATAAGTAATAAGATGGCTTTCGCTCCAAAACCAATTAAAAATCAGCGTGTATATACAATTATATATAAATATATATAGAAATATAATAAGATACATAATATTATAGTCTAATAAAAAGTTATGGACAATAATGCAATCATCTTGACAAATAGTGCTGTTTTATCATATTTTTAAAGATGTTCAGTGATTTTGCTCGTCTAATCTCAACTGGCAGCGCATTCCACAAACGTACAGCCTGAACTGAAAAGGATTTATCAAAGAAGTTTGTGGAATGCGTTGGCATCTGCAATCGCAGATCCTCTGACGACCTTAGGCACTTTGTATGTGTGTCATGAAGGAACTTGAACCGTTCTTTAAGATACAGGTGAGTGTTAGGATTGAACAATACATTATATAGTAATATTAGAATATAAGTATTCCTGCGAAGGCGGATTGGGAGCCACTCGAGCCTTCTACGAAATTCAGATACATGATCATATTTGCGTAAACCAAATATAAATCTAATACAAAAGTTTTGGAGACGCTCAAGTTTCTCAAGTTGCTCCTCATTGAGATCAAGATAGCTGACATCGGCATAATCGAGTATTGGGAGAAGCAGTGATTGTGCCAGCGCAATTTTGGTGGTTATGGGCAGAAAGTTTCGCAACCTGCGCAACGACCCCGCCGAAGCAAACAATTACCTACTGGTTTCCTGCACCTGACATCCCCAGGATAGAGTCTTATCTAAATAAATACCCAGATTTTTAACACTGTCTGTTATTGGTAAGATGTTTCCATCAAATTGAATCTCAGGGAGTTGTGACGGATTGACCTTAGACATCATCCTGGAACTGCCAATCAGAATGATCTGGGTTTTGGTTGGATTTAATTTTAATCGATTTTTAAACTTTCGCGATTTGTATACATCATACAAAATAATTTAGCGGGTCTTAATCGCGTTAACTTAACTTATTTAAGGGTAGGTGCCGAAACCCGCACTTCCACAAGACGGCGCTGAGCTCTCATCAGTCTCTCCGCGACCAAGCTCGGTGCAAGACGAGCGAAACGTCGGAAACAAATAGGTATTTATACCTTAAATAAGTTAAGTTAACGCGATTAAGACCCGCTAAATTATTTTGTATGATGGATTTAATTTTAGTCCATAATTTTTACTCCACTCACAAATTTGCGCCAAGTCCCTGTTTATAGTAGAGAATGCATTTGAAATAGAGTCTAGCGGTGCCTGTGAGTATATCTGCAGGTCATCTGCGTAAAGGTGGTAGGACGAAAGTAGATGTTTGGTGATAGAATTTATAAAAATTGCGAAAAGTAGCGGAGATAAAACGCCACCCTGCGGTACACCGACAGTCGTATTACTCCACGAAGAGTATGATTCCTCAACGCGTATACGCTGTCGGCGTCCTGACAGGTAACTACGAAACCAGTCAATCACCGTTGGAGATATGTTAATAGAGCGGAGTATGCCGAGCATGACGTGGAAGTCCACGGTGTTGAATGCATTGCTAAAATCGAGTAAGGACAGTAGCGTGAGCTTTCCACCATCCATTCCCAGCCTAATCTCATCAGTGATATGTACCAATGCCGTGGTAGTACTGTGACCAGGACGAAAACCAGATTGGAAAGGATTTAGGAGAGTGTTTTTGGAAATAAAGGAAGAGAGTTGTGTATGTACAAGATGTTCAAGGACTTTGGAAAGGAACGGGAGTATGGATATAGGTCGGAAGTCAGAAAAGGAACAAGGTTTGGATTTTTTTGGCAAAGGAATTATTTGGGCATCTTTCCACGCTGATGGAAAGATACCGGTGGAAACTGAGTAATTAAGGATATGACAGAGGACAGGTAGGATTTCATCAAGGATGGGCAGGATCATGTTTCGACTGATGCAGTCATTACCAACAGCATTGGATGAGATTGAAATTATGCTCTTTTTAACATCACAACAGGAAAATTGCTCGAAATCGAAAGGTGAATATTTGGGAGTTGGGATACGTGAAAGATCTTGTAACGTATTTGTTTTAGTGGTCCCATCAAAACTGGACGAAGTCGTGAAATGTGCATTAAGTGCATCGATATTAATATCCTTTGGGAACTCGTCGTTGCGTGACTTACCAACTCCCAATGTTCTAAGAAATTTCCAGAGTTGTGAATGTGTTGGCGTTGTGCATTCCTACACACCTTATTGCAGAGATTTCTTGCACTTATGTATTTTTCCAGGTTGACAGAGGTCGGGCGGCACTTATATCTTGCCTTGACCGCGGCCTTTTTGGACATTATGTTTTTGATCTCTTCAGTCAGCCAAGGTGATGGTAGATGTTTTAATTTGATGGCACGGACAGGCGCATGTTTATCGTACAACTGCGTTAGTGTGTTTGTAAAAACTTGGACTTTAGTGTCTATACAGTCGGTCGTAAACAAAGGAGACCAATCAATCTTGCTGGCATCGTCGCAGAGCTTCGAACGATCCATTCCACCGAAACTGCGCTGCATAATGATTCTCGGTTTTGCCTTGGGTGGACGTATTTTATAGGAAAGATAGATCAAGTCATGGTAGGAGAAGGCGTCGGCAGAGCATTGACCATGCTTGGCAACGAAGGTAGAAGAGGAAACAAAAACAAGACCAAGAAGAGAAGGAACAGAGTTTGGGAAGTGGTGTGTAGTATTAAGAGGTAGAACAGATAAATTACTGGAATTTAAAATACGCTTAAGAGTGGCTGAACGTGTATCCTGTTTTATAATACAGGTGTTAAAATCTCCCATTAAAATTGTGTGACTGTAAGAAGGCATTAAAGTTTCTAGGATGTGTTCGAAAGAAGGAAAAAAATTTACTCGTGATGAAGGGGAATAATAAACACCTAGAAGAACTTACGAATGATTGAGTTCCACTTCCAAAAAGAGATGCTCGCCGGCGTTCGAGGGTGGTGGTTGTGATGAGATGCTTACTATACGGTAAGGAATTTGGGCACGTAGGTATATAGCAACACCACCACCACCACCGATCGCACGATCATTCCTAATTAGACGGAACCCAGGGAGAGAATAAGAAGTTGATGGCAGACATGGTTTTAGCCATGACTCTGAAACGAGAATAGCATGTAGGTTCTTACAGTCAAAGGTTGCCAGCATATCAGGGAAATGGAATGGAATACTTTGAGCATTTATATGGACTACATTAAAGTTCTTTGGTACGTCAGAGAACTGAAACTGAAGGGTTTCTGCAAGTGACGGTAAACTAGTGAAGCTGTCATCGAGACTAGCAGCCTGGCGCAAGTTCCTAAGAAAAAACCGAATCACAACCGAATGTATGAAACGTGCTATCTTTTTAATGGCTACTATTATATGTATAAAACGTGAAGATAGCATCCTTCACATTGTACCCTTGGAACAGTATTCTTTCAATATTAGACGGGTTATACGTACATCACCGCCTTGGCTGTCAATGGTGTCAAATGTCACAACTGTCACATTATTATCCAGATTGAACTTTGCCGCGTTATGTAGTTTGTTTATAAAACGTAAAAAACATACTATAAAAGTGCTTTGTGTATACCAAATAAATGTGATTTTACACTTCTAGTGTAAGTGTTACTATATTTATTTGATTAGCATTGAAAGGAGCGCAATGAAAACAAGCAAAATAACTTGCGAAATATGGCATACAACAACATGCCGGTCAAGCAATGAAAAAATGGTAGGTATTTATGGCAAAATGTCCCTAGATAAAGATCAATGAATATTTATAATGAAACATAAAAAAATAAGGAAATATTCTAAAGTTTCATATCCTAGTACTTTGTAGGTAGACAATAGTGCTGCCTGTCAGTTATCGATAATCCGTTATTAGAAATTGGCACAAGGACTAAAAATTCTATTCTTTTTTGATGTAAAAATGGGTAGCTGCAACTGGAAACCAAGACTTGATTTATGTGCCCATTTTAAAATTACATCAGTTGAACTATGTGTGTGGCCAAGCATTTTAAGCCAAAAGACTTGAAGAAAAAGGGAACTCAAGTCAGAAAAACAGCTGTGCCTTGTATCTATAGACATTTCTTTAAATCCTGTTACAGAAGAAATGTTGAAAACCTTTCCATTACATGTACATACATATATCTTTTAGTTCTGCGTATTTTCTTCGCTAATCTAGAATAGATTTATAGAACAGGCTAATTTGTTTGAATAAACACATAAATATTAAATACATATTTTATTTGTGTTGGAAAAGTATAATTCTAGTCGAAACACTTATTTCTTACCGACTATTATCGATATCGATATTTCGTTAATCACTAGAGGATAACTCCCTATATTGACAAATATGACAATGCTGACAACATAAAAACGATGTCAATTAGTATCTTTATGTTGGTACGAGTTCTCCCTGCACGTTTCATACAAAGCTGAAAGTCTCGCATGATCTATGGCACATCCGCCTCTTCTTACGTAGTATTTGTATACTCTTTGGAGACTAGTAGCGGTCGAAAATCTGTCATCATCACTGTTTAGGTCAAGCATTGGAAGTACCTATACATAAATATATAATAATAATGTAATATATAAGTTAATTAAATATATAATAACGTATATAATATAAAAATAAAGCAATCTAAAAATTAATAAGTCCTCCTGCCAATTAATAAGTTACGTGTTACAAAGATAGGTCTGGTATCAAAAATGAATAACACTAGCATTACAAAAAAAAACACTATAACACTGAAAGTGGATACAAATAATTAAATAAGAATAACAAAGAAAGAAAAATTAAGTATTAGACCAGGTAAATTTTTGTTGAAAAAGAAAAAAAAAATCATGACAACCCGTTTTAAAGATAAAAAGCCCAATGGTCAGAGAAAAAAAAAAATTGACAATTGTGACAGCTAACCATTGACGTACGTCAAATGTCAATCAAAGAGAAATTTGTGTGTAAATTATATAAAACTTTCAGGTAAATAAATAATTTAGAAAAAGGTACATAAACAGTGAAGTTCAGAATAATTTACCTGGTCGTAAACAAAGTTAAAAAGGCCTATTTTTTCGGCGCAGCAGTCCGTTTGGTCTTCGCAGTAGTCGCCTTTACAGCGGGTTTCTCCGTATCCGAGCCTTTCACCTTATCGAGATCGTTGAGGGACAGAATACGATGTCGCTGCCCATCCGCGCCAAGAACATAGACGGTGCCCTCTCTGGTCCAGCACTTTGCTACACCGAACTTCTCACGGGCTGCCATGAACGCTGTGTGTCTCGATCGGGTCAGGAATTCTGACAGCATTCTGATACCGGCTCCCTTCAGTTTGGTCTTAGCATACCATATGCTGTCCCGCACCGATACAGAAAGAAGCTTGATAAGTATGGGTCTCGGCTTCTTGTTGGACTGCTCGCGACCCATTCTATGGCAGCGCTTGATGTCTGCAGAAGTGAAGGAATCAAGCTAGAGCCGCTGCTTGACAACTTGCGCAACCACCTCGGCTGTCTCTTCATTCTTCTGCTCATCAACTCCATGCAGAAGTAACATTTTCCGGCGTCTGCGCATCTCCATAGTGTCGACCTGACGAGCAACCACCTCCACTTGCTGAGAGAAAGTTTTCAACGTTTGGAGTACAAAATCCTTGAATTTTGAAAATTCCTCCTCTAGGCTGCTTGTGTTGGAAGTCTTGGACGTCTTTTGGAGATCTGCCTCAAATTTAGCCATCCTTTCTTCGAAATACTGCCGGAGATTGAGTGAAGAAGCTTCCATACCTGATGTTAGCTATCTATTTTACACATTAAATTTATATTTAAATTAAAATAACTATTTTATTTCAAAAAAGTTTTAACAGCTGATTCTAAAGCAGTTGTTTGATCAACTACCCACCTATTATCTGCCTAAGCCTAGTGGGTAAGGTAAGGCCTAAGGTAAGCCTCCCAAAGTGAATATGGTGAAACAGGAGCATCCACTTACGTCTTTTAATGTAGGCAACTCGCGAACATGACTGTTCAGGGCTATGGTGGAACAGCATGTCCCGAAAAGTAACAGTATATAAACCTGCAGCAATTTACAATCTATAAGTTTGCAGCTCATGACCACGAGTTACCCTCACCTTACAAATCCGATAAATTATAATAAAAAGAGTAGAACAAGAATGCAAATGTAGTATAAAAGAGAATACGGTAATTAACTACACTATAAAACTGCTTATTGACCTACGAAACAAAAATTTGGCCTACTAAAATTTCCAAGCGTACTTGTCGTCAAGATACTCATTAAGACTATAATATGGATTTAGTAAAAGATTATTTTTAACTATTGTCTGAAACGACCTTAACGGCAAGTTTAAAATATTTTTTGGTATTTTATTATACATTCTTATACTAAGCCCAATAAAAGAGCTTTGCGTTTTGTGTAAACAGAAATACGGTACACATAATTTGTGCCTGTTCCTAGTATTAATATTGTGTATGTCACTATTCATTTTGTAAGACTTTATATGCAGTTGTATATACATATATATAACATATATAACAATGGCATAAATATATTGTGATGCTACAGTAAGAATACCAATATTTTTAAATTTTTCTTTGAGTGAAACTCTTGTCTTTAACTGATAAATGGCCCTAACTGCTCGTTTTTGTAATATAAAAATATTTTCGATATCAGCGGCCCTACCCCATAATAATATGCCATATGACATAACACTATGAAAATAGCTAAAATAAACCAATCTAGCCGTATCGACATCAGTCAACCTACGAACCTTCTTAATGGCATAAGCAGCTGAGCTAAGTTTCCCTGAGAGATATGTAACGTGCGCATTCCACTGTAATTTCCAATCGAGTGTTATTCCTAGAAATAATGTATATTCTGATGTTTCGAGTACATCATAATTTAGAGTTATAATAGGACCAAGGTTTCTGACATTAGGCCGAGCAAACTTAATACATTTTCTTATTTTGGCGTTCAGTACTAGATTGTTTACATTAAACCATTTAGTTATTTGAATGAGCGCACTGTTAGTTTCGTTAAAATGTTCCTTATTTCTATCTACTTTGAATATCAAAGAAGTATCGTCAGCAAACAGTACAACGTCACAAATGTTTTTCAAGTAAAAAGGTAAATCGTTTATGTAAACAAGAAACATGAAAGGCCCTAGGATGCTGCCTTGCGGCACTCCTAAATCAGCAGGTAAGCCACTGGATTTTGAGCCGTTTATTTCAACACATTGGATTCTGTCACTTAAGTCTGACTTAATGACTTCCAATGCTTTAGTCTGGACGCCGTAATGTCTAAGTTTGCATAAGAGCGTTTCATGGCAGACGCAATAGAATGCTTTCGAAAGGTCGCAAACACACCAATAGCATTTTGGGCACTCTCCCATGCACTGAATATGTGTTTATGTAACGCTACTCCTGCATCTGTTGTCGAGTAACCCTTGGTAAAACCATGTTGCTCACTATCAAGGAGGCCGTTTAGATTAAAATATCTAAGTAATTGCTTGAGTATGATCTTTTAAAAAATCTTACTAAAGGCAGGTAATATCGAGATTGGCCTATAATTACTAGGATCAGTCTTTCTGCGGGATTTGAAAAGAGGTATTATCCTACTGTGTTTCATAAGATCGGGAAAAACACCTGATTCAATACACTTATTAAATAAGTTGCTTTAATAAGGAGCTACTACATCAATTATACTTTTCAGAACCTTGACAGAAATGCCCCAGAGATCACCTGTATTCTTAGACTCTAAAGATTGAAAAGTACTTATAATGTCGGTAGAATTAATACAATGGAATTTAAATAATACATCACATTTTCCCACACTAGATTCTAATAGCTTTTCTGCGACTATAGCTGATGATTTTAATTCTCTAGTATCGGTATCGTTATCGGTATGCTAGCAAAGAATTTATTAAATGTGTGTGCGACTTCTTTGTCATTATGAATTAATTTGTTGTACCTCTTAGTGTTGTCTTACCTGTTGCTTCATTAATAGCTCGCCAGGTTGCCTTAATTTTATTCGAAGATTGTTTAATTTTGTTCCTAACGAATAATGCCTTAGCTGTATTGCACACTCTTTTAAATATCTTGGAATAATTCCTAACATACTCTGTGAAGTTCGAATCAGAATTGTATCTCTTCATACAGTGCAACTCGTACATCTCTGATCTGCTTTTGTAAATACCTGCAGTAGCCCACTCACTAAAAGCTCGAGTCTTAATTAAATAAATTATTGAATTAAATTAAATGAAATTAAATAAATGACACACATTAAAATAATATTGAATTTTTTATATGGCGAATCAATATCCATTAAATCAGGATTCATAGCATTCATTCCAATCAAAATTTTATTCCGGAATTCATTAAGCCTATGCCTAGGTAATTTCATAACCAACACTTTCTGTACAATGCTATCACTATAATTTGGAAACCTTGCTAATTGACCACAGTGATCCGAAGTTAATTCAGAAGTTACTAATTTATTCGAAACTGTACAATTACTAGATATATTGTCAAGACAGGTGGATGATGTTGCTGTAATTCTAGTTGGTTCAAGAAACAAATTTTAAATAGATTTAAAAATCTACTAGTCATTATGTTACTGACTGGTCAGGAATATTTACATTAAAATCACCACAAACTATAAGACGTTTCTTAATGCTCCTAATTTTAGTAATTGCATTTCGATAACCGATTCAAACAAGCTAAAGTTACTTAACGGTGGACGATTTGTATGTATGTATGTTTGTATATATTTGGATCATTAGTACAAACAAATTTAATATAAAATCTTTAATAGGATCACTATGTAGTGAACGTAGGCAAAAAAAATGGCATTTGGCTCAATAATTACAGTGGGCTCGCCTCAAAATTATGGAATACATATATATCAGTTTTTGTAACGCACACTATATAGATGTAGCGTAAACTACACAAAATCAATCACCGATAAGATTGCACGGGCATGTCGGGCATTATTCGCGTAAAATGTTGTGTTGACTTCTTAGCATAGCTAAAAGCTTACCTGCTAGGCGACTGAATAATAATAATAATAATACTTTTATTGCCCTCAACAATTCTTACAAAAAACGTTTCGGAGGCCTTCTTTTAAGTATCGAAATACTTGTGTCAGAAGACCACACTCTTCCTTAACAAGTATGTAATAAACATAGAAGCCCTAAATTTAGTAGGTATGTTTCATCAAAATACAATAAAAGTAAAAGAAGCAATAAATATATAATGGATGATCAGAACAACCTCTTACTGTCCAATATAGAAATAAATAATAGATGGTACTCCTATTTTAACACCTTATTGAATGAGGAATACCCCAGTCACGATTTTGTACCGGCGCCACCCACAGAGGGGCCTATAAATCTGTTCTCAGCTGATGAAGTCAAAAGTGCTATGCAAAAAATGAAAAATAATAAATCACCTGGCCCGGATGGTGTATTTGCGAATCCCTGGAAGAAACTTGCAAATACTGGAATTGTCTGGCTTACTAACCTTTTCAATGACATTATCATATGTAGTAAGATCCCTGACTCGTGGAGCTTTCTCGTCCCCATCTATAAAAATGAGGGATATACCCAGTCCTGTCCAAACTATAGAGGAATAACACTCACCTCACATACTCTAAAGATCTGGGAACAGGTTCTGAAACTGAAGCTTTCTGACTTAAGGACCTTAACATGTAAGCAGTTGGGCTTCACCAAAGGCAGGAGAACCACAGATGCCATACAAACACTGAGGGTATTGAAGGAAAAATACAGAGCGATGAAGCAAAACAGTTCGACAGAGTAACGTAAATGTTGGTATTTCCGGAATGTTATGGGTCTTGCGACTTTCAGGTGAATTTGTCCTATTTCAAGGAACGGTATCGGAATGAAAACTTTTATTTAAGAAAGAACAGTTCTTTGAGAAAAGACTAGTGTAATTTTTACGATCAATAAGCTCTTGGTTTTTTTAAATTAATTTTTATGTAGACCCTTCAATTGCATGCTATTGCGTGTGTAAAATTATTTGCCTTGCTGCCAATTTCGTGAACTCGTGTTGGCTATTACGTGATCGTGTTTTAAAAGTTGATACTCTGTATTAATTTTGAAAAATCTTTATAAATCATATAAGGGGTGTTGTTTTATAAATAAGTAGACAAAGAAAAAAAAAAGTTTTTCTTATTATTATTATCGTTTAATAAAAATCTGGATTGTTTTAAATTACGTCCCTTTGACTGATTTATTTTAAAATAACATGATCAGTCCGAATTTATTCATAAAATGAAACGTAGATCCATTTTCAACCATATGAAGATTAACACTTTATTGAAAGCATCTTATGATAACATAGATCGTACGACGAATTTACCTTGAAAGTTCAAATTTAGGGAACTTCAAGGTCGTTTTGTGATAAATCTGTTCCCAAAATGTTATACCGAATTTACCTCAGACGAACAATTAACTATTATACAACTGAATTTTGAGGTTAGGTTTAGTATAAAACGTTTAACTAAATAACAAATTAATGAGCTATGAACTTATTAGTCAAATATTGCTAATCCGGGAGTTACACGGAATAGTCAACAAAAGAAAAATAATATGCTGGGTATTCCGTGTATCGGAATTTTGCAATTTTTACAAAATCTATACTAGAAAACTACCTGAACTTGATACCAAATGAATAATGACGAAATACAGAATAGAATTACCTTAAGATCTACATACATAGACTTACCTGTGTCTTGTAGGACCCTTAGGAAATGTCGAGCAAGACCTTGCGTTCTCAGTAAGACCGGGCTGCTCCCACAGCTGTTTGTGGGCGACTAAACGTTTCGAACGTTGTGTTCCTTTCCGTTTTGCTGCGAAAGCGTAGGTATTTTGTTTTCTTGATAGGTTAAGGTGTAGAGAATACACAATAATGTTTAGTTTTAAAATATTTCATCAGAATTTCTTATTTTAGAACCGAAAAGTAAAATACCCGCAATACCCCGTCGACGTCGTTGGCAAGCACTAAGAAGTCAAAATGTGCCCGAGCCTTTTATAAAGCTTCTTCAAGGCATTTACAATGACGTCAGTACCTCAGTAAATTCATATACGGGCAACCGTGCACGTCAGTCCTACAGATAGATGGTATTCCTGTGCCCCTGGTGAACAAATTCAAATACCTGGGCTCAACCATCGCTAACTG
Organism: Euclidia mi; assembly: GCA_944739405.2. Taxonomy (NCBI): domain Eukaryota; kingdom Metazoa; phylum Arthropoda; class Insecta; order Lepidoptera; family Erebidae; genus Euclidia; species Euclidia mi. The sequence goes on from OX123198.2 coordinate 41,613,741, forward strand.
CGATGCTGACATTATACAACGGATAAACGCCGGCTGGATGATGTGGCGATCGTTGACAGGTGTACTCTGCGATCGCAGGATGCCCATTAAGATCAAAGGGAAAGTATATAAATCCTGCGTTAGGCCTATTTTACTCTACGGTGCGGGGTGCTGGAAAAGCAAATGCGATCAAGAATCCAAACTTCACGCCACTGAAATGAAAATGCTACGTTGGGCAGGCGGTGTAACCAAGCTGGACAGAATCAGAAACGAACATGTTGGGGGAAGTTTTAAAGTTCGATAAACTGCAGGAAACCCAACTTCGCTGGTGGTGATGCGCCGCGAGGAAGACTACCCACTTAAAATCGCGCTTAAAATTACCACAGACAAACAACCCCGAGGACGCCCAAAAGCTAATTGGAGCAGAAACCTTAACCAACTATGCAATTTGATTCCAGCAGATATAAATGACAGAGTCGAATGGCGCAAACATATTCAGAGGGCTGACCTAAATGATATGGGAAGAGACACGGAGAAAGAAGAGGGTATGAGTGAAAATCTAAAATGTGGTAGCCTTGCAAGGATTTTTGTCTATTTTACCGCGAAGCTGTATACCTATCTTGTTATCTGCTTTTCTTTATTCAGCCTCGTCACTTCATGTTACCCGAGAGCGGTTTTCTTAATCTTGAGGCTCCTTGCTTCATATTTTGTAACCCGTGGTTAGGCCGAGTTCCTTCATGTACCTCTGAACATTCGTCATCCGAATGGTCTTTGTTCTACTTCACCCAGGCTCTCGCATTTTTATATAACCGTGGAAACGTACTTCCTCACTGCGTGATAGACGATTCGTCGCAATATATGCCCAGACCATCTTAATCTAGACCGATGTAACAGAATTTCCGGCGGAATTTAGTGTGGTCCAAGCAGTAGATACCGCCACTTACCTAATTCATCTATACGTCGTCAGGTCTCATCTTAGGTAGCTTCCTACAGCTATAATAAAATAAAGTGTTTTAATCGTTCTTATTTGCTATCGGTTCACACTGACCTGGCCTGTAGTCTACTCTGAAACAAGAATCAATAAAGAAACCAGAAAAATATTAGCTGTCTGAGTAAAGTCACAGTAATGTGGCGTTGCAAACTGTCAACGCCTAAAGATAGGTAGTTAAAGGAAGAAAGGGTGTGGTGTTCCTCCAACTAGAGGGAGGTTCCTCTGACCAGGCTAGGTGATCGTGCTCGACTGGAGTCCGTTCGATGTACTTGCGAACTTGTATATAAGACTCTTCTTACATGTCTCGAATGCATGTAATTAATCTCCCTTTTGGACGACCGGATGGGAGGCTTTAACCGACCCGGCCAGCAAAGCATTCAATGGAGCCTGAATTGGTGCGGCGTTAAAAAATGCGGCGTAAAATTTGACCTGCCCTAAAATCTTCAAAGTTGACTGATGGTTTTTTGAGGTGAAAACTGAGGTACCTACGGCTTGCACTTTGCTGTCCAGTGGTTTTGAACCTTGGAAACGCCGAAAGCACACTTAGCGGTGTTGATAAGCATGCCATATTTGCGCATGCGGTCAAAGAGCTGGCACAGAATAGATGGTTTTCGTTATCCTGGACTGATCGGCTGTACCTACACAAAAATCGTCATGATATGACAAGCAAAAAGAATCGACGCCAATTGATTATTCGTCAAAAAATCTCTGAAAAGTTCCTAAGTCCGAATGTGAATAGAGAATAGAGAAATTCATACAGATCGAAAAGTGTGGTGGTCGCGGTCCGTATCACTTGCCGCCATAGAAATTAGATTATTGGAATTTCCTAAATTGATAACCGAGAATACCGAACACCCAAAACATGTAGGGTTAAAAGTCAATTAATTGACGAATATTGGCGGACCCGTTGGCGGATCTCGGCAACGCCGCCCTTATCTTTGGACTAGCCCTCTCAAGATCCGCTCAGCAGACTTTTTGGGCCATAACAGCTTCACAAAAGGAGGCCACTGCGTCCCAGCACTTCTTGTCCATCAGCATGGCAGTAATGACTGCTAGCGGGGACTAATCTCGTCCGATCTGGCTAAATAGGATTTCGCGCTCAGACATCTATGCCGGGCAATCCTCCACGTATGTTGGGCGGATTCCAGGACGTCTGCACAGCTGTGGTGGCATTATGCCGTTCGTTCGCGTCTGATTCTGTTCAGATAGTCACCGAAGCAACCGTGCCTGGTGACTATCTAAGTCAATCGGTAGGTAGGTGACGCATCCGCGTTTCCTTGCAACCCACGCTTCAATGCTTGGTGGAATGGCACCTACATCGCTTTGGCGCGCATTCTGCGGCAGTTCCAGAGCCTGTCGGTGAGTATTGCGCCGTATGTCGAGCACGTTCTCGATGTCTCCGTTTAATTCCCGTTGAACTGCGCGAGTTTGGTCGTAGACCTTCGCGTCCATGTCCGTCAGGATATCAAAGGGCGGAAAACGTGCGTGAAACTGTCACTTGCTCTGATGAAATTGGGCGGTTTCCTCGTACGATCCGAATAGCCGCTACCCGCTGCACACTATTGAGCTTAAATTTGCAGCGGGAGGAGGCCGCTAGGCGTATGGCCTAGTGCGAATGCGGTGTGTTGTGTTATCGTCGAACTCAACATTAGAAGTAGCTTAGTGCTCAAAAGTGGGTATTCTTCCGTTTAAATCGCCTAATTGAAAGCACATTGTAAACCAGCTTCGCGAATTGAATTGTGTAAAATGATTTATAGGTTATTTGTCCGGCACGGCTCAGTCAGCTTTGTGATATTAATTTGAACTTTGAACATTTCGTGAAAATTGTGAAATCGCAACTCGTGCAGCGTGCTTACGGAGACTTCGCGTTGGAGTCTGGTAAAGATATCTCACCCAATCTTTTGTGGCCACATTAGTTCTCTGTGTGTGAGATATCTTTACCAGACTCCAACGAGACGTCTCCGTAGGGACCATAAAATATATTCAGAAATTGCCCTAGACAGGTGAAAAGTTGCCGAAGGCAGAGGAAACTAATTTACATTATCCACTTGACCAGGGCAACGCAACAATTGTGACATATATTGGACTGAGTTTCTCAGCGCTAAAGTAAAAAACAATAAGTGCAATTACCTGATGATTTCTATCTTCCATGGAGTCCCGAAGGCAAGCTAGGATAAACACACACAGAACAATATATAATATCAGAAATGACAAAGTTATCATCACGGGTTGACTGAGCCGTGCCGAACAAATCAAATAGCGGCAATTTTTTAAAGGTTTTACACAATTCAATTCGCGAGGCTGGTTTACAATGTGCTTTCAATACGGCGAGATTTGACGGAAGCATCATCTTTGGGAGGTAAGTAGGTACACAATTTTCCAATCCGCAAACGGCAAGATTTAATAACGTAGGTACGTGGAATAAAGGTGAACGCAGACTTGGCCGCACCGCAGTCTCCGCAGTCCCCGCAGTCATCGCTTTTTGTTAATGGCCTCGCACATCTATCCATTCTATCCGCACCGCAGTCACTGCAGTCGTTCCCGTCGCCGCACGCATCGCACTTGATTTCTTTCATTCAGTGGGTGTCATCCGCGCTAGCCGCAGCGTCCGCTGTGTGCGGGTCGGCCTTGGTGACGTCATCAGCTGCGGCTTGGGGAGTTCGGTCGTTTCAGGGACTGCGGCGACTACGACGCGGGTGGGTATGCGAGGTTGCATAGAACTTCATACAAAGAATTCGAATGCGAATACTGCGGCGCGTGCGGTGCGGCCAAGTCTGCGTTCACCTTTAACACGCAGTTTCTGGCATTGGCACTCTCTGAGTAGGTATAAGTTTTCTGTAAATTGGCCATTTACTATGATCAAAAGTTTAAAAATTAATAATTATGTTATTTGAAAATGGAACTCCTTGAGATCAAGGAACTATTTAATTTACGAGACTGTAATATTTTTCATTCCATAAGTATTCATTAGACTCGTTCTGTGTGAACCCCACTCAGAGAGAGCAGCGTAGCGCGGCAAATGCTTCGCGAGGCTGCTCGTTCAGTCTGGACCCGCCTATTAAAAAATTGCGTGACGCTATATAATGTAACTCAACAAGAGAGTTGCCAAAGACTTCAAACGACATTTGGTGATGAAGCTCCTGTCACAGCTCTGTGTAACTATTCGTATTTTAGAGAATATGTATTCATATCATCGTCATGGAAATGATCATGTCGACATCACATGATCATTTCCATGACGATGATAATGAAGGCCATTCTGTAACTGTGGTTAGGGAAACATAGGTAGGGAAACCGTAAAGCCATAAAAATATTAAATATTCAGCAAACTCGTACTGTATTAGACATTGGAAACTAATTACGTGTCCAATGATGCCGCGAAATTTTAAAACGTTTATTGGAAATAATGCGAAATGAAAGTCATTGGCTGTCTCAATATCATGACAGGTGACTGGCTTTTTCTTTCGGGTGGTGCTTTACCCGAAAGAAAAAGCCAGTCGGCAGAATGGGTCTTTTCCTTTTGAACATTGCCCGACGAAAGTTTTAAAATATCGACGAATTGGCAGTAAAATCAAGTAAAATGGTTCCTTATTTTTTCGGAAAATCGGCACATTACACTCAAGACAAGTCTAGCTGTTTTCTGCAATAGTTTCAGTGAATGCAAAATTGTAGATAGGTACCTAATTGAAAACCATAAACGTATCTCAAATCTTAGAATACCTAGATGGTCTTATTTATCACAATCTGAAAACTTTATTTACCCAATGTATAAACAGCATTTATTAAATGTACCTAACATGTTCTCCCAAATTCCTAAATTATACTCTCCTACTACGAGTAGGTATTATTATACCTTAATAAAATAGATCGTAATAGTGAAGTCAATAAATTGTCTGTATTTTGGTTAGGTCTCGCACAAGCCGAAGTGGTAAACCCGCGTTAACTTAACACCGAACTTCAATCAAACTTATGGCGCTGTAGTTGAAAGCTTTGATGAACTCCTTATTTCTCAAACTGAAGTCAACAATCCTTTGGAAATCGTAGGTACCTACACAAAACGAATCTTGTAAAATGGCTGGTAATAAACTCAAAATTGTTAAGTGAGTTAATTAAAATCTACGTGGCTAAGTGCCAAAGTCTCGGGAAATAGAAATTATTTTAATGCAAAACTTGTAAAATTGCATGATGCCAAGTTTAAATTCTGAAAAACTGTTTCATTGAAAAACTTACGTGGCGATAGTACTTTTTATGAGCGTTATAATTTTTAGCAGATACATATCTAGCATGTTATCTCATCGCAAGCCAAACTCATACTTAGGTAATTACTTACTACTACTACCTACAGATGAATTTTATGATTACAGATTTTAGAAGATAACCACTGCATTTGGTATAAAGATAAGATAAAGATACCTACTCCCGTTTCACGAAGGATTTCACAAATAGTCAACCAATGGACACAAGAAGTCACAAATTGTTGTTCCGAGTCAGCAATTTGAGGATTTCAAAGTATTTTCCCTAGTGAGACTCGATTACTCGAACCCATAACGCCCCGCACAGTGTTCAAAATAACGCGTCGGCCACTTAAACCATTAGGTAATAAATGCTACCTATAACTAGTTACTCGGACCACCAGTTTGCTAAATTAAAATTCAATCCGAGTTAGTAAACAGAATGTAAGTACTTATTATTGACTTAACAATAAAAATAAAAGAAAACAAAAAATATCGTTTTGGGTGCTTTTATAGATTAAAAAAAAGCCTTTGATACTGTGAGTCACAAACTGCTAATAGAAAAATTAGAATACGCAGGTATCAAAGGCACTGTTCTTAAAATATTAAAATCATATTTAACAAACAGATTCCAGGTTGTAAAAATAGGTAATTTTGAAAGCGGTGCGTTACCTATCACGTATGGAGCCCCGCAGGGTTCTATTCTAGAGCCATTATTGTTTATAGTCTATATCAATAAAATTACAGAACCAGGACTACATGGTCATATAACGCTATACGCGGACGACACCTGTTTGTTGTCCGTGATTTTCATAGCTAAAAATAAAAATATACCACAATATGACCCGTTGAACATTAATAACACCCCGCTAGAACAAAAATCTTGCAAAAAATACCTGGGCTTAATGATGGATAGTGGCTTATCTTGGCACATGCACTTAGATCATATCAAAGGCAAAAAGACAATGGGCAAAAATGTATGGACCTGGGACCATCCTCCAATAGTAATAAGGTGTATGTCATTGCATCACATGTCATCACACATCACACACTACATGTCATCGCTCGGCGCTGCCGCGCCGAGCGACGCCCGCCGTGCGGTGGTAGTTATAGAATTGGGACATAAGTATATATTTTAGTATTATGACGTACGAAAGGAGCTTAGATTTTTATCTTTATCTTTCAACTAACTACTCACAAAACATAATTACATAATATTGCTTTGTTGCGACGTGAAGGGCGGACAAAAAAACAGACTTTCGCATTTATAATATTAGTATTGATAACCCTTTAGTTTCCTAAAAGTTGCACCCCGCACCGTACCAACCGCTTGGGCAGACGCGAAGATAAGTCAGTCTGCAAAATAAAGCATAGTAATAAAATAAAAGTACTCATCATCATCAGCCTTTAAAAGTCCACTGCTGGACTAGGCCTCTCCTTTGAAAGGAGGAATTGGTCTACTATACCACGCTAGCCAAACGGCCAACCCGTTTGGCTAGCGTGGTATTGTAGACCAATTCCTCTAGGGTTTGTATCAAGTTTTCCTTCTCTTACAGTGCTGTTCTCTGCATAATATGCTCCCTCTGTCGGCTCTTACGACACCCATGGGATGATATGGGGTGGTGACATTCCGTATTCTTAATCCGTCACCACACGGACGTTGATAAGTATAAGATACGTATACTTTTATTATTTTTAAGGGAAGCTACAATATTTACATACTTTAAAGCTCGTTCTGCGGTTATATTAAGTTTAATTTTAGTTAATATTACTGTCGGATATTATATAGAATATTAGTACAATGAAAATTGTATACAAACAATTAATTACTAAATATTTCTTTGTTTTGTATTTTAAGACTTGGTTACTTTTTGTTCGTTATTGTCCTGAACTAATAATATTACTCATTATACTACCAACTTCAAGTTTATAAGCTACGAAAATGTGAAATGCTGTTCTCTGCATAATATGCTCCCTCTGTCGGCTCTTACGACACCCATGGGATGATATGGGGTGGTGACATTCCGTATTCTTAATCCGTCACCAACTCACCACGCGGATGGTAATAAAAGTACTAAGCACCATAAAAAGAACGCTTTTTTTAACATATCTTTATCGAAACTTGTATGTCATATATCTTGGAACGGACAACTGTGACAACAAAGCCGTCATAACAAAAGTTGTTTCTATTAAAAAGACCTATCCAATGACATAAATCTTATTGCTTTTGGAAGGTGGCCCCAATCTGCCCATCCTCCTCCTCACTTATTGGGTCACTGAAGAGTATAATCAACGTGTTCAAAAAAAAATCTTTTCTTTTTTTCTTTTTAAAAAGACAACTCCCGCATTAGGACTAAATCCTGTATCACGGGGGACTTTACAAACATACAACTAACGGACACAATGAACACCCAGACTCGAAACAACAATTTGTGGATCACACAAAGTTTTGTCTCGTGTGGGAATCGAACCCACAACACTCGCTGCAGTGTCAAGCGGCGAGGCGGCCGCTCAAACCACTACGCCAACCGTGCAGTAATTCGTTATAATATCTATAACTCTCTTGTGAAATCTACTACACAAACTATCCTTAGACATACCACATATAATATACTCAAAAGTTTCATGCAAATCTGTCAAACCGTTTCTAGGCTTTTATAGGCTTATTAGAAGTTACTCAAATAGCTAACAAGAAAAAGTGATACGCCTACATTTTTTACCACGGTGGGCGTAATAATTAGATAGCTACTATTTATGAAATATAAAAAAAATATACTTACGAGATGAAATTAGTAGAGAAACGTATATAAACTAAAGTAGAGTGCTAAGGTGAAGCTTATATTTATAATATGACTAGAGAATGCCCGCAGCTACGCCCGAATATTTTTTTGTAATTGAACGTCGCGTCGTTTGAGTTGTGCCTTGTCTGTCAGTCAGCAACGAAAGACTTTAATTTATACAGAATATGGGTAGTCGACGTTAATATAATGTTAAACGTGAGCAACATTATACTTAATTAATCTTTCTTCGTTAAAACATTGTTCTTTTGTCGTTGTAGCTATAAATTTATTGTTCGTAAATTCCTTGTAAGTTAGTAAATGTTTTATTTCCCGCACTGTCGTGAAAAGGCAAAACACTGTATTCAAGAATACAGTGTTTTTGCTTAACAACGCTTATTCTGCTTGGTTTGAGGTCTACTATAGCGTAATATCTCGATTTTTACTATACGACGTTTATTTATAGAGATATACTACTGTGAAAACCATGTATTTATTCGCTACGTGCGAAGTGCATGGACGGGGTAGCTAAAACGATCGCAGCGCATGCCGTGGCAGAAATCCGTAACTATTCGGGAAGTCAATGTGATTTTTGATTTGAATTTTGTCGTAACAAATACGTTATCTGATAATTTAATTCTTGATGTTAAATATTATCATCTTTGAAATGGGTCATAATTGTTGTTGTGTTGTGGACTGCAAAAATAACGGCACAAATAGTCTGTGTAAATTCTATATTTTTCCAACAGTAGACTGCAAATTAGATCAATGAAAGATTAGATACGATACTTAATAAATAAATTGTTTTTATTTGTTCTGTATTTTATGTGATATTAATAATGTTTTATTTTTAAGTGTTGATGGCTCGCCATGGACTCCAAGACGTCACGACACAATTTGTAGTGAATGTTTTATTGGAGGCATAAAATCTGACGTGCAAACAAGTCCAAGTTATGTTCCTACGATATTCGCTCAAATATATCGAAAGAAGAAAGTTAGAGAGTCACAGGTGTTAGCTAGATGTACACGTTTTATAAAACGTAGTACCACAAAAGTCTTAAATATCACATCAAATCAAGTAAGAGTAAGAGTTGAAGATGACAATGAGTTTAATCAAATCAAACCTCGCGTGGCTGATCAAGGATGCCAAATCGATCTGTTTTCTGAATCGAATTTAAAAGAAACAACCATTATTTATAATAGATTCATTTACAGTAATCACTCGGATGCTGAAATCCAAGTGGATATAGCAACAACTTCAAAAATTGAGCAATTAATAATGCAATAGTGATAGATAAAAGCTGTTGCACTGACAAAATATTGTATGATAAATAATCAATGTACCAAAACAAAAAGCCAATAATTTGTTGGTATTTCATCAATAAAAATGATCAAGAACTTCTAGATCTTGCTGGTGTTTCATTTAGCAATTTGTAGTTTTTAGTAAAAAGATTAACTACATATTATTATGTAAAAAATGTTCAGTTTCCATTAAATACCGACTTCTTATTTTTTATAAAAATGAAAACTGGCTTGACATTTTCAGCATTGAGTGTATTATTTGGTGTACAGCAGAACCACAATCTCACGAATATTTCATTTGATTTTACAAAATATAGCTTGTGCAACTACTAATTTAATCTTTTGGCCGAATAGAGCCACCGTAGAAGCAACAATGACCAAGTGTTTCAGTCCAGATTACATCAATACAAGAGTTATTATTGACTGTACTAAATTCCGAATTGAAATACCGACAGCAATGGATGACCGTTGATAGTAAAAATATCACTTCGTCTTTTTATTTATCTTTAATTTACTATAATTACATACTAGAAAGCAATAAAATACTGATATGTCATTTTTTGGCATAATCCCGAATACTTGCGGAAGCTAGGTGGCGCTATTGTCGTGCCTTTTCACGATAGCGCAATTAGTCAACCGTAACTATTCTGAGATTCAAAAGATTTTATTTAAAATTATTTAGGCTTCGGTAATTTTTTTAGTCCAATTTTGATATAGAATTAACTTTTATTAGACGGGATCCTTTTTGTAAAAGTGTACCTATGGTGTTCCTGCGCACAAGGATATTTCCAGCGTGTGGTCACATCGTCGCTTAGCAATGAGCTGTTTTGTGGGATTGATCACCACGAGATAACACTTTGTGTGATCCATAAATTGTTGCCTGGACCGTAAGAGGGACAGCGCTAGGATGATGATGATTACCTTGAAATAATTACATATTCCTCACGATGATAAGCATTACTACGTTAAAAATTACTATGATAGAGTTAAAGTTGCTCTATGGAAACATACTGTTGATAAATCAGTTATTAAACTTGGTAGATATTATTGTGAAAATGTGAAGTAACTAGTACCGCTGCTTCCATACCCTGTAATTTTGGGCATTGTGATTTTTCTACTGGAAAAGCCATACACGATGTATAGGTACATTTTATTAAAATAGTAAGGTACCAACATACTGATAGTGATTTTGCGGCAAAATAAAATGATGTAGAAATCGTTGCGCTGTTTGTTTGAATTTAGACTTATAATCAAAGGTCATTATCATTGCCCTGCGTTATCTAAACGCATAGTCTTTCTTTTCCACGTAGGGTCCCGCAGTGCTGCAGGCCGTGGGTGTGAACCCAAGACTCTTTGTGTAGCAGTATGTTGGTCACTCTACTAGACTATCATACATATACTCACGCCTTTGCCCGTCGGGGTAGGTAGAGACAACGGAATGCCACTTGCTTCTAGGTATACAAAAAAAAACCAAACCTCACGCGGTTCCTCTACATTCAGTACTCTTTTTATACATGCTCGCGGGTCCGGGTGCTTCAGACCTTACCGTTTTTCAAAACGTCACCAATTTTGTCGATGAATGTCCTACGAGGTCGTCCGCGACTGACTTGCCCATACACGTTTTACACGTTTGCCGCATATATTTGATGAGTAATTCTTTCTTCACTTATTCACACCACGTGCCCAAACCATTTCAGCATTCCTTTCTCAATGCTCGTCACAAAATCTTGTTTTAGGCCACATCGCTCTCATATTACTACATTCGGAATTCTATCAATCAGTCTCATTCCGCACATACTACGCAGTGATTGCATCTCACCTGCGTTAATTCTGCTTTCATGCTTTTTCTGGTGGCTTTTTCTGCCATACATCAGCGTGGCGACAAGTACATCATTATGAATCGGCAGTCGCGCCTCATTCGGCATAGCCAGGTCGTTCCAGTGGCGTAGCGTGGTGGGGAGGGGCCGGCGGAACCATGGCCCCGTGCGGCACATTTAAGGGGGCGGCAAGAGATACCGCGCAAAATAAAATAAAATAAAAAATCATATTTTAGTAGGAGCCGCCGCGGCGCGGACGCAGTAGAAAGAACAACAATCGAAAACAAAATCATCCTTACTTTAATTACGTGAAGACTTGCTTGTGTCCCGTAGTCTTCGTTTATTAATTCTTTAATAATTGCAATTTTCCGGTGATCTGCGAGAGTTTTATGAGTAATTTATTTATTTATATATCAGGGTCTGGCCGCCCCAGTGTGCGATGTATGCCGCCCCTACACACACAGGCGCCAGGGCAACGTCACCGATGCGAGAAGCTACGCCCTGCACCCTTCATGGCGCACACGAATGCACAATGGCACCAGTTCTCGGTCGCTCCGCTATTCAAAGATACGAGTACCCCATTCCAAGGCGTCATACGCACAATCCCTCCTAATTTAATTGCCATAAAATAATGCCTCCTGTTGCCGGCAGCTCCGTTATTCCCGGCCAAGGAGACTTTGGCGGTAACGGTGGTGAATGGGATCTTTAGAATAACGAGGCTACAGCAGGCCTACAATGAACGCAATCTACGACTAAATAATCACCTCGCCAAGCTCTAAGTAGAATTAAGTCACATAAAATGGCACATACTGGGGTTATCAGAAGTCCAGGACAGGGTGAGAACATGGTAGTTCTAAAGTTAGGTGACTTGTTCTACCATCGCGAAAACGACCCACTGTCTTGGGGTGGCTCAGTTCAACTTTGTCATGAGGAACTTCAATGCCAAAATGGAAGGAGAAGGACTCAATAAACGAAAATCGGAGCCTACGGCATGGGACACAAACTGCGATCCAACGAAAATAAATTCTCAAGAATCATAGAGGTCAAATGCTATTTATTTTCCTCGAAGCAGGGGCTATTTTTAATTAACTCATTTTTCAAGAAGAAGGCCTCACAGGCATTGGACTCTGCAAAGCTCGGAAAATATGACAAAGAAAGAGATACACGACGCCCATATTTAGAGACTTCTCGGTAATCAAATGAGTTAAACATTGTAAGCGATCACCGACTAGTACAAGGCTCTCTAAATATCAACCTTATAACTGAAAAAGCCCAGTCAATGGAATCTACTCGCTAACCCTACGTTGCCCCAATTAGCCATGAATTCTGAGCGGTTCCAGATAGAACTACAGAATCGTTTCAATCTGTTAGAAACCACCGACAGAAGACAGACACAGTGGTTACGGTATTAGGAGAATGGTTCCGAAAAGCCCACCTCGCACTGAGAAAAAAACAAGGAGTCTAAACTTGAGCCGACCCTCCCGAAATAAAGAGGAAAAGACGCGAGGTGCCAGCCTTTCAGTGGTATCCGCCAGATGGGAGCGCCGTAAACCAACAAATACGGCAGCTAATGCGACAAGAACTCCAGCGCTCTAACACCAGCGCTCTGGGGGCTGTGATCGAGAAAAACTAGGGATCATAAGTCCTCGCTCTGCGGTTGAGGCGGCCCGATCTTACGATATTAAGAACTGCGGATCGCTGCACCCTCAAGTTAAAGTTCGAGATTGTAGAAGAGGTTGAAAGTTTTTATCCACACTTGTATACCTGGCGCGTAGACAGACTAATTAATTATTGGACCAAGTAATGACGACCACAGAGTCTCAATGACGCGCCACTACACCGAAAACATCCTGGATGTCGACCAAAGCGTGGTCTAAGTGGGACCATAGGAATTTAAACTTTCGCGGTCATAATAAGCTTTTTCGTGGTCGTTTAATTTTTCCTTCGGGATATATACCACGTATCTTTGTTTTAAGTAACCGGTATTTTGGCACTGTTGCAAGCCTACTTACATTCGTGAACATGGCGTTCCCGGATGTAGGTACTCTACAAACTCTACAAAGGTACGTGGTATATATCCCGTAGAAAAATGAAAAAGTAACCCAAAGCACTTGGTGATGATGGATCTATTTTTTTAATTGATTAAAAACCAATCAAATTTCATTTTTAAAAATCCTTCAAGCCGTCTAGACCCTGACTAAGCTATATATAACAGCCGTGAAACGGCTACTGCCATGCGCGCAATGCACACATAAATACCGCTGAGAGCTGTAACGTTTCTGCCCTGAAAATATTATACCCTATTGTTTATGATGTTTAAATCCATCTAGCCATTTGAGGTGTAAAGCCAAAGTAATGAACATACAAGCACACCTACACCCGAAAAACGTTACACTTCTGGCAGATCTGATGTAGTAGACACAGAGTACCTTTGTATATAGGAGGGTAGTAGGGTACCTAAAGGTAGAGGGGGCGGCGAATTGCCACTACGCTACGCCACTGGGTCTGTCATAAAGGCATGCAACGCTCCATTCACACAGTTTCCCACAGTCACTCTCCTTTCAATATCTCCATCCCATCTTCCATTTCTTGTAAACATACTATCCAAATATACAAATTCTTTAAAAAAAATGTATTTATAATTTACCTATATTTCACCTTAACTGTAATGGAAAGACAAGAATTTTCAAAGCAGTACTAGACTATCACTGCCTTTAAAATGTGTGTCATTCCTTTAGAGTTAAGGTAAGATACAATTTATCTTAGAAGTTGTTTTAATCGTTTCTACCACTTGGATGACGCAGGGGTGAGCTACAGGATTCTACGTTAACGATCGCATCTTACCGTCATAAAATACTAGCAGCAGGACTTAGTAGGTACATACACGGTATACATGTAAAGCTCTCCAAAGGTTTACTTGCTCGTAAATAAATCGTTTCGCAACAAATTGTAAAGTAATGAAATTTGATATTACGAATTTATTGTAGTAATAAGTTCACACCTCACGTGTACTGAATATTGCAAACTTGCAACTTACAATTAGGTACTGCGCAATTAGGCATTTAATTATGGTTATCGACTAAAAATCTTACTGTACTACTATTATTAAAATTAAAAATGAAATTTCTCGGATTATTGACGAAAAAAATCGTTCGATGCACTATTGGAAGTCACTGTTTGGCTCATATTATTCGAGGTACTACTACTCGATGGTTCCTGGGTACTAAATTGTACTGGAACAGAGGGTCTGTTGGGCTTAAAGTCAAATTGCCTATTATTTTGACCTCTATAAAAAGTTCTACCGCGACCGCGAGTATATTGTCCGCGATAAGACGACAGGTTACCTGATGCCGGTTGTCTCGCGTTACCGCGTTTGTAATTAGACGGATAGTAATTATTACGAGATAGAGTATTATAATGTCCGCGAAAACTATTATTAAAATGTCTATGACCGCGATTTGAGAAATTATGACGTTTTATATGCATAATTTCGAATGACGAAGACAAGGATTTTTCGTCCATGGCAGTCCTAATGGCTTCCGGTAAAGATTTAAAATTTCTAGCGGCTATAACAGTACTCAATCTGGGGTCACTCAAACCGTCAGCAAAACGTTTTAAAGCAATTTTTTATTCGTCTTTTTGAAAGAATCATATGCGACCAGGTAAATCAGTATAAATAGATACAATCAGTACAAAATACTTACGTTGTGTTTATGACCACTGGGTAGTATGCCTGGCGGTCTTGACAGATGCGATATGGTTGGAGCATCTCTTCCTATATACTCGAGGAGCTATAGGTACTCGCACTTGCTTCTCTATTCGGTTACGAACGTAACGTACATGCGGAACAAAGTGGCGAAGCTATTGCAACTTTCCAGTGGGGCTTAGCGGATGGGCTGTGGTGGTTTTAGCGAATGTTTCGGGGCCTGAAAGAAACGCAGGTATTTGAAAAAAAAAAAGTAGGTAATGTGTATGTTTATGCATATTTACATATCTATCTATGGCGATGTAATGTTTGTCGTTATATAAATTTATAAACCTGCCATACGTACCTGTTCTCCATTGAATATTATGTTTTTTAGTTAATAATATGTTTATCGAGCAGATGGCCATAGTTGTTAGTATTAAAATTCCATTTTTATTTGATAGCGCGGCGGCCATTCTCGGGCAGCGCGAAGGCTAAATGATAGCCAAGTGATTCGCTCGCAAGTCGCGGTTGCGTAATCGAATAAGTGAGATGCCGCTGTGTGCATAAGTGAGATGTAATTATGGCCTGACAAGCGCTTGAAAACCGGTTCGCCAATCCGTTTCAACTAGCGATAGGTACTCACTTGATGGACAACATTGTATTTTTGAATTATGCTTTATGCTTTTCTGTATAGATAATAAGATTATGATATATGTCTGTGATCGTCACTTGGGGTTACCACCTAAGATCAGGGTTGGTTTGTGGTCTTCGCCATAATCAACATAAGCCTGAGTGGTAACCTCGTTTTTATAACATACCTACTTGTGTAATTCTATAATGTGTCATGTTTTTGTAATATCTAACTATTGTGTATGTTGTAAAAATAAATGCATTTCTCTCTCTCTCTCTCTCAATACATAGAAACACCCAGATCAAGACAAATATCCATATTCATGCACACAAATGTTTGACTTGAGCGGGAATCGAACCCGCGACCTTTGACGTAGCAGTCGCTTACACTCCCGCTACGCCAACCGGCCGTCTAGGGTAAACTCGGTAGGGTTACATCGTTTTATTACAAAGATGCCGTAGCCCCCTCCAGCTTCATCATCAGACCCTGGATATCATCTAGTTGTAAAGTGCTCCTCAAGACAAATCAATCGAGCCCAAACTCGGTCGGGTTATGTCGTTTTATCACAGAGATACCGTGGCCACCTTCCAGCTTCATCATCAGACCCTGGAAATCATCTAGGTGTGAAGTGCTCCTCAAGACAAATCAATCGAGCCCAAAATCGATCGGGTTATGTCGTTTTATCACAGAGATACCGTGGCCACCTTCCAGCTTCATCATTAGACCCTGGAAATCATCTAGGTGTGAAATGCTCCTCAAGACAAATCAATCGAGCCCAAACTCGGTCGGATTATGTCGTTTTATAACAGAGATGCCGTGGGCACCTCCCAGCTTCATCATCAGACCCTGGATATATCATCTAGGTGTGAAGTGCTCCTCAAGACAAATCAACCGAGCCCAAACTCGGTCGGGTTATGTCGTTTTATAACAGAGATGCCGTGGCCACCTCCCAGCTTCATCATCAGACCCTGGATATCATCTAGGTGTAAAGTGCTCCTCAAGACAAATCAATCGAGCCCAAACTCGGTCGGGTTATGTCGTTTTATAACAGGGATGCCGTGGTCACCTCCCAGCTTCATCATCAGACCCTAGATTTCATCTAGGTGACAAAACAATCGAGCCCAAACTCGGTCGGGTTATGTCGTTTTATCACAGAGATACCGTGGCCACCTTCCAGCTTCATCATCAGACCCTGGATATCATCTAGGTGTGAAGTGCTCCTCAAGACTAATCAATCGAGCCCAAACTCGGTGGAGTTAGGACGTTTTAATACAGAGATGCCGTGGGCACCTCCCAGCTTCATCATCAGACCCCGGATATCTGTAGGCGTATAAAGTGCTCCTCAAAACAAATCAATCGACCCCAAGCTCGGTGGGCTTACGAGGCCATCTGCCAGCTTTGTTATCAAACCAGCAAAATATAGTGCAACATTTCACTGCAAATTTAGACCTTAAAGTACTTAAACCACACACATAATTCGAAAATTAAAATTGAAAGAGTTGAACGGTAGCAATAGGGAAGATTACTGCCAAGTTAAACCACCAGATGGCGGTATCACCGACTACAGTAAACAATGAATTTTGGCAAGTATGACATTTGAGTGACAACTTGACAACTCGTTTAGACTTCAAACTTTGGATGCGCGATCTCATTATCTCATCTCAATCAAGTCACTAAAACAGAAACATTGTACTATTTTTATTGTTATTGATAATTACATATATGAGAACTGTTTTGTCTATATAAATAAGTATAGATATATTGTTGTCTTGTTGATGACAATATTTGAAAAGCGCGCTACGAAAGTTTGTTTACTGTAGTTGCTCGTGCTGCTATCTGCGTCGAGCTTTGCGTAATGTTCCCTATTGATAGTACCATAGTAGGTAGGTTGAGCACCCTTGAGGGCCTCAACTCTCGAATGACCTTGCACAAGGGCTACATACGTTGTCGTTTTTCGTCCACGTTAATAAATTTAAGACAAGTATGCAATAAATTGAATATAACGCCATCCAGTGGTGTTATGTACCATTTAGCGGGGGCACGACTGACGTCACACGTCATCTGCCCTAATTATTTTTCGATTCGGTACGCGTAGCGACATCTTTCGTCATTTATGTTAACGAATTATCGAGTCACATTTTTTTGTTCGACTTTGTCAGTCTATATTCTTTACTTGTCTCTGGTTTTAGGTATAAAGCGATGATGGTAGTTTGCATCCACAAGATACACACTCCGGAAGAGCTTGTTTAGACTTTAAAGTAAATGTAGGCGTATAGTAGTGTATTTTTCTAGTTGATTATTTGTGCTGAATTCGGATGCGTGATTCAGATTTTTCTAGACTTCCATGTACCTACAGTATGTAGTACGATTCTACAAGTATAGGTACCTTTTTTTTTTGTTCACTACGGTGGGAAACTCTCCTTATGAGTCATCTCGACTCCGCCAACCCAGCCATTAGAACGGCTGGGCTTGGGACTGGCGGAGGAGGTATGTGGAGGCTCTCCCCTACAGGCGTTCGGGGCATACCCACTAAAAACCACCGCGGTGTCCCTACGGGTCCCGTGTGTTGGCGGGTTCACGCGATTCGCGATTTGCATACTTTCTCGCGACCCCGCCCGGGATTGGCCCGCCGTTGGTGTTGGCGGGCCCCGTCTCGTTATGATCAAAAGCTACTTGCGGGAGGGAGGCGGCGCGTGTCCTCGCCGCCTCCCGCCTTTTGGCGGACAGGGAGCAGCCCCAGCGCTCACCGTCCGCAGGCAATAAATTTACGGTGGTCGGAGGTCGTTTCTAGTTCGACGTCCCCGACGCCCGGACCTACGGTTGGGGAGAGGGCGATGTATTTCCCTCTCCCGCTCCGCCGCCTCCTTGCTCAGCATGACTGCTTCGCAGAAAGAAGCGACGGCGTTCCAAGACCTCTCACTCCGGACCATAGACAGAACTACGGCCGGGAGCGAGAGGACAACCGTATTGAGAGCCGCGACCAGATCACGGCGCTGCGATGCCCAGGCTGGGCATTCCGCCAAAGTATGCAACGCCGTGTCTTCGACAGGGTCGCGGCTGCTGCCACAATGGTGGCATCTGGGCGTTTCCTCCCGGCCTATCCTCCACAAATACCGGCCAAAACAACCATGGCCGGTAAGGATTTGAGTCAACCGGAAGGTGAGGACGCCGTGACGTCTCTCCAACCACTCATCAACCACGGGACTTACCGCCACTATCGTGGCGTGCCCGGCGCTGGGGTGCACAAGTCGTGCCTTCCACTCCGCCACTAGGACTTGGCGGAGCTCCGACCGACGCGCCTCGATGTCACGGTGCGCCGGTCTCTCGCCCTGCTCCAGGACTTGCTGGCGCCATGTATAGAGTGACGCCAGCAGCTCAGCTTCCAGATCCCAGGGCGGTGATCCGGCTAGGAGGCTCGCTGTCTCGAAGGAGACCGTGCGGTAGCCTCGTATCAACCTGACGGCCATGGCGCGCTGCGGTGCGCGAAGCGCCGTGATATTGTGGGCCGTCAGGTCGTGCGCCCATATCGGGGCCCCATAAAGGGCCATGGACTGCACGACTCCTTCGTAGAGCCTCCGGCAGGAGGCGGTTGGCCCGAGATTGGGCAGCAGTCGTGACAATCCTGCTGCCGCCCCGAGAAGTTTGGGGGCCAAGCGTCTGAAAAGTTGACGGAAATCCCATCGGCTATCGAGTACGAGCCCGAGATATTTTAGGCTCGTCCCGATGCCGATGGTGACCCCTCCTACCATAATGTGGGCCCCTGCGGGTGGCCGATTCCGAGGCCCGTGGAAACAAATGGCCTCGGATTTGGACAGGGCCACCTCTAGGCCCAAACGCCGGATCCTACCAACGACTTGTGCGACCCCAGCGGTCGCCCTTATAGCCGCCGCCCGGTACGTCTTATCACTCGCAGTGACGAGGGTGTCGTCGGCGTAACAAGTGACACCCACGCCAGGGAGGAGCGTACCGCGCAGCACCCAGTCGTAGCCGATGTTCCACAGAAGGGGGCCGAGGACCGACCCCTGCGGAACACCGCACGACATAACTCGCCGACTAATACCGAGATGACTCGGGTAGATAATTCCTCTATCATTAAGATAATCCCCGACTATGCGGCGGAGGTAGGGAGGCACTCGGTGATAATTGAGTGCCTCACAAATACAACTCCAGGGCAGGGTGTTGAAGGCGTTGGCGATGTCAAGAGACACCGCCAGGACCACCCCGCCCCGGGAAACCTCTTCCTCCGCCAGACTCCTCACTGATCTAATGGCGTCTATTGTTGAGCGCCCTCGGCGGAAACCGAACTGCACGTCCGCCAAATCTGGGCCCACCGTGGAAAGGTGGTGGACGAGGCGCTCCGCGATGATATGCTCGAAGATCTTCGCGACCTCGTCCAACAACACTATGGGCCGGTAGGCGGACGGGCTGTCCGCCGGGCGCCCTGCTTTTCTGATGAGGACCAGCTTCCCCGTCTTCCAGGCTCGTGGAAACTGGCCCCCCTCAAGGCACGCTGTGAGGAGTCTCCCTAGTCGGGGTCCGAGCTCCTCCATTGCCAGGACCCACGCTCGGCCAGGAATGCCGTCGGGTCCTGGGGCGGTGTTTTTAATTCTTAACACCGCCGCTCGGAGTTCTACCCGAGTCACCTCGGGAACGTCGTCGTCCATGTCCGCGTTGGCTGCCTCGGAAGGCGGCGCCGTCATGGGCGGAGGGATGTGTTCCGCCCGCGACGGGAACAGAGCGGCCACAACATCTTCGACCAGCTGTGGCCGGAGACTTTCCGTTAGAGGGGGCGCCCAGGAACGTAACTTGTTCCTGACCATCAAATATGGGCGCCCCCACGGATCTCTGTTGAGGGTCTCCAGCAATTCCTGGAGGGCGTCTTGCTTGGCCCGCCAGATGGCCTCTTTCAGATTATTCTTGGCCGCTCTATACTCCTCGTACAATGCCGCCTCCCGGGCAATGAAATCGGGAGGGCGGCGACGCCTCCTGCGAAACCGGGCGTACTGGCGGCGCGCTGCGACGCAAATTTGCCGCAACTGCGCGATTGTGTCGTTCCACCAGTACACCCGGCGTGGCCCAGATGTGCTACGGACTCTAGGCATCGCCGCGTCGCAAACTTGCGTCATTGCCCCCCTGAACCAATCGGCCTCCATGTTGATATCGTCAGGCCTGGAAGGTGTTGAAACCCAGGCCTGAACTATGGAGGCTTCCAGGAGGGCCTCCCGATTCAGCCTATTCAAGGCCCAACGCGGACCGCCCTCAATCGGGCCTCTTCGGACTGGGACGTCGGAGCTGACTGTTTCGGCGGAGACGTCGAACCGAATATAGCGGTGGTCCGACAACGTCTCCACCTCCTCGACGACGCGCCAGTCTCGGATACGGCGTGCTAGTGCGGGGCTCGCAAAAGAAACGTCCACAATGGAACCGCCCCGCTGACGCACGCACGTATGTACCGACCCACGATTGAGGACGAGCAGGCCGTTCTCAACGGCCCACTACTCCAGCAGCTCGCCTCTAGCGTCCGTGGCCGGAGAACCCCAAGCCGTAGACTTGGCGTTGAGGTCCCCGGCGAAGAGCACGACGCGAGGACGGCTGCGAGCGACGACAACGTTCAATTCGAGGAGATACTCCTCGAAGTCGGCGAGGGAACGGTTGGGTGAGAAGTAGCCACCCACCACAACCGTATCCTTTATGAGTGCTGCGACGCAGCCCCGCCCTCGGTAGATGTTCTCGAAGGACGGGGTGCGGGCGGCGGCTAACGAAATTAGCGCCACCGAGCCGCTGAGGTCCCCCACCCAATCGTCACGGGGGGGGACAAAATACGGCTCGGCGACGAGGGCGACGTTGATTGACCACTGCGCCATGCTCTGGAGAAGAAGATCCTGAGCTCTGGCGCAGTGGTTTAAATTCGCCTGAAGTAGGCGTAACGTATATGGAGCCATTATTCGGCATCCATTGGCGTGTCGCCTGACGCCTTAGTAGCCACGGGAGTAGCGCTCTTGTTGGCCGATTAGCCGTCCTTTGCGCCCTGCTTCTTCTTGGGTGCGGCACAACTCTTTGTGCCGGCCCTATGATCGGCCGGCTTGCCCGCCGCCGCACACAAAACGCAGTGCGGCGGGGCCTCACAACTGCCGGCCAAATGGCCGGGCTGGCCGCATCTAAAACAGCGGCTGCTGCAGTCGACCGCAGAGGTGCACTTTGCACCAACGTGGCCACCACTGAGGCAGCGGAAGCACCTCTGCGGTTTCGGCTCCAGGAGCCGCACTTGCGCCGACACCCAGCCGATTAATACGCGACGGCCATCGGCCAACTTCTTGGCCACAGCCACGGGGCAGGTGACTATGGCTGTGCCCATACCGGCACGGCCCGGACGAATTGGGCCGCACCGGATTTGGTCCGGGGGACACTCCCCGGCCTTGGCGACGGCGGCAACAACCTCCTCAACCACTATTGAGTCATCCAGGCCCCCAATTCGCACCTCGGCGCACTTTTGGGGCCTGGAGACACGTACGTCCTCCGCTGGGAGGAGGTCGCGGAGGCTCGAGGCCAAAGCGTCTGCCTGCTGGGCGCTACCGGCCCCAGGCACCTCGATGAGGCGGGCCCCGGTCTGTGTGATTTTACACCGGAGGCCCGCCGTTATTCCCAGCTTAGTGGGGTCGATAGCCCCACGCGCCGTCTTGAGAAGCTCCGCGTAAGTGGTCCCCCGCTCCAACGCTGCTGGTTGCAGCGTTAGTACCACTGCAGTGGAGCTGGGGGTGCGGAGCTTCTTGGCTGCCTTTTTTGCCGCCTTCTTGGCCTTCTGTTTGGCCTTTCGCTTGGCCTTCGCCTCCTTTTGCTTGGCGCCAACAGTCTCCCAGCCATCCTTTTTGGGAGCGGAGGTTGCAGGAGCACCCTGCAGAACGGCAGGGGTGGGCTGGGCCTTCTTCTGGCCCCTCTTCCTGCCCTTTGGGGCCTCAGTAGACGCGGCGTTATTGGGCGCCTGAGTCGCGGCCTGCCGTGGCGCAGCCGCTGCAGCCGCATATGTTGACTGCTGCGGAGACGACTGTGGGGCGGCTGCGGCTGTTGGGCCGCTTGCCGGCTCGCCGTTGGGGGCCTTATTAATAATTTACCTTCCAGGGCGGAGAGGCTCTGCCTCATCTGGGCCATCTCTTTGCGGAGGGCAGCTAGGTCCTCCGTGGCCTTGTCCGGCGCATTGACTTCCGCGCGCCTCTGGAACGCGACACGGAGCTCCTCCTGCTCACGCCTGAGTGCCGCGATTTCGGTGGCGAGGCGGGTGTTCTCCGCCTGGAGCTTCTTTGTCTCCTCAGACGCTGTGCGACCGAGGAGAACGTCCGCAATTTCAGCTATTGCTGCCACCGATTCCTTAAGGGACTTTTGGGATGTCCCTTTCAGTCCCTTAGATATCTTGGAGACCATCGTGATGGCCTCCAAGGCGTCTTTGAGACGCGACCGCAGATCTGTAGCGGTAGCGTCTTCCGGCTCTCCCTCAGAGGCAGAAGTCTCTGAGAGGCGCGAGCTTCTTGAAGCGGACACCTTTTTTGTGGCCGCTTCAATGCGCCTTTCTTCCTCCTCGTCACGCTTGAGGAGCTCTTCGCGCCGCTTAGCGGCTGCGAGCTCCTCGCGAGCCTTGCCCAGACCCACGTAATTTCCGTGGGTGGGCGGTCGTCCACGCGTCTTCACTTGACGTCGCCTCGTCGAGTCATCGCTCGAGGCTGAACCTGGCCCCGAGTGAGGGCGCTTCCGCAATGCCCGACTGGGGCTTTCCTCACTGGCGCTGCGGACGCTCATGAGGCTTGTGGTTGAGCTGTCTGACTCGGACAGCTCCAACTCTTGCTCCTTCAGCGCTTTTGAGCGCTCATCGTTGGAACCCGCATCACTGGGCGTGCGAGTTTCCGGTTCGTCGACCGACTTCGGTGTAGTGGTTTGGTTTTGACGTGACAACGTCTTATAAATTGGTTTGCCGGGTGACACTTCAAGAAACTGCGTTACGCTCCGCTCACGTTATGCGCTCACAATGAGAGCGAGTGAGAGGCACGCGTCCCGCCTAAGAGCGAGAGAGACAGACATAAAAAGTGAAAGGCACGCGTCTTTCATCCTTCTTCCTACTATACGAATGAATATTCACATTAAAATTATTTTACCACTCAAAGTCGTTGTCACGTAAAACTTTCGCCCGTATACCGACTTTACAGGCAACCAATTTTTTTGTTGTATTATCCATGTTTGAACCCACGAGTGCGGGAGAAATAAAACGTCCACCCGGGCAGAGATCCCGCTATACCCGGGCAAGCCTAATACCTCAAGGGCGGCGGCTGGTGCCCTGAGGGGGCCGCACTAGGAACTGACCTCCCTGTCAGCCATGCATCCTCTCGCCGTGCGGCAGCAACTTAGGATTAGGGGATTTTTATAGTGCTTACCTTGCACGCGGTCCGGGCGGTTAAGCCAAGACCCTCGGTCCCGTGGACAGCCGCGAGACGTGACCACAGACACTGAAAACTACGGGATTACGAGATTGGGGTGACGGTGACACCGGGGCAGGGGGGGGGAGAAGAACGAAAGAAGAGAAAAGATATGTAAAATAAATGTTATAAAAGTAAAAATAAAAGACACAAAATAAAACGTAAACTAAACAAAACAAAAACAAAACGAAACAAAAATTTAAAAATAAAAAGGCGTCCGAAGACGGAAGAAGAAAGACAACCCCGCTGTCTGCTTGGCGGTAGGGTGAGTACACACCAAGCCCGTCAATGTCCCGTCCCGTGTCCCTTCTGATGACCAGAGGAGTACCGGGAGGGACGTGAAGGCAGTGCCCAACAGGGACACTGCAAAGGAGCGGCGCCGCAAAAGGCGACACCGCCCGCCGACAGTCCCCACGGGTGGAGTCCCGCGGAGACAAGCAGCGCAAGCGCCACTCTTTGGTAACTTTTTAGTGAGGTTTCCTCCCTCTTAGTCCGAAGACGCGCGGGCAGGAGGCCAAAAAGCCCCCTGCTAACGCGTTGACCGGACGGTGGTCGGAGTTCGACCATGCCCGCAACCCACAAAAGGCGCAGGAAGCGAGCCCGCCCGCCCAAGTGTCCCCGCAAGACCCCAAAAGGAGCCGTACGGGAACGGGGTGGAAGCGGGGCCCCGAAGGACCCCCAATTCCGGGTGATTTTTTAGTGAGCTTGTCTTGCTCGCAGCCCGAAGACCCGCGGGCAGGAGGCCAAAAAGCCCCCTGCTAACGCGTTGACCGAACGGTGGCCGGAGTTCGACCATGCCCGCAACCCGCAAAAGGCGCAGGAAGCGAGCCCGCCCGCCCAAGTGTCCCCGCAAGACCCCAAAAGGAGCCGTACGGGAACGGGTGGAAGCGGGGCCCCGACGGACCCCCAATTCCGGGTGATTTTTTAGTGAGCTTGTCTTGCTCGCAGCCCGAAGACCCGCGGGCAGAGAGGCCAAAAAGCTCCCTGCTAACGCGTTTTGACCGAACGGTGGTCGGAGTTCGACCATGCCCGCAACCCACAAAAGGCGCAGGAAGCGAGCCCGCCCGCCCAAGTGTCCCCGCAAGACCCCAAAAGGAGCCGTACGGGAACGGGTGGAAGCGGGGCCCCGAAGGACCCCCAATTCCGGGTAATTTTTTAGAGAGCTTGTCTTGCTCGCAGCCCGAAGACCCGCGGTCCCGAAAGAGTCGGGATTACGCGATGGTGACCGGACGGTAGTCGGAGTTCGACCCACCGCCCGCCCACTGTCAGAATTAGCCGCGAGTAGCAACTAGCTACTCACGTTGCCCAGGGTGCACCACGCGGAGGTTTCTGACACGCACCCCAAGTATAGGTACCTCAAATAACATTAGAACCCTAATATCACCTTATAAAATGACATACCTTTACCTTTTTACATAAGCGTATCGTTTTTTTTTTTTTTTTTTTTGTTTTACGAGGTGGAAAATCCCTTCGGATCTCCGACTCTTGGGGGAAATAAGAGCCGGAGTATGTGGTGTTTCCACTAAAAACCACCTCGACTTCCGCCATGTACCCGTGTGTCGGAGGGTGGGGCATCACCAAAGCACTCGTCGCCACCCTCCGACGGGTATTGGCTCGCCAGATGGTCAGGCGGGCCCCGAACAAAACCCCCTTGGCGACGGATTAAGGTGTTGGACTCCGCCGCCAAAACGCCCAGCGGCCGCAGAGGATAGGGAGGACGGCAACGCAACACCGCATCTCCTCTTCCTCTGCGGCCCCACCACGACGCATCGAATGGTGCGCCCCCATTTGGTCGCGGGAGATAGGGCGCGCGGCAACGCAACACCGACACGCCTCTCCTCCCGCGACCGCAACCGACTGCGAGGGACAGACAGAACTGTCCCCCGCACCCGCACCGTTGGACGCATCCTGCGCAGGCCCCTCCAAGCCCACGCGGAGCGTCCCCTCCTGGATCCCTCTTAGTTTCACCGCGGGTGACCAATCCACGGTTACTGAGCACCACCACGACAAGGTGGAGATCCCACGGGGGGGACATAAGCGTATCATGTGATCACAGGCGTTTGAAAGATTAACCGAGTGCTAGCCACTAACAATGCACCAGGATTTTCATCGAGGCTCGGGTAAATATTTTAGTTGGTTAATGTTATTATCAGCTGCTAAATTGATAGAGGATGTACTATGAAATAACTGAATACTAATCAGTTCAATTTCAATATTAATTATGCACGTATCTACTACAAAGCGTCAAGCGTGATAATTCAGTTTTAGTTTCAAATTCCTCTGATAAAGTATCATCATCAGTCTTTAACAGTCCACTGCTGGACTAGGCCTCTCCTTTGAAAGGAGTAATTGGCCTACTATAACACGCTGGCCAAACGGGTTGGTATACGGTTTGTATTAAGTTTCCTTCTCTTACAGTGCTGTTTTCTGCATAATACCTATGCTCCCACTGTCGGCTCTTACGACACCCATGGGATGATATGGGGTGGTGACATTCCGTATTCTTAATCCGTCACCACACGGACATTGATAAGTATAAGATATGTATATTTTTATTATTTTTAAGGGAAGCTACATTATTTATATACTATACTTTAAAGCTCGTTCTGCGGTTATATTAAGTTTAATTTTAGTTAATATTACATTACTGTCGGATATTATAAACAATATTAGTACGATGAAAATTGTATACAAACAATTAATTACTAAATATTTCTTTGTTTTGTATTTTAAGACTTGGTTACTTTTTGTTCGTTATTGTTCTGAACTAATAATATTACTCATTATACTACCAACTTCAAGTTTATAAGCTACGAAAATGTGAAAAAGAAACAGAAAATAATTAAATTGTCAGTAAAACTTACGACTTGCAAATTCTGCAAAGTAAAATGGATTGTAGCATGATATTGTAAGAGGTCTATGTGATCTTAGAGACAGAATTTGATGAATTTATACATTTACACCCCGCCCGTACTTTGTGTAGGTAAGTGGTCAAAAAATAAAATAAGTTACTTTATATTAGCGTGTGAGGTTTGTAAGGATAGATGCAAGTGGTGTTCCGTTGTCTCTGCCTACCCCGACGGGAAAAAGGCGTGAGTATATGTATGTATGTACTTTATATTATTAGGTTACATATCTGAATTACAAAATAAAACTTAACTACAAAAAGGCAAATAATAATAATAATAAATAAAGTAATTATTAAAATTGTCTGTATATTATATATTATGTAGAAGAGCAGACTACAAATTACGCGCCCTCATTTAAAAATAAAAGAGAAAGGACGGGAGCAATCGGTTGTAATACCTACATCAAGAGTAATCGCTTTGTAGGCTTTTTCAAGCATCGCTACAAGACATAATCTGCTTCAGAAGATTATCCTGATTGTATTTAGGAAAATATTTTCTTAAGGGTATCTCCCCTACTTAAATAGTGGGGTTGATTTTTTTTTGGTTGAGTACCCCATCATGTGGGGTATCATTGGATAGGTTTTAAAAAAATATTCTTAGTTTGCTCAAATCATTTTTCGATCAAGTGATTGGTTTGCCAAATATCAAGCTTTGAAGTGAAAAGAATTGTTAGACTCAAGTTTCCCCCCTTTTGCCGGCTAAACTATTAATTTTAAACTATCACGGCTAAGTAGATATCACTAGTTTACGACTAATCGTGGGTTAACTTATAAATACCTATTTCTGTGAGTTTACATTGGGCGCGCTGGCTTAAGGCGCTGTCCTAAGCGACGGTTTTGGTAAATGAGGGGGTGAAGCAGGGGAGGTGAAGGGAGCTTAGCTCCGTCTACTGCGGGACGCCCCCCTTCATTCTCGTCGCGTGCGGCCGTATTCTGGCGACATCCGTATTCCAATATTTCAAAATCGCAAGCAAAACGTTTAAGCATATAGAATTGAGATACTGATATTAAAATTTATATTACATACCTGATATTAAAATTTATATTACATATCTGTTTGTACAATATAGGCGTAGCGCAATTTTTGTTCTCAGTGCAGCCATGAGCAAAACTGGTTTACATTAGACGTTATAGGTATTAATTGTTGACGAAAGTAGGTAAATACCTACGTGCCGTAAGATGCTAAGAATAATTAAGTCAGTTCCATGTATGGAGAGGCCATTATTATGTTTGTTTTGTTTTGTATAAAAATAGTGAAGCAGTTCATAGAATACCTACATCTAATTCCATTCCTGCCAGTTTTCAAATCTGTTTTGCAATAAATTGGCTGTGACATACGGGCGGACAAACAGACAGACATTGCGAATCTATAAGGGTTCCGTTTTTACAATTTTTGGCTACGGTACCCTAGAAAACACAACACTGCTCTACTAAGCGCAAAAGCCGTATCTCAACTAAAGCGAGTTACGAGATAATTGAAGTTTAGTAAAAGTTGATTTCTTTTATTTATTTATGGATGTTTATTGTTATTATAGGTTTAATTATTATGGCAAAGGTTTCGAAATACATCGCCGTTTTTAGGGGTTGTGAGTGATTGGAGAGGGAGCAGGGGAGGTCTTAAAACTCCCCTCACCATTTTCACTTGCCGGAAATATTTGGTTTCCTCTGAAAAAAAAATCTCCAAACATCGGTGTGTATGGCACTGCCAACTTCCACATTCATCACACTAGTTTAATAAACTAAGGTTGTCGGAGCCCTGCGAAGGGCTCCTATTTTCGGATTAAGGTTCAAAAGAGAACCTAACATAACCTATTTATTTACTTATTACAGTCACACCTAACCCAAGGCACTCGAAAGCAATGACGCACAAATTTGACATTAGCTGTCAATATGATCATTCCAAGATGGCAGTTTTGCGTTTCGTTTCACGTTTTTCACATAAAACCTACAAATAACATTTGTAAAACTGTACTAAAGTATAAAAACTATGTTCCGTTTTGCATACTTGCCGAAGTATTTATGAAATTTTGGAAATTGTTTAAAAATATTTAGACGCAACTCCGGCAGCCAAAATTACTTTTAGGGGATTAAAACGAACTACCTTAAGCCCCCTACACTACCAATACCCTCAAATTCAGGCGACTCGTTTCGAAACCCAACCCATTAATATTTTTCAAAATAGATGAAACATCAAAAATATATGTGGATATACCTTATTCATGAGATACTGCTATGTCGCTTAGAAAATTATAGAATTATAATTTGAGTTACTGCTTTTTCGTTAGCTCTCGTCATACATGCTTGTATGGAAAAATATAAAAAAAATCTTTCGCTTCAAATATGTGTTGATTCAAAGAAAATAAATATTAAAAGATATTTATTTATATTCATTTATTATTTATTAACGAAATACAGAGTTTACAGCTCATCAAAAGTTAGCTGTCTGCTACAACCCGGCAGGTTTTCTTTTCTTTATTCTCATCGAATGTTAAAGGCAGTGTGTGAGGTGATAAGGCTTCAATACTTATTATTTGCTGTTGTTCACGAGGCACAGTTTCATTTACTTTCCTTTTACGGCTTGGTATTGTAGAAATTTCAAGCGCTGATGAAACATTTTCCTCTCCGTGATCTCGCAATGCCATCCCTTGAGCTTGACGAGAATCAACAATTTCAGGCAACTGCCAATTCATATAAAACGCCACAAGCTTCTCCCAGAAAACATCATCTCTTTCTATAATTTCTATTTTTAGTGGTATACTTTCGCCACTCCACAAAGCAAATAAACACTTTTGTTTGCGGGTAACGTGGCGTTGCCCCTGAATTTGGTAATAACAATTACAATATTTGTTTAGACTAGTCAGTTCACTTTTTTATCATGTTTCCATATTTGTATTTTATTTGCTCTTATACTATTCTCCAGGCCATTCTTATAGGCAACTTTAGAACATTAAATTTGCACAATCGTGTTTGGACCTATTAATCCATCTGGCGTGGCACCAATAATCGAATAATCCACAAGGCTCGATTGTTACATTTTCTTGCTTCGCCAGTTGTTGCAAAGGCAGTTGTTCATTTTAGATTCCATGCGCAACTGATTTTACATTGCAAATATTTTATTTGTACAAAATATTTTTTACTAAGTTGGCTTTACTGCTGTTATTTCTTCTTTTTACCACTATACAAAAATTTCAATCTGTCAACATATTCTTACGCAATTCGAACCAGTCACTGCTATCCCTCTTGTAATTTTTGCTTATCACTACGGAATTTGAGTCAAATTTGTTAAAAAAATTGTTTGGCATTTCTTGGCTAGCTCTTGAACAGATCGTGTTAGGAATGACTGAAGTCAAATGTGTGTAAGACGTTACAGAACTGTTATCTTTAACTTCACTGTAATTACAATAATGATAATTAGTTAAGTACTTTATTATTAAAAAATACTGTCTGCGCTGCATAAACGCCTGATCATTTTAAATGGCATCAAGTTACTCGTTTAAATAATACTGTACCTGACTCCTAAATTTATTTTACTTACACCCGCACATATTTTTGTTATTCGATTTCTAAATTTGTTACGCTAGCATCAAGACGTATAAAACTGCGAATCATTGTAATACTTAATGACAAAAAAGCAAGATTAAAGCTGTTATCAACGGAATCTGAGGTTTTCATTACAAAACTTTGTCTACTATTACACATTAAAATTGGCGACCGCGACATCACGGATTTGCAAAATTCGGATCGAAGTACGAAAACAAAGAATTCTCGTCAAAAGGAAATCTACCAAAGATTGATTGTGGAGGACTACAGACGCAGGAACACTATCAAAGAAGACAACTAAGCCAGCCAGGTCGGTCAGCAGAAAGCGCCGCGCCCAGCCTTAGCTTCTACGACGACGCCACGTCGGGGTTCACCGTCAGCCTGCCACGCCAGTTCGAGGATTCCGTCAACATTTGTAGAACAGCTCGTGTTTCTATCAGTGCCAACAGCCATCAGCGAGGACCAATGCAGCCGGAAGCAGCCGTCTCGCCTATCAGTTAAGTGCCATTCCCATAGTTTACCCTAACACCTAAACCTATTTTTCCTATCAAAAGGGTCGCTGTTTGGTACATTCCACTTGTGTATTTCATTAGTTCAACAAAGTATCTAGCTAATTTAAAGCTTATTTCAAGTAAACAACCAGTAAATATAGAAAAATAGTGTAATTAAAATTCATTGTTCAGTGTGACAACTACCTACGTCATCATTTGTAAAATTATAAATTCTTAAAATACCAGTACATTCCTTAAAATAAGTTCATAAATGAACAATACTTGAGTATCTAAACACCAATTAGTAATATTGCCAATTTTTCTCATAGACACCCTCCCAATAGTTCGTGCCATTATTGTAGTTAACATTATTTCAAATATTTTGGGCCGACTATTCCAGAAACTCCATCGCTGCCTGACGCTGCCAGCTACCGCTAGCCGCGTTTGGGTGACGTCGGTGCATCGTCGTGCTGCCGAGCTGCAGCCGCGTGGCTGCCCCAGGTGCCGCCGAAGGAGTATCAGATAAGATTCTAAACATATAACTTTATTCCTTCATTTTGCGTTACTGTTTAGAACTCAATTAACAATAAGCATTTTTCGTAAAGTTCTCAGTGCTAGTTTATCGTTTGTTGTTGCTATTAGTATTTAACAAAATGTCTTTAAGCGAAGATAAAGACTGTAATGCAAAACAATTGAAGGAACTGTTTGCTAAGCGTAGCTCGGTCAAAGGTCGTTTAACAAAGTTTAAAAAATATTTAGATGGAGTATGCTCTTCAAAATTGAATAAAACCCAAATTAAAGAGTTAGAAATTAGTATTGGTAAAATACGAGCTATGTCTAGCAAATTTGATGAACTACAGGCTCAGATTGAGGTCATTAATTGCGATAATATGGACTCCGAGATCGACGAACGTGATGAAATTGAGCAGATCTTCACTTCACATCTTGCAATTGCTGAAGAGCAACTTGATAAGTACAAAAATACTTCAAACGAATCTGATTTGCACAATTCATCACAATGTCATAACGATCTGTCATCTCAATGTCATCATGTTGATTTTAAATTACCACAAATACAAATCGCAAAGTTTGATGGCGCTTATTTCCGCTGGCTTGAGTTCCGAGATACCTATTTATCGCTTATTCATAACAATGAACGCATTAAACCTATTCACAAGTTCCATTATTTGGTATCGTATCTTGAAAAGGAAGCCGCGCGAATTATTTCCAATTTAGAGATTTCTGAAAATAATTATAAAACTGCATGGCAGCTTTTGTGCGATCGTTACGATAACAAGCGCCAACTTATAAATCAACACCTTAATTCATTGATATATTTCGAATCAACACAACAACAACACAAACGTGAATCGGACAAATCACTGAGGTTTCTAGTTGACCACGTAACTAAAAACTTGCGAGCATTGTCAAGTTTAGCAACGAAAGATGAACTGCTTGAAATGATAATTATTAAAATTCTTATACCAAAATTAGATAATCGTACTGCCATGAAGTGGGAAGAACATCGTAATAATTTGTCCAATCTCCCTGCTTTAAAGGATTTCAAAAAATTCCTAACTGATCGCGCTGATGTGTTAGAAACTATGAATCAAAACAAGTCTGATATACCCAAGGTCACACAATCACGTCAAAACAATAATAACAATTCTCGTAGTACTAAATCCTTTTCATCTACAGTTCAGAACACCGGCTCTGTCGCTAAGCAGTGCGTTGTCTGTAAGGGTGACCACTGGATATACGACTGCCCTACATTCCTTGCGAAGAGCGTTCAGGAACGACGAGATGAAGCATTTAAGTTGCACTTATGCTCCAATTGTTTACGAACTGGGCATCGTGCACGTGACTGCAAGTTGGGTCCCTGTCGTGAGTGCAAGCGTAGGCACAATTCACTCTTGCATTCCCCTAATTTAAACAATACTAGTGCAAGTAATGCTAGTACAGTCAGCAGCAATAATACCAACACAGATCGTGGTTCAACTGAAATATCAGTAA
Source organism: Euclidia mi (assembly GCA_944739405.2). Lineage (NCBI taxonomy): Eukaryota > Metazoa > Arthropoda > Insecta > Lepidoptera > Erebidae > Euclidia > Euclidia mi. The sequence continues at coordinate 41,646,569 of OX123198.2, forward strand.
ATAATTCTATTAGTGATAATTTTATAGAAAATCACATTCTTTTATCAACAGCTATGGTTAATGTTATCAATCCACAAACAAACAAACAATTTCGAGTGCGTGCTTTGTTAGACTGTGGCAGTCAGTCTTCATTTATTAGCCAGTCACTTATGAACAAGTTATCATTACAGGTATGTGCTATTAATACTATAAACGTTATCGGTATAGGCAACAACTTAGCGGAATACGTAAACAAAAGTTGTATTGCCCGATTAAATTCTCTTAATGATGACTATAGTGTTGTACAGTCATTTTATGTATTAAACCAATTAACAAGTGTTATTCCAAAACAATCTATAGACATTAGTCAATTAAATATTCCAACCAACCTACAGCTAGCTGATCCTAGCTTTAATCGGCCTTCAGCCATAGACGTCTTGATAGGTGCAGACCTGTTTTGGGACCTACTCGGATGTGATCAGCTTGCATTAGGTACTAATATGCCCCAGCTTCGTAGCTCAAAGCTAGGTTGGCTCGTTGCCGGCCCAATTTCTCCAAATGTAAGGAATTGTTCGTCACCTAAAAATATTCCGTGTCATGTTTCAATTAGTGATAGTGACGAATGCAATAATTCCAATATTGATTCTCATTTGAAAAGGTTTTGGGAACTTGAGCAGGTTCCAGATAAGCAATATTTTAGCAAAATTGAGCAGGCATGTGAAGACCATTTTTATCGTAATACTTATCGTTTAGAATCGGGTAGATTTTGTGTGAGGCTGCCCCTAATTGATAATCCAGATTGTTTAGGAGATTCTTACGCTATGGCTAAAAAACGATTGTTGTATTTAGAAAGACGTTTCCGTAAGAATCCAGAATTAAAGTTGAAATATTGCAATTTCATTCAAGAATATTTAGAGTTAGGTCATTTAGAGGAATGTCCGACTACTAATCCCGTTCCATCCTATTATCTTTGCCATCATGCAGTATATAAGCAAAACAGTGAAACGACAAAGACTCGTGTTGTCTTTGATGGATCGGCACGAACTTCCTCAGGTTTCTCTCTGAACGATCTGCAGATGGTCGGTCCCAATGTTCAAGACTCAATCTTTTCTATTTTGATTCGAGCTCGTCAGTACAAATATATTTTGACAGCTGATATTGAAAAATTCTTTAGAATGGTTGAATTAAATGAAAAGGATCGTAATTTACAATTAATACTTTGGAGAAGTGATGAGTCCAATCCTATCAAAACTTTACGTTTGAAAACCGTAACTTATGGTCTTGCAAGTGCTACATATTTGAGCACCAAGTGTTTGTCAGTATTGGCAGAGAATTGCGATGACCAGCTTATAGGTAACATTATTAAACACGACCATTACGTCGACGATCTGGTCACCGGATCAAACGACGAGTCCAAGCTATTATACATTCAACGCAAGGTGTCGGACACTTTAAAGTCAGGTGGGTTTAAACTACGTAAATTCAGATCGAATTTACCAAGCATTTTATCATCATCAGTCATTGATCAGAATGATAAGGTTAGTTTAAGTGAATCTAATAATACTTTAGGATTAAATTGGAATCCTAAAACCGATACCCTTCAAATATCGATTGAGATTCCCAATAAAAATGATGTGGTTACCAAGCGATCGATACTGTCTGCATCATTCAAGATTTTTGATCCTCTTGGAATTCTCAGTCCATGTGTAATTATACCTAAAATGTTACTTCAGTCCTTATGGCTGAACAAGAAGGGTTGGGATGAACCAGTTAGTTCCGATATCCTGGAATCCTGGAACAAGTTCATTGGCAATTTACATTTTTTATCAGATTTACAGATCCCGCGCTTAACACTATGCGAAGCTCCTAATTATATAGAAATACATACCTTTAGTGATGCTTCTCAAGTCGCTTACGGTGCCTGTGTGTACCTACGGTCACACAACTTAGCTGGCGAGGTAAAGGTAAATTTACTGTGTGCTAAGTCTAAGGTGGCGCCGTTGAAACCGATAACAATACCGCGTCTGGAGCTCTGCGCTGCGCTATTAGCTGCAAAATTGTGTAAGACAGTTACCAGCTCTCTGCGATGTGATGTCAATCGCATCATTTACTGGTGCGATTCCAGCGTTGTCCTCAGCTGGTTAAATGGTAATTCTGCAAAGTTAAAAACGTTTGTAGCTAATAGGGTAGCCGAAATTAATGAACTTACCGATAGTTCGTCGTGGCGCTATGTGCCGACTGATCAGAATCCAGCTGACCTGATCTCAAGGGGCGTGAGCCCAGATCAAATCATCAATTCTAATTTCTGGTGGTCAGGTCCAAGCTTTCTAATACAGCCTGAATCCGATTGGCCCTATTTAAAGAAATTAATAAATGAATCAGACTTACCTGAGATGAAGTCCACTTCCGCTGTTGTCCTGGAACCAGCAACAGAAATTCTAAAAATAGATAAGTTTTCATCGTTTTTAAAACTGAGACGTGTATTTGCGTATGTCAATAGATTCATACATAACATAAGATATAAATGTCCTAAAGATAAATTATTTGGTAAATTAAATGTTAGCGAATTAGAATTATCTTTTATTAGCTTATGTAAAATTGCTCAGCAAACTTCATTTACTCTAGAGTACAATCTTTTGTTAAAAAATAAAACTTTAAGTAGCAAGTCAACACTTTTGTCACTTTCACCCTTTTTGGATGATGACAAGGTGATGAGGGTCGGTGGTAGGATAGAATTATCTAATTACAATTATACTAAAAAACATCCTATACTTTTACACGCTTCTCATCCACTCACTAAATTGTATTTTAAATATGAACACTTACACAATATGCATGCTGGGCCTCAGCTGTTGCTGGCCTGTGTAAGAGAGACTGTGTGGCCTATAAATGGTAGGCATTTGGCCCGCCGCACAGTACATGTTTGTGTTCGATGTAGACGTATACAAGGTAAAACATTAACTCCCATGATGGGAAATTTACCTGCACAGCGCATCATACCTGATTTTCCATTCCGTACTGTGGGAGTTGACTTCGCTGGTCCGTTCCTAACACTAAATAGAAAGGGTCGAGGTGCACGACTAATTAAAACCTATTTATGTTTGTTTGTATGTTTTCGCTATAAGTGTGTGCACCTGGAAGCCGTCAGTGATTTGTCCAAGGACGCGTTTATCATGACGTTACGCAGATTTATATCGCGTCGAGGTAAGCCAGCGGAGATATTTTGCGATAACGGTCGCAACTTTGTTGCGGCAGCTAAAGAGATTGGCAATTTTCTTAAAACTAATCATGAACCTGTAGTTAATTTTGCTACCAATGAAGGCATAAAGTTTGTGTTCTCTCCCACGTATGCTCCACATTTCGGCGGCATCTGGGAAGCCGGCGTTAAATCCGCGAAATACCACTTAAAACGCGTTATGGGGAACCATCATTTAACGTTTGAGGAGATATGTACTCTCTTCACACAAGTGGAAGCTGTGCTTAATAGTCGACCTTTGTGCCCACTCTCCCCTTCCCCTAACGATTACCATTTCCTATCTCCCGGTCACTTTCTGATAGGGCGTGCCCTAAATGCATTGCCTGGTCCATCGCTCGAGCACGAGAACCAGAACAACCTTCAACGTTACTTGAAGCTAGAACAGATTCATCGGCATTTTTGGCAGCGCTGGGAAAAGGAATATATAGCTGAACTACAACAGCGCTCCAAATGGCGTACTAATTCAGCATCCCTGCAAGTTGGAGATTTAGTTCTTCTCCAGGAGGATAACGTCCCACCACTGAGCTGGCGAATGGGACGAGTCAGCCGCCTGTTCCCAGGAACCGACGGCGTCACACGAGTCGCAGACGTGGAGACTACCAGAGGTTGCTTCAGGAGGCCTCTCACACGGATCTGCCCCTTGCCTACATCTTTACCGGATGACGACTAACGCAGTGGAAAGGAGTCTTTCAACGGGGGGGAAGATGTCTGCGCTGCATAAACGCCTGATCATTTTAAATGGCATCAAGTTACTCGTTTAAATAATACTGTACCTGACTCCTAAATTTATTTTACTTACACCCGCACATATTTTTGATATTCGATTTCTAAATTTGTTACGCTAGCATCAAGACGTATAAAACTGCGAATCATTGTAATACTTAATGACAAAAAAGCAAGATTAAAGCTGTTATCAACGGAATCTGAGGTTTTCATTACAAAACTTTGTCTACTATTACACAAATACTATATCTTGTGTTATAGCAAACAAAGAAGTTACCTTCTTACTTATAAATGATTGATTTTAGAAATTAAAAAGATATTAGATGTACTGAGACATACCTAATAGTTTATGAATAATCAAAGTTTTACCCGATGTACCTAAAAAGGTTTATGTTCAAAACACAATAATACAACATTCGTTACCGCTTGTGTGCGGATTGCGGAGCGCCATATTAGCGCTGTCATCATTATTGTTCGCCGTGGCGGCATCTTAGCGCTCCAGGCGCTCTGACAAGCTAATGAATTTGAAATATAGGTACATACAAGGGGTACATAAAATGATTCGATTTTATGTTATTACTCTTTCAAAAAATGAAAACTGTGGCAGCTATGTATTGAGAGAATAATTTATATAATTATATTATGCATAATCGATAATATATAAGTAACATAGTTAGTCATAAAAGACTCTTATGAAAATAATTTGTGTAAAAATGTTACATATTTCATAATCACTTGGCCATGGATGAATTTCTATTTTATTACGACGCTTTCTTGTACAAATCCTTCGTAGAACTTCATTTCTCTAATTGTCCATATTTTATTCTTCTAATTATATATTTATAAGCATAGAAACAATAACACATTAAACGCAACAAGAGTATAAACTTAGGTGCTAATTATATGTACCCATAGTTACATGAAAAGCCTATTTGATTCAAAGTATTCAGTCTATAACATAAAAAATGAAATTACGAACTCAAATCGGCGTATTATAATAACAAACAGGTTTACGTAAAATTTCGTGCAGCGGAGACGCAAGCGACATGACCTATCTCTCACAGGGCTCATAGCCGAATGATGAGGCAGATGAGGTCTGGGCGGGGCGTAAACTAGCAACTGACACTCAGTACACCGCTTATGCTAATAAGGTTTAAATTGCTGAAGCGTTTGATATTGATGGGATCTACCGAGCGTCAAAATCATAGACGTTTGGCAGATTTTATTTAATTTTACCAAATATACACGTATAATATGAAAACAAATAGAGTAATTCTTTAGCTCATTAGATTTCCTACAATATTATCAAAAAAAAATATGACAGCTTACGATCAAAATATTGCAAACAGTGAGACGAAAGATTATTTTTTGCCTCGATTTTGTGATTTTTTTACCGTGATTCTATTTTACGTACATGAAAAATTCTTTCAAAAGTCTTTTGTTCAGACTTTTGACTTTAAGCTCTAATTTTTGCTAGTTTGTAATATGTACCGTTATGGCTAGATGCGCGACGAAAAATTAGGTGTTTCACGGCTTCTGAGGTATAACAGCGCCTTAATCTTAAAGATATATGTACGTACTTTGGTATGTAATGTACTACGGTACTACGTATGTATAGTAATAGTATATCTTGGAAACCACATTTTATGTTTACAATACATAACTGGATACATACCTAGTATTTTTCTAAACAAAACTTAGGTTCTTATAATAGTGTTATTAAAATTATTTTTTCAGCAAAATAAACAGTCGGATTTGGTGTACATTAATACCCTTTGCAGCAAGTCATTATGGGCAACTACGGAACCCTACATTGCACGTGGCCCGACACGCACTTGGCCGGTTTTTTATATTAAAGTTCTAGCTAAGAACTACTATTTGATAGAGCTAGGTCAAAAGCCAGTAATTTAATAAAAACATTATTGTGAAAAAGTTATACCAAAAGAGAAAGCTAACATAATTATTTCGATTAAAATAAAAAAGATGATCTTTTAAACTTTCTTTTAACAATTTGAACTTAAATAAGGCGTTTTTAGTTTTAATCGTTTTAAAAACTTAAATATTATAAGATGAATAGTTAGAACAATTACGCATAGTTTAGGTGTTTAAGAGAGTTCTAGACGCCAAACTTGGCATATTTTAAATTATGTTGATGGTTAAAGTTTACATATTTATAGTTTAACTATGATTAATAATAAAGATATTTTAGGTTGGTATAGGCAAACGAAGTCATAACTTATACTTCGTCAGTAAGTAGTGATTACAATACGAATAAAGCATTAATATTTAAATGCATTGACTTCAACTTTTAATTGGTCCTAAAAGTGACACTGCAGATATAGAAATGCGCATCCTATCTCTTAATAGCATACCAGAGCGTTACTAGCAATCAAGCAGACAATACACACTAGTCGAATGTCGGACGTAAAATTACAGAGTTGCATGAATGACGATCGTCGGCGACGATCAAACAAAGGCCCATGCACAGTGGCGTAGCGTGCCTTGTCAGGGCCCCGTATAAAAATTTTTTTGGAGGCCCTTATATGGAGGTAAAGATTTTTCACGAAAGAAAAAAAATATTGTGAGAAGTAATATTTATTTATCACATAATTTACCCATTTTACAAATAAAAATCGAATTTTAAATATTCACTCTCCTTGCCTTTTTATCGGCAAACTGATTTATTAAATCATTTATGGCTGATGATGATTTTAGTTTTTCTAAAGTTTCTGCCTCTATGGACAATAGTGAGATGTCTGACAGCCGTTCTTGTCCCATCGAAGTTCTTAAGTAATTTTTTATTAGTTTTAATTTTGAAAAACTTCTTTCTGCCGTTGCGGTTGTAACTGGAAGGGTCAAGAATAAAAAGCATGCTGTGATTACCTCGGGAAAACTGGATGCAAGACTATTGAATTTTACTAGCAATAATTCAATGAGTTCTTTAATGGAATAAATTTTTTTAATTTCAGAATTTAAGCATGTTTTTAGAGCCTTTAATTGGTCACAAAGATTAAGTGAGAAGTCTTTACTGTATTTAGCAGACAGTTTTCCGGAAGCGTTTAATATCTCTTCGCTTGAAGAAGATAGGAGTTTCTCCGGTTGTAATATTTCGAATATACTACTCAGGTTGCAAAGGCTCTGAAATCTTTCTTTAGTTTGAGAAATTAATATATCTAAACAGCAATAGTATACATTGACTTTGAAATAGGATTCCGGGTCGGAAATTCTCTCATCTTGTGATAACTCATCAAAAAAACGCTTCGTTATCTTTCGCCTACTGTTTTTAAAAACAGTTGTTACCCCCCACTTTTTTGCTAAATCTTTGGATTCATTTAGCAAACTATTAAATGAATTCTGATTTCTTAATTGGCACAGTCTATTTAAAAGATTACTTAATAAAATACTAGATTTCTGTAAGTCATTATTTTCATGCTGTAGAGCTTTAGAAACAGGATTAATAATTTCAAATAGTGAAGAAAAAAATGTAACGAGCACTAAGAAATCAAAACTCTCTAAAATATTAATTATACTTTTACATTCTTCACGTTCATCTTTTTTATTTGAAATTAAATTTAGTTGGTACAAAGTTTTCATGATTAGTAAAAAATTTTTCTTTACTGCTAATAAAGCGTCGTTCCTAGAAGACCATCTGGTAGGACATACCTTTTTAAGGGTAATCAAATATTTTTCAGATAAATCGTCACTTAGCATAGCCCAGCGTTTTATACTATTGCCAAAAAAAGTACTTATTTTTTCTAAATTATCGAAAAAAGTCGATACTTCACGAACATGTCTCGCAGCATCGTTCAAAACCAAGTTTAAAGCGTGCGCAGCACAATGAACATAATCGGCATTTGGAGCATGCTCTTTTATTAGGGTTTGTAATCCTCCATACACACCCGACATAACATTTGCTCCATCGTATCCCTGTCCCAGGGGCGTAGCTACCGCCGTATTTGCCGTATCAATTATACGGGGCCCCCGGGCCACGGGGGCCCCCAAAGTGTGTAAGGAAAAAGAATAAAAACTTTCTAATTTATTTTATTTTACAAATGACAAAATTCTATAAAGCAATTCCTTTTTTTCCCGCCTTAAGCGTGCGTTCAAAAGTTGGCAACACTACATCGTTATGGCGGGCTGCGGGACTTCCCCGTTTTACTTACTTCATCTTCAACTCAGCGGGGAATCCCCGGGAATCCTTCATCGATATCGCGATGTACGTGTACGTTGTTGTACTTTGCATTGGATGTTAAACCACGGAGTGCAGTGCACTGTTTATTTACGCGCTTTATATAAATGTGCATTACATTGTAATTCAGCACAAACAATATTGTTCTTCTGGTTTAGCAGTATTAGTAACGATTTGTAAAAGAAATGAGTGAAAGGAAAAGAGATTATCCCAGCGGCGCTGAGAAAAGAAAAATTAAACAGAAAAGGGACGAGGTTATAAAAAAAGTGCCCAAAATTTCTTCATTTTTTCAGAGACAAGATACTGTGAGTGATTTAGATTGGAAAGGTAAGTACTACACTACTACCCAACCCATTTATTAGGGGCCCGTAGTGATAAACAAGGAAATCTTTTAATTTCGGTCTGTCCATCTGTCCGTCACAAAAAGTTGTCTCCCCCCTCGATTTTCACAATTATACTGTTTTTAGGGTTCCGTGCCTTGATTAAAAAAAACAAAATTCTAACTTATCTATAGGATCGATTTGTTTTGTTGTTTGTTTATCAGTCTGTATCGTATCGTTAATTGCGTGTTGAGAACTTCAGATGTGCAGACTCGCTTTCGGGTTCTCGTTTTGTATGGCCACTACACTACGCGCTGCGTTTAAATAGCACCCAGGAGTATAGTAATGCACGGACGGGCTGCAGGTGATTTTGTATCTACTAATAGGTACGAGCACAATCCGCGTAGAATCTGTGTGCGTCTGAACTGAACACTCTCTAACTGTGACCCTTAGTAACGTTATTTATTTATATATAACTCTTTTTAGTTTAGTATCAAAGCATTCGTATTTATTTTTTAGCAATTACTCGTTTATTTTTAGATTCTTCTGAAGCATGTTCTTCGTCACATATCCATCCGGAAATAGAAGAAAGCCAAGCACATACTTTATCGGATGTCCATCCAGAAATCGAGGAACCCCAAGTCAACGATTCTGATATATCTGCAGATAATGCAGATTGTAATATAATTTCATCAGATAGAGGAAATTTTGGTGACAATTTAACTGAATGCGAACGAAAAATAATTTTTAAATTGGGTCCATTTAAACCACAAGGACCATTTCCAAAAGTTTCAGAAAATAACCGACCTTTTTCAGCTTATTATTATTCATATTTCAATCAGGCAGGCATAAAAATTATAAGACCATGGTTATGTTATTCTAACGTTTTAAACAAACCGTACTGTCACTTCTGTTGGTTATTAGCAGATCGTCAAAACAAATCGTACTCCTCTGCTTGGGTTAACGGTGTTTCGGTTAGAAGCAATTTCACACAAACTATTCTTGACCATGAAAAGTCACAGCAGCATATTAGTGCCTCACTCTCTTATAATAATTGGTTGCATGGAAATCCATCGATACTCTATTGAAAAGTGAAATCGATAGTAAAATTACATTCTGGAGAGATGTACTGCATCGTATAATTAATGTTATAATTACTTTAGTATCTTGTAATCTACCTTTGAGGGGGCATGATTCTGATTCTGGCAATTTTATGGCAATTTCACGTCTGCTATCTAACTATGATGCAACTTTAAAAGATATAATTGTGCTAGATATAATTTCATTCATGTCCCTATGTTAAAATTTGTTTATGTATTATTATTTTCTTTTTCTTATTTTAAGTATATTGTACTGATTAACGTCCGTGCGGCATTTAAGGTACACACAGAATACCAGCGTTGTATTGTGGTCACTACCACAATGCAACAATAGCTGAGTGTGTACCTTTCTGTCACAGACTAATGTTATGTAAGACTTGCGACTTGTTAAATGTTGTAATTGTTCTGTGTCTGTGACAAATAAATAGTTTTTCTTTCTTTCTTTCTTTCTAACTTTTTCTAAAACCGAAAGGTGAAATAAATTATTTAAGCCCTACGATTCAAAACGAAATTATTAGTTTGCTTGGTACTAACGTTAGGAACAGTATTATCTCAGAAATTAAAAAAGCTCCATTTCTGACAATAATTCTGGATACAACACAAGACTTGTCAAAAATTGACCAACTATCTGTAGTTTTTCGATATATCTCGGTTACAGAAAATGATGATAATGTGCCGAAGAAATAAAAATCTGTGAGTCCTTTTTAGGATTCATAGCAGTAACCGATTGCAGTGCTGCAGGTCTGAAAACTGTCATTTTAAATTTGACTAAAGAATATGGAATTGATTTGACTAAATGTAGAGGACAGGGATACGATGGA